>CM055816.1:39921223-40039339 GCA_029582265.1 Zoroaster sp. YZ-2022
GTTTCGTTGTAAATAATTTGTTTACAAAGCCCGTGCGACCTTTGACATTCTTCACATCGCTTTAACGACCACAAGAGGGCGAACGTTCAACGGGGTGCTCGTTCGATTAGGTTGTACCCGGGGCTCACCCGTGTGACTTACTCGGGTTACATCGGGGAAGCTACTCGAACGCACCCAATGGCTCCACGACAATGACCTTCTCGAACGACCACTTACCCTAGGCAATGCATCATCTATGGGCCAGCATTACTGGGACCGTGCTTTTTATTCATCAAGACGTACACGCTTGTAACTCGTTAACAGACGAGACGATCGAAAACAAATTTTCCCGGGTAAAAAAGGGAACGTCCAAGCAGACTACTTTTCAGGTTTGTACAAAACAACACGTTTTCCAGTACAAGAACAGTATCCACTCACAAATCCATTGTTTAGGGATGAAAATATATGTCAAACCTTGAAATTGCTGAACGGAAAACACACATAATGGAAACCATTTTTCCGGCATGTCACTTATCCGGTGACCTGTTGCGAGCAGGTTACTTGAGGCCGAGCTGAATTTTACCATACAAAAAGTATAAGAGGGCCCGGGGCCTTACAAATTTGGGCAAACGTTGTTTACAAGACAGCGTGGCAGAATTCCAATCGATCCAGCAATTTTGGCTGCAATTGAACATCGTTAATTTTCATAGAAAAAAAAGAAAAGAAAAAACTAAAAATGCCGATTTGCGGGTCTGAGGCGACGCGCGAGGAGACAAGAAACCGGAGACATTTTTTGCGTGAATTGTCGCAGTAAAATATTTTTTTTTTTTTACATACAGGCCATATCTTGATTCTTATAAAGTATGGCTTCTTACAGAAATGTGTATACCAAATGTGTAAGCTTTAAAGACCATACAAAATGGTAAATATTTTCAACCCTATTTTAAAAAGTAAGTAATTCTAAGTAGGAATAACCAAAAATAAGACTTTTATTGTTTTTCTTTAACCCTTCAAAAAACATACCGCGAACGGCAGGAAATGAAACAAAAGCCGTCGGGGACACTTTCACTGAGCCTATTTTGATGATGTTTACTGCAGTACGTTTTGTACACAAAGCATATTACATCGCGTAGAGCTGCAAAAATAAGTTTACCAACTACGACTTCCAATAGTGGTTTTGAAGAAGTTTCCAAAAGTAGTACTGACCAACTGTGTTTGTCATCATCGTCATTTGATGGAGATTATACTGATGCCGAAGTTGGCGAAATAAGGGGCATTGAATCGTATAAATTTGAGCCCAAAATGGATGAAATCCAGGCGAAAATGGCGAACCCGAAGGTCCGGACACCTGCATGTACATGTACAAGCCACAGACAACGCGGCAGCAGCCAGACCATTGTTAAGACGGCTGTTTCCAGTTACTGGCGCCGTAAAAGTACGTCATAAAAACAGGCAAAATGTTTGCTGCCGCCTCTGGTCATAATTTAAACAGTTACGTCGCGGATTTCAACCGCTGGAATTTTGGCTGCAAATTATGATTTTTTTCCACAATTTCTGATTTGTTTAAATAGTTTTTGGAATAGCATATAAATAATTAAATACATACTGAACACTTTTGAGTAAATAAATCAAGGCACTTTGTATGGTCTTTAAAAAGAATTCCCACTCTATCTGCGATGTGCACATCGTAGCCCTCTAGCGGTACAAATACACCCGGTGTCTCCAATCTTGACGTCATAAGTGTTGCGAGTATATTTTATACGCGCACAACGCGGCAGGCTATAGGCGCGTACTTCTGCCAGCCAATGAGTGCTGGAGATTTCTGCGCGTACGCACATCAACTGTAAAATACGCTAAACGCAACGCACTACCGTATCTCCGCCATAATACACGAGCAGTGATGATCTAAAAACACGTCGCGCCCTCAAAAGCTCATGCACGGTGCGGATAATCTACCAACCTTCATTGGTTTGTCTATGGTCTCCTGAAAAGCCACCGCTGCCTCTTGCAGGAAGCCAGGATCGACGTTCTTTACGTTCGTGTGGATCTTAAGCATCGGCATTTCGATATAAGTTTAATATATAGTTTATTTCTGCACTCAGTACTGTATGGACAATAAACAAATAAACAATATCAAATATATATGTTATTGAAGAAAACACCTTCCAGTGCCTGGATAGTAGTGCTGGGAGTTACTGGTTAGTTCGCTAACCGTTTAACCGAAACTGTTATGGTAGGTTAACCGGTTAACCGAAAGTCGGCACCTGACGGCCAAACAAAATATATAAGCCTGGTAGTCGGCAAATGGAACAATGTGTATACATTTTCAATCAAAACGCATCAATAAACTTCCCACAATTATTGTGGTCGGCTAATGGTCGGAAATTCTTCCCATTGTTTAAATTTTATTTATTTATTTTTAATCTATTTATTTTTTTCAATATTGGTTTCGGTTAGCCGGTTCTAAACGGTTAATGCAGTTTTGGTTGGTTAACCGATTAACCGTACCAGCACTACTGGATAGCCCATAAAGCAGCCATGAAACTATTTATTTCCAACGTGGCCAATGAACTCATAACAATCATGAGACAAACTCTACCTACACCTTTGGCATTCTAGAAAAAAATATAATGATCGCAAATTTACATGAAACAAATGTGAAGTTGATGATGGTACCAAAGAAACATCCCTTGAAATATTTTTTTCTAAGGTACTTTCATTTTAGTAGGCCTACATCAAATTATTTTGCAAATTAATTTGTTGACGTAAATTCTCCTAATATAACATCTTCCCTCCCCCTGTACTTGCTACCAACTTATTCAGTTCAGTGAGCACACACTAATTCCCACCACTCCCGCCTGCTTGTTTAATACAAACGCACTAATCCTCTAGCGCGCAGTATAAGCGCAAATCCTCCAGCAGTCTACTTAAGCAGGGGTGTCTCCCAGAGTCTGGTATTCTCCTGAAGATGATCAGAGCAATAGGCGTACTGATCGAAATGTCGAGATGTAACCACCAGTTCTTTTCAGAACCAATTACTACTCAATTGAGAATATCACATGGTGTCACCGCAAACAGTCTTTACTTAACATCTCAGTCTTAATGACAGTTCTAGCGATCCCACATCTCAACCTTATTTTCGCGATTGAACTTAATTGGCAATAGTTATTTTTCTACGGGTTAGGGCCAAATGATTAGGGCTGGTCCAATATAAATTTGCAGTTGGCAAACCTAGAGCAATGGGTTGCCCCCACCCCTCCCCCTCAGACGAGCGACTTTAGAGATTGTCCATTTAAGGGGGGGGGGAGTAAATTTGTCGTCATTTTAGTGTTGTGTCGGTAAATTTACCCCCACTTTGAAAATCCTGGCTATGCCACTGATGTCAGTCGGCAAACTGGCTTCCATCCCCCTTCAAGGAAAATGCCTTCGCTACGCCCCTGAAGTGACATGATGATTAGTTGGTTCCAAACATCCTGAGAATATAGTTACTCCGTCTGAAATGCTGTTATTTATAACGTGTAGGCTAATATAAATTTGAAATAGATCACAGCCATGGTTGTAATCTATTATTCGGTTTGATAATGGAGTGTCGTGGCCGAGCGGTCTAGCTTACCGGACTCAAGTTCTGGTGTTAGCAGCAGAATGTGGGTTCGAATCCCGGCCGTGACACTTGTGTCCTTGAGCAAGACACTTAACCATAATTGCTTCTCTCCACCCAGGGGTTAAATGGGTACCTGTGAGGGCAGAGTTAGTTGATTAGCCCTATATGCGCTGTAATGGCAGCAATTGAGCTGTATACTCCCCAGGGAGCTGTGATGGTTTCAGGAATGATTTATGAGCCTTATGAGCAGGGGTAGTGATATAATGCGCCTTGAGCACCACTTAGTTGGTGGATACGTGCGCTATATAAGTCCACACATTATTATTATTATTATTATTATGGCATTGTTGCATTCCCCACTTTCGTGGGTCAACAAATAATAGTCGGACACAAACTTTGTTGTGACAATCTCAATCAATGGGGTTGGTTTATTATTAACATCACTATTTAACAATAATAACAGGCACTAGTAACATGTATGACAGGAGTGGTAGCGTATAGGTACATGTCAATAGTTAAACTTATATACTTGTGCTAAGTTCCGAATAGGGTGTACGAATACCAACTATTGGGTACAGTCAGTGGGGACCATCGTTCGTTCATGCGGCTTGTCACTACGGTACGGTACGGGCACTGCTATACCGAGAGACGGGCGGCTGGTCGGTCTCTACGACGGGGACCACCGGGGCTTGACTACACGGGGTGTCTGTACGGGGCCAGAGTGTGTATCAGACCGCATAGCTACATGTAGGTGAACCAATGGCCATATCGACGCCCTGCACCATTGGTTTAACGAACGAGGCACTGCACTGTAATTATAGTTCGGTATATCGCACTGTCATGGATCGGATCGAGTCGCATAGATTTCATTCGGAACCGCACTTCTCGCTGAGATCAGGAAATCTTGGGGATTATATAGAAATCTGGGGCCTAGGAATGAATAAAACATAAGCCTAATTTAGCGTCTTAGCCAATGAGAAGCTTGGCTTCCGCGTCTAAGGGTAGAAACGTGTGCAAAATCAGGACATACAACAGGTCCTTGTTCCATATAAGGTAAGGTATTTGACGAAAGTGAAGTGATCGACAACTTAGAAAGGAGGGCGTGTTCAAGGGGAAAATGCTTACTGGGCATGTTAAGCTATTTGCTTGGATGTTAAGCTATTACTGCATGAGGGGAACAGCGGCTGTGCTTGGGTTAGGGAGCACTACACGCGGGCCACGGCTAATGACTGAGCGGGTCAGTCACGGTGACTGTTTGGCCGTGGTTCACCCACGAACCGTGTTCGGTGTGAAGGGGTGGACTCCGAGGAAAGTATTCGGAAAATAGACTAAGTCCAAAGGACGGCTCCAAGCCACGTGGCGGGAGGGTGTGGCACGCACACAGGGCTCTCGCTGGTGTTGCATTATGCATTGCGTTAGCGCTGGATATGCATGAGCAAAAGTAGCGTCCATGTATGGATTGCATATTCATAGCGGACAATCGAGGGTCCGGGGAAACAACCCTGGGACTTAGACTGCTTGAAATTGCATCGACAGCAAAATATTGGAAGTGGAAGAAGTGAACTATAACTAAGGGGTGCTAATATTTATCAAAATCAAAGGGTAAGATTCGTAACAGCATTATCCATTGACAGCGTATACCCAGGCGAACCGCACCGTGATAATTATGTTCATGTTATATATGTGATAACTGTCTTCGTGCAGTTGTAAATTCTCTGTCCATCAATCGTATTAATAATTCGTCTAGTATTTCTGATCTAAAGGTTAAGATTTTGCAACGATTTCGCAACAATTAATCATTGACGCACCCACTGCGTTATGGTTCAGTTTTAGCAACCTAGTAATTCGTGAGCACGTCAGGAGCGGTTCTAGGATCTCAAAGAAAGCCGGGGGACATATATCCCCCCCCCCCCTGGATCCAACTATGAAGCACGTATTGAACGTTTTATCAACTGAAAAGGGGGCGTACACTACCCTGGACCCGTCAAGTGCTGTTCATAGACCTATACATACAGCTCACCTGTAGGCTAATTACAACGGTAGTCTTCTTCAGAATCGTTTAGTCGTTGAACCTGCCGTCCGTATCACATGCACATAACCTATTATGATATAACTGTGTACAATAGATCCATGAACCACATGTACATGTATATACGTGGTGTACGTGCGCGGCATACAATGTAGCCCATGCGCTGCAAGGTCAACTTTAGTTCAAGACTGCGTTTGTATGTTTTTGATACACGATCCGTCGCCGCACACTGCACGCCGCACGAGGGCACTGCACAAACCGCTGTCAAACCCACTGATCTCTGTACTAACTGGATCGCCCTGATTGAAAGAAAGAAGGTGCATGTGTGACGGCCGGACAGGTTTACTGCTACTCGACCGACGACAATGCCGAGTGCTGCTGAACTAGTAGGCCTACAATCCCGGCCAAAATAGTTGGGACACGTGACAATAAACATACCCTCCCCTGTCCCCCGCTCCCCCGCTCCCCCGCTCCCCCCACCAATGTTGTTATCTCCAGCCGGAGCACAGACCTTGGAATGAGAGCCAACATTGTCAGGGGGCCGGGGGGGGGGGCCAGCGAGATTTGACCGGGATTGTCTGAATTCCCTTGTAGTATTTGTGAGCGACATGCCCATATTATCCATGCGCTTCTTGTCTGTCTTTGTGAATTGTATTTTATTTCAGTTTTTTATTTTATTTTATTATTACAGTAGTACTATTATTTTTTACCTGGAGGGGTGTTTGGTTTTGTTTCCCAAACATGAAATGGCATCCAAAGGTTGAATTAAAGAACATTTATTTTGGGGAAAAATAATAAAATATTATTGCAGATTTACCCTAACGTGTGATAAGTACTGTATACTCAGTGTTTCCGAGTGCTGCGGAGAAAAACACACAATTGCTTTACACGGGTGGGATTCGAACCTACGATCACCGCGTTCCAACGCACGTGTCTCAACAACTACACCACCGCGGTACGCGCTGAAGTGGACAGTAAGGTTGAATTAAAGAACATTGGGAAAAATACAACAACATTTAAAACAAAAATAATACAATATTATTGTTGATTTTACCATAATGTGTGACAAGCACTGTATACTCTGAGTTTCCCGAGTGCTGCGGACAAAAATCACAATAATTCTACTAGGGTAGGACTCGAACCTATGATCCCCGCGTTCCACAGCAGGTGTCTTATCCACTATACCACCGTGGTATCCGCCGACAATACCCCAGTTCATATGTCGATGGATAATGTAACCACGGTTCACCACTGGACAATAAAGAAGGAGAGTCACTCCCTTCCTTTCTATTTTGGTATCGATGGATCACCGTTGGATATTTCGTCAAAATAACGGAATGAGGGGATGAAATCAAATTGAAGAGGCTTGTATGTTGTTTGTGTATCCTAATGTGCTTTTCGCGTTGAACACAAACTCTCTTTTGGGAACTTATGGACAAAAATGGCATGGTGAACCGTCATGGTGAACCGTGTACGGTGCACCCTACAATAAAGTTCTGATCATCTGTGTTTTGCGCGCAAGCGCATTGCAGCCATGCATCGTCCTTAAACAATATTTTCTGAACTAATATTCTTATGAATGAATAAAATTGCACCCAGAAACATGTTATCACTTAAAAGAGAGTTCGTGTTCAACGCGAAAAACGTATTAGGATACACAAACAACATATAAGCCTCTTCAAGTGGGTAAGTCTCCTTCTTTATTGTACAGTTAAATGTTCTTTAATTCAACCTTAGTGCCCACTTCAGCGGGTACCATGGTGGTGTAGTGGTTGAGACATGTGCGTTGGAACGCGGTGACCGTAGGTTCGAATCCTACCCGTGTAAAACAATTGTGTGTTTTTCTCCGCAGAACTCGGGAAACACTGAGCATACAGTATTTATCACACGTTTGGGTAAATCTACAATGATATTTTATTATTTTTCCCCAAAATAAATGTTCTTTAATTCAACCTTTGGATGCCATTTTATGTTTGGGAAACAAAACCAAACACCCCTCCAGGGAAAAAATAATAGTACTACTGTAATAATAAAATAAAATAAAAAACTGAAATAAAATAAAATTCACAAAGACAGACAAGAAGCGCATTGATAAAATGGGCATGTCGCTCACAAATACTACAAGGGAATTCAGACAATCCCGGCCAAAATAGTTGGGACACGTGACAATAAACATACCCTCCCCTGTCCCCCGCTCCCCCGCTCCCCCGCGCTCCCCCCACCAATGTTATCTCCAGCCGGAGCACAGACCTTGGAATGAGAGCCAACATTGTCAGGGGGCCGGGGGAGGGGGTTCCCGGGGGGGGGGGTTCCCGGGGGGGGGGCCCAGCGAGATTTGACCGGGATTGTAGTTGTTATTGTCTGTATGCTAATATGACATTTGACTCTTGACCTTTTGGGGGAACCAACATGGCGGCCGGTTACTTCAACTTTTTATAGGCCAATCAGCGCCCATCTCCTATCCAGTTGTCACACTAGTCTTGGTTCAAGACTGTGTTTGTATTTTTTGTCGTTTACGGGTAATTGGAACCGAAAAACCGGGTAATGAAAGTTTCGGTCCGGTATCCGGGTACAGCCTTAGATAATCCCCCACCCACCATCACCAGCAAGTCACGTGATACCCAAAGGTTATAACAATTTGGCCGCTCCTATCGCAACGACAGGTCTTTCATTCTGATAATTTTGGTTTTATTACGATTTTAAATAAAAAATAATGGAGATCAATGATTGTACTCCAAATGCGCACACGCGCGCACAACGAGCTTGGTTACGGGTTTTGCCTGTCCGACCCCCTGCACGGCCTGCCGTGGGCGTGGGGCATCATGGGACAGTTCCTAGAGAACTAGACGCAATCTAATAAAGTTAACTAGAGGCAGGTGAACATTGATCTCCATTATATTTTTGTTCCTCCAGTGGATATCAGGAATGAGTAACGGTACTATTTTCTAAATTCAAACTGGAAATTATATATTTAAATTTTCTTTAAAAATTACAGCACATCACTTTATAGTAACTTATTTGTCATTATCAACTGTGTTTCCCCTCCGAATTTATCATATCATAAATTGACTTATATTTTGAGGCAACTGTTTCTGATTCTGAATATATACATGTATATTTTAAATTGCAACATTTTTTTTATACCAATAGGTTTCAGGAAAACTCAATATGGCACATGGTGAAAGCTGCGTTTCCCATTTTTTCGAACAAATAACTAATGTTGGGATTTTTTAAGCGAGGACTATTCTTCAAAAGAAAAGCAACACTTTGATGCGGATCCAAGGTTCTCTTGAAGAATATTATCATAACAGAAATAGGAAGTTCATGTATGCAGTGAACAAAGCACATTTGTATTTTTATTACAATTTATGAACTTTGTTATGTTTATTCTTTAAATTGATATTTTTATTTGATTTTCCATATTAATGGAATCCGAAATTGTTTTGTTTCATAAAAACAACATCTCAGCCAGAATCATATTTTAAATATGGTAATTAATAAAATTACTAATTTATTAATTTGTTTTAATTTAAAAAAAGAGCACATGATTAAGAGAGGTTGTACACAATTTAGTATTATGTTGTTAATTGTTCCAAGGTAATGGTTATAGTAAGACCAGAGACAGTGTGATTCATCATTGCATTGTGCATAATGTTCTATTTACTTTGCTTATTCTTACTTGCAAGTCTCCCGTTGCTTTATTTAATGTGAATGACAAAACAAACATTCCTTATCATGCCAGGCATCTGTTTGTCATATTTATGGAGTGCCATGGTCGAGCGGTTTAGTGCATCGGATTTGTGTTCTGATGGCTGAGTCGTCAGAATGTGGGTTCGAATCCCAACCGCGACCATGGTGCTTGTGTCCTTGAGCAAGACACTTTACCATAATTGCTTCTCTCCACCCAGGGGTAAATGGGTACCTGTGAGGGCAGAGTTGGTTGTTGTGTTTGATTATCCCTATAATTATGCGCTGTAGTGGCAGCAATTGAGCTGTATACTCCCCAGAGAACTGAGATGGTTTCAGGAATGATTTATGAGCCTGATGAGCAGGGGTAATAATATAATGCGCCTTGAGCACCAGTTTGGTGGATACGTGCGCTATATAAGTCCATTCACCACCACCACCACCACCACCACCACCACCACCACCACCACGTGCATTTAACAAAAAACACACGTGTATTTATAAATTGCTATTTTCTTTAGAAAAATGTAAAAGAAAACTCTTTTTTGTAAAACTGAGAACTTCCAAATATATTTTGTAATTAAACATATTCTCCTTTTGTAAAAAAAACTGTTTTCAAGAATCCTTTATTTACTATCATCTTATACTAGTGCAGAACGAAAGGGCTTACAATTAAAGAGGTCACCGGGACACCCCTCCCCCACTCCCCACCACTATATCACACATATCAAACGTTCAATATCTTGCAAATACCAGGCGATACATATATATATACTTGGATAAACTTCACAAAACCATGTTTTCCCTCAAATTTATGCAAGCAATATGAAACCGTTCTAATTCGGGAGACTATTTTTTAGAAGGGCAGTAAATAAGGGGGACTTTTTTAGAAGGGAAGTAAACAAATTAAAGTATTATTAAATATCATAAAGTATACTTCAGTCATAGCCTTATTTTCAAATTGATGTAAGTAACATGAATAAGTTTAGAAATTACAATGCGGGAAATTATTTTTAGGAGGGTTCCCTTTATTCTTACACATCTTTGAAAGGATATCTTAGGCCTGGCCTATTTACCGATATATGTCAATTCAAACTCAGTGGGGAGTCAGGCGTCAAATATTTCGCGCCAAATGCGTGAGACTCCCACATGATGAATCGAATAATTTCGATTCAAATGGCATTTCAAATTCAGTTCATTTCAATTCCCCCCAAAAATAAAATGTTCAATCACTTAAAATTAAATTTAAATAAAAATCAATAATTTGTTTAAGGCCCACGCTAAATGTCGCGCGGCAACAAACCGAATTTGTGACAAACGTGGAATTTAAATCACATCGTTGTCACACTTAATTGATTTAAAATGGCGGACCTGGAAGACAACAAGCAGAGATTCCTTTTTTTTACAATGCAATTCAAGCCGCCAGACGAAGACGATTAATGACACAATCATATCTGTGTCATACATAATGTGCCATTATTCTTCTGATACTTTCCTTGCAGGAAAATGCCACCAGTCCACCATTTCCAGACATCCGTGATTGTGCCGACGATTGAGAAGAAATGAAGGATGGTTTGATCTTGTCGAATCATATTCAGATCAAAGATTCAAAAAAAATGTTTTGGTTTCAAAGGCCACCTTCAAGATATCATGAATAACATAAAACATGACCTAACAGTGTCAAACTGAGATTTGGAATATATTTGTATTATCTTGCCAAAGGTGATTACAACTATACAATAGCAGAAATAGCTGGAGTTGGGGTTTCAACTGTCTCAGCCATTGTTCAACGTTGTTTCCTCAAATGCTTTTGCACATGCGTATTCCCAAAAAGCGTCGCCCAAGTGAGAATTCAATTTGATTCGACACAGCAAAAGCGCGACGTTTGTCACCACATCATGCAACTGCCGTGTAGCACGGCAGAGCTTGCCGTGCTACACGGCAGAGCTTGCCGTGCTACACGGCAGAGCTTGCCGTACTACACGGCAGAGTCGAACTTAATTCAAAAGTTTGCGCTAAACGTCGCGCTCTTGCCGAATTTAATTCAATTTTTTTAATTATTTGAGTTCGACACAGCAACAGTTTAGCGCAGGCCTTATTCATGCAATAGTTTTTAAACTTTTGGTTTGATTTTTATTCCAACAAAATTAGTTTTTTGTTAATATTTTGTTTTATTATAAGATAAATGTCAATAAATAGCCTAATTTACACTGGTAATTTTCAACACTCATTGAACTGTGTTGTTGAATATAACTTGGTCATGTTCGCAACGCATAATTGATGTATATGCTGAAATTTATTGTTTGGCCATATCGTATAGAGATGATGTTTGTCTTAAAGTTGGCTATACATACTTCATCAAGAAACAAAGAAGATTATGCAATTGTGAATTAAAACCAATGTGAAATTATATTAACATGGTCATTCTGGAACATTTATCATTTTTCTGTATACATATAGGTCTAAATGGTGAACGAACACTGTCACATTACTGTTCTTAGTCGAAATGTTGATGAGTACGGCAAGTCATGTTAGAGCATTCATTGAACCATTTCTGAATTATTACGTACGACCAAATGCGCCTTGAGCACCACTTAGTTGGTGGATACGTGCGCTATATAAGTCCACACATTATTATTATTATTGATCCAGCGAATAGCCATCAAAGCCGGTGCGCACGGCAGACGATTAACAAAGGAATGATAAATGAATAGGGAAAACCAGCAACTGATGACAAAGGACATAGGTTGAGACATTCTGTATAATATAACAATAATTAAATGAATTTATTTATACAAATCTCAACAGGTGACTATACATGAATTACATTAATTTAGGATACATTTAGGAAAGCATGTCGTATCCGGCCGCCACTTTTTAAGGGCTTTTTGGGATTTTTTTGCAACCACTAACCAGTTAAAAAATCATTCTATCGATTTTTGGTGGTACAGAAAGCGAAAACTATCTTTAAAATCCACCTTTATGATGGTTTTCGGACTTGATTTCCCTTCTAAAAAAATCCTCCCCTTCAGAAAATAGAAGGATCCTATTATAGTTGCCACTACGCATGTGCAATGACCTTGTTGGTCACTTATTGTGGAGTTTACAAGATCAGACTGACATGACTGAGGAAGTCATCGTATACCAAAAATGCCTGATTTTTCATGAAATAAATATCCTGGAATAATTTGAAGTATATGTCCATCATCATCCATATGTTCTCCACCTTACCAGGTAGGTAAGATTACATTATTGGTTATATTTAATGAAAAATAGTGGCAGCCAGATACCCTACATTTAATCAAGACACGGAATGGTTTACAGCACAAATAAATCAACCTATAAATATTCGACTGAATGTTAAATCATTACCATAAAGAAATTGGCATGCCAGCTTGCTCGGTCAACTCAGGGATTCGGGAACGGGGGGCCCAGCGCTTACCACCAGACACCTTGTTGAACAAAATGGGTAGTCCTCTGGGGAACATCACAGCCCATCAACGCCGCTCAGAGTAGGTAGTTACAGAGTATACAGACTAGGTGGTCACTTCAACCACGCCCAAGGATCGTCCAGTGAGGTGAGTAGGAGCGCCAGCCCCCGTGGTAGCACTGGTCTGTCTCCCGTCCCGAGGTAACCCGAGTCGACGAAGGCCTCAGCATGGGTGGACATTGTCATTTTATACCCACATCAGTATTCATCTAAGCGGGACCACTTGCAAACAATAAGAACTATAAGAACTATAGATGCGAGCCATTAGAAGAGAACAGTTGAGAATTAAAGTATTAACGGTTCAGTGAACATGAGCTGGAATAACTAAAGGGGCACAAACTGTGACTGTAACAGATTATAAACTTTGTTCATTATATTTTTTCAATGGGATCAATATGACAAATTTATAAATCTACTTTGACAATCTTGACTATTAAAAGTGAACTCTTACATACAAAATTTGGATTTGAATTCGTAATTTTCTCATTCATTTTTGTTTTTCAAAAAAAGACTAAAACTGTTGTATTTATATATTTTTTTTCACTGGCGTACTTTTTCTTGAACGTTCAGATTAAAGGGAAGGTACAACATTGGTAAAAACCAGATTATCAAAATAACAATAGCTAATAGTTGGTACAAGTATCAGTCATCCTGAACACTCATTCTCTTTGAAGTAATTTCATCTTGAAAAAAGGACATTTACAAATATTTGCCTTTTAGCAACCTTTGTAAAAATATAAAAAGCATGTAACAGTTTTCGCCGTTTTCTCAAAAGTGTTAAAACTCTTTTTTACAGATTAGTTTTATAATATATTTAATGAAATCTAGAGGGTTCAAAATGAACTTATACGTTTCCAAATACTAATGTTGTAATTTCCCTTTAGGCCTATCCCATTTTACATCCAAATGCAAAACCTGAATACACCTCTAGTAAAAAGTCGTTATCCACAAAGGACCAAGATATATAAGTCTTATGACTGATCTGTGAAAGTTTAAACTGAAATAGCTCGAGCCCCGGTCGTGACACTTGTATCCTTGAGCAAGGTACTTAACCATAATTGCTTCGTCCTTCGGATGGGACGTAAAGCCGTAGGTCCCGTGTGTTGTATAATGCACGAAAAGTGGATTGTCGTGGCCGAGTGGTCTAGCGCACTGAACTCAAGTTCTGGTGTTGCCAGCAGCAGAGTGTGGGTTCGAGCCCCGGCCGTGACACCTGTGTCCTTGAGCAAGACACTTAACCATAATTGCTTCTCTCCACCCATGGGTTAAATGGGTACCTGTGAAGGCAGAGATGGTTTGCTCTCTATGCGCTAGAAATGGCAGCAATTGAGCTGTATACTCCCCAGGGAGCTGAGATGGTTTCAGGAATGATTTATGAGCCTTATGAGCCTTATGAGCAGGGATAATAATATAATGCGCCTTGAGCGCCACTTAGTTGGTGGATACGTGCGCTATATAAATCTATACATTATTATTATTATTATTATTATAATTTAATGAGATAACTGAGAAAACGCACATTACTTTGGACCTCAAATCAATATGGCTTCACGTGCATAGAAAACAATCCCCACAATGACGTAATCAGTTCTCATGATAACTGGTTTACCTCTACCAACTTCACATCTAGTAAGCTTTTAGATTATAATTTAGTAATCGATTAATTACCACAAGTGTACTGAGCTTTTAAAGCCACGTGTTGTCAAATATTTCTTTAATTAAATGTTGGTCAAAAAAGATGAACGAATTGTATAAATTAATTAAAAGATTTACCAGAAAGAACATCATTCCATCAATTCTGTGTGACCTCCATCTCCAGCGGAAAAAAAAAAAATCAGTTGTTGTCCTCTTCCGGCTGCTCCCGTTAGGGGTCGCCACAGCGGATCATGATCCGCATATTTGATTTGGCATAGGTTTTACGCCGGATGCCCTTCCTGACGCAACCCTCCCATTTATCCGGGTTTGGGACCGGCACTACGCATGCACTGGCTCGTACATCCCCAGTGGCTGGGTTCAATTCTGGTAACGTGTCTTGCTCAAGGACACAAGCACCATGGTCGCGGCAAGGCTTCGAACCCACACACTCTGACGACTCAGCCATCAGAACACAAATCCGATGCACTAAACCGCTCGACCATGGCACCTCACGAAATAAAAATCAGTGTAATCTACTTAAAGATGCATCGCCTTTGTGTTTGACAATTTCGCCGGCTATTACCGGCAGTTGTTTTTTTTTGTCTGAAAATTTCCCTATTTTCCCTATTTTCCTTACAGAAAGGCAAACACCCGTCAGAGGTATGTTTTAATGTAATAAAGTTCCTAAATGAATTGATGGCAGCCCGTCATACATTCATTAAGGCACTGAATTACTGTTAAACAGTTATTTAGTGAATTATTTACTTAAACTATTTTCCCCCTTTCTTTCAGAAAATTGTAAATTATCAGGTTAAACAAAACAAATTTGGTGGCAATCACTGGTGAACACGGCAAATTCATGACCAAATGTTGTGCAATATACTAAGTCACATAAATATTTACAAAATATATTGGAATATTTCATTTAAATAAAAACACACGTCTATGACAATCACTTCTAAACTGATTTCGAGATTTAAATCCTCAAAAAATAACGCATATTTTACGATTCATTTTGCAGGGGCGTTTTATTAAAAATTTCAATTTATTTTTTCCATATTTGGCATGTAATTTTAAGATTCTTTTCAAATATTAAAATCAATTTTTATCTTTCAGAAATATTACAAATGTGTCTGGAAAAAACTGTAGTTTCTATTTTCAAGTTAATCTGATTTAAATCTCGAATAATAACAATAATTTATATACACATGAACACTGTACTTATTCATTTAATAATTAAAAAACAATTAAATAATAAATTATAAATCTCTGTTCCCTTCTATTTTAATCACAGCCATGTGTAAGATGTACATTGCTGGAAAGATCTACAAGTGTACACACACCAGGAATTTTTATACATTTTATCACACCGAGGCCATCTTCCTGAGGTTCCTTGACGCACGTACGACTATACAGCGCTAATGATTGCCAATACATAGAAACCAAACTATTTCCCTTACAGCCTCGGTTTGGTCATGTGTGTTTTTGTATTGAAGAAAGAAGATGGCTGCACCATGATGAAGGTCTATTGGTCTTTGTTTTGTGGTGGTTCTAAGATCAATGTCACCTGACATTTTGACTAGTTTTATATAAATCTTTCCAGTCTACATCTCTTGCAATAAAATGACAGACGCCCAACAATGACGCTGTGTCGCCTTCATTCGCAACTCCCGTGCATCCGGCTCTCTTAATGAACCAACCGATATATATTAAATGTCATTGATATTTTTTTATGCAAATCGCCCCACACAAGGCCAATGGCCACTCCAAGGTTGGGGCTACTAAGTCATTGAGTTGTTACAACGAATCCACACTGAAGAAACCAGCCCCTCGCACCGAAACAAGACAAGTTAATAACCAGCCTCTTCACGGTGCGAATAGGACTGGGAGGGGTAACTTCCCCTATAAGCTATTATGGTTAAGTGTCTTGCTCAAGGACACAAGTGTCACGGCCGGGACTCGAACCCACATTCTGCTGCTAACACCAGAACTTGAGTCCGGTAAGCTAGACCGCTTGGCCACGACACTCCACAACAATTCATGCTTAAATGGACAGTATCGTCACGATCAAAGCAGACTTTCAACAGGGCATGGAATCAGTGTCCTAGTTTAAGATGAACACATTTATACAGCATCAACGGTAATAAAACAAATAGCACTCCGATTCCATGCCCTGTTGATAGTGACGATACTACCCCTTTAATACTACACTCACTGGCCATAAGTATTGCAACACACACTAAAGTTCAGTTTGGAGAACTGTGTTACAATAATGTATTATATTTTATTTACACTACTTAAGACTTCTTGAAAGTGCCTGCAGGCACTGTTTTGAAGTCAATGTTCTTTTTTTACTGTTCTTGCTCGGAAATTATGTAATACACGATCGATGAAATCGGATTAAATGATCATCTCACCTGTTACTGTAAAGTGCTCAGTTTTGAGCCTGTTGCAGTACTTTTGGCCAGTGAGTGTATTATTACATTTTATGAAATGGTTTAGTTTTATTACATAAAATCTAAGACTCTTTAAATTAGGTTTCACTTGTAGGGTTGCTTTTGTATAGATGTGTGAATGTAAAACATCTTTAAATCAAACAGGCTGTGAAGAAATGCTCACAAATTTGACTATTATCAGACGTAGAATTTTACCAAAAGGATTCCACATAAAATGATGACAAAATTAAACATAAGATTTTAAAAAAAAACATGTATTTAGGCCTATCGAGAGGGTAAACTGGTTCGGCACACGGTCTTTACGGCAGGATAAAGACTGATACTAGTGGGGTCTTTAGAAGGCGAGGTCATTTAGAAGGCCTTCTTGAATTAACCAGGTCATCTTCAAAAGGCAAAATATTGATATATCTTGTGCTCTGTGTCAAAGAATAAATTTCAAATTTCCCAGATGTATTGACCTTTCACCAACAGCAAGATTAATTACAACGTAATGATTGAACTAAGACAATAATCCCTTTGTGGAGACGCTCAAATTGTCTCTTTGTGAAAACCTTTTTGCAAATTTCGGGGGAAATTTGCTCGCACTGAATTTTCCGTTTTCAGAAGAGACAAATTTATGATATTTATAGCTCTATCTGGCGCGCGCTGGCCTTTCCGTTAATTTCACGAAGGGACAATACAAATTTACTAACTGTTGTTTGGGCAAATCAGCAGTTTCTAGCGTTTTCAACAAGGGACAATTGTAATAACCCTAACTCCTATAGGCATTGTATTAAAACAATAAAAATCCTTCAAAATCCTCCAACTGGCTTTGTTGTCTAGGGAGTTAGGGATAATAATAATTTGGAGAAACTTGAAATCTTCACACAGCGCGTACAACTTTATAAATTTTCTGCGTAAATGATGGTAAAATGGTAGGTTCAAATAGTAAGCAACTCGATTTTCTCGTATCTTTTCTTTAGTGCTGTGTGGTCTATTGTCCCTTTATGAAAACGGCGACGAATTGCCTGACCTTTCTTTAGGATCTATTAGTAGAGTGTCGTGGCCGAGCGGTCTAGCTTACCGGACTCAAGTTCTGGTGTTAGCAGCAGAATGTGGGTTCGAATCCCGGCCGTGACACTTGTGTCCTTGAGCAAGACACTTAACCATAATTGCTTCTCTCCACCCAGGGGTTAAATGGGTACCTGTGAGGGCAGAGTTGGTTGATTAGCCCTATATGCGCTGTAATGGCAGCAATTGAGCTCATACTCCCCAGGGAGCTGAGATGGTTTCAGGAATGATTTTTATGAGCCTTATGAGCAGGGGTAATAATATAATGCGCCTTGAGCACCACTTAGTTGGTGCATACGTGCGCTATAGAAGTCCACACATTATTATTATTATTATTATCTATTTCATACCGATTTGGGCAACCATTTTTTTTTAAATTCCTACTTAGTGTTAAATATATATGAAAATGTATTTTTTCTGCTATTAAAAATATCTACATGTATTTATAAGTAAGACTAATTGCGGTGACACCATGTGAAATTCTCTATTGAGTAATAATTAGTTCTGAAAAGAACTGGAGGTTACAACTCGACGTTTCGATCAGTATGCTCTGATCGTCTTGAAGTTTTACATGTATCTATGTTTTGGGGTTTATTGTTGGCCGCCGCTGCATATGAATGTTACATTTTTATCTTGTTATGCTTGGTTTTTGGAGCATTTTCTTGCTCAATATGATAGGGATGTGATTATGACTGGTTTTGGTGCTTAGGTCTTTTTAGTTGTATGATGTTTTGTTTTACATTTTGGGTATAATCTTTTTCAGTCATGCATACAACATAGTAACTCAAAAACAAGATTCTGAAAGAAAACCTTTCAGTGATCCTTGACTATAGGCAAACAAATCAAATAATACAGCAGTCCAATACTTTATGACTCTCTTCATTTCTGACTATTTTCATTACACTCTGCACTATTTGATGCTCGTGCCCCGATACCTGTTAATAGTCGATTCAACCATTCAGCAGAAAAAAACATTATAATAATTGATTATGCTTCCTTTGCCGCAGCGGATTATTGCCATTTCACTCTTCACTATTCGATGCCTTGTCCAAATGGTATTCCATCTAATGCCGCGATAATCTTGACTTGAATAATCGACTGGATGTGAGTATTCACCATTAAGGTTACTCTCAACGGGTGTATCAGACGGAGGATTGCCTCCTGTACAACGATTAAACCACCAACCTCCCTGTAATAACCCTGCACAATTAGACTCGGGATCCTTATCATTGTCTCTGTCGTATGTTGAGAACTGTTGACCAGCTGCCGACTGAAGAGGTTGTGGACCTTGACAGAAAAAAAACAAAAGAACATCATGATGTTAATGAAAGTTATGGCTCAAAATCAGAAAAAAACTAAACCCTTAAATGTGGCATGTTTGAATCTTGTCATTTGTCCAACTCAATATCACCCCACCCCCAATCGTAACAACAAATCACCGCCACTGGTTTTGTGTTCTGATAACTGCCTTTGTCAGGAAATCAAGTAACCCTATTGACAGGTTTTGTTTCAGGAAAAATATTAGGAAACGGTTAATACAATCAGCAACATAAACCCTAAAACAAAATGTGTAATGTTATAATCACATGAAATTTGAATTTCTATTACCGGTATATTTGATATTCTTTTGCATTGCAATCTGACTTTTTTAATAATTAAAGTAAACCTGTTGAACATATTTTTTTATACATTTTAGGAGTTGTTTTTAATACTGTTCAAGTATTTCTACTTAATTTTTTAATTTTTTAATTGCAACCAATCAGAGTAAAGACCATTAATATTATGCCCCTGATCATTCTTGAAAAGTAAAAATGTTGCATACCAATATCATAGTAGTTATAGAAAGACGTGCTTTCTCTCCTAATTCTCATGGTGTAATTGTAACTGAAGGACATTATGCTGAAAGGCTTCAAAGCCCGAATGCCAGTATTGCCATATTCATCAGTCAGATACACAAGTATTGCCCACTCGCCCTGTCCCGTTGTCAGATGATGCAGTTTATCGTTTCCAAGCCAGAACTCTGAGGTCAATGAGCCGAAACCGTCTTTGTACTCGTTCCAGCTCCGACTGAATTTCTCAGACCCATCTTCTCGCCGCTGAATCACCTATAAGTCGGTAATAATGAACAAACTGTCAACAGAGAAATCAATGTATTTGAGCCACTTTAGCACATCAGCATAATGTATAAGCGACGGATCCAGAATTTCATAATGGTGGGAGGGGGAGGGGGCATGAAGTTTCAGACTTTCCCCCTTTCACAGTACTATAATTATTGTTCCTGTTTGTTTGTTAACAGCTCCGTTACATACATCAATTTTTTTTGTTTTTTTTTTCTTGTCTTTCTTTCCCCACCTCCTCATTATAGAGTGAAGGGCGGGGTTATGCCTCTGCATTCGCCACTGATTTAATGCTTTTACTTATTTCCCATGTTATTTGAATAAACACGGAGAAAATGGATTGCATTTGTCTATTTGATTGATTTGATTTTATATTGTCCTGGCTGCAACTTACATCACATCTTTTTAAGGTCAAACAAATACGATGTTATTAAGCCTACCATGGGCGTACAATAAGGGTTATGATTTTGCCGGAAATATCATATTGTCAGGGCCCGGCGGTAACTACTTTTCGACAATTAACAATCTATACAATGGTGCAAAAAAATTTAATTTATTGCGGTTGTTGAGGCCGATTTTTTAAATATTAATTTTGACTTCGGTTTTGGACGGGGTAAGGTCAGATGGGGTCACGTCTGTGTACGAAAAATCACATAATTCAAGATCTATAACATGGTGCAAAGATTGTGAAAATATCTTTTGTGGTTCATGAGATATAAAAAAAATTAAATATTAACTTTGATTGGTGTAATTCGATATCTATTGTCACTATGACGTCACAACTTAAGGTATAACTACATGTTAAGGTCTAACTATGTGTGAGTTTTAAGGGTTCTGTGAACTCTGCAACTATGATTTTTGCTCTGGATATTCACCGAGAAGAAGAAGGAGAAAGAACTAGAGGTATAGAGTTTGTAAAAAAAACTCAAGGTGTTTGTTCATCATATTATGGTGTCATCACTAAAGTTGTTTAAAATGCAAAATGAATCCAAAATGTTAAGTTATGAACATATTATAAGTTTGTATTTAATAGTAATTACAGAAATAAAAGAGCCTATTTTAAGTGTACTATGAATTAAAAGCTTTTTTTGATTATCAGATTGTTGTCTTTCTCCCAGTTATGATAAACAAAACATTTAAGAAAATCTAATCCTTAATAGAACGCCCATTATTACAGCTAAAATGTGGAGACATTGCATGTACGAGCCAAGCCAGGCAGCTATTTTTCTGCAGTACAATTCCTCATTCACTTACAAATTCCCATAAAAATCTAATGTTACAAAGGTTGAAAGGTTCTTTACCAATAGTTAATTCACCAACAACTTGCACGAGCATGTTAGTCTAGTGAGTAGAATGCTCGTTCTCAAGGTGTTTGGTTGTTCATCATGTTATGACGTCATCACCTAAAGTTGTTTAAAAGTACATTAATTAAGTCTGAACTTGGTAAATATAGTTTCTCTTCAGAAAAGTTTCATGATAAAACTTGCATCCGTGGTGCCAAAGTGCGACTTGACAAGAGACTACGGCTATGGAGTTAAGTTCAGCATGTGACTTGACTTCAGACTACTGAGACCATGGAGCGTGCAATGAAAATGCATTCAGAAATTGAGTTTCGTGACGCATATCAAGCATGAGCGTAGAAACAGTTTAATAGATAATTACATGTAAATTCTAATATATAAATCCACACTCACAAAACTTGCCAGTTTGGCAGATATTTGCATTTGAACTATGACATGTAAATAGCGCCCTCTTTCGTGTCATTCTTGAAAACTGTACACATTTTAATGGATTTTTGTATAATTGAATAGTTCACATAGGCTATGTTTTATGTTTCCCTACCTAATCTGTCAAATCGGTCCAGTGAGGTAGGGAAGAGTTTGGAAAAGGGATTCCATATTTGGGGAAATATTTGATGTCATTGTAAAGAAATGAAACAGTTTAAAAAATCTTGCCTTGAATAAAAGGTCTGAACCAGAATTCTCCCTGAACGTCTGACCCTGAACATCTGACCTCCACCCCCGTCCTGTACACATTACTCCCAGGGTAGGATCTAATTGTCGTGGTGTAGTATTCCAATTTAATTGATCATGTGAAAAACTTCTAAATTGTCCATACATTTCAATATTTTGGGGTTTCATTTACCATCCCCCATCTCCTTACCTTGAGCTCCATCCTCTTTAGGCAACCCTGGATTTAACCGTACCTACATCAAAGACCAATTTGTGAATCTTTTCTCATCTTTAAAAAGTAAATTATTGGTTATTAATTGTCAACGTTTTGTGTAAATATTTAAATTGATTAAACACATTCTTCGTTAATACATAAAATTAATAAGATATTTAAATAAAGGAAATGCGAAACAACATTATCTTTTGAATGACACTTCTGCTTTATTTTGTCATGGTCATGATACTCCTTTTCCATCCATTTTTGCACCCATCAATAATAATCCATTTCATACAGGATAAAGGTTATCCAAACTTCTAGGTCTAATTTGCAATGAAAAGAATTTTTTTTTTCTGAAGTACAAAATACAAAATAAGTGAACCTGTAGTCCCTAACATTAATTGGATTTGGCTAGTATTGTTAAATCTTTGGCTCTTAAAAAATTTTTTTACTGGTGCATGAAAAGAAAGTCAACAAAATGTTTTAATTAAAGTTAACGGTTAAAGGGGCAACATTATCTCAATCAGAGTAGACTTTCAACGGGTCATGGAATCAGTGTCCTAGTGTAAGATGAACAAAGCGGGTGACTGAAAATTACTGGCTCATTTGTTAAGCAGGTCTGCAAGGATAAGTCATCTGAAGTTGATGGCCAGGGTGGCTGTAATGCCATGTGATTTCTTCATTATAAGTGTATTATATAGTACAGCTGATGCATTGAAGAGTGTGTGAAGATAGGCACTTTCATGTGAAAATCTCTGCTTCTCAGCACCTTCACTGCTGTCTACACTCACTGGCCAAAATAATTGCACCATGCTCAAAATAGCACTTTACAGTAACAGGTGAGATGATCATTTAATCTGATTTCATCGATCGCGTATTACATAATTTCCGAGCAAGAACAGTAAAAAAGAACATTGACTTCAAAACACAGGCACTTTCAAGAAGTCTTAAGTAGTGTAAAATAAAATAAAATAAATTATTGTAACACAGTTCTCCAAACTGAACTTTGGTGTGTTGCAATACTTATAGCCAGTGAGTGTATATCAGTATCAGTACATAATGTATCTGAGCCAACTGCAGTCTCTACCAGTTCTTTTGCAGCTAGAGATTGGCTGTACACCAAGTCAATTGTATTCTTAGTAAATGATCTATGAATTACCAGCGTAGGAAATGTACTTTTCAGACGTATTTTCAGATTGTGGGACCTGTACTTACTGCAGTCAACTCCCTCCACTTCTTGTACGCACTTGTCGAACTTACGATGTAATGACTTTGTGAAAAAATGTCATTGTTTTATTATTTTCTTCAGGATGACTTCTTCACAGAATTTTATTTATGCATCATTGTACCAAATAGGTATTTCATCTGATGGATCTGGCCTTGTCAAGAATTGGGTATATACTCATTATAGCAAAGACAATGATAGCAAACTTCTAAACCCACAAGATCTTCGATTTGCAAAAGTAACCTCTCATCTTTCCGTTGGGCTGCTTCAAACAGTTGGCATGCAATCAAGGTTTGGCACTGTGAATACTTATCAGTTTTTTTCTCAATTTTTCTCGGTTTTTCAGGGAGTAACTCTGATGAAGACCACGGTTTTCTTCTCTGGGGTTCAGTGCTGCATTCTTACCGCTCCACCTCATATTGACCTGAATATGTATGAAGAAAGAATGATAAATATTTAATAGAAATAGAGGAATAAGTGAGTAAGGGGAATGGGCATTGTAGACAAAAAGAGTGAAAATTAACAAAAGTAAACACACAAGACAAGGTAAACAGATAGAAAGAAACGAAAAAGCAACATATAACTAGAAACAATTTTACTGCATACTAAGCTTGGGCGATAAACACGATAATATCGAATATCGGCATATCGGCGAATCGCGAATAAAAATAGTAGTATGTTAGATGCTGGGTTTGGCTCACTTCTTTCAAAAACTGATTTTGTATCTCATTTTTTGAGAAAAAAAATATTTTGGCTCCCTTTTTTTGAAAAACTGATTTTGTATTTCATTTTTTGAAAAAAAGATTTTTTGGCTCATTAAAAAAAAGAAGAAGATGGGCGTGGTTGATGACGTCATCAAAAGAGATGACGTCATAAGATGGTTGCGCATCGCGATTAAAACATTTGATGACGTAACGATGAGATTAATATTTTATAAAATGTAATAAAAATAACCCCTAATGTTAAATAAACTAAAAGATTATGTAAAAAATTAACTAAAAAATATTATGTAAAAATGAACTTTAAAAAATTGAAAAAGTAAAAAAATATTATCTTGTTTAATGGTAAAGAGAGTATGGAATCAAAATCGAAAGTAATCGTTCCTTGCGAGATGGCTTTTAGTTGGTAAAAAGATCTAAATGTTGCATCCTAGCGTGGGTAATAAAGAATATTGTGGCTTACATGTTTTTCGGATTAAAAAGGCAAACGTATACCCGTTGCGTGTTTAAGATGTGAAAAAGGAACAAAGACGTTGACAAATTTTTGCACGAGATGCGAATAAAGTATTAATAAATCGTTATAATCGTTTAAAGTTGTAGAAGGTAAAAGCTAGACGGTATTATAATTTAGTGATGAAAGAGTTAATAAAGACAACAACTCGTTTATAGAAAAATTACATCGTTGGGGCATACGGTGGAGGTCTATCGGTTGTTTCTACTCGCGAAGGATTATAATAAGATTTATTTACAGTAAAGTCTACTTTAAATTTAAAAGTTTTTCTATAAGAACTTTTTTTTCTACATTTACATCGTCGGTTTTAACCGGTAAAGCTGTATCGTTACGGATTTTTTCTTTCATTTTAGAATATTTATCTCGCTCTTCGCAAATGAGTAAAAATTCATTTTGGTTAATAATGCCGTCTTCGATCGCTTTTGAAACGTGATTTTCGATCGTGTTGAGTTTAGACGATGCTAAAACTCGTATTTCATCGTGTTTTTTAGCTTTTTTATATAATTTATTTTTAACGTATATGAGAGCAATCGCCGCACTGCCTAACCCTAAAGCTAAACCTTCTAAAACACATCCTACGGGTGATGATACAACGCTAGCGATACTGGCGAATCCAATGGATCCCGCTCCCATACATACTAATTTAGCGAGAGTTTCTATTTTACTACAAGCGTTGATGATTTTATTATATTTTTTATATACGGCTTCGCGTTGATTTATTTCAATTCGTAATTCTTTTTGAATATCATCGATTTTTTGCAATCGAAATGATTTAGCATCATCCGTCATAGACGGTAAATTTGGATAAAGTACATTCGTTGATTCTATAGGTACGCTCATTGTTTTTTATTAATAGAAAAAGATTTTAATTTAATAGAAAATTATTAACTTTCATATCGTAACAGATTCCAGTATCTAAAGAGCCAAAATGAGCAAAAACTTTTTTAGAGTTATTGTGTAGTACTTTAAAGCACATGCCACATTCTAAAAGCTTTGGTTCATTATAAAAGCTAGTAATTGTTGTTTCCGTGTTATAAAGATGTTCTATAGTATCTGGATCCTGTATATATTTTTCAACTATTGAACGTGAATGACCATTAGTAGTTATTCTAGAATAACTAGAATACTCTATCATTGGAACAAATAAGTTAACTCCAATGTGTGTGTTGTTTTCCCAAGAAAACTTAATTAAATCTTCATATTCATATAAAGTTTCGCGTTCTTTAACATTAACGATATGGCCACTTTTTTCAATAGTGTTAGCTTTAGCGGTTACGTTAGGTGTGACGGATGAAACTTGCTCGCTTTTTCGACTATTGCTGCGACTAGGTCCATAAATACTCGCCATATTTATTATAGTATAAATTTTTAAATTAATGGTAAAGTTTTAATTTTTATATTGAAACAGATTTTAGAATTTAACGCACCGAAAAAGGTCGCCTCTACAAAAACTTTTTGAATGTCTCATTTTAAAACACATTTCGTACTAGATGTTGCGTTTCATTATCGATAAAATGAAATTTCTCATCTCGTTCTGGAGAAGGAATATGATAAGCGTTAGCCGCATAATCACGCGTTGATGAATGCGTAATATAACTATTGGTTTTTAAAAATTGTACAAAAATACTGCAGTATGTGGGCGCTATGTTAAACATGAAAAAGGGTTGTTTAAAATGAGCGTGCCATCCGAGTATAACGTTGTATTTTTCGATTAGAGGTACTGTTTGTAAAATTTCATCTCTGTTGAGATACCCGTGATGTTCGTAAATTTCGCTAGACGATGCTCGTAAAATTTCACCGTCTCTAGCTACACTACCCATGGACGGATCATCATGAGCACAGGCCCTGGGCACAAATTCACCACGGGCCCATACACGCGCATAATACTACTAGTACTATGCTTTTTTCTTTTCTTATTTGAAAACCAAGGGCCCCTATTGGCTCCTGGGCCCGGGGCACGTGCCCAGTTTGCCCGTGCGGTAATCCGTGCATGACACTACCACTAGACAAAACTCGCTCACTCGTTGTACGATTAGGTCCGTAAATACTCGCCATATTTATATAATTTCTAGATTTAAAATAACGGGGAAACCATGATTATTTATGTCTCTACCCTTTGAATCTTTAATTTGAAAGCTCAATGCGTTAAAAGTACCAACTTTTAATTTTTTACCAAAAGAATATTTATATTCCATCCACATACTCTCTCCGAACGATTTACCTTGCAAAGGGAAAACGTTTAAAATAGTACAAGGTTTACCGTTGTAATAATTATCAGTTGTAGAAATTTGATCACAATGAATGTATAACATTTTTAAAAGTTGTACATCGATTTTGTTTACTATATTCTCCTACAGTTAGAAATTCGTTGTGAAACCCGAGTAAATTAGCTAACCCAGATGTAAATTTAACGGATTTGTTTTCTTGTGTTAAACTTAGCAAGAAGACACCCGTTGTTTTATCGATAACGAACGTGATCCAAGGCGCGTCTTTTGTTATAATATCAATAATTTCGTTAATGTTGTAAAGCCCCCCTTCAACAAACTTGACTACATCTGGCTCACCCGTCGTACGATAGATTATTCTTTCTTTTTTACGCACGTTGTAATACCCTACCCAAATGTTTGCGCTATGTAGTAAAATCGTGAGATTACCCTCACGATTATCAATAACGTCGTTTAATTGAACTAATCCACAATTTTTTTCAATTTCGATTTGAACGGTATGATACATTTTATTATTAAAATTTATAATTATAATATACTACTGGAATAAAGTAACTGTGCATCATTTGAAGTTATGCTATTTTTTAATGAAAAAAGATAATACAATGATTTGTGGTGTTCTGTTAAATCACTGTTTAACTGTTAACAGGATAATCTCGAAATCTGTATGCTTGGACACTAGGCTTCGTGACACGTCCTTGAAGAGATGTGGTGTCAAAAGTCAGTTCACAAACTCAGTATCGTGTGTGTCCACCATTGGCGTTGATGCAGGTCTGAGATATAGGGACGAGATCATTGGGCCTCATGTGCAAGCGTTCATTCAAAGACAAGGACGTAACATCACACTTCAGCAAGATAATGCCCGTCCACATGTCGCTCGTGTTGTGACAGATTTCCTGAGACAGCAGAACATTCCGGTACTCCCCTGGCGAGCTGTTTCTCCGGACCTGTCCCCTATCGAGCACGCTTGGGATGAAATGGAGCGACGTTTACGTCAAGCCCAGAATCAGCCATTGACGTTAGCTGAATTGGGACAAGCGTTGGTTCAGACATGGAACAACATTCCCCAAGCTTTCTTCAATCGCTTAGTGTCGTCTATGCGTCGTCGTTGTCAAGCCTGCATCAACGCCAATGGTGGACACACACGATACTGAGTTTGTGAACTGACTTTTGACACCACATCTCTTCAAGGACGTGTCACGAAGCCTAGTGTCCAAGCATACAGATTTCGAGATTATCCTGTTAACAGTTAAACAGTGATTTAACAGAACACCACAAATCATTGTATTATCTTTTTTCATAAAAAAATAGCATAACTTCAAATGATGCACAGTTACTTTATTCCAGTAGTATATAATAAAATGACGTTTCCATTAGCGTTCAAGAGTAATTTTACATTTTCATATCCACAATCTGGAAATTTTACAGCGGTTCAGAATTTTAACGCTAACGATTTAACGAGTCTAAAAATTTACATCAACGAGAACGATTTTTTTACCGCACATTTCGATAATGTTTTTAGCAACTACAAGTTACCTAAAGTTAGTAGTCAAAAAGTACTCGATGATTGGCATCATAATCCGCTAAAATTTTATCAAAATCAAATAAATTTTACAACGTATTGCGCTACAACGAGATGCGGGGTAGGTTATCAACATTTAAATCATTCGAATATGATGATTCGTAGTTTTTTTAGATTTCACGTCTATTATCAAATTAGACGATTACTAAAAGAAATGAGTTGTCCTACTTCTTTTCAAAATTATTTTAGCGCGTTTGAAAACAATATAGACATAAGCGCGTATAAAAGACTATGTAAAGACTTTCACCTCTCTACATTAAATAATTGGAAACAACGAGTCGATGCGTACAGCGATGGATTAGGCATTGCTTATTTTTGGCGAAATATTGGTAAAAGATACGATCCAGCACCTGGGCACAACTACGACAATTCTATTTTAAATCCCAACACCGACCCTATTCCTCTTAACAATCTCAACGTCGCACCGGGTGAAAAAATAATGGATTTTGATGACGGTGTACATAATCGTAAAGAGCATACTATTAGAGTAGGTTTCATTTTACAATCTGAACGCGTTGAAACAGCGTGGACTAAATTTATATTGTCTTTGGGGTTAGCTCGAGGTTTTACGGATATCGGTACAGAACGCATAAACGACTCTATAAGAACGTACGTTTACGCGATTTTAGGAGCTCAAGCGCAAGCTAAAAGTGGATTTTTAGCGTCCGGCGTTGGTTTAGACGCGCAGCGTGAATTTATAAATATAGTAGATGCTGAGATTGATTCTCCGGTTGATTTACAATCATCTATTCAACGATATCAAGATGTTTTACAAAATGCTCGTTCTCAATTAAACTTTTGTCTCGGAGAAAATTTATACATGATGCCGAGCGATATGAATTTACGAATAGGTACGTACGCGGGATACAACAATAATATATTAATCGCAACGAGTGACTTATCTTTAGGTTCAAATTTAGATACAAATTCAGAACCCGTTGTTCCCCCTATTTTACCTTCGCTAGCGCAATCAACGTTGTTGTTGCCCGCAAAGCACGTGGAAGAATCTAATGATCCCTCTACAATAGCACATGCGCAAGAATCACTAACCCAAGACTCTTTAGAGGTTATAGAAAAAGAAGACGATAACCATCTTGAAGAAAAAAATTCTTTAATTATTGGTTTTGCTGTTTTAACCGGACTCGGCATTATGATTTATGAATTGTTATTTTAGCGTTTTCTGCATATATGTTAAAATTAAAACTCCAACCCCCGTTAAAGCTAGCCACAAATGTTCCGCCGCCCACGTAACTACGTTATAAGCTGTTTTAAATAACCAACTTACTATCGATCCTATAATAGCCGGTAAAGCGGCTAAAGCTTTCGCTCCTAGTTTAGATAATACACTCGCTAGATTTTTTAATGTTTTTTGTATCCACTCTTTTACACCACCACTCGGTTCTGGTGGTATAGGTTTTGGTGGTGTGGGTGTAGGCGGTGTGGGTAAAACTGAATTTACAGTACCGACGATCGATTCGACGATAAAAGCGATGGTCATACTAAAAAAAAAAACCGTTAATATACTAACGATCGTTATACCTTGTTCTCTAAATAAAGTTTTAATTCTTTCACCCAACGTTACATCTATATTTTTTATTTTATATAACGTTTCTTTTATTCTATTGAATTGACTACTATTCTCATAATCAAACTTGGCAATTTGTTCTTTAATCATAGCTATTTCGTCTACTAATTCTCGCTCTCGTTGTACGAGTTGTTGCATCGCATTTTCATCTCCAACATCATCGTTAGCGATTCGTTCTCTAATATCGGTTAATTCTTTGTTTCGCGCGTACAATTCAGCTTAAAATTTTAACTCGTGTCCTTGCGCTGTTTACATAAGATTTGCGTAACCCCTTATTTCGCGCCATACATTCATTTCCTCTACCGTCGATGCATCTTGCGTGAGAAAATCAAGAAAATCTTCGATCGTATTATTTACCGCATCGCTTAGTAGAGTAGTACCATCATAGTCGTACTCGTATTCATCTTCAGGCGTAGTTGGTAACTCGTATTCATCTTCTTGTGGTGTAGTTGGTAACTTTCGCGTTCCTTCTTTGCGAAGAGGCGTTTTATCGACTACGACCGTCGGTGATGGCGGTCGTGATTCTAGCCTTTTTAAAGTTTTATCCGCTTTTTTTCGTACCTCGTTCGATATTTTTAATTTACTAAAAAGTTCGTTAAAAATATTTTTATCTACATTTTTTAAAGTATTTGTTGCTAAAAATGTTCCTTTTTTTTGTTGGGTACTTAGGCGTATTTGTTGGCCGTCTTCTTTTATAAACCAAAGTACAGAGTAACGATATCTAAATCTACTATAGTTTTTTACAGCGTTTGGATTATTTATACTTTTGTAAAATGCATCGACGGCATCTTCTTTATTTTTATAATAGTCTGAGTCACCGACGCGACCAGGCATCTCCCAATTGGATAACGTCTGTTGAACGTTATCATTATCGATATTCGTTTCTTGTTGAACATTATCATCATCTCGTTGATCATCACGATCAAAATCATCCATCGCTATATCATACCCTCCTTCTGCCATTTTATAATTACTTTTTATCTTTTTTAAATAATTTATAACTCGCGTAACCCACTATACTCATTCCTAGTACAATAAATATTATCTCTCGCGTTTTTTGATCTTCGCTAGGAACGTAAAAATCTTTTAGTTGCGGTTCGTTGTATAAATCTTTAGGTAAATTTATTCGTTCGCCCGTAACTCGTGAATATTCATTCATCGCTTCGTCGATGTTATTAAACGTTCTTACAGCGCTCGATTCTTTTTGTATTTTTTCGTTTAAATAATCTAGATATTTTAAACGCTTTTTATAAATTCATCTCTGGCTTTCGAAAGTTGTTCTAGCGCTAAATCATGCCTTTTGCGTTCTTGTTGAGCGTCGCTTCCTCGTAAATTACTAAATAAAGCATTTGATCCGGTAAATGCTAACGCGTTAACTACTGCGCCTCCAATCATCATCGCTATAGATACCATTTTATTTATTAAAAAAAAGATAAAAATATTTTATATTTACAAATTATAAACTATGGCTAATAATACGTACGGAGATGTGCTAGATCCATACAGAAGAATAAGAGAACCTCGAGGTGTAAAAGGATCACGTCAAAAAGTTGTCATTACAAACAATCCGAGTCCCATTACCGAAAATCAATTGTTGACAATTCGTTTTCCAAATTTAGGAACGAACGACGTTATCGTTCCGAATACGGTTAGATTAGCTTTCAACATTGCTCTTCATTCCGCGGATGATGTAAATAGAACGTTGGTACATAATATAGGTAGAGCGATCGTAAAACATATAATTATTAAAATGGAAGGAAATGAAATATTTTCATTAGACGATGCAGATGTATTCAATTGTTATAAAGACGAATGGTTAACCAAAGATCAACGTGATAATTTAGCGTATCAAGGAATCGAAGATGCCAACGTAACTAAATTAAGAATAGACGCTAGCAATAAGGATTTAGCTGGTAACGGAGGAAAAGATAAAGCTATCGCGGATACGTATAAAAATAGATATTTCATTCCGCTAGATTTTGAATTGTTGACCGATCATCAACCTTACTACCAATCGGGGATCGGAGATCGATTGACTTACGAACTCGTGTTTAATAAATTTTCATATGTGATTAAAAGTACTGACGATAATGCAAAATATATCATAAGTGGAATTTCTTTAGAATTTGAAATCGTTCATATGGAGGAACTCGCTCGAACGGTTAAAAATCAATATAACCGGTTTAGTATATTATTTAATCGCGTACTAAGACAGAGCGTGACGCCATTAAACAAACGCGATACGACGTGGAATATAAATTTAAATACTCCCGCAAAAAGTATGAAAGGAATATTGTTTTTATTTAAAGAACCCAACGTACAAGAAAGCAATATATTTTATAATCCAAAAATTGATAAAGTTTCGATTACCATCGAAGGTGTTCCTAATCAACTCTACGCGCATGGAATGAAAAGGTATCAACATTGGGTAGAAACTTCAAAATATTTTGGTGATTCGAGTAAACAACACGCTATACAAGTCGTACAAGCTCTAGATTTATCCAACGTTAAACAAGCTGATTATTTATTCAATAAATACGGTTTATTTTTAGATATGAGAACGAGCACCGACAATAGAATACACGGAAGCGGAAGACGAGTACAAAACTTATCCGAAGGAATTACTATACAAATTGATAAAGAAGCAGAAACTGCGGGTGAACTAAACATGTACACTTTTATTATTATGGACGCGCAACTTAATATTAAAAATGGACGTTTTGAATCTGTCGATTATTAAAATTAATGACTAATATTAAAAAGAAAATGTTGCCTAAATATCCACACGCCGCGTTAATTTGCGGTCAAACCGGATGCGGTAAAACTGAATTTGTTTTAAATTTGATACAAAAAGAATATTTAAATCATTTTGAAATAATTATTATATTATGCCCCACTATCGGTGACAACGACGCGTATCAAAATAGAAAATGGATTTGGAACGACGAGCGAGTACTCGTTGAAGATTTAAAAAATTAAAGTTAAACAAAATGATAGAAATATATAGCGACGTATTCAAAGGATATGAGACGTTGTTTATAACCGATGATTGTAGCGCCAGTAAAGACTCGCGATATAAAAAATTTGATCGAGATGATACAAATGCGTTAATACGATTGGCTTTTAGCGGTAGGCATTTTAATCACAGCTGTTGGATCATTTCACAAAAATATAATAGCGTATTAAAAGATTTTAGAGATCAACTTAAATGGGTGTGTTTATTTTATTGTAAAGATAGAGATTCATTCAAAAATTTTCTTCGAGAAAATGATGTTATACCAATGGCCGAGTTGAGAGAGCAAGTACACGAAAAATTAAAACGAGTTAAACACCGCAAATTGATTTTAAAAACGGATCAACCTACCAGTTATGAGATTATAGACTAGGTTACCTGATTGCTTACTCTCTCTTACTGATCGCTTACCCTCTCTTACTGATTGCTTACCCTCTCTTACTCATTGCTTACCCTCTCTTACTCATTGCTTAACCTCTCTTACTCATTGCTTACCCTCTCTTACTGATCGCTTACCCTCTCTTACTGATCGCTTACCCTCTCTTACTGATTGCTTACCCTCTCATACTGATCGCTTACCCTCTCTTACTGATTGCTTACCCTCTCATACTGATCGCTTACCCTCTCTTACTGATCGCTTACCCTCTCATACTCATTGCTTACCCTCTCATACTGATTGCTTACTCTCTCTTACTGATTGCTTACCCTCTCTTACTGATTGCTTACCCTCTCTTACTCATTGCTTACCCTCTCTTACTGATTGCTTACCCTCTCTTACTGATTGCTTACCCTCTCATACTGATCGCTTACCCTCTCTTACTGATTGCTTACCCTCTCTTACTGATTGCTTACCCTCTCTTACTGATTGCTTACCCTCTCTTACTGATCGCTTACCCTCTCATACTGATTGCTTACCCTCTCTTACTGATTGCTTACCCTCTCTTACTGATCGCTTACTCTCTCTTACTCGTTAGGTTAGTGTTTTTAATAAAAATATTATAAGATTTATTTATAAATATGAATACTGAACGAGTGCAAGATTTATTTAAAAGTATAGATAATGATCGAGTAAATAATTTTATATATAATCTTAACCAACTCGTTAATACCGAAAACGATAGAAAAGAACTAGTACGAGTTTTTAATGCAAACTCTGAACGAGTAAAAGATACATTTACGAGTATAGACACTGAACTAGTAAAAGATCTAATATATAATCTTAACCAACTTTTAAATACTGATGGGTTATCTAAAATTAATTATTGGTTTCTCTATTTTTTAAATAAATTTAACTGATTATTCTATAAATACTTTTAATAAATGGAAGAATTTCATAAACTAGTGACCGAAAATCCATCCTTGTTAAACTCGTCAGCGCCCACAGATGATGGTGATATAAACGACAGCTCGCTGTTGAAGCGAAAGCAACGAGATGTACGACTCTTGTCTGTTGTGGCGGGAGGAGATTCGAAAAGATTTTTTGGTAAAGAGTATTCTGTCAACGACATTGAAGCTTTGTCTACGGAAGAGCGAGATGCATTGCATGCTCAATACGAAACTAAATTAGGTCGTGATATAACGCAGTCTTTAGGTAGCGCCATTCTAACGCTATACGCTAAACTATTAGGATTTAGTTTAAATCGTATTGATTTATACGATTATCAATTTCAAATTGACGATGAAGGTAAATTAATTTCAGCTTTAGAAAAAGATCCATTCATTTCGAGTATGCTTTCTACCGTAGCGTGTGAAATATACTACAAGTACGGCATGTTGGTAGCCCCGCTCTCAACGATGTTAATTACAGCAAAACATTTAAAAAGAAAAGAAGAATCTTGTATAGATAGTAAAAGCGATGGAGACGAACGAGTTGGAGAATGCACAACCAGAAGCTGTAAAAACACCGTTGACGGTAACGAAAACACCAACTAAAAAAGAAAACAACCCAAACAGAGTCGCAGCGGGTAAAAAAGCCGCCGAACTTAATAAAAAGAAGAAAAAATAAATAATTTAAAAAAAGCGCGAGTAAAACTCAACATGTAACGCCGCAAACGCCGCGAAATGATATTCAAAAAGAAACGAGCGATAAAACGAACTACTACTATATCGCTATTGGTTTAGCCGTTGGAGGGCTTGCTTATTTCTTTTTTAGGCCAACGCCGGTAAACAAACCGTCAAAACTATCTAGCTCTGCCGCGCAAGCGTCACCTAAACCCACGCCAATGAAAGAACTCGCTGTTTTTGAAATGGAATAAGTTTTTTTTTTAAATAATTATATTGGTGAGTATAAAATATGATGAATACGAAAACAATCGCCGATTCAGCCTATCACAGCGCCGTTTTTTTTTTTTTACCGTTTTATACAGCATGCTCGGTAAAAAAGTATTAAGTGTAGAACCAGCTAATTTAAATAAATTAGATATAAAAGACTCGCTAAAACTTACAGCGACAGTTGGATTATCTTCGATGACACAAATGTGGTTAGTTAATCAAGGAATTTTACCATCCTCACTTATGCCTACTGAATAAAAATTGTATTGTACAATATAAAAATGGATGAGCGAATAAAACTAAAGCTACAAAATGTATATTATAGTCCGAAAGGATATTACAAAGGTCTCGACGCGATTAATAAATTAGCTCAAGAAACAAAAGTAAATAAAAAATTAGTTCGAAAATGGATAAAAAAGCAAGCGCTGTGGCAAATTTATTTACCCTATCCTAAATATATTCCAAGACCAACCAGTTCAAATAGTACGTTAGAAAAACCAAATGAGGTTCATCAAGCGGATTTATTGTTTCTTCCGCATGATACGATCGGTAGGGGAGCGACTAAAAAGACGTACAAGTACGCGTTAACCGTTGTAGATGAAGCTAGTAGATATAAAGAAGCGGAAGCATTAACCGATAAAACTGCCGTTCAAGTCGGTAATGCGTTTGAAAAAATTTATAAACGTTCGCCGCTCACTTGGCCAAAAATTATAAAAGTTGATCCTGGAAAAGAATTTATGTCTAGCGTTAACGTATTAATGAGTAAACATGTTGTTAAAATACAAAGAAGTGAAGCCGGTAATCATAGAGCTCAAGGTATAGTAGAGCGATTTAATAAAACTTTAAGTGAAATAATATTTTCTCATCAATACGCTAAAGAAATAGCGACAAATACGAGAAATAGAGAATGGGTTAAAAGATTACCGGCAATTGTAAAGGCATTAAACAATGAGACAACGCGACTTATAAATTTAAAACCTAAAGACGCGATTAAATTACCCGTTATCGAGCAAAATCCGGCTTCACCAGCGATTATTTTAAAAAATGAAAAAAGAATACCAACTAGCAGTTTAGTTCGGTATTTATACGCCCCCGGTGAAGCTGAAAAAGATACGAGACGTCGCGCCACCGATCCTATATGGAGTATAAAAATGTATAGAATAGCTAAAACGATGAAAGCTGCTAATCAACCCATCTTGTATTATTTAGACGCAAAACCCGCTCGTAGTTTTGTAAAAGAAGAATTACAAATTATTCCTCGAGATACAGAAAATCCTCCTATTAAACGCTAATAATAATTCTAAAATTTTATAATGACCGTAAGCGAGAGTATCTATTCCGTTTTCTAAAATATATTTCTTTGTGTCTAAAGGAGATAGCGATATTTTATTTACTAGCGTTGTATATAATCTATGTATTTCGTGCATAATAAAATTCATAGGGTAATATAGCGTAACATTTTGAAATAAAACTTGTATATATCGATCGTGTTTAATATACTGTTCTAAAACTTGTTTTTTAACGCCTTTAGCTTTTCTTATTTCTTTTTTATCCGATAAAATTATAGAATACATTTTTGGTCTTAAACCAACAAATTCTACGATAGGAATTCCCGCAGTCTCGTCTTTCATTTTACCAATCACTTTTTTATTTTCTTCAGAAAATAAAAAATGATCTTTGCTATAATTACTAAAGTCATACGAGTCTTTATCTTCTTCCATATCTTTATAAATATCTTCCGTTTCAATCTCAACTATTAAACTATCCGTATCCGTGTAAAGTAAATTACATTTGTCACCGTACTTTTCTTTTAAATTATTATAATAAAAATCGTACATAAAAACTTTAGATAAATCCAGTATGCTCATTCCTACGTAGACTGGACGGTTGAGTAATAGTTTTATTTTGTGCATATGAATCGCTACTAAATCGTTATCAAAAATCCTTGCCTCGGCAAAATTTGGTTTTGCGACGAGTGAACGAATTTGATTTTCTGCTTTTTCATCTTTTAACCGTTTTAAATTCACGTTAACGCGTTTTCGTACATTTTCCATCGTTTTTCCAAAAACTGAATTGTTCATGAGTTTATACAAATCTTTTTCAAAATCACTCGTTGCGTCTTTTCTGAGTTGGGTGTTTAAATCAATGTATGGTTTCATCCATGGTGATTCATCAAATTCTAAAACGCGATGAATTTTTGTTAGTTTCATACCGAGTTGTAAATATAATTCTAAATTACGATAATGAAGCACGTAGTTGCGTTTATCATATAAATTTGGAACTAATTTTGCAACGTTTGGAGCGGGTTTGCCGTTTAATAGCTCGAGCTGATACGGTGACATCCATTCTTTCGGTACCGTCAACGACTCTGGCGCGAGTGGAAATGCGTTGTGAGAGTCGTGTAATTCTTTAGGATATTCTAAATCAACTTCTAAAATACATCCTTTCTTACTTTTAAATCCTTCTCTCTCGAGTCTATCAATTTGTTTACTCGTCATCCATTTAAAATTACCCGTTGGTAAAGGTTGACTCATCGCGTAACCGTATAAATTATTAGCGTCTAAATACATAATGTAACTCGTTGGTTTCGTTTTATCGTAACCGGGTATATAAGGATTGTTTGCTTTCGCGTATCGTTTACTTACCATACACATTCCTCCTCTAGTACCTTTTTCTATAAATAAATGCATGTTAACATCCGTAAACAATTCTAAACAAACTTTTGAATGTTCTAATAAAGCGTCCCAACTTAATCCAGGACTCGTATAATAATTTACTGGATCTAAACCGTATTGTTTCATGCAAGTATTGCGAAAATTCTCAAATACATCCGCTAATAAGCAAGTATCGGTACGCACGTATAAATCGTGATAATCACCTGAATTTTTACAATCAAACTTGTTATAAACATTTTTCGAATGCTCGTATTGTTCTTTAGTAATGTGTTGGTTGTTTAAACTACTATAAAAAAATTCTTGTAAAGGAAGTTGTTTTTCTTTGAATCTTTCAAAACTATCCATGTATTCGTAAGGATAAATACCTTTGCTTTTTAACAGATTAACTTTTTCTAAATCTGATTCAAACTTGCTAGTAATTAAAAAAGAATTGTTTGATTTTACGAGTTTATCCAACGACGCTAATAAAAATTGAGCGCTGTCTATAAATCGTAGTTGCCTGATTGAAAAAGAAATATATTTTTCGATATTGTTTGGAATACACGTTATATTTCCTCGCGTTTTGCCTGCAGCTTGCATAATGAGATGAGAATCGTAGCCTCGTAAATTATGAAAGACGACCGGAATAAAAGTTTTCTCTGGTTTTAAACTTAGTTTTAAATTACATTTATCGTGCGCAGCGCCTCTATATTTTCCAGTAATGTGACAATGATCGCGTACTTTGTTAAACTTGTCGTTATCGTCTCTAAAAAATGTCTTTTCACATACCCAACATTTTTTTGCATTTTTTAAATCTTTTACATCTTCTTTAGTCATTATTATTTTTTGAGGGTTTTTAAATATCTCATTGATGTCTTCTTCTTCTTTTTCTAATTCGTTAAAAAAATGTTCAGCAGCATCTTCTCCTCGGTATACGTTAGGAGAACTAGTTTCACCGTCGCAACGAACGACTATGTACGAATAACCGCAAACAACGTGTTCTTGTAGTTTTTTAGTATTAGTTTCATTAACATCGTCAATCTTTTTAATAATACATTCAAAGTCGGCGTATATAACGAATGGAACTTTCATCTTTTTATGAAAATTTATAAATTTTAGCGTATCGTTTTTACCCTTTTCCGGCATCACGACCGTCGTCGGCCTATCGTTAATTCCCTTACACATTTTTACGTGATTTTCGAGATACGCCTCCGTCGAAAAAACCCTGTAAACATCTCATACAAAAATGTTGACGACGATTGTGTTTCGTTTGGTTAAAAAGTAATTTATTCACATCTTTAATCCAAACGTAGTGAGATCTAGTTCCTTCTTTTTCTTCTTTGTGAATTAATAATAAATTAATACGATCTGGTTCCGCGGGTTGATCGCTGAGGCGATAAACTAGTATCGATTTTGATTCGCAACCAAAAACGTTTATCGCGATATTGTTTTGTTTCTCTACTTTTTTTATTTGACTTATTGGTGTAGGAGCATCAATATTATTAAAATTTAAATCATCCTCCGTTGGATATTTAGACATTCTATCAACATTCTTTTTTGCTGGGAAAAGTGCGCTGCGCAACGCCCATCGCAAACAATTATCGTCTTTGTTTTTTACGTTGATGCACGCTTTTTAATTTTTTATATAGTTGCATAGCTCGATATAAGAACCGCCTCTTAAAGGTTGATATCTCGCGATAGTAATATTCATATCCACCACCCGATCTACCTCCCATCCAGAACCGTTAGACGTCCATTTTTCTAAAGCTTCTTGAATTTGTGAAAAAACTGTATTAAATATATTTTCAATGTCATCCAAATTCAATAAAACAATTTGCCTATTATTATGAAATCTTGGTTCGGCAGAATCAATCGTACCGTCTAGGTTTTCTTTACGTAATTTAATACGTATATATATATCATAAACTTGTACGATGTGAATTTTTGCAAGTCTATACCCAACTTGGCTCTAATCTTTGGTTTTACCGCTTCCCAAAAAATGTTTAAATCTTTTTAATAATTTAATAATAACTTGCATTTATAATGCGCCTTTTCCTAAGGATACAAAGCGCAGTGTATTATTTTCCCTGCTCATAAGGCTCATAAGGCTCATAAATCATTCCTGAAACCATCTCAGCTCCCTGGGGAGTATACAGCTCAATTGCTGCTATTACAGCTATGATTCAGCGGAACGATCATTCTTCGTTCGCGTAAATATCTTCCACCGTCAATCGGGGGTTTAAATCTCAACTCTTCTTCTCGTCCGTAAAACCTTTTAATAGCGGCGATGTAGTCTTTTTTTAACAATCGCCCACTTTTACCCGCGCCGCGTTCTGGTAGCTCAATATTTTCAGACTCTATACGATCTCTTAATTCAACTAAACTTGTTTTATACAGCGGCTTTGGTTTATGACGACGCAAATATTTTTTACCGCGTTGTAATAAGAACGTTTATCTACTTTACCCTTGCTATTTTGTACTAATATGATTGGTCTATGCGAGCGCGCAAATCTTTCAATTCTGGCAATGTCCATTTCGATAAATATTTTGTTGTCATCTTTACTATTAAACAAGATAATATTTTTTAGTTTTTTCTCAGTTTTTTTTCTCAGTTTTTTTTCTTTCTTTTTTAGTTAATTTAAGATTAATATTTTTTTTTAATTTCTAGTTGCTACAAACGTTTTGTTGTATCTAGCAACTCGATCATCACGCTATTAAACAAACGTATAGATTTTCCTCTTGCGCGCTTAAAACTTAATACATTTAATATCTTTGCACATTTCGTACATAAACCTATCGATGTTTTTGTACCTTTTTTACATCGACGACACGCAACTGGTATACTTTTTCCACATTTAAGTTTCCATCGATGTAACCCACAATATGCCATATTAGGTGAGCTAAGTATACAACACTTGTCCGTTTTCCCAACTAAAAGCCATTCGCAAGGGATTACTTTTTTTCTCAAAGTAGTATTCATACTTATCTTTACTATTAAACAAGATTATATTTTCTCAGTTTTTTTCTTTCTTTTTTTAGTTAATTTAACATTTTTATAAAATATTAATCTCATCGTTACGTCATCAAAAAAAAATGTTTTAATCGCGATGCGCAACCATCTTATGACGTCATCTCTTTTTTGATGACGTCATCAACCACGCCCACCTTCTTTTCTTTTTTAATGAGCCAAAAAATCTTCTTTTTTTTTAATGAAATACAAAATCAGTTTTTCAAAAAAAGGGAGCCAAAAAATATTTTTTTCAAAAAATGAGATACAAAATCAGTTTTTGAAAAAAGTGAGCCAAACCCAGCATCTAACATACTACTAAAATACATCACGATAAAAAATAAATTGACATTGTGAGTCAAGTCAGAAATTCCATGGAAACAAAATCAGAACAGTCTTTTGAGCTTTTAGAAATGAGAAACAAAAGCAAACTACTTCAGAAGTACATACACGCTATGCAAATGAATTTGCAATTTATTGTGACACTTGTAGAGGGGTACATACCTGTGATTATTGGTTCTAAAGCAATCATGCATGAATGAAAAAAAGAATTGCGATATTATCGAAGATCGCGATATATGTTTGCTGATATATCGTGGATGAAAAATAAAATCGATATCGCCCAAGCCTACTGCACACTTGAAACTTTATTGAATTTTTCAATATTTGCCTACCTTGATGTTTCTGTTTCTTCTCATTTCTTTTCGCAGCCCTGCAAATGGCATGGAAGCATTTGTACCACTCAAGAGTGGTACCCATAAATCTGTAAATCAAATGTTAATTAATTTTAGGAATGCCGGCTACTCATCCATTCATACATACATGTAAAATAAAAAATAAATAGGTCAGCATCCATCTTCATTGTATGAAAAATTAAATTAAGTTCCCCCAAACTTTAGTTCAGCTGAATAAGCATAATTTCCATGCTTATTCACACCGCCAAAGGTTGAATATTCTTGGCCCATGTACAAAGTTATGTTTGTGCAACTACATATAAGTATTACTTTTAAGTATCTGATAAAACTCCAGTATAAAGATCCCATTTTTCAACAGTGCTAATTTTTTTCAAAAAAAGTGCCCCTTTGAGGATTTTTATGGATTTGGGGTGGTTAGGGTGAATTAGAGTCAACTCGTACCCCAACCAACTCGTACCCCAACCAACCCGTACCCCAACCAACTCCTACTTCAACCAACTGGTATCCCAACCAACTCGTACTCCAACCAACTCGTACTCCAACCAACTCGTACTCGCTGAAAATAATGGAATCTTGGTGCATTGTTTTTACCCGTAACTTTTGAAAACCTTAGAAAATATCATTAGAATAAATTCGGTTAGTTAAGTTTCCCAGGCTTTGAAATTATATGACAATTCCCAATTTTTAAGAATTTTTTTTTTTTTTTAAATTGAATTTTGGTGTGTCGTTTTGACACGTTACTTTTAATAACCTTGGATGATAATATTTGAATAAATTTAATTAAGGACATGTTATGTTATCTCTCTTTTCCATTTTCTTCTACAAGTACGAGTTGGTTGGAGTACGAGTTGGCACGAGTACGAGTTGACCAAAATGAGCACGAGTTGGTTGGAGTATGAGTTGACCTGTTTCCGTTAGGGTTATAGTTTATTTTGTTGGTCAAGGTTATTTTGTTGGTTAAGGTATTAACATGGTAACTATTGTCATTGAAAATAATCACCAGGACTAAAAATTATGATAATATGTCAACAATAGACACGATATTGAGGGACAGACAAGAATGAGATATTAAAAGTCTGGCGACACATGTTAAATTGTCAAGGATTTTTTTCATATCCAACGAATTCGAGTCAACTCGTACCCCAACCAACTCGTACCCAACCAACTTGTACCCCAACCAACTCATGTTTCAACCAACTCGTATCCCAACCAACTCGTATCCCAACCAACTCGTACTCCAACCAACTCGTACTCGCTGAAGATAACAGAATCTTGATACATCATTTTTACCCGTAACTTTTGAAAACCTTAGAAAATATTCTTAGAGTAAATTCGGTAAGTTGAGTTTTAAAATTATATGAAAATTGTTAAGAAAAAAAAAGAAAATTAATTTAATTTTGGTGTGTCGTTTTTACCCGTTACTTTTAAAAACCTTGGACGATATTGATAATATTTCGAATAAATTTAATTAAGGACATGTTATGTAATCTCTCTTTTCCATTTTCTTCTACGAGTAGGGTTTTCAGTTGAAAAATTATTCCTAAACCAATATACTCAATATTTATATCAAATTGAAGGTCTTGATGAAAGAAATACAATGGTTTTTAAATCAAGAAAATCGGACGAGTATTTTTTGAGGAATCCTGTTTTATTTAATCAAGTATACAGCATTCGATGAAGCCCGACTGTCCATATACACTGTGTACATCCCTAATGGCACCAAAACCGTTGAATCAGCCTACACACACACGCACAGCGTTCGTGCTCGTTTCCCTCATAAGAGCTTTGAAAGGGTGTATAAAATACACTCTCCGCTCAAAACTACACACAATTACGGCTCAAAACTTTCACATATGATAGAAAAGAGGTGTAAAATTCATTCAAACACTACTCATACCTTTCAACTTGAAGATTTCACCTCAAAAAACGGTGTTTAATTTTTATCTCTTCGTAACTTCGGTTGTAGAGTAGTTATGGAGATCGAGCAAGCATGGGTATGTAAAGGAGCCCTTTGACTTAATATGGAAACCCGTTTTCATGTCAATCACAATGCACTCGGGCACGGAGACAGCTCCGAAGTGGATGCCCTCAGCAGAGCGCGCCAAATTTTACGGGCAGAATGCACGCGATCTCGGAACACTTCGCGAAAGGCTGGGCGGGCGAGAGTGGTTCATTCATAAAAACCTAGGCTTTCGCACGTAGTTCAGATTGCTATTTTATGTACATTGTTGGATAGCTGAAACTATAAGCTTTCCAATGAGCTATTACATGTAAAATTTCGACGGGCAAAAGTAGTAGAATTTTTTAGATTAAAATGTTGATGTTTTTTGTTGCGGGCGATGCGCTGTGCGTGTGGAGGGCTTCGGTCAAGCACGTACAAACTGAAAACCCTACTACGAGTACGAGTTGGTTGGAGTACGATTTGGCACAAGTACGAGTTGACCAAAATGAGCACGAGCTGGTTGGAGTACGAGTTGGTTGGAGTACGAGTTGACCTGTTTCCAGTCCAAATATTTTACAAAAAATATGTAGTCTGATTAGGTCCAGATATTTTTCAAATTCATTTAATAATAATTCCTACGTTACCTGTAACAGAGATTCTGAGAGTTGTTTGTTACCGGCGACGTGGCGATTATACATACAATGTGTGTTGTGTACGTGTCGTTAGCTCCAGCCCTAACGTTAGACCATTCCTTGCTCCATGGTTAGACATGGTTTATTGGCAATATCACACTCACAATCATACCATCTATTTCTTCCATCCACTTGCACATGAAAGAAACTTTGTCCAACTCATTTCCAAAAATGATAACAATTTGGATTCCATGCTAGACAAATGCATAATACTTAATAGTACATTTTCTGCGACGCATTTTCTGCAGACTGGCCCGACAGGGAAGCCATTGTTTTTGCTGCTGCATGCTGCACGCGCATGCAATGCATGGCGGGTCATGACGTAACCTGCACGGTCTTCGTAAACTCGAAGTATATTCTAATTAGATACTGCATATACACACACTATAGGCCAATATGTCTGTGTGTAACTTCGTCAAGGCCGTTCACATGCAAGTATGGCTGTGCTTCTGAATAGTTGTTCATTTAAACTTCTGTTTTCGACCAGAAGGAGAGGTCAAATTGGGGTCATGTCTGTGTAAGAAATGTGACATAGTTCAAGGTCTTTAAGATGATGCAAAGATTGTGAAAATATTTGCTGTGGTTCATGAGATATGAATTTTTGAATTTTTTTGAAATTTTCAACTTCCGGTTTCGACCGGAAGGAGAGGTCGGATTGGGGTCACATCAGTGTACGAAAAATCACATAATTAAAGATCTATAACATGGTGCAAAGACTGAAAATATCGTTTGTGGTTCATGAGATATGATTTTTTGAAAATATTAACCTTTGATTTAGTGTAATTCGATATCTGATGACCTCACTATGACGTCACAACTTAGTGTACAACTACAGTTAAGGTTTATATATAACTACATGTTAAGGTCTAACTATGTGTGAAGTTTTAAGGTTCTGTGAACTCTGCAACTATGTTTTTGTCTCTGGATAAATCTTAAGAAGAAGAAGAAGAAGAAGAAGAAGAAGAAGAAGAAGAAGAAGAAGAAGAAGAAGAAGAAGAAGAAGAAGAAGACGAAGAAGAAAAAAAACGAACAATATCAAGAGGTGTTTGGGCACCAACCCAAACACCTAAAAAAAACCGAACAATATCAAGAGGTGTTTGGGCACCAACCCAAACACCTAAAAAGCCCCAAAAAACGAACAATAACAAGAGGTGTTCGCGCTGTCGCTCGACGAACACCTAAAAAGTAAAAAAAACGAACAATATCAAGAGGTGTTCGCGCTGTCGCTCGAACACCTAAAAACCGAACAATAACAAGAGGTGTTCGCGCTGTCGCTCAAACACCTAAAAAAACAGAACGATTTCAAAGAGGTGTTCGGGTGGTGCCCGAACACCTAATAAAAGTGAAGTGTTGAGAACATGAACATTTTAATATTGTGCATAATATGCATGAACATGTGCATATAATGTATACTGTACATACAAAATTGTACGCTGTAGATATGTGCAAGTTAAATGTGAATGACTGTGTTCCTTCTCATAGTGGGAAGCATAAACTCAGTTAATTTGTGACAAGTTTATATTTATATTTTTTGACTATTATACAAAGTTGCTACACACTAAGAAATAACGGTTCAAGTCTGCACCCATATATGCGCATATCGTTGATACAATAGAAGTACCCCTGAGGGTGCCTCCTCTACGGGTGCATATTTGCTCCTTTGAGGGTGCAAATCTGCACCATTTTCAAATGTGCCTAACTCAGCAAAAACCTACACTCCAGTTGCACCCTTATTTCTTAGTGTGTATGTAACATGACTTGGTACAGGAATGTATGTGCATTACTCAGGGGATGCTTTCACGATCCCAGCCAGAAACAATTTTTGGCTTTGATCATCAATTTAGTGTTTGATTTTCTGCTCGGTTATGATTGGTTTCATGATACCGAATTTTTAACAAAAATAATTTTGTTAAAAAATTATTGAATGATTGTTTGTACAAGCTCACGAGTTGTTCCAATTTGCCTTGTATAAAAAATGTTTCTGTCATGTTTCTGGTGCACATGTTTCTGGTCAAGTTCCCTCTGTGTTTGCGCCACAACACGCCCCAGCTCAGATAAGCCTGTCCTAAAGCCTTGTATTAGTAACGCATAGTTGATAGTGTGACCATGCCCATTATCTACAATTAGTTAACTTAAGCCCAATTGTCTGACAACACAATTTGTCAAACACTCTGGTTTGTCAAATACTGGTGGCGTAACCGTATAGAGGGAGAGGAAGGGGGTCACATACCGCCTCATATTAAAATGCTCAGTTACCAAATTAGGCAAAATAAAGATCTTTATTTGGGCTACCATTGTTTTCAAATGTTCAAATATTTTCTCAAAATTGTAAAATTCCGAAAGTTGTCTCCAAAATGTTGCACAACATTTCAAAAATATTCTGAAATTTTGTGACATTTATTTAATCATTTATCATGTAATTAAAATGTTTCAAACTATAAAATGTGTGACGTTCAGGTGCGGTCATTGAAGCACCCCCACCTGTTTATGATTTCTTCCCTATATAGCAAACGGACTTTTATATGTGAATAGGTTTCGAGACGATAAACACTGCCTTATAACGATTCACCAGATGATATCCAAAATTTACACAAATCTACTTCCACGATGCTAAGCATAAAGTGTTATTATAAAAGCAATATCACGTATAACAATCGAGAAGTAAAACCATTTTTTTACTGTTTCATTTAATATAATTTCCGCTAGACTTTAATCATTTTACCGATGAGATGACGTCATATCAAAAGCACTATCGTGGTCTCTATATCTATCTCTATGCGTTCATTCAAATATTCAAATGGAAGACGTAAAATGTTTTTATTCCAAAATATGACCATCCGACCAACATTGTTTAAGTTATATATTAATCTAAGGTTACGAATACAGCAAATTTTAAGATTATTGGGACCAGGAAATATAAAACTTGTTCAGGATTCGTTCAGTCCACTCATTGCTCCTTATTGTCATTAATCTCCCCCTCGCCCCCCCCCCCCCCATTGAATTCACGAGTCCCAGCTTAGGATTGAATCTGTATCTGGTAAGACAAAATTGAACTTACGATATAGCCATTGTAACAGTAGACCTCCAAGCCGTCTGGATACATCTTGGATTGTGGATAGATGGTGTAAACACCACTCACGTAGTTACCATCATTACGGTAGGCCTGACAGTCTTCATATTTGTAATCTAATGGCAGAATATAATAAGATGAAAGTGAATTTGTTGATAAATGGATATAGGACCTCATATGGTGAAGAGAATTAAACATGTTGTAAACATTGTAATTAAGTGGTTAAACATGTATCAACCGTTTTTCCTAATAATTTTGGCAATTTCTACAATTTTATTTGTAATCGGATAATTTCTATTTTACTTGAGGAAGTGAAAGGAAGTACTTTAAAATGACACATTCAAAAACCATGTTTTCAAAACCATGGTTGAACAGTGTATAAATCCTATCATTAATTTATGGTGTGTCCCGTCATAAAATATATGGGCGCTTAATTTATATTAAACCGACCTTCTGACAATTATTTTGAAAAATATTTAATTTTAGAATGTTTGTATTCTGCGGAAGCGCATTGCTGCCAAATTGAAGGGTAATTTTCTTTTTTAAGTCGTTTGAACGAGATACTAAGTCGTTCAAACGACATAGTAAGTCGTTCGAACGACATAATAAGTCATTCGAACGACATAGTAAGTTGTTCGAACGACATAGTAAGTCGTTCGAACGAGATAATAAGTCTTTCGAACGAGATACTAAGTCGTTCGAACGTAAGTCCTATTATAAGCTGTTTGAACGAAATTGCACTTGATGGGTTAATGTGTCTAATAATTGGCTCAGGAATTTGAAAACCCATACCCTTTTTACAGTTGCGAATGAGGGTAATGCCTGAAAGAATATTGAATGAGATCCCAGTATTTTATGTAAAAATTAAACTTCAACGTAGTATTGAAAGTATTTACCCCCGATATGTATTGGATGTTAAATATCCTGAAGGTATTCAACAACCAAGATTAAAATGAGAGACAAGGGTGATTTATTACATTTATTGCAGAAACTTTAACATTCACGTTCCTTAGTCGCTTATTTGTGTTCGGTTCCTTTGTATTTTAATCATTAAAATAATGTCAGTCAGATATTAAAGGACCACAGAAATAGAGACGTAAATGCCATGGAGATACTGAAATATGGTATTTTAATGATAAAAAATAAATAGCTCATTGATTATTAGCGAGCTACTTATAATTTGAAGCTTTTCCGAAGAGAATGTCGGCGCCGATTAACACGCCCCTAAAAGGGACCATTTGCACTGCATCCTGAACGTCTCTATGTGTGACGTCACGTAAAGAAGAAGGCTTGCTTTCGGGAACGCCAGCCACATACATATACAAAAGCGAACGCGTTCATTCACATGCCTGCGCTTATATTGCCCACGCTGGAAAATAACATAAAAATGGCTGAATCGTCGTCAGATGAAATTGTGATAATTTACTAAGGTACTAAGTAACTAATAAACTATCTAATGTGTAATTTTCGTTTACCAAACTGCTATCTTTGTGAAGAAATCGATCATTTAGTGACCCAAACTCGGTTAAAAAAATCGAAAATATCTAAATACGACGGTCGAAGGTTGGTAATCATTGCCACTAGTCACAGTTTTGATCATCGAATTCTTCTAAAAGTTGTAACAATGTATGTTATTTTAGTCTATAGTATTTTTTCATGTATGATGTGTGAACTACGCCGTATATTTATTGTTAATGATGTCCGAAACCCAACATGGCGGCGCACACAGTACATATAGGACATGTAGATTGGACATGTCGGATCTGACTTAACGTTAGTTACTTGTCACGTTTTAACGAAGTATCGCTTCGTCGCTTGGCTTGTCGTTTGAAGGATTCATAGGCTTCTATATTTTCGTCGAAATCGAAGTGCCTTTGACATCCCAAATTCCCCATGAAGGTTCCTTTCGAAGTTTTCAGCGGTAAAATGATCACCGACATAATCACGCTGGTTGGAGACGGCCCGAACCATTTTGCCCTCGTCAACCGCACTTTTGTGGCCCAAATATTTCGTCGTTCCTCGTCTTTAGGGAATCTATGGAGGCTTACACCTTCGCTAGGAGTATTACTACAGCCTGCTCCGACACATCTTGTAGGCATGATGTATATTTTCAAGGAAATTTAGAATGAAAATATGTATACACATATATTGGAGTTTTGACATAAGCGTATCGGACACGTACACACACAAACAAACAGCTGTGCATTGCTAGGAAATCGTTCTTCACCTGACGTCACGGTATCGCGTGATGCATTACATCACTCAATTGCCAATAAAGTGGGGGCTTGTGAAGTGGCATAAAACTCTCCAAAATAAACATAACAAACTTCAATTATGAAAAAAACTAACAAATATATTGTTTTATTATGCAAAACACACTTATTAAGAGCCATAACGGTTTTTATTTCCGTGATCCTTTAAATCCCACCCCCACGTCGCCCGAATTCTGGAACCAATTTATTATTTTGGTCAGCTCTTGAACCAATTATCAATTATCAATTATCTTTACACCAAATAGAAAGATTATGAAGATGCATTTGAAGTTTTTGCTAATTCGTTATCGTGAAGTTTATTCTTTATTGAGATATGCAACTTACGCCGTATAGCAAGAGGTATAAAATCAGCTCCAACTTGAGGACTATGTATATCACACTGGTGGGTTGCTAGATGCATGGTGCAAGAAGTTAATTAATAAATAGGATAACTGAGATGAATAAGTTCACATGCCTCATGGTGGCAGCCATGTTGATTGTATATCAGTCACAGCATGACTGATGGTTGTCAATTGGTTCAAGAGGTGACAAAAATAATAAATCGGTTCCAGAATTCTGTTGTGTGTTTGCAAAAAGCAAATGCCTGTTTGTAATCATCGATAACGTTACACGTAGGGCACATCGGAGATTCTTTTAATTTCCATTTCCACAACAGTTGATGAGTAGGCAATATTTAGTACATACATTTGAAATTATAATCTCTTAATTTCACTTCCTCTATATCTTGATTTTTTTCTCCATTCCAAATTCCAGTTTGGTCTTTCTTAAATTATTTGTTCCTATCGTTCTTGTACAACTGGTGGTTTGCCTTTCTTGTCTGCTATGTATCCATAAATAATTTTGGTTGTTTAATTGGATAATACTCCTATGAATTGAGGTTCATATTTGGTGTAACATCGACCTTTTCTGTTTCAGTCAGAATCATTGGAAACCATTCATTTGGAATGGCTCTTCTTAAAACACACATTTCAACAATCCAATTACGTTTTAAAGTAAGTTTTTTAATGTTTTCTACAAAAAAAAACTCTTTTTCATCGAGGTCATTGGATTTAATCCAATTGCTAAAATCCAAAGTCGTTTTATTAAATTTAATGTACTCATTAGACCAAATAGTTTGTGATTTTATTTCAGCAGCATTTAAATATTGTTTTTGAATGTGTGTTGAAATGAGTTCATACCAACAATTGTGACAAGTAAAACAATTGTGACACTTCACTGTGTTCTTGCTCATATTGAGAATTACACTCACTGGCCAAAAGTATTAATAGCAACATGCTTAAAATTAGCACTTTACAGTAACAGGTGAGATGACCATTTAATCTGATTTCATCGATCGTGTATTACATAATTTCTGAGCAAGAACAGTAAAAAAGAACATTGACTTCAAAACACAGGCACTTTCAAGAAGTCTTAAGTAGTGTGAATAAAATAAAATAAATTATTGTAACACAGTTCTCCAAACTGAACTTTGGTGTGTGTTGCAATACTTATGGCCAGTGTGTGTAAATAATTACGTCCACATAACTGTAAAAAATAACCACAAAAGTTGTCCATTTTCCTAAGGGATTGTTGAGCAATTTAACAATCCAATTGATTTTCAGAGCCAAAGTGTATATTTCAATGTGAAGGCCACCTTCGTTGAGTTTACGGATAATTGTTTTACCAGATATATTTCTTTTTTTCCTTTCTATATAAAAGAGAAAATAAGATTGTTTATCTTTATTAAAAACTTGTTTGCCATGGGAATGACGGACCCTAAAAAGGTAACAATCGATATACCGAGAGTATTTGTAAATAGTTACACGTCCTGGTAAGGTGAGGTTCCTTCTTCTCCACTGATTAATTATATTCCTGAAATTAGTTTTTTTTTCCCAGACAAGTAAAATAAATACCTCGTGTCTTAAAAGGCTCTTGTTGCCAATCACTTATTTCATTTATGTGCTGGTCGAATTCTAAATTTCCTATAATAAACCCTTTTGTTTTTTTAAGGTTGAGTGTTGGTCTTGAATTTGTGCTACAATTGCTACAATTTCTAGCGATTTTTGTTTATTGAATTGATGTCTGACAAAAAATAAAACATGGAAATGCGAAGATTGGTGTTGTGGTTGTTAGCTAATTCGATACCGCAAATGTCTAGGTTTGTTCTTATCTTATTTGCAAGGACTTCTTAACAAGTAGAAAAAGAATGACAGATAGTGGACAACCTTGTCGCAAACCACGACAAAGCGTGAAAAATTCAGATATATAACCATTGTTACTACTTCTACTTTGGATGTTCCATGTTTCCATACATTGTTTTGATCCAGTGAATAAACATCTGACCAAAATTGTTTTTTGTAGTGTTTCAAATAAAAACTCTCATTCAACCGTGTCAAAAGCACGACTAAACTGAATAACATCATCAATGAGTTTAATATTGTTACCAATGAATCTGCTTTTTATGTAACCAGACAGTCTACATTAAGTGAACTTATCGGTCTTCATTTTGTCAAACCTTATTTTGACGAAATAATTGTCTGGTTAACATTTTGTGTTTAAGTTTGATGTCTCTTAAGTTATTGGCAACAAATTAATTTTTGTTTACAACAACAATTGTATCAATGGCTATAAGTTGCCTTTACACACAGAGACCTTGAAATTCGATAGTTTGTTGGTATATTTTGGGGGAACAGTTACACAAGTTCCTTTATTATTTTACTTACCAGAACAGAATATGCCACTCCAGTTTTGATCACATTCACACTGACAGGTGCGGCTATCCAGTGTACCTCCATTCTGACAGGGCAGTGCACATCCTGAAAAAAAAATCAAAAAGGTCAAGTCAAATGTATTATTTATTTTACTCTTTAAAAACAAATAGCACGTTGGGCTATTGTCCAAATTAAGCGTTTTTGGCTATGGATATGGCTATTGGCTACAGCGGCAACGCTGAAGTACAGGAAAAAACAGTGATCTAGCCATAGCCGTAGCAAAACCCGTCATTACGGACAAGGCATTATCCAACCAGCAGATATTAATTAACCCTACCCCTCTAGGTATTCTGGCTAGGAACCTTCCTGAATCCTCCAAAATCCTACAGTGCACTTTTGGAAACATGCCCTTATCTTCAAAATGCACCATGCATTTTCATTGATCTTTCATATTTCAGCACTTATGGCCTGTACTTCTTGCCCGGTAGTAATTTTGTCCCATTGGAAGAGGTGAAAGTACCAGTTTCCGACAGTGCTGATTTTTTTTCCAAAAAAAGTAGCCCTTGGAGGATTTTGGAGGATATGGGGTGGTTAGGGTTATTAAGGGAATTCGGCTCAGTCCTTGTCGCTCGTGACCATGCACAAAACAGTTCATTATCTTGCGGTAAAGACCGTGCGCCAAACTGTTATTCCCATTCATAAATGCCCGAATTTTACCAAATTTGGCACAATTGATACCCATATTATGAGGAACAATTTTGTGAAGTATGCATGACATCACATGATTAAACCAGAACTTACGGTTGGAAGAATTTAAAATTATATGTAATTCGATCAATTATTTTAGAAAAATTCAAACTTGTTTCATGATCGTAAAGATATTGAACTCGTCGGGTCAGAGCAAAAAGGACTTATAAGGCTTATAAATTATGTGCAATTCCATTATGTTAAGAAAATTTAATTATTTGGATTTATGTTTTATTTAACAATGAGAGTACTCACAATTTATATTTAGCACTCAAGACCCATTATCTTGTACTTAATTATGTACCGGTAATTACACTTAATTAATCTTATAAGACCTTTTGTCATTAATCAAATAAAATTGTCATCAAGTGTGTATAAGTCCTTACTGCTCTGAGCAGACGAACTGTCTGAAATTTCTTCTTTTAAAATAAAGTTGATCTGACCTTTACTACTTGTCCATACAGGAAGTTCAAATTCATGTCAGATTCATGACGTATATTTACGTAGGATTAGCACATTAAATGTCATGTTATATCTCCTGAAGTAACTCTTGTCTTTTAACAACTTTAGGTGATGACGTCATCACATGTGATGCACACTCGAACAACTTGAGTTGTTTTCTACAAACTCAATACCTCCAGTTTTAAAAAAAATTTCTCCTTTTTTCTCCACAGACAATTTTACATGTGTTTTGCTTGTTAGTCTATTTGTTTGTTTTACTCCCCCCGTCTGACTGATTGATTTTCACTAATCTCATAATCTCTTCTTCCAGCCAAAGACTCATGGTAGCTCCACCCTGCATTCATATCAGTGGTGTAAATTCGTGTCGAAAAGTGGGGGAGATATTTAAATTTATTTGCATTATGTACAACGAAGTACCGGTACTGGATATCGAACGTCGCTCAACGGGGGATACCCTTGGGTAAATAGAACAGCTGGCACATACGCGTCAAATATTTCTCACATTAATTTTCTCGTTCGTTCGTTCGTTCGTTCGTTCGTTCGTTTGTTTGTTCGACAGTTTGTTGGTTTATTTTCGGGGAACTTTTACACAAGTGTCTCAGTCTGTTATTTTACTTACGGGAACATATTTTGCCACTCCAGTTTTGATCACATTCACAGTGACAGGTGCGACTATTCAGTCTACCTCCATTCTGACAGGATAGTGCACATTCTGAAAAGATAAATATTCAAAAAGGTCAAGTCAAATGTATTATTTATTAAAGAATCTTTTGGCTACGGATATTGCTATTGCCTGCAGCGGCAACGCTGAAGTATAGGAAGAAACAGCGATCTAACCATAGCCGTAGCAAAACCCGTCATTGCGGACACGACATTATCCAACCAGCAGTCCTTATCGCCCATAACCACGCACAAAACATGTCATTATCCTGCGGTAAAGACCGCGCGTCAAACTTTTATTCCCATTCATAAATGCCAGTATTGATTTTGTTTTCAAAATGTCAAAAAAAAAATTAAAGCATCTTAGTTGATTTATTCAACTCAATTTAAATATTATTTAAAATTATTATTTTTATTAATAATATTCTAAATATTAATAATTGAATTTTCCCCTTTTTCAGCGAGCATGTTCCCTAAGCAAACTAAAGTTAAAGTTGTATTATTTAAACTCAAAGTACAATTTTGTAAAAGTCACTTTCTCATTTAACTGAAAGTCGGAAAAGTGAAATGTTCACTGGAGTAAAACAAACGGTCCTCAAATTAAAAATAAAATTCCTGATGTGTCAGAGTCATGCCATTACTAAACAAAATCACCCAAGTATTGTCAAAAGATATTAATAATTAACACCACAAATATCGGCGTTGTTCCACATGAAATGTAAGAGGGTCATGGGCGGATCCAGAATTTTTTTTAGGGGGGGCTGAGAATCAAAAACAATTATTTTTCAGTACTACAAAAATTACAATGAAATAATCAAAGGGAGAGAAAAACAAAGCACACTGTGGGAATGGGAGTGCGTTCTCCCCTCCCCACCCCTCCCCTTCCCCCCCTCTCTCTCTCTCTCTCTCTCTCTCTCTCTCTCTCTCTCTCTCTCTCTTTTACGATTTTAGGGGGGGGCTACAGCCCCCTTAGCCCCCCCACCCCTGGATCCGCCAATGGGGTCATTTGTCGTTAACAAAATGACTTTTTATAACATTTTACCTTGTGATATAATTTATGTTTCCTCATGACATAACCTCTCTAAAAATGGCAAAATATTGATATTTACTTATAGAACTTCTTTAAAAACAACTTCACACTGATGAAATGTTACAATCATGATGATCCCGAGTGAGTAACATAGCCTTCCCCTGATCGAAGTCGCTTGCATAAGGGCCTGTTAAAAAATGCACTGAAGTACACACTGAAATCCTAGTGAACCACCACGTGACTGTCCTTAGAGATCAAAGGTCAATGAAAGTTAACTAATGTTAAGGTGATATATCACTGGCGTAAATCCGTGTCGAAAAGTGGGGATGATAATGAAATTTGTTTGCAAATTGTACAACAAAGTACTGGATACAATTGACACCCATATTATGAGGAACAATTTTGTGAAGTATGCATGACATCCCATGATTGAACCGGAACTTACGATTGGAAGAATTTAAAATTATATGTAATTCGATCAATTATTTAGAAAAATCGTATCTCCAAATTCAAACTTGTTTCATGATCGTAAAGATATTGAACTATCTGAAATTTCTTCTTTTAAAATAAAGCTGATCTGACCTTTACTACTTGTCCAAACAGGAAGTTCAAATTCATGTCAGATTCATGACGTATATTTACGTAGGATTAGCACATTAAATGTCATTTTTAATTTCCTGAAGTAACTCTTGTCTTTTAACAACTTTAGGTGATGACGTCATCACATGTGATGCACACTCGAACAACTTGAGTTTGTTTTCGACAAACTCAATACCTCTAGTTTAAAAAATTTTCTCCTTTTTTCTCCACAGACATTTTTACATGTGTTTTGCTTGTTAGTCTATTGTTTGTTTTACTCCCCCCGTCTGACTTATTGATTTTCACTAATCTCATAATCTCTTCTTCCAGCAAAAAACTCATGGTAGCTCCACCCTGCATTCATATCAGTGGCGTAAATTCGTGTCGAAAAGTGGGGGAGATATTTAAATTTGTTTGCATTATGTACAACGAAATACTGGATATCGAACGTCGCTCAACGGGGGATACCCTTGGGTAAATAGAACAGCTGGCAAACAGCTGGCACATACGCGTCAAATATTTGTCACATTAATTTTCTCGTTCGTTCGTTCGTTCGTTCGTTTGTTTGTTTGTTCGACAGTTTGTTGGTTTATTTTCGGGGAACTTTTACACAAGTGTCTCAGTCTGTTATTTTACTTACGGGAACATATTTTGCCACTCCAGTTTTGATCACATTCACAGTGACAGGTGCGACTATTCAGTGTACCTCCATTCTGACAGGATAGTGCACATTCTGAAAAGATAAATATTCAAAAAGGTCAAGTCAAATGTATTATTTATTAAAGAGTCTTTTGGTTTGGCTACGGATATGGCTATTGGCTGCAGCGACAACGCTGAAGTATAGGAAGAAACAGTGATCTAACCATAGCCGTAGCAAAACCCGTCATTGCGGACACGACATTATCCAAAAAGCAGATATTAATTAATAAGGGAATTTGGCTCGGTCCTTATCGCCCATGACCACGCACAAAACATGTCATTATCCTGCGGTAAAGACCACGCGTCAAACTTTTATTCCCATTCATAAATGCCCGTATTGATTTTGTTTTCAAAATGTCAAAAAAATTGTAAAGCATCTTAGTTGATTTATTAAACTCAATTTAAATATTATTTAAAATTATTATATTTATTAATAATATTCTAAATATTAATAATTGACTTTTCCCCCTTTTTCAGCGAGCATGTTCCCTAAGCAAACTAAAGTTAAAGTTGTATTATTTAAACTCAAAGTACAATTTTGTAAAAGTCACTTTCTCCGAACTCATTTTACTGACAGTCGGAAAAGTGAAAGGTTCACTGGAGTAAAACAAATGGTCCTCAAATTAAAAAAAAAATCCTTCTCTGATGTGTCAGAGTCATGCCATTACTAAACAAAATCACCCAAGTATTGTCAAAAAGATATTAATAATTAACACCACAAATATCGGCGTTGTTCCACATGAAATGTAAGAGGGTCATTTGTAGTTAACAAAATGACTTTTTATAACATTTTACCTTGTGATATAATTTATGTTTTCTCATGACATAACCCCTCTAAAAATGGCAAAATGTCAAATATTGATATTTACTAATAGAACTTCTTTAAAAACAACTTCACGCTGATGAAATGTTACAATCATTATGATCCCGAGTGAGTAACATAGCCTTCCCCTGATCGAGGTCTGATCGAGGGCCTGTTAAAAATGCACTGAAGTGCACACTGAAATCCTAGTGAACCACCACGTGACTGTCCTTAGAGATCAAACGTCAATAAAAATTACCTAATGTAAAGGTGATATATCACTGGCGTAAATCCGTGTCGAAAAGTGAGGATAATGAAATTTGTTTGCAAAATGTACATCAAAGTACTGGATACCGAACGTCGCTCAACGGGAGCTACTCCCTGGCTAAATAGAACAGCTGGCCAACAGTTGGCACATACGCGTCAAATATTTGTGTTGTATCTGATTATTTTACTTACGAAAACAGTTTTTGCCACTCCAGTTTTGATCACATTCACAATGACAGGTGCGGCTATCCAATGTACCTCCATTCTGACAGGATAGTGCACACTCTGAAAAGATAAATATTCAAAAAGGTCAATTCAAATGTATCTAGCCATAGCTGTAGCCAAAGCGGTCATTTCGGACACGGCCTTATTGAACCAACAAATGTTAATTAATAAGGGAATAAAAGTTTGTCGCACGGTCTTTACCACAGGATATATTCAACAGTCTCGGGCTATAAAGCTATGTTGTTTGGAGGGGCTATTAATGAACAAGCACGTAAGGTTTGTTAAAGACATGCCCTTTTCCAGGAAATAATTTTTTTCAGATTTTTCTTCATTTATCTTTACATGTTTGAATATTTTTGCAGGGCGACAATTAAACAAATATTTCAAAAGGTAAATTTATATTTAAAAGTCCTTTTCTTATATTGATGGGTCGAGGCTATTGTAGATTTGCAAACAAGTTGAGCAATTTGTACTAAAGAAAATGGATACGCACACTTTAATATAACGTATTTTTACAAAACATGTCATGCTATTCCATTTCATCGCTAGTTTATTGTTCAAATAACCGTGTTATCACAACTTCCTTATGTCAGTAAATAAGTATTTAACCTTAAAATTGCATAAACGTTTTTTCTGATTATTATGCAATCATACTTGAGGATCGTCTCAATTGGTTGGCACGTTTCTAAAGCCGGGAAATTTTATTTACAGGGAATTTTGGAATTGTTAGGTTCTACAATATTTTCCAGTTGTAATGAAAGCACATCCGGAGGAGTAATTTATCAGGATGAGTTTTAGTTAATAATTTGTTAATATTTGGTAATATATAGCTGACAATATGAACACTATAAGTGTATGTTGTATTTAACCCTGCGCACACTCTAAAAAATTAATAATGCAAAATATTATTTGTTGACATTTTCTTAAGTTTTATTGGCATGTTTATTATGTACAAAATTATGTATAGAATTAGTGTTTAAAAAAATAATAACATTTACATTTGTAATGTTAAGGATGGCATAAATACGACAAATTTGAATGTATTAATCTTCATTTCAAGATAGAATACTTTATGAAGCAGTTTGGTCAACATTAGCAATATTGTATCATTCCTTTAAGTCATATTTGACAAACAATGGTGATTTTTGGTGAAAGGTTTGGACTTGCGTCAATCACCAAAGATTTGTTCTCCTCATTGGAACGGAAACTATCGCTGTATTTTAAAAGGATAATTTAGATAAACAATGAGGAATTTGTAAATGTTTGTCTCGAAATGCCTTTAATTGCAAGTCAGCAATTTGTAATTGAGGCCATACTCAATTGATGCATATTGCTTGCTGGTTTGGAAACCAACTTGCAGTCAATCAAAATACACGTCAATTATTATATTTATCTACTTAACAATTCTAGGCCACTAGATTATTTTAAAGGTATCATACCATACTCACCTTGACAGTTGAAATAGTTGTAAATCTCTGGTTGATAGTCGGTAAACAGTGGATGATCAGTGTAGAACGGTTCAAAGTCTCTCTCAGGTGTATAAGTGCTCAGACCACCAGGCATGATACTAGTACACGAACATCGGTCTTTATGGTTAGCTGGCATCACCCAACGAAGTTTCCCAAACTCGTTGGGATCCGGTTCTTGTCCAAAGAAACACATATGTGCAGCGACTTCCGGGAATTCAAAGCAGGTCACTTAGAATACATAACAAAACATAACATTTCAGAGAAACAGAGAATCATGGGATTAAACGGATATAAAGAAGAATAAAAGAAACAGTGAAACCAAAACATTGTGAATTAAAGAAACGAAAAACGAAGAGACAAAACAATTTCCCAAAATAATTAACAAAAGGACAACTATACATACAGATAAACCATTATGAACCAATTTTAAAAACAGAATCTACATATACAATGAAACAAAAATGTGGTGTGCATCTTCTCATTAAAAGAACAGTATCGTCACGATCAGAGCAGACTTTCAACAGGGCATGGAATCGGTGTCCTATTGAAAATCTGTCTTCGGCGCATTGGATGACATGAATTAATTTTGCCATTGTTTTATTTTATTTTTCTTAACACCAAGCAGGTATTATGTAACACTTTGATTAATTATGTTTTACGAGATTACCATTGATGTATAGTACGTGGTTTCAAGACAGAAATATTTTAATAGATGTTTGATATCTTCAACATTTTACATAAAGTATTAAAGTTTAAAGGGACAGTATTGTCACGATCAGAGTAGACTTTCAACAGGGCATGGAATCAGTGTCCTAGTTTAAGATGAACACATTCACTGAAAATTACTGGCTGATTTATGCAGCAGAAACGATAATATGACCTTATCATGTGGGATATTATTTTCAGTCACTGAGTTAATCTAAAACTAGCACACCGATTCCATGCCCTGTTGATAATGACAATATTGTCATTATCCAACCATGTCTCCTCTATGAAATAGTCTGTGAGTTTGTGGAGTTCATATGCATTTTCGGGTACAATCTTTTGAAACTCTCAGGATCTCATCCAAATATGTCAACAAATACAAAACTGCTTGATGTCATTTTTTCCATATTGAATTTTAAACTGGCAGCCATTTTTAGCATATTATGTGCATACTGTTTGCATGGAAAAGGCCAAAATATTACCAAACTGATATGGATCTTCATTTTTCTACATTTATTAACTCTGGTAACACTATCAAATTCTTTCATATGATATTAAAGGTGTTGCAGGCATTTGAAAATTCAAATTTGTCACCATTTCAGGCATATTAAAGATACTTTTTGTATCGTTTCAGTCAACAGGGGCTATCAAGCACTGATCATGAGTTAAAATAATTGTAAATGAATATTACGTTAAAAAACCATTGACTGATTAGCATATGGTGGATGTTTATATTTGTAACAAGGATTAACCAAATAACCAAGGTAAGACTGTACCTTTAAGCATTTTGTTTTGTTATGAAACATATACATATAAATACATATATAAAAAAGAACAAAAACCCTGACCACTTACACAAGTGCCACTTGTCAACCCAACTATCTTATTAATAATATAATACAAATATATAAGTATATGTTATTTATAACTAAATTATCTACCAACTATGGCAAAACGGAAATTTACGCAAAGAACAAAATGTTCACAATCAAAACAGGAAATGAAACAATTTTCACTTGAATGCTCGACTAAAACCAAACAATACAAAAATAGTCTACTGACTACACTAGCAGAACCAAGTGAAAAATTCATCACAAACCTTTCCAAAGCAAACATTGAAAAAATGCTCTGGGTAAAGGTTTAAACTTTGTTCCAACTCCTGCTAAACCAACCCGTTCAACTCTTTTGAGTGACATTGACGTCTTCCAAAGGAGAATGAGAATTGAATTCCTAATACATAACAAACCTTCCAAAACCCATCCGTTCAAACTACTATCCACTTGGCATCCAAAACCTATACAGAGTCGACACTTGAAAACTATTTGGAAGCCACAAAATATATATATATATATATTTGTATTAACCCAATCTCTTTTCAGGTACTTGTTTTAACCCGCTCTCTCCACAGCTCTTTTCAAACCTTTTTTTATACATATAATGTATATTGCTTTTCTCTATGTCATCGCTTAATACTAAATGCCTTTTCCAAAAGTTGTGCAAACTTAAGGAAAAGAGAGTACGTTACCTATCTCACCTTGATAACTACCGTTTCTATCGGTTATCCCGTATTCTCCCCCAAGGGTCTCAAAATCAAATGCAGCGCCTCCTTTGGGGACCTAGACCCCGCATTCAGTAAGAAATGGAATGACACACTAACCAAGACTTCCTTCCATTTACTTGAATTTAAGCCCAATGCCGAAAATGCATTGACAAGCAGTCACTTGACATTGAGAGTACAGAATCTCAATTGAAAGTGGCTTGCCCTAATGATTATGAATGGGACCATTTCCAAGCCATTCTATCCTCCAACATTAACCACCTTCGTTCCTCCCTACAACGCCAACAGGACAAGAAATGCTGTAATGCCCAGGCTACCCATAAGAAATACATCTACAGGCGTTTCCATAAGATCACCACTAAACCCTCTGGTGACAATACTCCAAACCCACCAACACATACTGTAATTAATCTGTCTGATACTGCACTCAGTGATCCCCAGGTTAAATTGCTCTCAAGGGGTCTTAAGTTTTGCCCCACACCCAAGGAGCATAATCAACTCTCACTCCAACAGAACATAGCCCACTTCAACCGCAGACTACGACTCCGTGAATTCTTTCAAGTCGAGCCATCCACAGACGACGAGACCCCAGATGACAGTCCCTCTGGGGCCCCCAGCCGCAACCGCTTCAAAGAAAAAAGTGTATTGGTACCCCCTAAGAATAGGGATGCAGCCCTTGACAACCCCATCAACTCAGTCAACTCTGAGGTTCACAGGGAACCTCCTGCTAGATGTGCCTATCCAGCAACCTCTCCCGTGCTGAACGGGACGCCAACGGTGAACTCCGACGAGCCACGAACCTAGTCATCAAACGGGCTGACAAAGGGTCTGCTGTTGTGGTCATGAACAGAGATGATACACAGCCGAGGCCCTTAGACAACTTAATAACACTGATCACTATACAGAATGTGATACTGACCCTACCCACTCCTACGCAAAAGAAATTTCTGACACCCTCGTCAAAATTCATAATTGCAACGGTATTAACAAGGATACCTTTAACTATCTCATCCCACAGGATCCTCGCACGGCCCGTTTCTATCTACTGCCCAAAATACACAAGGCAGGTAATCCGGGTCGTCCGATTGTGTCGGGTAATGGTACTGGTAGCCCAACAGAACGTATCTCTGAGTTCGTTGACAGCTACCTCAACCCTCTGGTCTCTCATATCCCTTCATTCATACAGGACACTACGGACTTCCTCCGTAAACTAGAGGGTATTAAACATCAAATACCCAAATCTGGCCTCCTTGTCACTCTGGATGTTTCCTTCTTATATACTAACATCCCCCATGACGAAGGCATAAGTGCATGTGCCAACGCTCTCAGATCCAACAACCAAACCAAACCTTCTGTGAGACACCTCACAGATCTTATCCGACATATACTGACCAAAAACAATTTCACGTTCCTAGACAGAAACTTTCTCCAGGTACAAGGTACAGCAATGGGCACTAAGATGGCACCATCATACGCTAATCTGTTTATGTCTGACCTTGAAGACAGATTGCTATTTTCTGCCCCCCACCGTCCTCTAGTATGGTGGAGATTTATTGGCGATATCTTCTCCATCTGGTGTGGTGGCCAAGATAGCCTAGCTGAATTCATCAACTACATTAATTCATTCCATGCCACCATCAAGTTCACTGCTAACTACTCTCCCAATAGCGTGAACTTCCTAGACGTCACCATCAACAAATCCCCCAGGGCATCACGACTGATGTCTATTGTAAACCCACTGACACTCATCAATACCTTCTTTCTGACAGCTGCCACCCCAAGCACTGCAATGAGGCCATTGCCTACAGTCAAGCCCTCCGTATAAGACGTATCTGTTCCACCGATACCTTATACAGGAAACGGTCGTCTGAACTGAGGCAACACCTAGTATCCCGGGGTCATAGCAAACGCAGGGTCCAACTAGCTATCAACAGGGCCCTCTGTACCCCCCCCCCCCCGTATCACCCTCTTGGCTACCCAGGGTAACAAGAAAACCCTTCACAACAGAGTTCCCCTGGTCACTACTTATCACCCCAGATTACCCAGACTTTCATCTATCGTAAATTATAACATGACTATTTTACACTCCTCCGATAGGTTACGCTCAGCCATCCCTGGGCCCCCTTTGATTGCTTTCCGTCGCCCCCGTAACCTTGGTGATATATTGGTTCGGGCTAGGCTCCCTAGCACCAATAGTGACCTTAACGTCACTGATCATGAATCACCACGGGGTGCTCTAATTGTACCCGCTCGAGATACAAAACCTGTTTGTATCTCAAACCTGCTCAGAAGGTGAAAAGCCACAGTACTGGTCTCACCTACACAATCAGAACTAAATCCCAATGTTATATATGTAATCTCATGTAAAAGATGTGGTATACAATATGTATACAATTGTCAGGTCAGGTCAAGAAGAAAGATCTGCTACTGGTACCATGTAGCCCAGTACTACCTGTCGCATGGTCGGGTTGTCGGCGACTCAACCGGCACCCCCACCCAGGGGATTCCCCTGTGGTGAGGAGGGTGGATGGACACCCTGTCAGGACTAAAAACAAAACCTGATTTTAAGGACGGATGAACTCTCATTGTGAGAGTCAACGGCCATCCATCAAAAATGGAGCTGGGGTCCCATTAGGCATTTGAACTTAGCACTGCTGACTCCTATGGCAGCCCCTGCATCCAGGATCTACCTCAGACGTATTGGCACTGCCTTTCCTCTGCCACAGGCGGATTCTGGACGAGAGAAGCCCTTGATCAATGACAGGACCATCCAAGGTGCTTTAACTGTCCTGGCTTAGACCATCCATCAGACAGCCTAACCATCAACCGCAGAGGTGCACTGCGGGCAAGTCTCATCTGCAAACCAAACCGGACTATGATAGTTACTGGTTATAAGCCTAGGCCTCTGGTGTTTAAGGGCTCAGCGCCAGGGATTGTAGTCGACAGTGGGAGATGTTATTGTCATAGTAAGCTACCGCCCGCTTTAAGCCAGGCAGCCCCTGGTCAATAAGGTGCTACTCACACCAACACACTCCCAGTATGGGTGTATCTGGGAACCAAGTGTGCCTCAACAACCCGCAACTTCAAAGTTTATATTCGCAACCATGGAATGTACGGACTATGACGACAGGAATGTCCCCTGACCTTGAGTTAGACAATGCTGATCTGGAACCGAGAAAAACTGCCACCATTGACACGGAGCTTCTGAAGCGAAATGCTGACATCGCTGCCCTACAAGAGACAAGGCTCTCAGACACTGGTACCATCAGGGAAGAGAATTACACCTTTTTCTGGTTTGGGAAACCAGCTGGAGAGCCACGGACCCATGGTACAGGCTTTACTGTCAGAAACTGCCACATCGGCAGCATCCAGACTCCAACAGCTGTCAATGAGAGACTATCCTCACTCAGACTGAACACCAGACTGGGGCAGATCCTAGTTATCTCTGCCTACGCTCCAACTCTGAACTATGACGCGTCTGACAAGGACCTTTTCTACAACCAGCTGGAAGATCCTACTCCGAACATCAGTTGAGACCAACCGAACAGTTTTACTCGGTAACATGAATGCACGAGTTGGCTCCGATTATAATAGCTGGCCCGATTGTATAGGCAAATTTGGAGTTGGTAATATGAATGAAAATGGCCAACGACTACTCAAGCTCTGCTGCCGGCAAAACTTGTGTATCACCAACACAATGTTCCCAGGAAAACCTCACCGAAAGCAGACCTGGTGTCACCCGCGATCCAAATCATGGCACCAGCTCGATTTCGTCTTAGTGAAACAGATACATAAACAGGAAGTTCGAAACACCCGCACTTATCACAGTGCGGACTGTGACACGGATCATAGCTTGGTCTGTTCTACGATGTCGCTGCAGCCTAAGCCTTTCCACCGTCAAAAGAGACAATCTGCCAAAATCGACACACACAAAACCGCCATACCTGCTCTCAACGAGGCCTTCTGTGATTCGCTGGTCTCTGCTATGGAAAACCTACCCGCTGCGACTGACCCTGATGTATACTGGGGTTCCTTGAGGAAGACCATCCATGAAACGGCACTCGCAACATATGGCAAGAAAGTCAAACAAAACCCTGACTGGTACAATGCCTCACTCCCTATCATCCAACCAGTGCTAGAGGAAAAGAGAAAAGCTCTACTAAGACTGAAAGCTAGACCAACCAGACAGGCTCGCACTGCCCACTGTTCAGCGAGAGCTGATGCCCAAAGAGCTGTTCGCGCCTGTGCTCGTGAGTACTGGGATTCCATCTGCCTGGATATTGAGATGGCAAGGGACCGCGGTGACACCAGGGGGATGTACGCGGGAATAAAGAGGGTCACAGGACCAACTGCTCAGACCTGTGGAGTACTCAAACAGAAGGATGGTACCGTGATCAAAGACAAACTTGAAAAACTGAATCGCTGGATTGAACACTACAGTGAACTCTACACAGGGCAGAGTCAGGTCTCACCTGATACAATCGCCTCTCTCCCTAATGCACCACCAATGAATGACATAGATTCAGAACCTGATCTCGAAGAAGTGACAGCTGCTATCAAACGAATGCCACATGGTAAGGCTGCCGGTGAAGATGCCATTCCCGCGGAGCTTCTGAAAGCTGGCATTGAACCTTTAGCTGAGAGACTGCACCAACTTGATTCTCTCTGTTGGTCTGCCAGGAGAGTACCTCAGGAGTTCAAGAATGCGAAAATAACAACTTTGTACAAACAAAAAGGAAATCGAGGTGACTGTAATAATTAAAGAGGTATCTCTCTCTTGAGTGTCACCGGAAAACTGCTAGCTCGACTGGTTCTTGCCCGATTACAAGTCCTTGCAGAGGAGACCTACCCCGAAGCTCAATGCAGCTTCAGAGCAGGTCGATCAACAACAGACATGATATTCTCTGTAAGGCAACTGCAGGAAAAAGCCCGAAAACAGCAACAGCCACTGCACATAGCTTTTGTGGATCTAACAAAGGCTTTTGACCTTGTCGATCACCAATCACTATTTGTCGTCCTACAGAATGCAGGTTGCCCACCAACGCTACTATCCCTGATAAGATCTTTTTATGAGGGGATGCAGGGTTGTGTCCAGTACGATGGCGACCTATCAAACACATTTCCGATCAATAGAGGAGTCAAACAGGGGTGCGTACTGGCGCCAACACTGTTTGGTATATATTTCTCCTTCGTGTTTTGGAGAGCCTTCATAAATCTACCTACCTCTACTGGAGTTTCACTTATTACGAGAGATGACGGTAATTTTTTCAGTGTATCTCGCCTCAAAGTGAAAACCAGAGTGCATCATTTCATCACTAGAGAACTACTTTATGCTGATGATGCAGCACTATGTGCTAGCAGTCCCAGACAACTTCAGGAGCGGCTTGATGGGTTCTCACAGTCCTGTGCCGACTTTGGATTAACTATCAACCTGAAGAAGACCGTGACCCTGTTATCTGAGCCACATGACAACCACCAGTTCACCATCAATGACATAACACTGGACCGAGTAAACAAGTTCACATACCTCGGTTCCACAATGACCTTCAATGCTACTCTTGACCAGGAAATCTCTGTTCGGCTTGGAAAAGCTGCGTCTACATTTGGGCGCCTCTCTAAGCGAGTATGGAACAAACAACTATCCATCTGCACCAAAGTTCGCATCTATGAAGCCTGTGTACTTAGTGTATTGCTTTATGGTGCTGAAACTTGGCCGACATACAGAAGACAAGAAAGCAGACTGAGTGCATTCCATACAAGATGTCTCCGCTCCATTCTGGGAGTTACCTGGAAGGATATGCTATCAAATGAGGAATTGTTCAAGATAACCAAGTCTCAGCCATTATCATCAAGGCTCAAGTTTACCCGTCTCCGCTGGGCAGGTCATGTGACCCGTATGGACCCGTATCGACTCCCCCGCTCCATATATTATGGAGCCCTTGAATATGGAGACCGACCAGTTGGACGTCCCAGATTGCGTTTTAAGGATGTCCTGAAGAGAGACTTATTTGACTTCCAAATCCCCACCAGGTCATGGCCACAGTTGGCTAGCAACCGATCTGGCTGGAGATCTATGCTGCACGACGGGATGAGATATGACCACCAACAGACTGACAACAAGATGAGGAGAGGAAGACTTCCTTGATGGACCCGTCTAACTGTGACATTGTCGTTCGCGACAGACGTCTGCCAACCTGGACAATATGTAGGGGAGACAAAGACCAAATTGTGTCTCCGCTTTGCCAACCATGTTTCCTCTGTGAAAACTAAAAAACCCTACCCTGTAGCAATCCATTTTAACAACCCTAATCATAGCATTAATGATGTTGAACTCATTGTAATTGAAGCCTGCACTAGCAATGATACACATCACAAACTTAGGGAGTCACACTGGATACATCAACTCAAAACACTTCAACCATATGGCCTCAACATCAACATAGGTATCAAATAACCCAGCTACGTTTACCTATGTCATTACTATTCACCTATATCACTGCTGGATTTGATCAACTGCCTTGATTGATATTTTTTACCTTTATGTTATCTTATCTTGTATATTATTACATTTTTTCCAACTGTCTCTTATAGGACAATTTTAATTTAGCTATTTACACCCACACACCAACCCCTCAATTTGTATGGTGTAAACCCCCCTTTTGTTGTCGTATCCCTCTGTGTATTGTCCTAGTTTTACCTCTACCTATTGTGTGGCTCAATTATCCCTCCTTTGTTCACTTCTGATACTCCTATTGGCTTTTCTAGACTGATGCTTATCTTTAATTGGCTATTATTTTCCCGCCTTTTTGGATCCCGCCCTATGATCCTTTGCTTTCCCTTTTCCCTATAAATAGATGTGTTTTTTATGTTTGTACTTTGTCAAAGCCTCTGATGAAGGTCCGGTTTGGATCTAAAGCTAAGGCCACCCTCCCGATTTAATTTGGTTGACCTGGCCCCATAGATCAATAGGTAATTAGCATAAGTGGACCGCTCACCAACATATAGGGGCTGGTTAGCTCAGTTGGTAGAGCGCTCGTACGGTAATCGAGAGGTCGCGGGTTCGAGTCCGGCATTAGCCAATTTTTCTTTGCTCGCTACCCGTATATATATATATGTCTGATGTCTGATGATCGCATAACGCGTGAAACTCGGAGTTACAACTACCAGCGTTCCACTAGTTTTACTACAAGTAAAACGGGTAGCGAGCAAATATAATATATATTATATATATATATATGTCATCCTTTTAAGTTTTTCTTTGTCGTAAGTTCATATATTGAGCACAAAATCTTGGAACATGAAAAATAAATAAATAAACGGTTTCCATGGCAACTATGCACACATCGTCGATTCGGGTATGGGGAGGGTTACTTACAAATTAGAAAATTTGAGCGTGATCGGAGATATAATATGAAAATTGTGCTTTGTGCCTCCTTAAGGGAAGAGTACTCTTGATCTGATAAACGTTTTGACAATGTTTTAACTTTTCTTGAAAATGACACATTAAATTTCGATCATCATTTCGGTTAATTTTGTATATGTATGTAGTACCCTGTTTTATGGACACAACAGCCCCTATTCATGCACAGTCAAGTTAACATCACATGTTTTATGAGCCTAAACCAAGAATCTGAACCAATAAAAATGGTTCAGTTTTGAAGAACAAATTAATTGAATCTTTGCTGAATATAATGTCACTCCTACAATTAGAAACGTTTGTTAAAATACTCCTTAAGAACATACCTTTTGGATTGGATTGTAGGTCACAAAGGACCACGTAAATATTTCAAAACAAATATAAATAACATTAATGCGGCATGCACAGAAATGTTTGTATACAAACAAAAAATAAACTCGATACATACAAATGGAATGGTCAACTTTGGTATTTAGTAAATTACTGTCATTTCAACCCAATATTTTTCTGGAAGTATAGTCCTTTCATAAAACTCACGTTTACGAGAAAATGACGAAAAGGTGTTACATACAGGGTAAAACGCATTTTATCGGTTTTTGTAGGAAAGCGACGGTAATGTCATCAGGGCTCTTATTGGTTCGATTATACACGTGACCCATACTGTACGTGCAGGTCATTCATTCATTGCTTGATTTGTGTATGTCTCCAAACAAACCTAAACTTTACGAAAACCATGTCATAAATATCTGACCCGGATTAAGGGTCATTTAGGCATCTGCATATACCTTTTACGTTTCAAAATATGATTGTTTGAGGGTCAGGTCATTTCTTAACAACTTGACAGAAAAACCTGACGTCTGAATAAATTGCATTATTTAAAAAAAATATCACAAACAAAATAATGATGTTGTGCACTTGTTGCCGTACAGATACCTGGTACGTATCCAGTAGTGAGCCATGGCGGTTTGCTTTAGTTTCTAGGGTTATGTATCTAATTTTTTAATTTCACCCAAGCATACTGGTTAAATGATTATTGTTAAGTTCATTAAAAGAAGGTCCAAGACCGTCGGAATCAGAAGCTGAAATCCATATGGGCACAGTAATGTTTATTTGCAGTCTTTACAACCCTAACCCCCTTGATACTCCTAGCTGGCAACGGCCTCACTCCTTCACAATTAACCAATATGAGTTTATAGAGGATCCGTACTATTTCCAATCCGTAGGCTAAGTCAACGAAAATCCTCCGGTTGATTTTGAAGGATTTGGGATGGTTAGTGCTTTAGAACCTGTTGGAATAGGGGCCTGATGTAATCATTTCTGAACCCTGAATAAGCCCATGGTTTTTAGGGGGATGATAATTATGAGGAATATTCATGTTGCCATCTCTCGTTATTTCCTCTCTGTGTGATCGCTGCCCACTGTCGCAATAATGCGATGTCAGACTAATTAGCTGTTGGACTATTTACTGCCCAAAGTTTTGTTGGATGAATTGGCTCTTGGTGGCGTAATGTGGTGCCAGAATATCAACTACCCGGTATGCCCTCCTCCATCATAGCAGACTAAAAGCCTGACCGACTATGGACAATACGGTCAGTGAACTGAATATATTACACTGGTTTACATTTCGTGCAACTTCATGTAACTGGTGCACACCAACAATGACACATAAGTAGGCATGTCACAGGAACCAGTAATAAATCCTGCACTCTAAAAACAGATTGATTAAAAAACTACCAATATAAATGGTTAACACTATTTTTATTATTTTAATCAAGAAACAAAGACAATGGTTATTTGGCAATCAGTTACTTTGGACTTTGGTCACAGAATGTTTGTAATTTTAACCAATATCCTGGTTGTTTTAGAAATATGCAAAGAGTAGGCGTGGCTAGAAGTTGTACAATTTGTTTGAAAATATGTAAATTGTTTTCTTGTATAAATTATCGAAGAATTTGTGAAGATTATCAAATGTGTAAACACAACATTTTCTTTTGAACAGATAAACGAAACAAAATGGAAAAATCTACAGTAGCAAAGTAGAGTGGAACAGACTATTTATATACGTACAAGTTACAACAACAGCCTGACAACTACCAGTTCGTGTTAGGACACGTCTATGGCATGGACGAAGGACTTGTCTATTGTTATCTGTATACCGGCGGCTCGTGATAAGAACTTAATAGGTCACATCCGATTCAGTTTTGTTTATATTAAGCACTGACCAGTTCCACACCATCGGCGTGTCCATTGTGGACGCATGACTGAAATGCCTACTTGACGGTACAGGCAATTCAAGTGATGGCAGCAACGTCCCGGCATTCCGGCCACGTTTAAGATATCAGTTCATAAATGATGCTGACCTTTTCAATGATTATTGAAAATTTTCACAATATGTGAAAAAGGCCGTTATAATGACTAATATAGTGAATGAAGACTATATTTAGGTAAAACTTGTAGCTTTGCATGGTGAGGATGATAAGTAAGACTAATTGCGGTGACATCATGTGGAATCTCAATTGAGTAGTAATTAGTTCTGAAAAGAACTGGTGGTACAACTCGACGTTTCGATCAGTATGCTCTGATCGTCCTCAGGAGAATGCCGGACTCTGGAAAATGCTGGAGGATCATCCCATGAATGGATGCTAGAGGATTAGTTCGTTGAGGCGTGCAGGCGGGAACTGTTGAGACTAGGATCCTATGGGTTGGGGGAGAGGAGTGTGTGCTCACTGAACTGAATCAGTTGTTGACAAGCATAGGGGGATGGAGGGTGTTTACTACTCAATTGAGATTCCATATGGTGTCACCGCAATTAGTCTTACTTAAGACTATATTTGCTATTTAGCCACTGCATGCAATGATTACATTTACTGAGAAAATGGGGCATGAAGTTTAAAAAATGAGATACGTTACCAAAAGGAGTCACACTACCACGAAAGGTATATATTGTGAAAGGGGATCACAGCAAATAAGGGTTACATTGCAAATGGGGGTACAATCTATAAAAGGGAAAACACTCTTTGGAGGAGATACACTGCTAAAAAAAAGATGCATTGTGAAAAGGGGGTACAAAAAAGGTACATTGTAAAAAGGGGAACACTGCTAAAATAAAGGTACATTGTAAAAAGGGGTACACTGCTAAAAAAAGGTACATTGTAAAAAGGGGTACACTGCTAAAAAGGGTACATTGTAAAAAGGGGGTACACTGCTAAAAAAGGTACATTGTAAAAAGGGGTACACTGCTAAAATAAGGGTACATTGTAAAAAGGGGGTACACTGCTAAAAAAAGTACATTGTAAAAAGGGGTACACTGCTAAAAAAAAGGGTACATTGTAAAAAGGGGTACACTGTTAAATAAAGGGCACATTGTAAAAAGGGGTACAAAGCTAAAAAAGGGTACATTGTAAAAAGGGGGTACACTGCTAAAAAAAGGGTACATTGTAAAAAGGGGGTACACTGCTAAAAAGGGTACATTGTAAAAAGGTGTACACTGCTAAAAAGGGTACATTGTAAAAAGGGGGTACACTGCTAGAAAGGTACATTGTAAAAAGGGGTACACTGCTAAAATGGGTACATTGTAAAAAGGGGTACACTGCTAAAAAGGGTACATTGCAAAAAGGGGGTACACTGCTAAAAAGGGTACATTGCAAAAAGGGGTACACTGCTAAAAAGGGTACATTGTAAAAAAGGGGTACACTGCTAAAACAAAGGGTACATTGTAAAAAGGGGTACACTGCTAAAAAGGGTACATTGTAAAAAGGGGGTACACTGCTAAAAAAGGTACATTGTAAAAAGGGGTACACTGCTAAAATAAGGGTACATTGTAAAAAGGGGGTACACTGCTAAAAAAGGTACATTGTAAAAAGGTGTACACTGCTAAAAAGGGTACATTGTAAAAAGGGGGTACACTGCTAGAAAGGTACATTGTAAAAAGGGGTACACTGCTAAAATGGGTACATTGTAAAAAGGGGTACACTGCTAAAAAGGGTACATTGCAAAAAGGGGGCACACTGCTAAATAGGGTACATTGCAAAAAGGGGGCACACTGCTAAATAGGGTACATTGCAAAAAGGGGTACACTGCTAAAAAGGGTACATTGTAAAAAAGGGGTACACTGCTAAAACAAAGGGTACATTGTAAAAAAGGGGTACACTGCTAAAAAGGGTACATTGTAAAAAGGGGGTACACTGCTAAAAAAGGTACATTGTAAAAAGGGGTACACTGCTAAAATAAGGGTACATTGTAAAAAGGGGGTACACTGCTAAAAAAGGTACATTGTGAAAAGGGGTACACTGCTAAAAAAAGGTACATTGTAAAAAGGGGTACACTGCTAAAAAGGGTACATTGTAAAAAGGGGGGTACACTGCTAAAAAAAGTACATTGTAAAAAGGGGTACACTGCTAAAAAAAAGGGTACATTGTAAAAAGGGGTACACTGTTAAATAAAGGGCACATTGTAAAAAGGGGTACAAAGCTAAAAAAGGGTACATTGTAAAAAGGGGGTACACTGCTAAAAAAAGGGTACATTGTAAAAAGGGGGTACACTGCTAAAAAGGGTACATTGTAAAAAGGTGTACACTGCTAAAAAGGGTACATTGTAAAAAGGGGGTACACTGCTAAAAAGGGTACATTCTAAAAAGGGTACACTGCTAAAAAGGGTACATTGTAGTAGATAGAGAGTGGGAGGGCTGGACCACTCCCCAAACCATCACCCAAAAACTTGTTTTAGAAACAAGTTTAAAAAATAAACCAGTTTAAACTGGTTTATTTTAGCCGATTTTAATCCCTCGATCGAGGGATTTTAACCTCGCCGCCTCTCAAAAAAAGATATCTAAAAATAACTTTAAAAAAATAGAAAAAAAATTCATAAAATCTAGTAGGATGATAAAGATGATGAATACTGAATTTTGGTCAAAGTCTGTGGCGCAACTGAAAGAGTTTGTTGAAAGAAAAGAAATAAAGATGGGCAAGCCATCTGGCAAGTACGGTAAACTGACTAGAAAAGATTACATGTTGGCGGTGATAAAACATTTTGACAATTTAGCGCCTAAAACGAATATTCCGTGCGAATGGCTTTTAGTCGGTAAAACAAACAAGTGTTGTCTACCTCGTGTGGTAGGAGATGTATTTTGTCCGCTACATCAGTGGCGTATTCGACAAGGAAAATGTATATCAGCTCCATGCAGAAGGTGTAAGAAGGGTACTAAAACAACGACGCATTTATGTACGAAATGCGGAGTAGGTCATTATATAATAATGGAACAAGTTGCGAAAATTCTAAACGAAGAGCCGCAAGCAACACGAGCAAGTTTCGCTGAAAATATCGCCACACCGTCTACGCCAATCGACAATAAGCGCAACGATCGATTGTTGGCCGTCGTAGCTGGAGGAAACTCTAAAAAATATTTCGGTAAAGAGTATACCATTTCCGAGACTGAAACTTTAAACTCGGTAGAACGAGATAAACTATACGGGCGATACGAAGCTAGACTAGGTCGTGACATGATATCTTCATTGGGCTCATCGATCAGTCTTTACGCTAGAGCGTTGGGATCAAGTTTAAACTTTGTCGATGTGATGGGATACGAATTTACGATCGATGACGAATATGGTTTAATTACTGATTTAGAAAAAGACCCGCTCATTTCGAGCGCTCTTTCTTGGGGGTTATGCGAAGTATACTACGGAACGGAATATTCTTAGCGCCAATCGCAGGAGCGCTAATTTCTGCAAAACATTTTAAAAGAAAAGATTCTTGTCTAGATTATAAAGACGATGGAGCGAGAGAAAACGGAGGAGACGCCCGTAAACCAAGTAACGAAAACACCACCGACTAAAATAAAACATCCGAACAGAGTCGCGGCTGGTAAAAGACTCGCGGAATTTAATAAAAAGAAAAAAACACGTTTAAAAAAGAAAGCCGTAGACGACGCTGCCGAGTCAAACGTAACAGCAACGAGCGTAAAAGAAGAAAGCGACGTAGCAAACTTTACATTAGTCGTTGGAGGTATTGCATATTTTATCTACAAGGCGCTAAACTCTGACCCAAAAAACCCGTATAAATTGCCGCGCAATCAGCCCCAGAATCAGTAAAAACTGCTACTGATAAAGAAGTTAATGTATTCGAAATGGAGTAAAAAAATTATTTTTAAAGTAAATGTATTATATCAACAAGTATGAATACGTTAAATTGGTCGCTGCTAGAGCCTTACAACTTACGATGGATCCTTTAAACGTGGTGGAAATTGATTAGACTAGTCAAGCCATAAAAGACGTGCAAACGAAAAATCATCAAATTTCAATAGTTCGAACTTTACCAAACGGAGAAAAAATTAAAATAAAGCCAAAAGAAATGATAATTTTTAAATATTAAATTATATTTTTTTCAAAATATGTTTAACCGTTTTAATTTTTTTTTTTTTTTAATATTGTCTATAATATAAAATGTCTACGATAGATACGAGCAACATAGCCAATACAGCCTATCACGGAGGCGTTGTAGGAATTATAACTGTTATTTATAGCATGGTCGCTAAAAAAGTGTTCAAAATAAATCCAGCCGATTTGGGAAAGCTAGATGTAAGCGATAGTCTTAAACTCACGGCGACAGTCGGGTCGGCGTTAATGATCCAAACGTGGTTGGTTCAACAAGGAATTTTACCTAAAAATATTATAAATTCTCCCACTTGATTATATTTATAAATAATAAATGTTAAAGCGTACAAGATTAAAACTAGAAAATGCGTACTACAGTCCGAAAGGATGTTGGAAAGGCCAAGGAGCGATTGAGAAATTAGCTCAAGAAACTAATATTTATGAAAGTACAACTCGACAGTGGTTGAAAAAGCAAGCGTTATGGCAGATTTATCTCCCATACCCCAAATACATCCCCACGCCGACCAGCGCGAGCGCCTCGCAAGAAAAACCAAACGAGGTCCATCAGGCTGATTTGTTGTTTCTTCTTCATGATACAATCGGTAAAAAAGTTTACAAGTACGCATTAACAATCTCCAACGAAGCCAGCAGGTACAAAGAAGCTGAACCGTTGATCGACAAGACTGCTGCGCAAGTAAGTAACGCGTTTGAAAGAATTTACAAAAGTCGATACTGGAAAAGAATTTATGGCGAGCGTAAATAGCCTAATGAACAAAAAACACGTAAAGATACAGAGAGGCGAGGTCGGAAATCATAGAGCGCAGGGCATTGTGGAACGATTAAACAGAACCTTGGCCGAGAGATTGTTTTCTCATCAATACGCGCAAGAAATGGTAAATAATGAAAGATCTAGAGAATGGGTAAATAGGCTACCGCGAGTCATTAAAGCTCTAAACAACGAAGAAACTAGACTCATTGGTTTTAAACCAAAAGACGCCATTAAAAAGAAATTGGTTGAACAAAAGCCAGCCTCTCCAGCCATTAAAAATGAAAAAAGAATTGCTGGAAACGCGTTAGTTAGATATTTATACGCGCCCGGAGAAGCCGAGAACGATACTCGGCGCAGAGCTACCGATCTAATATGGTCCATTAAAATATACAGCATTAAATCCCCGACAAAAGCGAAAAATCAACCCATATTGTATTATTTAGAATCTGGTCCTTCTCGATCTTTCGTTAGAGAAGAATTACAAATTGTACCGCAAGATACAGAACTTCCACCAAAAATATAACGCCATCTTACGTAATTGCTGAAATCTTATAATTACCGTATGCGAGAGTATGAATTCCGTCCGGTAGTATATACCTCTTTGTATCCAGCGGCGACAAGGATATTTTATTGACGCGTGGCGTGTAAATGTTATGATTCTCATTTCTAATAAAATTCATAGAGTGAGAAAGAGTCTTTTTTTTAATTTTTTTTTTTTTAGATAAAACGCGTTTGAAATGCTCGTGCAGAATTTTCTTTTTCAAAACGGGCTTTTTTACGCCCTTGGCCTTTCGGGTGTCAGACAGCCACACCAATGTGGCAGAAGTTATTTATTTCATTGTTTTTCCCAGAAAAAAAGCCACACATGCCTGGGAGTCATTGATATCCTAAAGTGGACCATTCCACATATCTTAGAAGGGGTGTCAGTTCCCAGAGCTGTGTAGTTTTTTTTCTGGGCTGGAAAAGTAATCACTGCCATATGTCTGTGCACAAAATCAACCATCCATTGTGTACACATAAAGACCTACCCAGATCTAACCCTCTGATAAGTGGAACCATCTGTTTGGCATCAGGCTGTGCTCTTTGATGTCTTGCGGCATGCCAGTGCCAGGCATAACCCCCACCTCCCCCCCCCCCCAGACAGAGTGTCTGGGTTCTGTTACATGCTGGAGAGATATGGCTGAGAGATATGCTGCATAAGTATATGGCTGTTTGCTGTGTGCCAGGTCATACAGGAGAGAGCTACACTACACAGCCGTTGTGTGTCATCTAGGGTTGAAAATGATGCTAGACCATAGCAGGGCATGTGTGGAAGTCATTTGGATGTAAACAATTAATTGGGAATGCATAGATAATAATTTTAATATCATTAATAGGGATGCCACTTCAAAGTGGTAAGGTACCACGTTCGAATAAAGTGGTAGGTTCCTCCCTCGTCGGAGGGTTTTAAAGATTCTTCGTTCGATAAAGTATCGAGTACATTTTTGGTCGCCGTACTTGTTTTTTAAATGATTGTAATAAAAATCGTACATTAAATGTTTAGATAAATCTAGCACGCTCATTCCGACGTATACCGGGCGGTTGAGTACGAGTTTTAGTTTGTGCGTATGAATAGCAGCCAGATTGTGATAAAAAATCTTAGCTTTAGCAAAAGTTGGACTCGCGATTAATTTACGCGTACGATTTTCTTCGTGGTCTCTCACTAGATGCACGTTGATCCGATTTCGTAAATTTTCTATCGTTTTTCCAAATACTGAATTATTCATGGGTTTGTACAAATCTTTTTCAAAATCTGACTTGGCATTTTTTCTCAAACTCGTGTTTAGATCAATGTAAAACTTCATCCAAGGTTCCTGTTTAAATTTTAAAACGCGATAAATTCTCGTTAGTTTCATGCCGAGGGATAAATATAGCTGTAAATTACGATAATGAAGAACGTATTTTGACTGGTTGTTCAAATTTGGAGTTAATTTATTTACTTTTGGAGCTGGTCTGTTTTTCAATAGCTCGAGCTGAAATAGAGACATCCATTCCTTTGGAATCTTCAACGACTCTGGCGCGAGTGGAAACGCGTTGTGAAGATTGTGTAATTCTTTAGGATATTCAAGATAAACTTTTAAAATCTACCCCTCCTTCGATTCGATCGATATTGATTTTATATCGATCGAATCAATTTCATCTCTCGTTAACCATTTAAATTTTCCAGTTGGAAGGTATTGACTCATCGCCCAGCCGTAAAGGTTATTCGCGTCGAGGTATAAGATGTAATTTTTAGGTTTTGATGAATCGTAATCGGGTAGGTAAGGATTGTTTGCTTTAGCGTATCTCTCGCTAACCATCGACGTACCTCCCCTAGTGCCCTTTTCTATAAATAAATGCATGTCGTAATCCGTCAACAATTCTAAACGTACGTTCGAATGTTTCAACAGAGCGTCCCAGCTCAAGCCTGGACTAGTATAATAATGAGCTGGATCTAATTCGTACTTTTTTATACAAGTTGCGCGAAAATTTTCAAAAACGTCCGCTAATAAACAAGTATCCGTACGCACATAGAGGTCGTGATAATCTCCTAGATTTTTACATTCAAACTTTTTCCAGACGTTCTGAGCGTGTAGATATTGTTCGTCCGTAATACCTTCATCGTTCAAACTACTATAAAAAGCGTCTTTTAAAGGAAGACTCGTTTCTTCAAAACGTTCAAAATTATCCATGTAATCGTAAGGATAAATACCTTTGTTTAAAAGCAATTTCATCTTGCTCGGGTCCTGTTCGTACTTTTTAGATATTAGTAAAGAATCGGGATTGTTTGATTTGACGAGCTTGTCGAGTGAAGCTAGTAAAAATTGAGCGCTGTCGATAAATCGCAGTTGCCCGATTGAAAAAGAAATGTACTTTTCCATGTTGTTTGGGATACACTTTAGATTTCCTTTAGTTAAACTCGTAGCTTGCATGATGAGATGAGAGTCGTATCCTCGTAAATTATGAAATATTATCGGGATAGGCGTTTCGTTTAGCTTTATGCTCAGTTTTAAATTGCAATAATCATGCGCCGCTCCTCGATATTTTCCAGTAATGTGACAATGGTCGTGTACTTTCTTGTCGCCTTTGTAAAAATATTTTTCGCAAATCCAGCACTTGGTAGATTTGTTATATTTTTTAATATCGTCTATCGTAATTAGGAAAGTTTTCGGAAGTACCATGTAACAAATCTCTAAAGTAGAGGTGTTGGCTCTGAGAAGAGCCGGTTTTGTTTTCCTTCATGCTCTCATTCTCCTGACGACGGCCAGAGCATACTTGCCGAAACGTTGAGAACAAAACCGGCTCTTCTCAGAGCCAACACCTCTACTTTAGAGATTTGTTACATGGTGCTTCCGAAAACTTTCCTAATTACCATTTCCCACCATGCAAAGCCTTAAATCCTATATCGTCTATCGTCATAAACATTTTTTTAGGATTTTTAAATATATCGTTGATGTTTTCTACTTCTTTTATTACCGCGTTTAAAAAATGTTTTGAGGCATCTTTTCCCCTGTATACCTTGGGTGGTTGAGTTTGACCGTTGCATCTAACGACCACGTACGAATACCCGCAAACTACGTGTTCTTGAATTTTTTTTAGTATTGGTTGTACTCGCATCGTGTATCTTTTTAATTAATGCTTCAAAGTCTGCGTATATGACGAAAGGAACTTGCGCCTTTTTATAAAAATTTATAAAACGCATGTTATTTTTACCCTCGATCGGCATCACAATTTTAACCTCTCTGCCGCCAATTCCCTCACACTCGGGAATGTATTTTTGGAGCAAAGCTTCGGTGGTGTAACCGTGTATACATCTCACGCAAAAATGTTTACGATTTTTATGTTTCGTTTGATTAAAAAGTAAACGGTTATAATCCTTGATCCAAACGTAGTGCGATTTGTTTTCTTCGTGAATTAACAATAAATTAATACGAGACATATCCGCGGGTTGATCGCTAAGTTTATAAACTACGATTGAATTTTCGTAACCAAAAACGTTTATAGCCAACTTGTTTTGTTTCTCTACTTATTTAACTTGTTCGATCGGAGTTGGAGCATTGATCCCGTCAAAATTTAAACCATCTTCCGACGGATATCTTGACGTTCTATCCGAATGATGACTCGCGGGAAAAAGAGCAGAACGCAGCGCCCATCGCAGACAATCATCATCCTCGTTTTTTACGTTGATGTATGCTTTTTTGTCTCTTATATATTTCGGTAGTAAAATATAACAGCCGCCTCTCAAAGGTTGATATCTCGCGATGGTAATACTCATAGTTTCAACACGATCTATGATCCATCCAGAACCGTTGTGCGTCCACTTTTCTATAGCCTCATTAATTTCCGCCAAAGCTCTAATTAATACATCTTCAATCTCGTTCGGATCGAGTAAAACGATGTAGCGTTTATTATGAAACGATGGAAAGTTATAATCGATCGTACCATCTGGTTTCTCTTTATGCAATTGAATTACCAAATAAATCATAAACTTTATCCCTCCAAATTCTCGCAAGTCTGAGGTTAACTTTTCTACAATCTTTGGCTTGGCAGCGTTAAAAAATACGATTGAATCTTTTTCTTTGCTATGACCGATCAGCACGGTCATAATTCGCTGCCGCAAATACCTTCCACCGTCGATGGGTGGTTCATCAAATCTCAACTCTTCTTCTGGAGCGTAAAACCTTTTAATGGCGTCGATGTAGTCTTTTTTTATGTGTCCTCTTCTGCCGCTGAAATGTTCTGGTAGTGGAATATTTTCAGCTTCTAAACGCTCTTTAAGTTGAGCCAATTTTAATTTATACAATGACGTTGGTCTCTGTCGTTTTTTGTATCTTTTTACCGCGTTATAATATGCCTCTTTTTTTCTTTTCTACTCAATCCACTCTCTAGCTCTACCGATAGTTCATGCTCACTAGCAAAATTTATCAATTCGCCCAATGTCCACCTCAATAAATATTTGACCATCGTCTTTATCATCCTACTAGATTTTATGGAAAAAAAATTCAATTTTTTAAAAGTTATTTTTAGATATCTTTTTTTGAGAGGCGGCGAGGTTAAAATCCCTCGATCTTTTTAAAAAGATCGAGGGATTAAAATCGGCTAAAATAAACCAGTTTCAACTGGTTTATTTTTAAAACTTGTTTCTAAAACAAGTTTTTGGGTGATGGTTTGGGGAGTGGTCCAGCCCCCCACTCTCTATCTACTATTGTAAAAAGGGGGTACACTGCTAAAAAGGGTACATTGTAAAAAGGGGTACACTGCTAAAATGGGTACATTGTAAAAAGGGGTACACTGCTAAAAAGGGTACATTGAAAAAAGCGGGCACACTGCTAAAATGGGTACATTGCAAAAAGAGGTACACTGCTAAAAAGGGTACATTGTTAAAAAGGGGTACACTGCTAAAAAGGGTACATTGTTAAAAAGGGGTACACTGCTAAAAAGGGTACATTGTAAAAAGGGGGTACACTGCTAAAAAAAGTACATTGTAAAAAGGGGTACACTGCTAAAAAGGGTACATTGCAAAAAGGGGTACACTGCTAAAAAAAAAGGGTACATTGTAAAAAGGGAAAACACTGCTAAAAAAGGGTACATTGTAAAAAGGGGTACACTGCTAAAAAAGGGTACATTGTAAAAAGGGGTACACTGTTTAAAAAAGGGTACATTGTAAAAAGGGGTACACTGCTAAAAAAGGGTACATTGTAAAAAGGGGTACACTGCTAAAAAAGGGTACATTGTAAAAAGGGGTACACTGCTAAAAAGGGTACATTGTAAAAAGGGGTACACTGCTAAAAAGGGTACATTGTAAAAAGGGGTACACTGCTAAAAAGGGTACATTGCAAAAAGGGGTACACTGCTAAAAAAAAGGGTACATTGTAAAAAGGGAAAACACTGCTAAAAAGGGTACATTGTAAAAATGGGTACACTGCTAAACATGGTTACATTGTAAAAAGGTTACACTGTTTAAAAAAGGGTACATTGTAAAAAGGGGTACACTGCTAAAAAGGGTACATTGTAAAAAGGGGTACACTGCTAAAAAGGGTACATTGTAAAAAGGGGTACACTGCTAAAAAGGGTACATTGTAAAAAGGGGTACACTGCTAAAAAAGGGTACATTGTAAAAGGGGTACACTGCTAAAAAGGTACATTGTAAAAGGGTACACTGCTAAAAAAGGGTACATTGTAAAAAGGGGTACACTGCTAAAAAGGGGTACACATTGTAAAAAGGGATACACTATTTAAAGGGACAGTATCGTCACGATCAGAGCAGACTTTCGACGGGGCATGGAATCGATGTCCTAGTTTAAGATTAACATCAATGACTGAAAATCATTTCTGCATCAGCAACGGTAATATGACCTTATCATGCAGTCACTGAGTTAATCTAAAACTAGCATTCCGATTCCATGCCCTGTTTATCGTGACGATACTGCACCTTTAAAATTAGGGTACATCGTGAAAAGGGGCACTGTGCTAAAAGGATACATTGTTAACCTCATACTTGGATAAAAAAAGGGGGGAAATGTGATCCAATCTTACAAAATCAGTCTGAAGTAGCCAAACTGCCTTTTCACAAAACGGATCAAAAGAAAAAGTAAATGAATTTCACCACATACAGGTCATAATTCACAATAATATTGACATGTGTTTGGTAGTTCATTTAGGATGACAATGTGCTTGGTTTACTGAAAAGACTCTTTTTGTAGGATCCGGTCACAAATGTTACTTACCCCACAGCACAACGACCAAGAATCTCATCCATTGCAAGGTGGTCATTTCGTCGAGGATGCGGTGTCCTGTCGACCGATGAAACTAGATGCAATCTCCTCAGGAAATATAAGGAACAACTCTATCCACGATGAAAGAAAGCTTTCCGGAACTCCAGGTTTGCGTCTCCTTTCCCTGTCACGCTGGTCCGATCTAACTGAAACCGCTCATCTCTCGCTCATTAACAGAGTCGCGCTCGCAAGGTATTTATATGGATATTATGTACATAGGGCCTATATAGCTTTATAATTGCCCCTTGTTGTAGGTATATTATACACATGCGCGCTCTACATAAGTACTGTTTCGAGCATAGGGGAAAATGGCTTACAGTTTCTATGGAGACCACCACCGCCGCATATACAACGACAATTTAAAAACAGAATAACAACATTAACAAAAACAACGGCGAAAACACGTTCACTGGACATCTTTTAAAGGATAGCTAGGTCACTGTGATGATGTCATGCTTTCATTTTCATTTATTATTTCACAGGGTACGAAAAAAGCAGGTACAAAACGAAACAAACATTAAAAATGCAAACATGTTCAAATGATACAATGAATACACAAGACACACACTCTCTTTAATGTGTCTTGTTGGGTTACGAGACAAGGACACCAAACAGAATAATGCAAAATATGGATTTTGTGCCTGGCTTATATGCATTGCAATCTTTTGGATTTTTCCTGTATCTATTTCTAGATTGTTATTTAATTTATTTGAAGATTTGTTTTGCTCCCTGAAAAAGGGAGCAAAGGGTCCGCCCTTGTTATATCAAGTCAACTCGACCACAAACAATTTGCATAAGAACCGATACTCTATGATCATCTGGTTGCAGTGACGGCCGGGTTGGCAAAGGTTAGCGGAGGACATTGCCGAAAAAGGGGAGTAACCAAAACAGGTGTGGTTAATATACATGCATGGTAATTTTGTTATAGACTCTGGCATAGAGAAAATCCCTCGGTTCGGTGTTGGTTTTAAAAAATAAATAAATAAAAATTTCACATTTTCTTAAAAATAACACCATGTGAGACAGAATAATTTCTCAGGATGTTTGGTGCCATCACCAACTTCACATCAAGTATTGAAGATTTTAGATTATATAATTCAGTAATTTTTTTAACTGGGTGATTACCAAGGTGTACATTTCATTTACATGGAAAATGCCGGGTTTAGACTTGAAATGACTGATTTATTTAATACTTTCCCCCACCGACGCCAGGTTTTAAATAATATATGATACGCTAAAGCTCTCAACGAAAACAGACTATTGAAACTCACTGCGGTTTTCAATGATGCGCTTGTAACGATCATAATTATTATCTCACTCAACTAATAACACAAACCATGCAATATGATAATAAGAACAGATACTGCTATAAATGTACATGTATCACTGTCATGTAGGCACAAGCTATGAACTATCGTGAAAGTACATGTACATGCATTACTGCCATGTAGCCACGAGCTGTGAAAAAGGATTTGAGTTCAAAAACGTGGTGACCAGATATTTTCCAAAAATTCGGCCGTAAACATAATAGTATCTATATGTATGCGTTCTGATCTTGTTTTGTTTCGAAGTCACCCTTTGAAAGCTATTCTTATCATAATACATGTTCATGGTTTGAAGTTTTGAACGTTTTTTTTTCATTAATGATTCCCCATCAGGTTATAACATTCCTCAAACATTTCGATTTTGTTTTTGTTCGTTGTTTTTGTTTGTTATATTTGGGGGGGTCACGGTTTGTTTTTGTTTTTGTTTTGTTTTGTTTTTGTTTTGTTTCAGCTCAAAGTGGAGTCTAAGTCATGAGAAAAGTGTGAAAACATCCACAATGTATTTTACACTTGTATCCAAAAATTGCCGACGGCAACTTTTTGCAATGTGCATAATAATATTATTTTGTTCATGTTTTCTCGAATTTGTCAAGATGATCGGTACCTTTACCATGCAACTTTGCAACAAGTTAGTTTTAGATAATAACTTTGTGATTTTGTAATGAGGTAATTACCAATGTCGTAGGAATGTAGCCAGCCTTTCATTTTTCTACCATTATTATTACGGGGATTGTTCTGCTGAGCTACATGTACATGAGCTAGTACCTAAGCGCGGGGATTTCTCTCGTGTTACTCGCTTTTGCTAAACAAACAGGTGAACACCCTCACTATCTTCGACTCCCCAAAATCAAGAGTAAGTTCCATTTGGATAGCTTCTTCCCTAGAACAGAATTACAATGGAACGCCCTTCCAGCTGATTGCTTTCCACCAACTCACGATCTATTTAAGTTTAAGAAAAACCTCAACAAATGTAATCTTGCTTAAATGGTGGATGACATATCGCATATGTAACCCCTTACACTCTAGTGGCTATTGGCCTTGTTCAGGGTGACTGACAGTAAATTAATTTTAAAAAATTAAAAATTAAAAAAAAAATCCCTTTAAAACAAAATAAATACGAAAATCTAAATGCATTTTCACTATTTTCATGTTAAAGACACAATTAAATAAGCTAAAACTGTTCACATCTCTTGAATCTCTTGATTCGTATAAATCATGAATGCATTTACAAACAAAATGTGTGATATTGCATTTTAACGTAATAGCTAGGTCACTGTGATGATGTCATGCTTTCATTTTCATTTATTATTTCACAGGGTACGAAAAAAGCAGGTACAAAACGAAACAAACATTAAAAATGCAAACATGTTCAAATGATACAATGAATACACAAGACACACACTCTCTTTAATGTGTCTTGTTGGGTTACGACTACGAGACAAGGACACCAAACAGAATAATGCAAAATATGGATTTTGTGCCTGGCTTATATGCATTGCAATCTTTTGGATTTTTCCTGTATCTATTTCTAGATTGTTATTTAATTTATTTGAAGATTTGTTTTGCTCCCTGAAAAAGGGAGCAAAGGGTCCGCCCTTGTTATATCAAGTCAACTCGACCACAAACAATTTGCATAAGAACCGATACTCTATGATCATCTGGTTGCAGTGACGGCCGGGTTGGCAAAGGGGAGCGGAGGACATTGCCGAAAAAGGGGAGTAACCAAAACAGGTGTGGTTAATATACATGCATGGTAATTTTGTTATAGACTCTGGCATAGAGAAAATCCCTCGGTTCGGTGTTGGTTTTAAAAAATAAATAAATAAAAATTTCACATTTTCTTAAAAATAACACCATGTGAGACAGAATAATTTCTCAGGATGTTTGGTGCCATCACCAACTTCACATCAAGTATTGAAGATTTTAGATTATATAATTCAGTAATTTTTTTAACTGGGTGATTACCAAGGTGTACATTTCATTTACATGGAAAATGCCGGGTTTAGACTTGAAATGACTGATTTATTTAATACTTTCCCCCACCGACGCCAGGTTTTAAATAATATATGATACGCTAAAGCTCTCAACGAAAACAGACTATTGAAACTCACTGCGGTTTTCAATGATGCGCTTGTAACGATCATAATTATTATCTCACTCAACTAATAACACAAACCATGCAATATGATAATAAGAACAGATACTGCTATAAATGTACATGTATCACTGTCATGTAGGCACAAGCTATGAACTATCGTGAAAGTACATGTACATGCATTACTGCCATGTAGCCACGAGCTGTGAAAAAGGATTTGAGTTCAAAAACGTGGTGACCAGATATTTTCCAAAAATTCGGCCGTAAACATAATAGTATCTGGTATGCGTTCTGATCTTGTTTTGTTTCGAAGTCACCCTTTGAAAGCTATTCTTATCATAATACATGTTCATGGTTTGAAGTTTTGAACGTTTTTTTTTCATTAATGATTCCCCATCAGGTTATAACATTCCTCAAACATTTCGATTTTGTTTTTGTTCGTTGTTTTTGTTTGTTATATTTGGGGGGGTCACGGTTTGTTTTTGTTTTTGTTTTTGTTTTGTTTTTGTTTTGTTTCAGCTCAAAGTGGAGTCTAAGTCATGAGAAAAGTGTGAAAACATCCACAATGTATTTTACACTTGTATCCAAAAATTGCCGACGGCAACTTTTTGCAATGTGCATAATAATATTATTTTGTTCATGTTTTCTCGAATTTGTCAAGATGATTGGTACCTTTACCATGCAACTTTGCAACAAGTTAGTTTTAGATAATAACTTTGTGATTTTGTAATGAGGTAATTACCAATGTCGTAGGAATGTAGCCAGCCTTTCATTTTTCTACCATTATTATTACGGGGATTGTTCTGCTGAGCTACATGTACATGAGCTAGTACCTAAGCGCGGGGATTTCTCTCGTGTTACTCGCTTTTGCTAAACAAACAGGTGAACACCCTCACTATCTTCGACTCCCCAAAATCAAGAGTAAGTTCCATTTGGATAGCTTCTTCCCTAGAACAGAATTACAATGGAACGCCCTTCCAGCTGATTGCTTTCCACCAACTCACGATCTATTTAAGTTTAAGAAAAACCTCAACAAATGTAATCTTGCTTAAATGGTGGATGACATATCGCATATGTAACCCCTTACACTCTAGTGGCTATTGGCCTTGTTCAGGGTGACTGACAGTAAATTAATTTTAAAAAATTAAAAATTAAAAAAAAAATCCCTTTAAAACAAAATAAATACGAAAATCTAAATGCATTTTCACTATTTTCATGTTAAAGACACAATTAAATAAGCTAAAACTGTTCACATCTCTTGAATCTCTTGATTCGTATAAATCATGAATGCATTTACAAACAAAATGTGTGATATTGCATTTTAACGTAATAGCTAGGTCACTGTGATGATGTCATGCTTTCATTTTCATTTATTATTTCACAGGGTACGAAAAAAGCAGGTACAAAACGAAACAAACATTAAAAATGCAAACATGTTCAAATGATACAATGAATACACAAGACACACACTCTCTTTAATGTGTCTTGTTGGGTTACGAGACAAGGACACCAAACAGAATAATGCAAAATATGGATTTTGTGCCTGGCTTATATGCATTGCAATCTTTTGGATTTTTCCTGTATCTATTTCTAGATTGTTATTTAATTTATTTGAAGATTTGTTTTGCTCCCTGAAAAAGGGAGCAAAGGGTCCGCCCTTGTTATATCAAGTCAACTCGACCACAAACAATTTGCATAAGAACCGATACTCTATGATCATCTGGTTGCAGTGACGGCCGGGTTGGCAAAGGGGAGCGGAGGACATTGCCGAAAAAGGGGAGTAACCAAAACAGGTGTGGTTAATATACATGCATGGTAATTTTGTTATAGACTCTGGCATAGAGAAAATCCCTCGGTTCGGTGTTGGTTTTAAAAAATAAATAAATAAAAATTTCACATTTTCTTAAAAATAACACCATGTGAGACAGAATAATTTCTCAGGATGTTTGGTGCCATCACCAACTTCACATCAAGTATTGAAGATTTTAGATTATATAATTCAGTAATTTTTTTAACTGGGTGATTACCAAGGTGTACATTTCATTTACATGGAAAATGCCGGGTTTAGACTTGAAATGACTGATTTATTTAATACTTTCCCCCACCGACGCCAGGTTTTAAATAATATATGATACGCTAAAGCTCTCAACGAAAACAGACTATTGAAACTCACTGCGGTTTTCAATGATGCGCTTGTAACGATCATAATTATTATCTCACTCAACTAATAACACAAACCATGCAATATGATAATAAGAACAGATAGGCTTACAATACATGTCAAGTCTTGACAAATTACTGCTATAAATGTACATGTATCACTGTCATGTAGGCACAAGCTATGAACTATCGTGAAAGTACATGTACATGTACATGCATTACTGCCATGTAGCCACGAGCTGTGAAAAAGGATTTGAGTTCAAAAACGTGGTGACCAGATATGTTCCAAAAATTCGGCCGTAAACATAATATTATCTATATGTAGGCCTATGCGTTCTGATCTTGTTTTGTTTCGAAGTCACCCTTTGAAAGCTATTCTTATCATAATACATGTTCATGGTTTGAAGTTTTGAACGTTTTTTTTTCATTAATGATTCCCCATCAGGTTATAACATTCCTCTAACATTTCGATTTTGTTTTTGTTCGTTGTTTTTGTTTGTTGTATTTTTTTGGGGGGTGGGGGTTGTTTGTTTTTGTTTTTGTTTTGTTTTTGTTTTGTTTCAGCTCAAAGTGGAGTCTAAGTCATGAGAAAAGTGTGAAAACATCCACAATGTATTTTACACTTGTATCTACAAATTGCCGACGGCAACTTTTTGCAATGTGCATAATAATATTATTTTGTTCATGTTTTCTCGAATTTGTCAAGATGATTGGTACCTTTACCATGCAACTTTGCAACAAGTTAGTTTTAGATAATAACTTTGTGATTTTGTAATGAGGTAATTACCAATGTCGTAGGAATGTAGCCAGCCTTTCATTTTTCTACCATTATTATTACAGGGATTGTTCTGCTGAGCTAAATGTACATGAGCTAGTACCTAAGCGCGGGGATTTCTCTCGTGTTACTCGCTTTTGCTAAACAAACAGGTGAACACCCTCACTATCTTCGACTCCCCAAAATCAAGAGTAAGTTCCATTTGGATAGCTTCTTCCCTAGAACAGAATTACAATGGAACGCCCTTCCAGCTGATTGCTTTCCACCAACTTACGATCTATTTAAGTTTAAGAAAAACCTCAACAAATGTAATCTTGCTTAAATGGTGGATGACATATCGCATATGTAACCCCTTACACTCTAGTGGCTATTGGCCTTGTTCAGGGTGACTGACAGTAAATTAATTTAAACAAATTAAAAATTAAAAAAAAAATCCCTTTAAAACAAAATAAATACGAAAATCTAAATGCATTTTCACTATTTTCATGTTAAAGACACAATTAAATAAGCTAAAACTGTTCACATCTCTTGAATCTCTTGATTCATATAAATCATGAATGCATTTACAAACAAAATGTGTGATATTGCATTTTAACGTAAAAGCGGCCATATTTCATTTACAGAATGCATTGGAAGTGGTCACATGACTCATTTTTTTTGTTTAGCTCAGTGTTTGAAAGCTGACAACAAACCCTAAAACAAATTCAATGTCTTACAGTATCAAAAAAAATCTATTTACCTAAAGTATTTACCACTAAAAAGTGGAAATTCCTACCCCCCATATCTGAGTATGGGGGTCCAACAGTTTGAATGTAGTTGGTCTAAGAGATATTAATATCTCCTCTGGAGATATTAATAACAAATATCATAGTGGTACATTGTTTACCTCACCCTCAGGCGCGGGTTTAATGGAGATAAGATTATTTCATACAACTAATTATTAATGGAAAACCGTATAGCCCTAATTACTATATCAATTACCGCTGGCAATAAAGCTGATCTTGATGAATTGCCCAATGTCCATGAAGATTAGTTCTGTGTTTCATACAGGATAGAGTCATATTAATTACGGCTATATTACATACATGTATAATTACTGAATTTCAACAGACAAGAAAATAAGGCCCATTGATATAATCATCATTTTTAACCTCTCAAATCCGTCATGATGACTATTAGGCCGTCTCCCGCGCGCGTCACCTCAAACCCTCGGGTCGGCATTTTCAACTGCAGCCAAAATTGCTGAATCGATTGGAATTCTGCCGTGCTGTGTTGTTTTAAATGCCTTTTTTCACATATGGGTATGAACGTTTGTCCAATTTCTGAGGCCTCTCTATAGCCACCATACTTTGTGTATGGGAAATTTGGTCTGGTTCCAATAAACGCGTATACATGTATCACTTAAACAAAAAAGATTACCCCAAAAAGGCAAAAAGCGTGTCACCGCGTCCCCTGTAAATGACGAAACACGATCTAAAACAAAACCAGGTTTCCCCCAATCATGTTAATGTGACCTTGATCATGGTGCAGTCATCTTGTTTTACCCTATATAAATCCACGTGCCCAAACCGAGGCTGGAAAGAAAACGATTACGGTATATCATCCCATTTTGCATATAGAGAATCAGTGCTAATCGTATTTACGTACCTGGTATATCTGACAAAGATGGTTGCAGTTCGATATCGAAGGTTGTAGTGTCGCGTAGCGAAAGAGGGGGAGGGGTCTTCACTTGAACCTATTTTTTACCCTCCTAAAACAATAAATAGCCAACACGGCACAAATTTAAACCCCAATTTTAGATATAGAGAAGTGGTGGTGATGGTGTTGAGGGATTGTATAATTAATTCCCCGCCCCCACTCCCTCCGCCGCTTGTAAGAAGATTTGACGGACAGGAATTTGTTTTAATGGAATTATTGCCGGGTATTTCAACAAGACTGTTTACCAATTTGTGTTTTCTTCTTACATGAGTAATTGTTTTCCCGAGATCATGTAAACTTGTTGAAGTAAATGATTTACTGAGTGAGGTTTTGGGTTTTATTTTATACTTTTGTGCTGTATAATTTTGTGATCTTCATACTGAGATCTCACAAACATGTGTCCAAAATTAGTATGATGTCATAATACACTTTCCATATTGGTTACACTTTCCAGAAACATGGATTTTGAAAAAAATATCATGGACCATTAAATGAAACGAATAAATCATCACCCAAGGTATTTGTTTGCTTCTCATCCATGGAGTGTCGTGGCCGAGCGGTCTAGCTTACCGGACTCAAGTTCTGGTGTTAGCAGCAGAATGTGGGTTCGAATCCCGGCCGTGACACTTGTGTCCTTGAGCAAGACACTTAACCATAATTGCTTCTCTCCACCCAGGGGTTAAATGGGTACCTGTGAGGGCAGAGTTGGTTGATTAGCCCTATATGCGCTGTAATGGCAGCAATTGAGCTGTATACTCCCCAGGGAGCTGAGATGGTTTCAGGAATGATTTATGAGCCTTATGAGCACCACTCAGTTGGTGGATACGTGCGCTATATAAGTCCACACATTATTATTATTATTATTATTATTATTATTATTATTATTATTATTATTATTATTATTATTATTATTATTATTATTATTATTATTATTATTATTATTATTATTATTATTATTATTATTATTATTATTATTATTATTATTATTATTATTATCCACAGGGCCATACTTTATAATTAATGTACAGTTATTAATGTGAACAGCATTTGGATTTGACACGAGTGGATGTCCATTATATAGGCCTATTGTGTTCATAACGATCATATAAATAATTCAAAACATACAATAGAATAATAATGCATGTAGATATGCCTCCAATAAATTATAAATAATAACGATGCATGGTTAATTATTTCACATGGTCCTGCTGGATTGGGGTCCGCCAGGCAAGGACCTCAGACAATGTTGCATCTAGGAAGCTTATAAAATGTAATTTGCATTTTGCACTTTGGAAAATAAAACGAAAATGATATCTCAATCTTCTATACCACAAAATTGATGTTGTCGAAAATAACGACCAGAATGAATATTGAATTAACAATGTAATATGAGCATACGGCTGGCCTGGGGCGCGGGGGGTTGTGCTAACAGTAAACGTTAAGGAGATTGTTCAGAATCTTTTAACATAAACAATAACGATAATAAATCTGTATAGTTTTATATTACGATTTTATTTGAGTAATATTTGTTTGTATAAAAGTATAGAATTGCTTCTGGAATTTTGGCCATCGGTGTACAATGTTAAACTTACTTTAGGAGTTGCGATCCTTATTTTAAATAGAATCTCCCATTAAAATGTCAAATCTATGTGGACATTGAGGGAATAGAATCAGACGATATCATGGAGTGCCATGGTCGAGCGGTTTAGTGCATCGAATTTGTGTTCTGATGGCTGAGTCGTCAGAATGTGGGTTCGAATCCCAACCGCGACCGGGGTACTTGTGTCCTTGAGCAAGACACTTTACCATAATTGTTTCTCTCCACCCAGGAGTAAAATGGGTACCTGTGAGGGCAGAGTTGGTTGTTGTGTTTGATTAGCCCTATATGCGCTGTAATGGCAGCAATTGGAGCTGTATACTCCCCAGGGAGCTGAGATGGTTTCAGGAATGATTTATGAGCCTGATGAGCTGGGGTAATAATATAATGCGCCTTGAGCACCAGTTTGGTGGATAAGTCCACATTATTAATATTATTAAAATAAATAATAGCCTTTATTTCCACGCTGCAACCCGGAACACACTGCACAAAAAACACCACGTACGGAAAATGTGGACGCGATCGCGTGCGTGTTCGTTGTGTTGTGTTCAGGGTTGCTTCTAGTGCTAGTCCAATTGCCTAGACAGCGACATTACGTCTTTATTCTATAAAAAAAAAATAAGATACTGCGAAGGGAAGAGGCATTCGGACTAGGTTGACTGAAGGCACAGAACGAAAATACAACAGCGTGTGATGTAACACTGGTCTACAGCCAAAATGCTTCCGAAACAAATGAAGTCAAACTTGACTAATTATGGGTCACTGAGAAAGGAAATGATGCTTAAAATTGTTGATTGGCTCTAGTTTTCAAGATATGGTACCGTGTCAGTATCTACATAAACACATGAAAAGACCTAGGTTTACAATTCATGATTAAAAATCTACTATGTACACCATATACAATGTAAAAACTTAAATATCTTGGAAACAGTAGCCAATCAGCAATTTTAATTGTCATATTTGAATTCAGCACATCAAAATCCATAATAAATAGCACATTTTATCTCCGAAGCAGACAGCTTAAAAAAATTGTTGACCAGTGTAATTTGAGGCTTGTTGTTACCTTTATTATTCTGTAAGATTGAGAATAATTGACGCAACAAATATGGCAGATTTTATATAACAAACATGGTTAGAAATATTAGGTGGTTTATTGTATTAGTCACCTACTCTAAAATAATTGTGGATATACAGTACATGTATGCTCCCCAACGGGAATCTTTCAGGGGTGTTCTGTTTTTTTGTTTTGTTTTAAATGTTCTGGAGTTAGCGAGCAAGTATTCGCTATGTGGAGTCAAATTCCCGGTTGGGTGTGGGGTTTAGGGGGCGAAGCCGCTCTGCGATGCAGGCACGTAGCTACGAGGGGACACGGGGGGCACGTGCCCCCCAAAAAATGTCAGAGTTTGGTTTAAATTTAATAACCTAATTATCACAACTATACTATAGCCATCTACTAATTAATACCAAATTGATTCAAGTAGCGAGCATGCACGGAATGTGCCCCCAAAATTCCAACTCTGGCTACGTGCATGCTGCGATGTCGACCATTTGGGGAATCCAAAAAGTGGTTCAGAGATCAGAAATTATTATTAAAAAGAACCGCAATCTTTACAGCCCCCGATTTTTTTTTAATTTAAAATAAAACCCCCTCATCGGTGACGCGCATTTACCCATCCCAAAGGATTTGATCCCCTTCTATTTTTGTTTATTTTCCTTATAATATCGAACGAACGTGCACTCATTCAGAATTTAGTTCGCTCTTTATTCAGCAGCTCCCTTTGCTTACTGCAACTTTCACGTGCAAAACGTACATGTACAGGGGTACATATAAGGAACATAATTCGGACCGTGCATGAGCTGTTGAGGGCACATGTTGTTAGACCATTGTGGGCGAAAGGTCAGCGATAGTGCGCCGCGTTTGGCGTATTTTGCAGTTGATGTGCGTACGCGCTGAATATTTCTAGCAATCATTGGCTGGTAGAAGTACACGCGCGCTTAGTACCATAACATACGCGCATAAAGCGCACGCACAACGCTCACACGACGCAAAAGTGTCTATCATCAAGACACTGGGTGCAAATTCACCTCTAGAGGGCTACGATGTGCACTGAGCAGATAACAAATCTATGGAAATCTGAAGAAATCTTTCTGTTAATCTCAGGAAATGTAATTTTGAAAAGTGGAAGCTCTGTAGCCCGTGTTTAATAGTTATTACTGAAATTTTAATTTTTAAATTGATTTTTACGCTGCAAGGTGGTTCCATTGGTTCCTACATTCTTTCTGGCAACATCCACAAATATGATATATACATCCTGAAACAGAAGAAGAATAATATAAAACTGATATAAAATGGTAGTTTTTGGCCTTACGTTTTCACGTCCTATATGGCAAGGTCTTTCTCAAAGCGGCAGCCATTGGCAGCTAAATGTATGACGTCATCCCTTTTGCAACGTCATCAAACGAGCCTAAATGTCTGCTGTCACCATCGGTCACAGAAAAAAACTAGTCAAGTGAGAAATTTTTTGTCTTCTTTTCTTCTTTGGTTTTTAATTATTTTTACGGGATTGTTTAGTTTCACTGAACCGCAGCATTCTGCTGAAATGTTTTGGTTTACCATGATAAAAAAAACTCTCGTCGGGGCTCATCTTCACTCAAATCCACTTTCTCCAAAAAAGTTCCCCGGGGTTTCAAACCAACCGACGGGCATCTGAGGACAATATTATTGATTGATATAACAACAAACATGTCAGCGGGGCAACGGCGTAGCCACGGGGGGTCTGGGGGGGGGGGCACGTTCCCCCCACAAATTTCCAGTGCCCCCAAGGTGCCCACCACGAAAATTTTCATAGTGCCCCAAAAAACAGAAAATAAAAGGAAAAAAACCCATACCCCCTGCCCCCCCCCCCACTGAAAAGCAATGCCCCCTTTTCCCCCACTGAAAACGTCCTGGCTACGCCGCTGCAGCGGGGACGCCGAGTTTTCCCATCAGTATCGTGATATCTTTTGAATATTTGATGTTTTCTTCTTTGCTGATGTTGTCGACACTCACGAAGTCGACCACTGCGCAAGGATCTGTGAATCCCCCGAACGACATGAGTTGATCAGATTGAATATACATTAACACAATCTGTGAAGGTGAAAGAAAGGAAACTATATTTTCGAATGAGTCTCGTGAACGAGCCAACCGAACGAGCATTCGCCCTCTCGTGGTCGGCAAGAGATATGAGAAATGTCAAGGTTGTATGCACTATAGACTGGTCCCGTCTAGAGACAGGCTCCGGGCGTACCATTCAAGAGATACGTTGGATATGTGCCTAATGATCTACGTACCATCATGCTTTGAAGGTTGACCTTCAAAGCGTTACTGGTCACGTGCAAAGGGCCAACAATTTGAACAATAAGTCGCATTTTATTTCGTGAGGTCACTTCCAATGAGTGTGTGTGTGGGGTGTTGTATACGACTGTGTAGTATAGGGGGTTAGAGTCATGCGCATGCTCAGATGAACATCCTGTAGGAAGAAAGTAGCGATGCAATCATCCTTGGTCCTGTGTTCGTGGTACTACAAAGATACACCTTAATAATAATAATTAATCGATCCCTCATTAAAAAAAAAAAAACGATTTATAGCAGTGAGTTAATTATTATCAGTAAAGTTATTTTTTGGCCAAACGGTGGGAGCACTGAGAAATCCAGAGAAAACATGAGAATAATGATAGGCCTATACAGGCCTAGTCACAACAAAATAGCACTGAAAAAAAAAAAAAACGTCAATATACCACGTACAGGATATATAATTTATTGATTGTAATTCAGTTGACGTTAAGGGAAATACTATTTTATACCAAAAATGAGGGAAAATTTCCCATAAATGTAAATAACGCCCCCTAACGGTGACCTGTGTAAGTTTTCATGGCCTCATTCGATAGATCGTGTCAAACTGAACAAACCTACAAAGTTCCATGAAAATGGGCTGAAGAATACAAAACATATGAAGGGGGCACAATGAGTCCCCCTCCCCAGGCCGAGAACAACAAAGGCCTGAGCTTGATAGGGTTAAGTTCAGCAGTTAATGATGTGCACACTTCATGTGGAAAGCTGCTCTGTGGCTTCCCGCAAAAAGGGCATGATGAAATTGGTGTCAGAAGTGGGATTAGCTATACCCATATTTTGAGTAATTGTGTGAATGTCAGGAGTCACCTCCAGCCAGCACCTGGATGTAAGTGCAATTATTTCCCAACAGGTAACGCAGATTTCAGATCTTGAGGCTGCCTTGAAAAAGAAACGAAATAGCTAGGATCGCCCAGCTCGTTAATAGCTGAGGTATCATGCCAAGGTGTGATTTGTTAAGGTTGATTTGTTCAGTACCAATTTTATTTGGTTGTCTTTAAAGTGTCGGGTTGTTTGGGTTGGTGCTTAATAATTGATTTCAAGCTCAGGAGTTGGCCGATGTGAGGGAGGAGACTGGGTACACCTCCTTTGAGTTTCCCCCATCATCTAAAACCCTGTCCCTTAGCCTAAATAGAAAGAACGGAGAGTTCAATTTGTGCGATGACTATACGCCCCAGAGGATTAGTTGGTTATCCACTTAAGGTACCGATACCTGGGTGATTGGTGACAAGGGTCCAAACAGTATAAATCTCTTAAAAATACAAAGTTTTTCCATAGAGGCAATTGCATGGTTACTCACGTTACATTTTTGAGGTAGGAGCCCACTCTTAATGCCATAGTTTCCTTTAATACTTATGTATTTCACGCATGCGATAACACCTATGTTACTGCAAATTGAAGCGATATCAACACCTTACCATGCAAAGCCTCAAATGTTATTATAATACTATTATAATACTATTATAAAGATTTTGCCTTTCTACAGATTACATGTTTATAAATTATACCCCTAATATGCAAATACACTTGAAAATCAGCATTCAAAAATGAGTGGAACGTTAGAATTTAAATTTTGGTAAACATCCCTCGATGAATTAGAGCTTTCCAATGGTGTATCATAATTATGACAATAAAGGGTGCTATTTTATATTGGTATTAGAGATAATTGAATGAATTACTGTATAATTTAACATAATAGGCCTATGTTAAATTATATATGTTAAATTATAATTAAGTGTTATATCTGAAATGGACATGACACCCAGTTGGTACCTCGGGGGGTGCCCATCAGCCGTCCCACATTTACTTTTTAAATTTAAAAAAAGAAAGAAAAAAAAAAAGAAAAAAAAAAAAAATGATCTGCTCCTTTACAGTTTTCTATCTTCCACTAATTTTTGTATGCCAAGTCATAAATAATAACAAAAATACATGTGCTAAAAGTCTGGTCTCTGTGATAAAGTAAGCTGAGCATTTTGTATTGACCACACAGCCAGTCGCTGGTGAAGTACAAACCACAGTTCAATGTGTATAAGTCAGCCATGGTTCAGATGATTGGTATTCATGTTTCCAACCAGTTCTTGATCATGTAGGCACCATCCATTCACACGCTTGGTGCAGATAATCACATGTAAGAGTCAATGATGTAACAGCCAATGAGCATTGATCCAATCAAATGGAGGCTTATAGAATTGGGAGGGAGACTGTCTGTGTTTATATGGCGCTGTTTTTGTGTGTGCTTGTTTAAAGTAATTAGCCTCAAAAAGCTGCCTCGGCATGGGCATCGGTCGGTGAGGGCGGGAGGACAACTACCAAATTTTAGAGTGGCTACAGTATTCGTTCAGTGCGCGTCATAGCCCTCTAGCGGTGAATTTGGTACCACACGGGCGTGTACTTCTACCAGTCAATGATCGCTGGAGATATTCCGCGGGTATACGCACATCAACTGCAAAATACGCCAAACGCGACGCACTATCGTTGCCCTTTCGCCCACAGTGATCTAACAACATGTGCCCTCAACAGCTCATGCACGGTGCGAATACCACTTGTCCCCACCAGCACTATTTTAATATTATTGCAGAAATTGCAGAGTTAGGTTACTAATAGGCTATTCAGAATAGCTGAAACATTGGGGCCGGGTGATATTGGATATTGGAATAAATTACAGTCTATAAAAATACTATTTTTGAGCTGTTTCGGGTACACCGTGTAATAATCTCTTCTTCGAAGAAGTGATGCCTCTGAGAAGAGCCGGTTGGTTTGTTCTCAACGTTTCGACTAGTGTGCTCTAGCCGTCGTCAGGAAGTCTCTAGCTTTAGTAGCCGTCGTCAGGAAGTCTCCTGACTGTTCTTTGTACGGTTCTCAATGTTCTCAACGTTTCGACTGGTATATGCTCTAGCCGTCGTTAAGAAGTCTCCAAATTATTCTTTGTACACTACCCATTTTATGAAAACAAAGAGTCTATTTCACACTGATTTATGCATGTGATTCCAAGCATATTATAATCAATCAATCGATCAATCAATCAATCAATCAATCAATCAATCAAAAGTCATTTTAATATAGCGCCAAAATCAAAAGTTTGCTCTAAGGCGGTGAGGCACAGAATGAAATTTTTTAGTAAGTCTCCTGAAACAGGTGAGCTTTAACACTTAACAGCCATTCTTACGTTTACAAATATCAATCAACTGTTCCTTGTTCCATACTTCTGTTCAGAGCACCGGTGTAATGATGCAAACTGTACAATTAAAATTATCAATCAATATTGTCCATTGTTCCATACCCCTGTTCAGAGCACCGGTCATCATCATATCTTGTCGCGCCAATGCCGCATCCATTTTAGGGCGGTATCGTTTGCTTCCTTAAGGTCTAGGTCGGAGCAGTGGGGACCCAGTGGACATCCACGGAGGATGTGGAACATTGTCTGAGGTGTCTCGCCACAGGGGCATTCAGAGCTGGTGGCGAATCCCCATTTGAAGAGGTTGTCTTTGGTTTTTCCTACTTTTACCCTTGCCCTATTTAAGGTTACCCAGTCCTTTCTGTTGAGGGTTGTTCCGCTGGGCAAGGTTTCATTCGGGCTTGGCAGGGCCTCATTGTGATGCCAGGGGTCGATCTCCTGCCAGCGCTCCAGCCTGTAGGCCACAGCTTGGGTTTGTTCCAATCCCTCCACGGTTATGAGACTTTTGCGAGACTTTAGTCTTTGTCTGACGACCTGGTGACCATAGAGTGGATGTCTGGGATCATTTTGTTGCTTGTGTCGTTCAATTTTTGCATTTGTTTCCCGTCGGATATATGGTGGTGGGATGCCGGCTAATCTATACAGAGCTGGCAAGGGTGTTGATTTTAGGGTGCCAGTAATTATCCGACATGACCTATTCAGCTCTGGATCCACTTTGTATGCGTGGCACGACCTTGCCCATACTGGTGCACAGTACTCTGCGATGGAATAGCACAATGCCAGGGCTGTCTGTCTCAGAGTTTTTGGGTCCGTTCCCCAGCTAGTGGTGGCAAGTTTGCTGAGGAGATTGTTCCTTGTTATAAGTTTGTTTTTCAGTTTGTTGACATGTTCTTTGAAGGAAAGAGTTCTGTCAAGAGTGACACCTAGGTAAACTGGATGAGGATGGTTTTCCAGTTCGGCGTTGCCCCATCTTATTTTTAGCTTTCTGTTTGCTTGGTGGTTGTTAAGGTGGAATGCACACACCTGTGTTTTACTCGGGTTCGCACCGGTGTAATGATGCAAACTGTACAATTAAAATTATCAATCAATTGTCCATTGTTCCATACCCCTGTTCAGAGCACCGGTGTAATGATGCAAACTGTACAATTAAAATTATCAATCAATTGTCCATTGTTCCATACCCCTGTTCAGAGCACCGGTGTAATGATGCAAACTGTACAATTAAAATTATCAATCAATTGTCCATTGTTCCATACCCCTATTCAGAGCACCGGTGTAATGATGCAAACTGCACAATTAAAATTATCAATCAATTATTCATTGTTCCATACCTCTGTTTAGAGCACAGATGTAATGATGCAAACTCTACAATTAAAATTATCAAACAATTGTTCATTGTTCCATACCTCTGTTTAGAGGGCAGGTGTAATTAAGCAAACTCTACAAGTAAAATTATCAATCAATTGTTCATTGTATACGGTAGCCATTTTGTGCTGAGGGAGGGAGCAGAGTCAGTTGATTAGAGTTTGATTAGTGAATATGATTTCAAGCATAATGAAACTTGGACGTACTAATTAACAGCCATTCTTTATACGTTTAAAATATATAAATAAATTATTTCTTGTACGGTACCCATTTTGTGGTGAGGGAGGGAGCACTTCATTAGTGCTTGATTAGTGCATGAGATTTCAAGCACAATAAACCAATTGCAAGTGATGACAGAAAGCCTCCAAGATGCTCTCATAGATATCATGTATGGCTGTCAGTTCAGCCAATCAGAGGTCATGGTACCTTGCTGATGGAAAGACACTGATCAATCACAGGTGTGTTGTTTACATATTCATGAACAGGACCTGACCAATCACGGGTATGTTTACATATTCATGAACAGGACCTGACCACTTACGGGTATATGTTTACATATTCAGGAATATTGAGCACCAACTTCAATGTACACAGCAGGTGATGCATTGCTTCTGTGATTTCAATAACCAATCACAGTTTGCATTCACTGGAAATGGAAAAAAAAACTCTCTCTAAATAACTGTTTCCAGGGATATCCACGTGACGTTCAGATCAGCCAATCCAGTGGCTGATGGCCGATGAGGGGTGGGGCCAAAAGTTGCATTTGATAGACAATTCCAGCCATGCTGGATTCATCCCTGAGCCAATCGGAGGCCATGGCTTCCTTGCTGATGTGTAGACATACTGACCAATAGTATTTATCATTAACCAATTACAACGAAGTATATCCTTTCATACTGACTTCATTGACCAATCAGCATCTCACACGGTTTCATTCCTTGGATTGCAAAACAAAAATAACAAACCCACTCACCCCAAATACTGTGACGCAGCCATAATTCGATTTTACACTGTGTTGTGAAGACGTATTTTGATCTACGGTGATGAATCTATACTGGTGGCATATACTGACCAGAATCAAGACTGATTTCTCTTCTAAAAGTGAATGTAATGTTCTTATATACTGGTTCAGAATATCCAGTTTAATCTCTGTCTAAAAACTGTTGAATCAATCTATTTGAACACATTTTGAAACAGTTTTATCACCGATTCACTCAAATGATGGAGCAAGCATCGTGGAAGTGGGTTCTTCATATCAAAATGATCTTAGTTTTTCTTGCGCCGATGATAGCACAAGTGGCAAGCTTTGCAGGTCAATGTGGTGGGCTGCAACAAAAGTTGCTAAGCGCAGATAACAGAGCCCTCGGGAACTTTGTGTACAAGAACAAAACTGTACGTAATCATGTTATCTGTGGGCGAGACTGCACCCTGGATAAGAATTGTAAGTCGTTCAACTTCTATAAAGACAATAAACTGTGTGAGTTGAACACCGCTACAAGGGCTGAACATCCTGAAGACTTATTTGAAGATCAAGGGAGTGTGTACTTTGATACTGATGAATACACGCCTCTCTGCTCACTCTCTGATAACAGCTCACAAGTTCATTACAGAAGTTGCAAAATTCTCTTAGATGCTGGGTACTGTGCAAGTGGTGTCTACAAGATCTACCCAGATGGATTACATCAGGGTCTGTTGGTCTACTGCGATATGTTAACAGATGGCGGGGGATGGATTGTGTTCCAGAGGAGACAAGATGGTAGCGTGGACTTTTATCTGGAATGGGGTGAGTACAAGTCAGGCTTTGGTGATATCACCGGTGAATTCTGGCTGGGTAATGATAACTTGGTGAGTCTGACCTCTGATGATTCACACGGACCACGGGAGCTAAGGGTGGATCTCAAAGATGGACGATGGCGGTACGGCATGGGCGAATTACAAAGAGTTCAAAATTGAGGGGGAGAAGTACGCTCTATTTGTAAGTGGATATGTTGGCACAGCTGGTGACTCTCTTGTCTATCACAATGGCATGAACTTTACAACAAAGGATAATGACAATGATTTATGGCTTACGTCCAATTGTGCACACTATTGTGGAGGAGCATGGTGGTTTAACTACTGTACAAATAGTAATTTAAATAGCATATATTATCCAAATTGGCAATCTGAGGGGAATAGAGGCATTCGATGGAGCACTTTCCAACAACATCCTGTTTCTTTGCAAACATGCAGCATGAAGATACGTGAAAACGACTAAGAATTAAGTAGGCATGTGGCAGATGCATGATTCGGTAAAGTGCCTCATCCTTCCACAATGCATGTTACAAATTGCTGGCCATCTGAAGCCCCCTTTTTTTAAAGAACCAGATGCCATGAGAATGTGATGTCACACCATGGTCTCTCTCTCTGTGGGTGTTCTCTGCTCTTAGCAGATTGGCTGTCATGGACCTCCACCTCCCTCTGTGTTGTGCCAGCCCGCCCCAAATTTTTTCTTCAGATGTCATGGTTTCAGAACTGTATCTCTATTGACCCCCATTTTGCCCTCAAATTTTAGATTTCAAAGTTTTACTTTGAAAATGCACCTCAAAGTAAATTAGTACCTGTGCATAATGTCTTGTAAAACACAAAACTGTGTACGATGAATTGTTCAGAAAATGGCTGTGTTCTGTTTTTATCCTAGTAAAGATTTGATATTGCAAATAACAACTCAAAAATGAAATACAGGGAAAATCAAACGTTTTCAAAACTTAAAACAAATAAAATAATAAAGAAGAAAAAAATATACTTATTTAACTGTTTCAGATATTTGAATGTGTAGGGCCTATGCTTGTTTTGTAAGTTAGAAAAAATGAAACTTTGAGTAATTATAGCAATTTTTGTTAAATGACGGTAAATAGTACAGATTTATTTGTTATCTTTAGTCTGACTGTGCACTGTAGCTGCTCTCTGAGAAGACACTGATCGAAGAACACATCAAAAACATAAATTATTGTGTATAAAGTCAAGTTATGTAGATAGTACCAGATTAAATATTTAATCTTACGTGTATTACTGAAGTTATTATTGTCGAGCTACACTCAGCTTTTAAATTCTTGAAATTGTGTATTTTTCAGCAAACAAAATTAAAGTTAGATTATGTTCGAATAAAACAATTCACTAATAATAAGAAAAAATGTAAAAATTAATCGTTTAAATTACATACCAACAAATGTGTTTAGATATTTGAATGTGAATGCTTAATTATGTTATTAAGTTTGTTTAAAAATCTTAAGCTGAGCAACAACAACAATTGGTTCTAAAAGTTTAAAATTTGATTATTTTTAATGTACTGCACGCTTTAAAGTAAACACATGTGTTTACTGCACTCTTAGAAGACACTGATCCAAGAAAAACTTTAGAGTAAATAGCCTATGTAGATATTTTGCAAAGTACAAAATTTTGCGTTATAATCAAAAAATAATGATGCATTATTATTTTTTGGATTACTCAAATTACATTATGTGCTGTGCACAGCCTTTACATTTTTTTTAAATTTATACAATTATACCAATTAAACAATAGATTTGTGTTAATGGTTGTTTTTATGGTTTACATACCATTAAAATAACATTTTGCGACAACTTTATGGTTTATAAACCATGAAATTACATACAAGTAGTTTTACATGGTCTATAAACCATATAGGCCTACTATCATTTTATTTGAATTGTATGTAAACCATACAAACAGCCATGAACACAACTCCATGGTTTACATATAATTGAGCCAAACCATGGCAAAATCATGCTTTCAAAATGGACTAAATAATTATGTGACAAACGGCGCGCCATACAGTTAATACTTTTAAGCGACTATACACTATTAGTAGTCTTAAAAAAACATACAAATTATTTACATGGCTTTAGGTGTAAACTTGATGATGATCAAACATTCCTAAAAAAAATTCTGTCTGAGGATTTATCATTTGTAGTATAATTATTAAGAACATTATTTACAAATGTTTGTCCTTCGGAGAAGTAAATTCTATGTCGGAATGTATTCGACAAAACTGAATGCATAATTCACTACAATGAAAAAAAGCTGAAACGTCGCCAGGTTTTTTTTTTTTTAATATTAATTTTGTTTATTTATTTATTTATTTATTTTGTTATACACATCTCTTGATTCTTATATACGATGTGATCTATGACATCTCATAGATCAGCCCCAAAGGTTGAACTGCGCCGGGCACAAAATGTACACTGGTCTGTGACAAGAAACCATCAAATCTGATATTTTGATATATCGGCAGAAAAAAAAAATCTTTGATTGAGTCTTCTGATTGAGTTTTGGAAAAGCACTAACATTACATCTCAAATCTTATTCATCTGAAAATATTAAAAACATTCCTGATGTTATATGGAGAGGTACAAAGTGTGCAATCTCTGCATACAAATACACACAATTTTGTCACACGGTCTAAGTTGTTGTCCTCTTTCGGCTGCTCCCGTTAGGGGTCGCCACAGCGGATCATGATCCGCATATTTGATTTGGCATAGGTTTTACGCCGGATGCCCTTCCTGACGCAACCCTCCCATTTATCCGGGCTTGGGACCGGCACTAAGCATGCACTGGCTTGTACATCCCCAGTGGCTGGGTTCAATTCGGCCCTCGGAGCAATTATGGTAAAGTGTCTTGTTCAAGGACACAAGCACCAGGGTCGCGGCAAGGCTTCGAACCCACACACTCTGACGACTCAGCCATCAGAACACAAATCACACGGTCTAAGTATGTATGCTTTTACAGATGTTTTACCAAAAGCATAATGATGGCTTTTAAAATACATCACCTGTGTTTTCGACTATTTCACTGGCAAATATGAAAAGTGTTATTTACCTTAGTTTAGAACGGAAAACAAATTTGTTTTTTCCTTTTTTCAGTTTTTTAACAATTTTAAGAAATAAAAACCAATATTGCCAGTGAAATAGTAAAAAAAAAAAACATGGATGATTTAATCATTAATGTTGTTGCTTTAAATTTTTATATTAAAATTAGATCAAGATAATGTTTTCTGTATTTGTTTCTTATTCTGATAGATAAAAAGAAGACAAGAAATATTTTGAAAATTTTTCAAAGATTTTACAAATTTACTTAGATTAAAAAAATTATTTAATGACAAATGAACCCTTTCAATTATCATAGATGAGTCTGGCAGGTGGAAACAAATCACTAAAGATGGTCCAGGAGTCTGTGAACTGTCTGGGATTTGAGAAATGTACATTTTTATATGCAGATAAAAATAACTGAATTCAACTAATTCACTGAATAATGAAAAAAACCCTAAATATGATATCTTGCTGTTGATGTATAGTGTTAATTACCTTGTTCCAATGACCAATGACGTGTAATAAACCAAGTGATAGGAGCCAATCAAAGACTCAGTATGTTATATGCTGTTTATAATCGAACCTTCCCCCACAGGCAGTTGTGTAGCCACACGATGGGTGTTCAACCCCCGCCCACCCCCCCCCCTCCCAAGCCGATTTTGTTTTTCTTAAACAAAAAGAACAAAAACAAAACCACAAAAAAGAGAAACAAAAAGGAGAAAGTGGTGTTTTGAGGAGAAAAGGGAGACAGTGGTGTTTTTGGGGGATGGAATTACCGATGTTCGAGATCTTCCATTTTGGGGGAAAACAAAAACACAGCCTTCTGAAAATTCTCTGGCTACGTGCCTGCCTACAAGTTTACATGCGTAGTATGCAGCTGGTTATCACAGAGATACAAAGGGTACTTTACTGAAAGGACGTCTCACGCTTGAACTGACAGCTAGCTCAGCTATGAGTCTCTCAAGGCGCCTACACTGTGGTTCACAGTCTCGCACACATTTTTACTCATTGCAGCATATATGGTAAGTATTATCGTCAAAGTACAGTGGGCTGTTATTGCAGCACTGTGCACAGATCACACCAACATACCACAACACTCTGGGGACTTCATGCGGGCACCAGCCTAACCCAGATGAGTGGCCATAATATTAAATATTATTATTCTGTTATTCGTTTACTCTCTAAAAGTTTTAGATTGAAAAAAATAAAAATTCACTCTAACACTCTAGTTTCAATCGGTTAGACAAATATTTAGCAATTTGTCAATAGATTCAATCGGTTAGACTGAATTTCAATCTAAAATTTAATATAGGTTTTCCCGGCCAATTTCAACAAAAAATCATTCAATTTCATCAACACGCTTTCAAATTCACGCGATTTTGATAATTCAATCCAACTAGGGTTTCTCTTTCGATATTATTGCATTCAATTTCGTTTCCGTGCACACATGATTTCTTTCTTTTCATTCTATTTCGTTTATAGGCATTCAAAACTACAAGATCACCATTCTTATGTTGAATATCTACCACATTTTCGCAATAGGTGCAATCAAATTCAGAGTCATCGAAGCGCACCAGCCTGTTGCTGCTGGCTTTGACGAAATTGAATGAACTTAGCGACCATTTGAAATTGAATGATCTTATTTGTCGAGTGAATGCTCAAGTGTTGAAATTGAATGATCTTATTTGTCGAGTGAATGCTCAGGTGTTGAAATTGAATGACTCTTTTTAACTGTTGAATGCTGATGTAGCTGAGCATTTATTTTCAAACGAAATTGAATGAGCCGGGTATCAAATTGAATGATTTTTTTCCGAAATTGGCCGGGAAACCTATAATATAGGTTTTCCCGGTTATTTTAACACTTATTTCACATGAATTCCCTATATCGATATTTTAATTTCGTCCCACAAAATCGTCGAGCTCAATTCTCAATTTGAATTTCAAAAAGTCATCACAGAATTTCATTTAAGGTGCAGTATAATTCGAATTTTTAGCATTCTGAATCGTCCGAAATTCGTGAAATTCGTCTTGTGTGGCATTCGGCGTTGAATTGACAAAGCAAATTCGTTTTTTGTCATTAATTTAAATGCTGTTTTCATCACATTTCGTTTCTTGTGATCTGAAATGTTACGATTAGAAAATGTGCACAATCTTTTGACGACTTGAAGAGTTTCGCGCATTTGTGAAAATTATAATTTATACACCTCTGTTCTTATATGTAAACAAAATGTGTTGGGTGTAAGTTAGGAATTTTATTTGCTGGGTTTCACAATTGACATTAAAATCGGAAATATAGACATTTCACAATATGATCTTTATTCATGACATGTACACTAGGGCATTTTAAGATTAAACACTTTCGTAATGTTCTTCTGTGGTTTTATTTACAAACAAAGGGACGCAGAAAAAATGTAATAGTCTTTATTGTTCATGATTTTGTGCATGTGTAACAAGAAACTGAACGTGGCGTCAAACGTTTGCTTCATACTGTCATTTTCAGCCTTCAATCTCCTCTCTGGCCATGCATCTGGGTAGGTAGGTCTGTGAATGGTTGTACCATCTCTGACACTTGTCGGCTGTTATCTCATCCACATTATGTTCAGCTGCTTCCACTAGTAGGCGTGCCCTCCAACCCTGCATGGTCAAGCCTTCTCTTGCAGCAGCCTGGTGGTCAGATACCCTTGCTTGCCATTCGGGAAGTCCTAGGAGTCTTTTTACACCAGCTTTAAAGCAGGAGTGTGCATTTTCGACAGGGTTCAGAAATGGGGAGTATGGAGGGAGCCGCTTCAATTCAATGTTCTCATTCCCTGGTGGTAGTTCAGCACGAACATGTGGTCTTGCGTTGTCGAAGATGAAGTACAGGTGCTCTTCTTGAGGAAACATTTCCTGGCAGGCTTCAGCTGTTTCTTGCAGAAAGTTTTCAAATGACGCACGTGTTGTGGTATGCAGGTATATGGCATGATGAACAAGTCCAAGCTCATGAGATGTGGCAAATGCTACATTACAGTTGTTTCCACGCTGGTTGTTCACAACTCTGCGAACGGGTTGCCCTCTAACTGCTCTCCCGTATGAACGCCGCGTCCAAATGTTATATCCGCATTCATCGATAAAGATGCAGTGACCAACGACGCCGTGTCTTAAGAACCAGTTGGCATATTCTTGCCGTTGTCGGAGGACTCTGTCAGCATTGCGGGCTTGAGGTACATCCTGAGCAAGCTTGAGTGTGATCAGCATGCCGTCTATACTCCGAGCAAGTGTGCTTACAGCAATATGTGGCTTGTCAGGAGCTGCTGTTGTAGTCTTTCATTTAGTTGCTTTAATGTTAATAAGGGGTTTTCATCCAGGAAGTGTCGAAGACAATCCTTCATTTCTTGATCCGTTTTTAAACGTCTTCTCCCTCCTCTTGGTAGAGCATCTCTTCTGTTCTCACGAAGATAAGTTAAGACGATGCTGCGAGCAGTTTGTCGCTTCACACCAAGAGTGTCGACAACCACCAGATAATCGAGTTGTTCTCCTTCGAAGGCATCTATGAGACGATTTCTGTCCGCGTTTGAAACTTTATTGTATCGGCCTCTTTGAACTCCTGCATTGGCAGCCATCTTTTCTGTGATCGAGTCTCAACAACGAGTGACAAGAAAACTCTGAAATAACCCGACATTTATAGACCTGTATGGGCTAAAAAATGCAAAACATGCACCATCTGAATTTAAATGACCAAAACGTTAAAGCGAATGACAACAAACGAAATTGCTTTTTCAATTCATTGCCGATTGCCACACGAGACGAATTTGACTAATTTCGGATGAATCAGAATGCTAAAAATTCGAATTATGCTGCACCTTAAATGAAATCCATTGGTGACTTTTTGAAATTCAAATTGAGAATTGAGCTCGACGATGTTCGGGGACGAAATTAAAACATCGATATAGGGAATTCATGTGACATAAGTGTTAAAATAACTGGGAAAACCTATATAAATGGAGGCATTTTTAAAGCGCTCTTACACGAGGTATCGCAGCACTGTAACATTATTGCAGAAGAGGAAAATGTAATATGAGATGATGGCCATTTTTTAAATCTGCTACAACCACATAATTAAGTACATGTTGTCGCATCCAGGGGTTTTGCCCACTGACCCCTCCCCAACTGGGGCTTTTCCCCCTGGGTCCATGCAACTTGAGAAACATAAAGCTAAACATTGTTTATATGTTGCTTGAAATAATTTTGCAGCACCAAAAACACATAAAAATGCAGAGCTTTCATTGTTTTTGTTAGTAATCTAAATTGTGTGAATTCTTACTAGGAGTTGAATTACTGGTCGTGGGAGTAACCTTTGAATGGTTCGCTGGTATTAATTTCATCCATTTCCAGTATTCCGTGCCAACTCACCTATATAGAGGTTGTCAGTGACCGATATCTTGCCCATTTGTTTCCAACTTATATCTATGGGAGTAATGAACACACATCACAATTTTTTGCTCCCAACTCCAACACGTTTCCGCGATATGGCCCCCGAAAAATATAGTCACGCCCCTTCTTATCCCTCCAAGTTGCGTCGGTGATTTCAGAGGGCTGTCTATAGGCCTATCTTGAAATTGGGTGAAGATGTTTTGCTGCAAATCTCAAAACATTTGGACAGATTCGGATGAAACTGGATGGATGGCCTTGGGTAATCTCTTGGACAAATCGACAAGAGTTTAATGAAGATCTGAAAGGTCACCGTGGTGGCAAATAAAAAAAGGGGAAAAAACCTTGGAGGATGGGCTGGGTAGGTTACTAGGACTAATAGATCATTAAGTTTGGTGAACTAATTCGAAACGGCAATAGGGTATAATAACTGGTAGTACGCCAGATGATCCGATACGGACAACCGTACGTGTGTCCATTGGGAAAAAAGGGGACTTCGAGGGCTCCCTCTACCGAATTGATCCACAAACACAAGACAGGAACACTTTTACTCTTGTGAAAAGTTCTCATTAACTTATTTTGACGACCCTTTTCGAAGGTGCCCGGGTTGCGGCCATTAACTTGAAGGGGAACATGGCAATATCCGCGGTCGCCGCGGTAAAAGATCGAACCCCGGAGGAAAAATGTTCAGGATAGAATACAAATCATTAGTGTGACCGACCGTACGAGAGTGACCGCTCTATTTGGTCTCATTTAATTGCTAAAAATATAACTTCTTAAAAGACGTAGGCCTATCGCCCATGTTTTTGGCTATTTTAACGGATATATTTTCTGAAAATTGTCATTTTTATTTTTTAACTGTTAAATTGTTATTTGTGGAAGGGAAAGCAAACTGCTTGACAAAAAGACTATTTCTTTAAAATATCACGAGAAGCATGGTTTGTGTTTATTGTGGGTCCCGTTATCAATTCACTTGAGCAGATAATTAGTTAGACCAAGCTTACGAAAATTAAAGACACACACCGCCTTTGTCGCGCAATATTGGGCGATAAAAAGATCTTTCAAAAGTAGAATATAATTGTCCACACAAGTACCCCTGAAAAATGCGTCGTTTTTCTGTTATTGTACAAAAACCAATGTCATGTGACTTTCTTGAACCAAAATTTGTCCAGAAAACTCACGAGGACAACAGTTATAGTCGCACTTTCAGACGTTTAAAAACTTTATTACTGAACCAAATTCAAGAATAATTATTTTTTATAGTTCATTGATACATGACAAAAGTGAAATGATTTTGAAACAATGGGTGAAAATTGTCAAAATCGACAAAAAGACACCGGGAACCGAACCAAGACTGTACCAGTACAGCCATGGGCGCCAGCGCAGCAAAGCGCCCTAGGCGTGAGCCCGCTGGTTAGGCCATAAATATATGAACACTTTTTGCGTGGAAGCGTAAAGCAGGGTCTTGACCACTTTGGTGCTTTTCGTGTCGGGTATTTTGAATTATGATACTGCCAGTGAGTTTAGTTTTGGAAACAACAATAACGTATTTATTTGGAACATCGTCACAGCCCCTTCATCATATCAACGCCAATAAAAAGTGACAAAAACTGTTCAGTTTGGAAGGCCATCCGTCAAAATCAACGCTAGAATTTCGACCGAGCGGGCTGGGCGAAGAAAGACTCACCGTCTACGGCAAAACGACGCATGCCTGGCGACCATTGACGGGACAGCCAACCTCAAATGATGGCAAACACTCAGGGATTTGATTGTTGAACGTGATGGTGACCATGATGATACTATGAATAATGTCGCATTTGTAGGATTATTGTTGGACAGGTAAGAGTAATAAAAGAGAAATATTGTTTGATAATTTAATACTCGTAGGGCTTTTTGTGTGGCTGTAGGCTATGCTGAACTCTTATGATGAATTTCTGTTAGCCATCACTTTATTTTTGATAGTTCATATAGCCAAGGCCCAATGATATTGTGATGATGTTTACAATACAGACATGATAATTATGAGATATAGTTTAGAAAGCAGAACAATTTCCAGTGAATTAGTTGTAATTTCCACCATCGATGCCCGGGTATTTTATGGGGAAGATTGTCAAAAGGGGTCATGGTGAAAATTCAAACATGGACTGGAGGAAATAGCATCAGGTACCATTATTCCCCTAAAAGTACAAGTACGAGTTGCATGGTTTTAAACTTCAGAAGAGGCATCTGTAGGTGGCATAGAATCTTGGAGGTGAGTTTGAAGAGCATTTGTCATGTTTGGGACACGTTTTTGGGGTACAGAACATTGCCTGCTCGATATCGATACTTGTCCACACAGGACTACCATGGGCATTCACCGCAGCCCTACTACCGTCCGTTAATGACAAAAGTTGTAAAAGTCAGGTAGTAGGGCTGCGGTCACCACAGCTAAAAGAAAGGGAGACACTATGAAGCACGTATAATATGATGATCAACTGAAAGGGGTACACTTCCCCCAGCCCCACCCTCCTGTCATTACCCTGGATACATCATGTGTTGTTCATACAGACCTCATACAGACAGCTCACCTGTAGTTACAATGGGAGTCTTCTGCCGTTCTTATCGCATGCACGTAACCTATTATAATAACTGTGTACAATGCATGTACATACGAACCACATGTGTGTGTAGTGGACGAGGCGTCCTACAATGTAGCCCCTAATCCTGCTGAGCCTACCGCGCCGAGGGCTGTTGCGCATCAATGCGAGGTCAACAGTCATCTTTGATAATAGCCACAATGAGTACGTGCGTAAATGCACGGATTGGAACCAGGCAACCTGCATTGCTTGGGCCAGTGAAAAGCACACGAATTTGCTGAGCACAGAAAAGTTATGCTAAAAGTCCAGGGGCTGAAAATTAATTTGCCGGTACCATCTGGAGGGAATAAATATCTCATGTTTTCTACTTGCAAAAAATCTATTATTTACAAAAAAAAGTATGATAGCCTCGTAAGCTTAACCTCGTTCAACCACTCCTATGACTGTTTAATGATGGCTTATAGAAGTAGCCCAAAAATTCCCATGATTTTCAACACAGTAGATTAATTAAGCTAAATGGCTTTGTACATGTTGTGCGTTTTTTCAACAACACAAAAAAAAACTTACGCCGGGCCGGAGCAGCCATCAAAAAGACATAGGATATTTTCTCTTTAAATTATGTTTTTGGGGTACATATTCAGTGGCGTAGCCAAACGAAGGGGGAAAGGGGCGGTCGCCCCCACTTACTGGCAAAATAGTGTTCTGTCGGTAAGTTCACAAACTTGTTGGTATTTTTGAAAAAATAGAAACAAAGAAGAAAAAATGATATATAAGGCCAAAAAAAGACTCCGGTTTCTGATCTCTCCGCGTGCATCGCCTCAGACCTGCGCATCGGCATTTGTATTTGTATTTGTACTAAGTTTGTTGTTGTTGCTATGAAACGATGTCCAATTGCAGTCAAAATTGCTGAATCGACTTTTTCACATAAGGGTATGAACTTTTGCCCGAGTTGTGAAAAAAAGTGCGTCACCGCACCGATTTCGAGGCCGACCTATGACCAGAAACCGAAGACTTTTTTGGGAGGCCTATTAAACTAAAGTGGGTCCTTTATGTACTGGTATACCGGTTTTACCTTTTTTGTGCTTGCGCACTATTTGCGCAAACGGGGTCGATGTCAACTATAGGGGCTAATTGAGATACTATTCTCCCAATGAGGATACCAGTAGACCCTGATCGGGAAACCTTTGGGTGGCAAAGACATCTTCCTGCCATACTATCCTGATTGGGAGATACTTTTATCCCAATTGAAACCCTACTCTCCCAATGAGGATACCAGTAGGCCTGATCGGGAAACCCTTGGGTGACAACTACACTTTGATTCTGCACTATTTGCTTAACTAAAGGCCATTTCCCCTAATCTAATGTTTCTTTGTGCAAAACAATTGATGCACTTCTACTTCAATGAAGTAATTTATTAAACTTCCAAGTTCAGACACCACTTGTTTCTTATTATTGGTTATTTTTGTTATTTGTAGTTGATACATCAAGGAGGCCACCCCCTCATCGGGTGTGGGGTGTGGACATGGACATTAATCGACTGGTTCATAGTTATGCAGTGATGATAGGCTGTGACGGCGATGAATTGGTGATGAATGGTTTGGCACCACACAAGCTCTTCGTCTGCAAAAACATTCTCGTTTCACTTCTTCCGACACTATAGTTGTGAGAGTTCAGATGGGAATGGGTCGTCGTTGGGGTCAATTGGTGGGTGTTGAACCTGCCCATAACATGTCTTGATGTACTCAATGATGTTACGACCGGCAATTCCCACAGCGATATAATTTGCGATTTCCGCGAGCTCCAGAAATTTCTAGACGCAACTCAAACAAGGTTACACATGATATTTGTAACAGCAACAATTATTCAAATGGTTTAATTAACACAAAGTATTCAAGTTTACAATATTATTACACAGTTTAAATCAAGCATTTATAATAATCGTAAATAATCCAAATTACAATTAAAAGTTGCTAACACCTTAAAGTGGCTTACACCTTCAAACGGCAGCTTTCTTTTCTAGCCGGCGATTTTTAAGCACTCGGAGACTCTGTACTCCAAACTGCATACAGTCTGATTCCCGACTAAAACAGGAATCACTAAAACCGTCCAGTTCACAAACTATAATAATTAGAGTCTTTTCTTGGCCTTCTAACTGTATTATTAACAGCTTAACTTGAAGTTAAATATCCTGGACGACTCGCCATGAAACTCTCGTTCCGAAAGAAAATATCTGTCTGACGTGGGGAATTCTCTTAAAACTGCCGTGGAATTCGTGAAGAACCCGTACACTCCTCCACAAGTCTTACACACGCTCCTATTGCTATAATGAAGGTGTCCCACTTTTATACCCAAAATCAACCTTATAGAAAATTCTAGACTTGCGTACACAATTAAGATTTCTCAGAAAACCTATTTTATACATTACGTTATCACTGAAAGAAAGTTCTAGATATTTTTCCACGTAAGTTTAATTTAAAGGGACCGTCGCTTTCATATCATCAATAGGATTTCTCCCCTTATCGTCTTCATCCTCCGAGACACTCCTGGGTGGTGATGGGGGCTTGGTGGGGGATCGGCAAGCCGAATCCCACTGCCTTTACTGGGGGAGGGGTGGAGAATACGATAAACTTTGTACATTATATTTTGCAACCAATGTATATCTCGTCCTGCGACACCAGGGACTCCCAATATAGCCCAAATATGTTCTAATTATTGTATGACAAGCGCTGTAAACCATGTCTAGTAGTATTTTAGCTAGGTCTGAAATTATTTGTACATTTTCATCGTTTTATCAGAAAGCGAGCTTTCATTTTGGATGAAGCTTTATTTTTTTTTCATTTCATAATCCTTTTGAAGTATAATGGAGCACAATAACCTTATTTTCCATTAGCCTATTATTTTTTAGAGAATACTTTATATACATTTGTTATTAGTCCACAAAATATTAAATTTGCCTTGATTATTTCTTCAAGAAACTGAAAGTGGCTGTGCACAATACATCTTCACAAATATCATTACAATATCATTACCACTAAGACATATCCATTTAATGGACAGGGTTGTAGCTACGCCGGTCGGCGCCGGTCGGGTCTAACCGGCACTCCCGCTGGCCGACCGGCACCAAACGCAAATTGATGTCTTACCGACCGGCACAAAATTGTGTGAATATTTCATTAAGCAGTAATAAAAGTAATTTTTTTTCATGTATTCTTCATTTCTTTGAGTTATTTGCCACTATTTTGAGGACTTTAGTCTATAGATCAATTAAAACATCGTACGATATTATAAAATAAATCTCAGTTTGTAGCGGTACAAACAAATACACTAATTAGCATTTATTTATGACGTCAGGGAAAAGACCTGGGAATCCCCATTATGATTGGTTGTTTGCGCCTGCACGATGAGCTAATGCCACTAGTCTCTACCGCGTGCAAATGATGCGACGTGCTTCGTAATGTCGATGTACGTAAATTTCAGGCTGAAGTGTGACTTCGTAAACGTCTAGCTTTCCCCGCGATGTGCTCAGCAAAGGGAAAATTATTCACGTGCGTCCCTCCGCCCATTCATGAAAAGTTTTGTGAACGTTTTTTGGAAGTGTTTTGATCAAAATAATTATGTCGCACTCGCAGAAAAGTATCACCAGCTTTTCTCTTCGGCCACTAAACGCAAGGGGCCAGCTGTGATAGACACGGCAGCCGGGTCAAGCGAGAAGCCGGCAAATTCGAGACATTCTTCTGCGACCACATCTTCGTGTTCGAGTACAACTGACCCGGGAACTGATCACGCTACCGAGTCTTCGGCCACTGTGGATTTAGGCCAAAAACTCGGAGCTGCTATGCCTGACGGCCCTAGTTGCTCAAGTGTTACCACCTCATCAAAAAAGCAGAAGCTGGCATCTAAGTTTAATAGCGAAAAGTGGACACCTGGTAGGCCATACAGAAGTTTCAGTTTTTCTGAGCCAACATTGTTGTCAATTGCATTGGAGGGCACTCCTTCACATCATAAATTCTTGTATAATACTGTGAAAATATCATACTATTATACAACAAATTATGTGAAAGGTGAGCCCACCAAATCCATTCTTAAAAGCTAAAACCCAGGAGCTTCGGGGTGCTTCGCCCCCTCGACCCCCACCGAGGCGTTGCCCCTGAACCCCACCAGGGGCCGTGAGGAGCTTCGCTCCGCTCACTACGCTCGCAATTGACAAAATTAGCCGGCACTCAATTTGGTCTGGTGACAACCCTGATCCATTACTGTCAAAATATTAAATTATAACTTATCGAGCACATCGATTAAGCAAAAGATTCAATATAAGAGTCTTCTAAGAGTTCGTTAATATTCGTCCCTTTAAATTTGTACTGCAAAAATATGAGATTTTGTCACAATGAATGTATTTTGAGTTTCATCCATTAACGAGTCCGAGTATAAAGCCGTGTTCACGGATACTAGTCAGAGGGCCAATGTTATAATACATAGGCGATGTAACCAAACAAACAAAAATTATAAATGGTGATCGTCCTTATAAAAGGACCACTTATTCGTCACATTATTAGTGGAAAGCAATCAGATCGGGCAAGGACGATCATCACACCAATCATTAATTTGTGTTCTGTTCTGAGAACTGATTAAATTTCTTCCATACAAAAACAAATCACCTCTGATTGTAATTTTAAAATGGCTTTCCATAGAACAATGCATATCCTTGTTTTAGATATTTGTTTATGATGTCAGGTTATCATACAGAATGTATAACCAGTTATCAGAAAACAATTTTATTAGTCCGTTCATTCTGCAAATTGTTAAGATTGAAAGAATGAGAGCGCCTTCTTTGGTCGACTTAAATATCTAAGATATCACATAATAATAATAATAATAATAATAATGTGAACATTTATATAGCGCTCAAACACAGAAGAAACTGGTATCAGAGCGCTTAACAAAATACAAGGAACAAACTATACAACTACAAAAACCCAAAACAAAAACAATTAAAATAGAAAAGTCTTAAGATCTTTCTTGAACTTTGTTAATGATGTAGTGTGACGGATGTAGTGAGGCAAGTTATTCCATAGCATAGGACCAGCAGCATAAAAACCCTTGTCACCAGATTGAGTGTTCAAAGCAATCAAAGTATCAGTCATCCTGAAAACTCATTCTGTTCCAGTAATTCCATCTTAAAGAAAAAATTAAATTTACACAAAGCTGCCGTTCAGCAAAAACATAAAAAGCTTGTAACAATTTGTTGTCATTTTCTCAAAAAGTATTTGCACTTATTTTAGTGAATTTGTCACATATTAGTTTTATAATATTTTCTTGCTCAATAATAGGGATATGATTATGACTGCTTTTGCTGCATAGATCGTTTTAGTTGTATGATGTTTTGTTTTATATTTTGGGTGAAATTTTCTTTAAAACAAGATTCTGTAAGAAATCCTTTCAGTTAGCATGTTTTTATTAGGCAAACAAATAAAACAGTGTCAGCTGAAGAAGCAAATTAAAGTAATTTTTTGGTCAATATTTCATCAAAGCAAAAACATATTCAACAAAAAGTGCCCAATTCATATTTATGCTCAATATGATATTTCAAGACTCCCGTGCAGTGGATTATTTTCATTTCACTCTTCACTATTTGATGCTCATCCCATGTATTCCATCTAATGCCGCGATAATCTTGACTTGAATAATCGACTGGATGTGAGTATTCACCATTAAGGTTACTCTCAACGGGTGTATCAGACGGAGGATTGCCTCCTGTACAACGATTAAACCACC
>CM055816.1:40039839-40104770 GCA_029582265.1 Zoroaster sp. YZ-2022
GTTATTTGGGGTTGGGGGGGGGGGATAAGGACCGAACCAAGTTCATATTAATTAATATCTGCTTTTTGGATAATGTCGTGTCCGCAATGACGGGTTTTTGCTACGGCTATGGTTACAGATCACTGTTTCTTCCTACACTCCTTCAGCGTTATTCGCTGCATGTATATATCCATGTGGGCAAAAGACTCTTTAATAAATAATACATTTAGCGTGACCTTTTTGAATATTTGTATCTTTTAGAATGTGCCCTATCCTGTCAGAATAGATACACTGAATAGTCGCACCTGTCACTGTGAATGGATCAAAACTGGAGTGGCAAATATGTTCCCGTAAGTAAAATAACAGACTGAGACACTTTGTGTAAAGTTCCCGAAAATAAACCAACAAACTGTCGAACAAACAACCAAACGAACGAACGAACAAACGAACGAGAAAATTAATGTGACAAATATTTGACGCGTATGTGCCATGTTTGCCAGCTGTTCTATTTACCAAAGGTATCCCCCGTTGAGCGACATTCGATATCAGTACTTCGTTGTACATAATGCAAACAAATTTAAATATCTCCCCACTTTTTCGACACGGTGCGCCACTGATATGAATGCGGGTGGAGCTACCCATGGTTTTGCTGGGGAAGAAGAGATTGTGAGATTAGTGAAAATCAATAAGTCAGACGGGGAGTAAAACAAACAATGAACTAAACCATGACATGTAAAAATTGTGGGAAAAAAGGAGAAAAATTTAAAACTGGAGGCATTGAGTTTGCTGAAAACAAACTCAAGTTGTTCAGTGCATCACATGTGATGACGTCATCACTATGATTGTTAAAAGACAAGAGTTACTTCAGGAGATTTAAAAATGACATTTAATGTGCTAATCCTACGTAAATATACGTGTGAATCTGGGCTTTAATTTGAACTACCATGTGGACGAAGTAAAGTCAGATCAGCTTTATTTAAAAAGAGAAAATTTCAGATAAGTTCAATATCTTTACGATCATGAAACATGAAGTTTGAATTTGGAGATACGATTTTTCTAAATAATTGGTCAGTTACATATAATTTAAATTCTTCCAGTAATAAGTTTCCCCGGGTTCAATCATGGATGTCATGCATACAAAATTGTTTACCTCATAATATAGGTGTCAATTGTATCCAGTACTTTGTTGTACAATTTGCAAACAAATTTCATTATCATCGCCACCTTTTGACAGGTTTGCATGATGATATATCACCTTAACATTAGTTAACTTTCATTGACCTTTGATCTCTGGGACAGTGCGTGGTGGTTCACTGAATTTCAGTGTGCACATCAGTGCATTTTTAACAGGCCCTCCCAGTCAGACCTCGATCAGGGGAAGCTATATTACTCCTCCGGGATCATAATGATTGTAACATTTCATCACTGTGAAGTTGTTTTAAAGTTCTATAAATAAATATCAATATTTTGCCATTTTTTAGAGAGGTTATGTCATGAGGAAGCATAGATTATATCACAAAGGTAAATGACATAAAAAGTCATTGTTTTAACGACGGCGACCCCGTGCGGATCAGGGGTGGGGCTAAGGGGCTGCTGGCCCCCTAAAATCGTAAAAGAGAGAGAGAGAGAGAGAGAGAGAGAGAGAGAGGAGAGGGAAGGGAGGTGGGGGGGAGGGGGAAACACTCCATTTCCCTGAGTATGCTTCTTCTCCCTAAGTTATTTCATTGTAATTTTGTAGTACTGAAAATAATTGTTTTGATTCTCAGCCCCTAAAAAATTCTGGATCCGCCCATGACCCTCTTACATTTCATGTGGAACAACATAAATGTTGTGGTGTTAATTATTATATATCTTTGACATGCTTGGGTGATTTGTTTAGTATTGGCATGACTCTGGCCACGTGAAATTTTTATTTTAATTTGAGGACCGTTTGTTTTACTCCAGTAGACATTTCACTTTTGACTTTTCAGTTAAATGAGAAAGTGACTTTACAAAATTGTACTTTGAGTTTAAATAATACAACTTTAACTGGTTGGCAAGAGACATACTCATGCAAAAGGGGGAAAAATTCAATTATTAATATTTGAATATTAATAAAGTAATTTTAAATAATATTTAAAATTGAGTTGAATAAATCAACTTCAGATGCTTTAAATTTTTTTTTTGACATTTTATTAAAATCAATACTGGCATTATGAATAGGGGCAAAAGTTTGACGCGCGGTCTTTACCGCAGGATAATATTTTATGTTTGCGTAGTTATGGGCGATAGGGACTGCTGGTTTGGATGTCGTGTCCGCAATGACGGGTTTTGCTACGGCTATGGACAAATTAACAATACTGTACTTTCAGCGTTGCCGCTGCAGAGCATGTAATATCCGTAGCCAAAAAAGATTCTTTAGCTAAATAATACGACGACGACCTTTTGAATATTTATCTTTTCAGAATGTACTATCCTGTCAGGGTGGGTGGAGCTGAATAGTCTGCCTCTCGCTATGAATGTGATCTGAAAACTGGGTGGCAAAACATGTTCCCGCGTAGGTAAAATAACAGACTGAGACACTTGTGTAAAAGTTCCCCGAAAATAAACCAGCAAACTGTCGAACAAACAAACGAACGAACGAACGAACGAACGAACGAACGAAAAATTTGAGAAATATTTAACGTATGTGCCAGCTGTTCCTGTTGCAAAGGTATCCCCCGTTGAGCGACATTCGATATCCAGTACCGGTACTTCGTTGTACGTAATGCAAAATAAATTTAAATATCTCCCACTTTTCGACACGAATTTACACCACTGATATGAATGCGGTGGAGCTACCATGATCTTTGGCTGGAAGAAGAGATTATGAAATTGAGTGAAAATCAATCAGTCAGACGGGGGGTAAAACAAATAAGACTAACAAAGCAAAACACATGTAGAGTGTCCTGTGGAGAAAAAAGGAGAAATTTTTTTTAAAACTGGAGGTATTGATTTGTGAAAACAACTCAAGTTGTTCAGTGTGCACATCACATGTGATGTCATCACCTAAAGTTGTTAAAGACAAGAGTTACTTCAGGGAGATATAACATGACATTTAATGTGCTAATCCTACGTAAATATACATCATGAATCTGACATAATTTGAACTTCCTGTATGGACAAGTAGTAAAGGTCAGGTCAACTTTATTTTAAAGAAGAAATTTTCAAGACAGTTCGTCTGCTCAGAGCAATGGAGACTTATACAATTGATGACAATTTTATTTGATTAATGACAAAGGTCTTGCAGATTAAATTTAAAATTAATTACCGGTACACATAATTAAGTACAAGATAAAATGGGTCTTAGTGCTAAATACTGGTGTAGTACTCTCATTGTTAAATAAAACATAAATCAAAATAATTTAATTTCTTAACATAATGGAATTGCACATAATTTATAAGCCTTATTAGGTCCTTTTGCTCTGACCCACGACGAGTTCAATATCTTTACGATCATGAAACAAGTTTAGATTTTTCAAAAATAATTGATCAATTACCGCCATAATTTTAAATTCTTCCCAACCGTAAGTTCCTGGTTTTAATCATGTGATGTCATACATACTTCTAAAATTGTTCCTCATAATATGGGTATCAATTGTACTTAAATTTGGTAAAATTCGGGCATTTGAATGGGAATAACAGTTTGGCCTTTTTTTTTTTTTGGTCTTCTGCAAGATTGAACTGTTTTGTGCTGGTCTGAGCGACAAGGACTGGGCAGATTCCTTAATAACCCCCTAAACATCCTCCAAAATCCTCCAAGAGCTACTTTTTGGAAAAACAATCAGCACTATCCGGAAACTAGTGCTTTCACCTCTTCCAATGGGGACAAAATTACTACCGGGCAAAAGTACAGGCCATAAAGTGCTGAAATGAAAGATCCAATGAAATGCATGGTGCATTTTGAAGATAAGGAGCATGTTTCCAAAAGTGCACTGTAGGATTTTTGGAGATTCAGAGAAGGTTCTAGCCAGAATTTTACCTAGAGGGTAAGTTAATTAATATCTACTAGTTGGATAATGCCTTGCTCCGTAATGACGGGTTTTACTTTCACAGCTATGGCTGAATCACTGTTTTTTTCCTGTACTTCAACGTTGCCGCTGTAGCCAATATATATCCATATTTCAAAACATAATTGGACAATAGCCCAACGTACTGTTGTTTTAAAGTAAAATAAATAAACATTGACTTAACCTTTTGATTTTTTTTTCAGGATGTGCCCTGTCAGAATGGAGGTACACTGGATAGCCGCACCTGTCAGTGTAGATATGATCAAAACTGGGTGGCATATTCTGTTCTGGTAAATAAAATAATAAAGGAACTTGTGTAACTGTTCCCCCAAAATATACCAACAAACTATCAATTTCAAAGGTCTCTGTGTGTGTAAAGGCAACTTATAGCCATTGATACAATTGTTGTTGTAAACAAAAATTAATTTGTTTACCAACGCTTAAGAGATTTATCAAACAAACATAAAATGTTAACCAGACAATTATTTCGTCCAAAATAAGGTTTGACAAAATGAAGACCGATAAGTTCACTTAATGTAGACTGTCTGGTTACATAAAAAGCAATTAATTGGTAACAAATTTAAACTCATTGATGATGTTATTCAGTTTGGTCGATACTTTTGACACGGTTGAATGAGAGTTTTATTTGAGAACACTACAAAAACAATTTTGGTCAGATGTTTATTCACTGGATCAAAACAAGTATGGAAACAGTACAAGAAGTAGTAACAATGGTTATATATCTGAATTTTTCACGCTGTTTCGTGGTTTGCGACAAGGTTGTCCACTATCTGTCATTCTTTTTCTACTTGTTAAGAAGTCCTTACACCGATAAAGATAAGAACAAACCTAGACATTTGCGGTATGATTAGCTAACTTAACCACAACACCAATCTTCGCATTTCCTTGTTTTGTTTTTGTCAGACATCAATTCAATAAAATAAAATCGCTAGAAATTATGTAATTGTGCTTTGAATTCAAGACCAACCTCAGCCTTAAAAACAAAAAAAAGGGTTTATTATGGAAATTTAGATCTCGACCAGCACATAAGTGAAATAAATTGTGGCAACAAGAGCCTTTTAAGACACGAAATTATTTATTTTGCACTTGTCTGGGAGGAACAAATACTAATTTCAGGAATATGTTAATCAGTGGAGAAGAAGGAACCTCCTGGGACTGTAACTATTTACAATACTCTCGGTATATCGATTGTACCTTTTAGGGTCCGTTCCCACTTAACAAACAAGTTTTTAATAAAGATAAACAATCTTATTTTCTCTTTATATATAGAAAGGAAAAAACATATCTAGTAAAACAATTATCCGTAAACTCAACGAAAAGGTGGCCTTCACATTGAAATATACACTTTTGGCTCTAAAAATCAATTGGATTTAAATTGCTCCAACAATCCCCTTAGGAAAATGAACAACGTTTGTAGGTTTATTTTTACAGTTATGTGGACATAATTATTTACACACTGGCCATAAGTATTGCAACACACACCAAAGTTCAGTTTGGAGAACTGTGTTACAATAATTTATTTTATTTTATTCACACTACTTAAGACCTTTGAAAATTTTGTTTTGAAGTCAATGTTCTTTTTTTACTATTCTTGCTCAAAAATTATGTAATACGATCGATGAAATCAGATTAAATGGTCATCGCTCACCTGTTACTGTAAAGTGCTAATTTTAAGCATGTTACTATTAATACTTTTGGCCCGATGAGTGTAATTTCAATATGAGCAAGAACACGGTGAAAGTGTCACAATTGTTTTCACTTTTCCCATGCAATTGTTGGTATGAACTCATTTCAACACACATTCAAAACAATATTTAAATGCTGAATAAAAATGCAAACTATTTGGTCTAATAGGTACATTAAATTTAATAAAACGACTTTGGATTTTGTAATTGGATTAAATCCAATGACCTCGAAAAAGTTTTTGTTTAGAAAACATTAAAAACTTACTTTAAAACGTAATTGGATTGTTGAAATGTGTGTTTTTAAGAAGAGCCATTCCAAATGAATAGGTTTTCCAATAATTCAACTGAAACAGAAAAGGTCGATGTTACACCAAATATGAACCTCCCAATTCATGGGAGTATTATCCAATTAAACAACCAAAATTGTTATGGATATAGCAGACAAGAAAAAGGCAAACCACCAGTTGTACAAGAACAGTAAGAACAAATAATTTAAGAAAGGAATGAAACTGGGAAATTTGGGAATGGAGAAAAAAATCAAAGATATAGAGGAAGTGAAATTAAAGTTATAATTTCAAATGTATGCTTTAAATATTGCCTATATCAACTGTTGTGGAAATGGAAATTAAAAGAATCTCGATGTGCCCTACGTAACGTTATCGATAAATTCAAACATGAGCTTCTTTTGCAAACACACAACAGAATTCTGGAACCGATTTGTTATTTTTTATGCCTCTTGAACCCAATTGACAACCATCAGTCATGCTGTGACTGATATACAATCAACATAGCTGCCACCATGAGGCATGTGAACTTATTCATCTCGAACATCCTGTTGTTGTTCTTGCCCGCAATACGTATAACCCACCAGTGTGATATACATAGTCACTCAATTTGGGCTGATTTTACACTCTTGCTACTTGGCATAAGATTTGCATATATAAATAAAGATAAACTTCACGATAACGAATTAGCAAAAACTTCAAATGCATCTTCATAATCTTTCTATTTGGTGTAAAGATGTTGATAATTAATTGGTTCAAGAGCTGACCAAAATAATAAAATTGGTTCCAGAATTCAGGCGACGTAGAATTAGGATTTAAAGGGATCACGGAAATAAAACCGTTATGGCTCTTAATAAGTGTGTTTTGCATAATAAAACAATATATTTATTGATTTTCATGGTGAAGTTTTGTTATGTTTATTTTGGAGAGTTTTATGCCATACAAGCCCCCACTTTGTGGCAATTGGGTGATGTAATGCATCACGCGATACCACCATGACATCAGGTGAAGAACGATTTCCTGTGTGCACAGCTGTTTGTTTGTGTGTTACGTGTCCGATACGCTTATATCAAAAACTCAATATATGTGTATACATATTTTCATTCTAATTTCCTTGAAAAGCCGCCATCATGCCTAAGAATGTGTCCGGAGCAGGCTGTAGTAATACTCTAGCAGAGGTGTAAGCCTCCATAGATTCCTAGAGACGAGGAACGACCACGAAATATTTACGGGCCACAAAAATTATGCGGTTGTGAGGGCAAAATGGTTGAGCCGTCTCAGCCAGCGGTGATTATGTCGGTGATCATTTTACCATGAAAACTTCGAAAAAAGGAACCTTCATGGGGGAATTTGGATGTCAAAGCGCTTCGATTTCGACGAAAATATAGAAGCCTATGAATCCTTCAAACGACGACCAAGCGACAGGCGTACTTCGTTAAAACGTGACAAGTAACTAACGTTAAGTCAGATCCGACATGTCCCAATCTGCATGTCCTATATTACTGTGTGCGCCGCCATGTTGGGTTTCGGACATCGTTAACAATAATAATACGGCGTAGTTCACATCATACATGAAGAAAAAATACTACAGACTAAATAAACATACATTGTTACAACTTTTAGAAGAATTCGATGATCAAAACTGTGACTGGTGGCAATGATTGCGGCTTCTTCGACCGTCGTATTTAGATGTTTTTCGATTTTTTTTTAAACCGAGAGTTTGAATCACTAAATGATCGATTTCCTTCTAAGATAGCAGTTTGGTAAACGAAAATTACATTAAGATGGTTTATTGTTACTTGGTACTGTATTAAGTATCACAAATTTCATCTGACGACAGTTATTCCATTTTTGTATTTATTTTCCAGCGTCGTGGCAATATAAGCGCGAGCATATGAATGAACGCGTTCGCTTTGTATATGTATGTGGTTGGCGTTCCCCGGCAAGCCTTCTTTCTTTGTCCACATAAGAGACATTCAGGATGCAGTGCAAATGGTCCTTACAGGGCGTATTAATCGGCATGGTATTCTCTTCAGGAAAAGCTTCAAGTTATAAGTAGCTCATGGCAATCAGCCGACTATTTATTTTTATCATTAAAATACCATATTTCCAGTATCTCATGGCATTTACGTCTCTATTTCTGTGGTCCTTTAATATCAAGCTGACATTATTTTTTAATGATTAAAATACAAAGGAACCGAACACAAATAAGCGACTAGGAACGTGAATATTAAAGTTTCTGCAATAAGTCATAATAAATCCCCCCTTATGTCTCTCATTTTAATCTTGGTTGTTGAATACCCAGGATATTAACATCCAATACATATCGAAATTAAATCTTTCAATACTACGTTCAAGTTTAATTTTTACATAAAATACTGGGATCTCATTCAATATTCTTTCAAGGCATTACCCTCATTCGCAACTGTAAAAAGGGTATGGGTTTTTCAAATTCCTGACCAATTATTAGACACATTAACCCATCAAGTACAATTTCGTTTCAAACAAACATAGCTAGGACTTACGTTCCGGAACGACTTAGTATCTCGTTCGAAAAGACTTATTATCTCGTTCAGACGACTTGCACAATCGTTCAGACAACACTATGTCGTTCGAATGACTTATTATATCGTTCCAGACGACTTCTATATCGTTGAACGACATTATCTCGTTCCAAAACGACTTAAAAAGAAAATTACCCAACTTCAATTTGGCAATGCGCTTCCGCAGAATACAAACATTCTAAAATTAAATATTTTTCAAAATAATTGTCAGAAGGTCGGTTTAATATAAATTAAGCGCCCATATAATTTTATGACAGGACACACCATAAATTAATGATAGGATTTATACACTGTTCAACCATGGTTTGAAAGCATTATGGTTTTGAATTGTCATTTTAAAAAGGGTACTTCCCTTTCACTTCCTCAAGTAGAATAAAATTATCCGATTACAAATAAAATTGTAAAATTGCCAAAATTAAAATTAAGGAAAAACAGTTTGATACATGTATAACCACTTAATTACAAATGTTTACAACATATTTAATTCTCTTCACCATATGAGTCCTATATCCATTTATCAACAAATTCACTTTCATCTTATTATGTTCTGCCCATTAGATTGCAAATATGAAGACTGTCAGGCCTACCGTAATGATGGTAACTACGTGGTGGTGTTTTACCATCTATCCACAATCCAAGATGTATCCAGACGGCTTGGAGGTCTCTACTGTTACAATGGCTATATCGTAGAGTTTAATTTTTGTCTTACCAGATAAAGATTCAATCCTAAGCTGGGACTCGTGAATTCAATGGGGGCGAGGGGAGATTAATGACAATAAGGGCAATGAGTGGACTGAACGATCCTGAACAAGTTTTATATTTCCTGGTCCCAATAATCTTAAAGTTGCTGTATTCGTAACCTTAGATTAATATACTTAAACAATGTTGGTCGGATGGTCATATTTTTGGAATAAAAACATTTTACGTCTTCCATTTGAATATTTGAATGAACGCATAGAGATGAATATAGAGACCACGATAATTACTTTTGATATGACGTCATCTCATCAGTAAAATGATTAAAGTCTAGCGGAAATTATATTCGTGAAACAGTAAAAAAATGGTTTTACTTCTCGATTGTTATACGTGATATTGCTTTATAATAACACTTTATACTTAGCATCGATGAGTAATTTGTGTAAATTTGGATATCATCTGGTGAATCGTTATAAGGCGGTTTATCGTCTCAAACCTATTCACATAAAGTCAAGATTTGCTATATAGGGAAGAAATCTCATAAACAGGTGGAATTAGCTAATGACCGCACCTGAACGTCCACCACATTTATAGTTTTGAAACATTTTAATTACATGATAAATGATTAAAATAAATTACAAAATTTAGAATATTTTGAAATGTTGTGCAACATTTTGGAGACAACTTTCGGAATTTTACAATTTTGAGAAAATATTTGAACATTTGAAAACAATGGTAACCCCAAATAAGAATCTTTATTTTTGCTAATTTTGGTACTGGCATTTTAATATGAGGCGGTATATGACCCCCTTCACTCTCCCTCTATACGGTTACGCCACCAGTATTTGACAAACCAGGTGTTTGACAAATTGTGTGTTATCAGACAATTGGGCTTAAGTTAACTAATTGTAGATATTAGGCATGATCACACTATCAACTATGCGTTACTAATACAAGGCTTTAGGACAGAAGCTTATCTGAGCTGGGGCGTGTTGTGGCGCAGACACAGGGGAACTTGACCAGAAACATGTGCACCAGAAACATGGCCAAGAAACATTTTTTATACAGGCAAATTGGAACAACTCGTGAGCTTGTACAAACAATCATTCAATAATTTTTTAAACAAATTATTTTGTTAAAAATTCGGTATCATGAAACCAATCATAACCGAGCAGAAAAATCAAACACTAAATTGATGATCAAAATAAAAATTTGTTTCTTGGCTGGGATCATTGAAAAGCATCCCCTGAGTAATGCACATACATTCCTGTAAAGTCATGTTACATACACACTGAGAAATAAAGGTGCAACTGGGTGATGGATTTTGCTGAGTTAGGCACATTTGAAAATGGTGCAGTTGCACCCTCAAAAGGAGTGGAAATATGCAGCCGAAGGGAGAGCACCACAGAGTACTGCTATTATTATCAATGATATGCGCCTATATGGGTGCAGACTTGAACCATTATTTCTTAATTATTATTAGCAACTTTGTATAAGTCGAAAATATAAATATAAACTTGTTACACAAATTAACTGAGTTTATACTTCCACATGTGAAGAACACAGTCATTCACATTTAATTTGCACATATCTACAGCGTACAATATTGTATATACAGTACATTATATGCACATGTTCATGCATATTATGCTATTATTAAAATGTTCCTGTTCTCAACACTTCACTTTTTATTAGATGTTCAGGCTACCCAGACAACCTCTTTAAAAATCGTTCTGTTTTTTAGGTGTTTTGAGCGACAACGAACCTCTTGTTAATGTTCGGTTTTGGGCGTTATTTCGAGCGACAGCGAACACCTCTTAATAATATTCGTTTTTACTTTTGATGGTTCGTCGAGCGACAGCGAACACCTCTTGTTGATGTTCGTTTTGGGGCTTTTTAGGTGTTTGGGGTTGGTGCCCAAACACCTCTTGATATGTTCGGTTTTTTAGGTGTTTGGGTTGGTGCCCAAACACCTCTTGATAATATTCGTTTTTTTTCTTCTTCATCTTCTTCTTCTTCTTCTTCTTCTTCTTCTTCTTCTTCTTCTTCTTCTTCTTCTTCTTCTTCTTCTTCTTCTTCTTCTTAGTTGTCAGAGACAAAAAGCTTATGGTGCAGAGTTGCAGAACCAAACTTCACACATAGTTGAACCTTAACGTGGTTATATATAAACCTTAACTGTAGTTGTACACTAAGTTGTGACGTCATAGTGGTCATCGAATGTCGAATTACACTAAATCAAAGTTAATATTTTCAAAAATGTATCTCATGAACCACAAACGATATTTTTCGATCTTTACCATGTATAGATCTTTAATTGTATGATTTTCGTACACTGGTATGACCCTAATCAAACCCCTCTCCTTCCCGGTCGAAACCGAGTTGAAAAATTCAAAAAATTCAAAAAAATTCATATCTCATGAACCACAGCAAATATTTCCTGATGCATCCATCTTAAAGACCTTGAACTATGTCACATTTCTTTACAGACATGACCCCAATTTGACCTCTCCTTCTGGTCAATGAAGTTCGTAGACAACTATTCAGAAGCACAGCCATGCTTGCATGTGAACGGCCTTGAAGCGAGTTACACACGAACATGGCCTATGGTGTGTGTATACGGTATCTAATTAGAATATACTTCGAGGTTTACGAAGACCGTGCAGAGTTACGTCATGACCACCATGCATTGCATGCGCGTGCAGCATGCAACGGCAAAAACAATGGCTTCCCTGTCAGGCCAGTCTGCAGAAAAGCCGTCATAGAAAATGTACTAATAAGTATTATGCATTTTGTCCTTTGGGTCCAAATTGTTATCATTTTGGAAATGAGTTGGACAAAGTTTCTTTCATGTGCAAGTGGATGGAAGAAATAGATGGTATGATTATTGAGTGTGATATTGCCAATAAACCATGTCTAACCATGGAGCAGGGAATGGTCTAACGTTAGGGCTGGAGCTAACGACACGTACACAACACACATTCATATGTATAATCGCCACGTCATATTGACAAACAACTCTCAGAATCTGTTACAGGTAACATGCGGGAATTATTATTAAATGAATTTTAATATCTGGACCCTAATCAGACTACATATTTTTTGTAAAATATTTGGATTGAAACAGGTCAGCTCGTACTCCAACCAACTCATCCTCCAACCAGCTCGTGCTCATTTTGGTCAACTCGTACTTGTGCCAAATCGTACTCAACCCAAACTCGTACTCATAGTAGGGGTTTTCAGTTTGTACGTGCTTGACGAAGCACTCCGCCCACAGCGCATCGCGCCCAACAAAAACAAAAATTTTTAATCTAAAATTCTACTACTTTTTTGCCCGTCGAAATTTGCATGTAATAACTCATTGGGAAAGCATATAATTTCAGCTATCCAACAATATACATAAATAACAATCTGAACTACATTACGAAAATAGGTTTTTTATGAATAGACTATCGCCCATAGCCTTTCCTCTTGAAGTGACATTCCAGAGATGTGCATTCTGCCCGTAAAATTTGGCGCGCTCTGCTAAGGCATCACTTCAGGCTGTCTTCGTGCCCGAAGTACATTGTGATTGACGCGAAAACGGTTTCCATATTAGTCAAGGGCTCCTTCCGCGCCGCCTTTACTCGATCTCCATAACTACTCTACAACCGAAGTTACGAAGAGATAAAATTTAAAGCACCATTATTTGAGGTGAAATCTTTAAATTGAAAGGTATGAGTAGTATTTGAATGAATTTACACACCTCTTTTCTATCATATGTGAAAGTTTTGAGCCGTAATTGTGTAGTTTGAGCGGAGTGGTTTGCCACCACCAAAAGCTCTTATGAAACAATTTGAACGCTGTGCGTGTGTGTGTGAAGCTGATTCAACGGTTTGAACATTAAGGGATGTACACAGTGTGTGGTGGTCGGGCTTCCATCAGATGCTGTATACTTGATTAAATAAAACAGGATTCCTCCAAAAATATAAATAGTTTTCTGATTTAAAAACCATTGTATTTCTTTCATCAGTTTTATTTAATTTGATGAAATATTTAATTATATTGGTTTTAGGAATAGTTTTCAGCTGAAAACCCTATAATACAGAAGAAAATGGAAGAGAGAGATTACATAACATGTCCTTTAATTAAATTTATTCGAAATATTATCAATATCGTCCAAAGGGTTTTTTAAAAGTAACAGGTAAAACGACACTGAAAATTAAAATTTAAATTTTTTTTTTTTTTTGTTTAAAAATTTTCATATAATTTTAAAACTCAACTTACCGGGTTACTCTAAGAATACCGGGTTTCAAAAGTTGCAGGTAAAAATGATGTATCTGATTCTTGTTATCTTCAGCAGCGGTGAGTTGGTTGGTACGAGTTGGTTGGAACTCTGGTGGTTGAGGATACGAGTTGGTTGAAACATGGTTGTTGGGGTACCAAATTGGGTTGAATTGATTTGAGTTGGTTTAAGGTGCAGGATTGACTCGAATTCGTTTGGATACTGAGAAAAATCCTTGACAATTTAACATGTGTCCTTGGACTTTTATATCTCATTCTTGTCTGTCCCTCAATGTCGTCTGTGTTGACATATTATCATAATTTTTAGTCCTGGTGATTATTTTTGACAAAGTTACGTGTTAATACGTAACCAACAAAATAACCCTTTGACCAACAAATAAACTATAACCTAACTTGAAACAGGTCAACTCATACTCCAACCAACCTCCATTGCTCATTTGGTCAACTCGTCTCGTGCCAACTGTTCTCAACCAACTCGTACTTGTAGAAGAAAATGGAAAGAGAATAACATAACATGTCCTTAATTAAATTATTCAAATATTATCATCCAAGGTTATTAAAGTAGACGTGTCAAAACGACACAAAATTCAATTTAAAAAAAAAAAAATTCTTAAAAATTAGGGTGTCATATAATTTCAAAGCCTGGAAACTTAACTAACCAATTTATTCTAATGATATTTTCTAAAGTTTTCAAAGTGCAGGTAAAACAATACCAGGTCCATTATTTCATGAAGTACGAGTTGGTTTGGAGTACGGATTGAGTTAAGAATACAGTTGGTTTGGGATACCAGTTGGTTGAAGTAGGAGTTGGTTGGGGTACGGGTTGGGGGGTACGATTTGGTTTGGGGTACAGGAGTTGAGCTCTAATTCTTCCCTAACCACCCCAAAAACCATAAAATCCTCAAAGGCACTTTTTTTTTGAAAAAAATTGCTTTTCTGTTGAAAAATGGGATCTTTATACTGGAGTTTTATCAGATATAAAAGTAATACTTATATGTGTAGTTGCACCAAACGCGCTTTTGTACATGGGCCAGAATATTCCAACCTTGGCGATTGTGTGAATAAGCATGGAAATTATGCTTATTCAGCTGAACCTAAGTTTGGGGGAACTTAATTTAATTTTTCATACAAATGAGATGGATCTTGACCTATTTATTTTATTTTTACATGTATGTATGTGAATGGATGAGTAGCCAGCATTCCTAAAATTAATTAACATTTGATTTTACAGATTTATGGGTACCACTCTTAGAGTTAAGGTACAAAATGCCTCCATGCCATTTGCAGGGCTGCGAAAAATGAGAAGAAACAGAAACATCCAAAAGGTAGGCAAATGTTGAAAAAAATTCAATAAGAAGTTTCAAGTGTGCAGTAGGCTTGGCGCGATATCGATTTTATTTTTCATCCACGATATATCAGCAAACATATATCGCGATCTTCGATAATATCGCAATTCTTTTTTTCATTCATGCATGATTGCTTTAGAACCAATAATCACAGGGTATGTACCCCCTCTACCAAATTAATACAATAAATTGCAGAATTCATTTGCATAGCGTGTATATTACTTCTAAGTAGTTTGCTTTTGTTTCTCATTTCTAAAAAGCTCAAAGACTGTTCCTGATTTTTGTTTCCATGGAATTTCTGACTTGACTCACAATGTCAATTTATTTTTTATCGTGATGTATATTTTAGTAGTGTATGTTAGATGCTGGGTTTGGCTCACTTTTTCAAAAACTGATTTTGTATCTCTCATTTTTGAAAAAAATATTTTTCAACTCCTTTTTTTGAAGAAACTGATTTTGTATTTCATTACAAAAAAAGAAAGATTTTTTGGCTCATTAAAAAGAAAAGAAGGTGGGCGTGGTTGATGACGTCATCCAAAAGAGATGACGTCATAAGATGGTTTACTTGCATCGCGATTAAAACATTTTTTTGATGACGTAACGATGAGGATTAATATTTTATAAAAATGTTAAATTAACTAAAAAAGAAAGAAAAAAAACTGAGGAAAATATAATCTTGTTTAATAGTAAAGAATAAGTATGAATACTACTTTGAGAAAAAAGTAATCCCTTGCACCGAATGGCTTTTAGTTGGGAAAACGGACAAGTGTTGTATCATGTAGCTCACCTAATATATGGCATATTATGGGTTACATCCCGATGGAAACTTAAATGTGGAAAAAGTATACCAGTTGCGTGTCGATCGATGTAAAAAGGTACAAAAAACATCGATAGGTTTATGTACAGAATATGTGCAAAGATATTAAATGTATTAAGTTTTAGCGCTTGCAAGAGGAAAATCTATACGTTTGTTTAATAGCGTGATGATCGAGTTTACTAGAATACAAGCAAAACGTTTGTAGCAACTAGAAATTAAAAAAAAATATTAATCTTAAATTAACTAAAAAGAAAGAAAAAAAAACTGAGAAAAAAACTGAGAAAAACTAAAAAATATTATCTTGTTTAATAGTAAAGATGACAACAAAATATTTATCGAAATGGACATTGCCAGGAATTGAAAAGATTTGCGCGCTCGCATAGACCAATCATATTAGTACAAAATATGACGAATTAGAAATAGATAAACGTTCTTATTCACAACGCGGTAAAAAATATTTTGCGTCGTCATAAACCAAAGCCGCTGTATAAAAACAAGTTTAGTTGAATTGAGATCGTATAAGTCTGAAAAATATTATGAGCTACCAGAACTGCTTGGCGCGGGTAAAAGTGGGCGATTGTTAAAAAAGACTACATCGCCGCTATTAAAAGGTTTTACGGACGAGAAGAAGAGTTGAGATTTAAACCCCGATTGACGGTGCGGGAAGATATTTTACGCGAACGAAGAATGATCGTTCCACTGAATCACTTAGCTGTAATAGCAGCAATTGAGCTATATACTCCCAGGGAGCTGAGATGGTTTTCAGGAATGGTTTTATGGAGCCTTATGAGCCCTTATGAGCAGGGAAAATAATACACTGCGCTTTGTATCGCATAGGAAAAAGGCGCATTATAAATATAAGTTATTATTAAATTATTAAAAGATTTAAACATTTTTGGGAAGCGAGGTAAAACCAAAGATTGAGAGCCAAGTTGGGTATAGACTTGCAAAATTCACATCGTACAAGTTTATGATATATATATACGTATTAAATTACGTAAAGAAAACCTAGACAGTACGATTGATTTCTGCCGAACCAAGATTTCATAATAGGCAAACCGTTGTTTTATTGAATTTGGATGACATTGAAAATATATTTAATACAGTTTTCACAAATTCAAGAAGCTTTAGAAAAATGGACGTCTAACGGTTCTGGATGGGGAGGTGAGCGCAGAGTCGGGTGGTGGATATGAATATTACTATCGCGAGATATCCAACCTTTAGAGAGCGGTTCTTATATCGAGCTATGCAACTATGCAAAAATTAAAAAGCGTGCATCAACGTAAAAAAACAAAAGACGATAATTGTTTGCGATGGGGCGTTGCACAGCGCACTTTTCCCAGCAAAAAGAATGTTGATAGAATGTCTAAATATCCAACGGAGGATGATTTAATTTTAATAATATTGATGCTCCCTACACCAATAAGTCAAATAAAAAAAGTGAAAACAAAAACAATATCGCGATAAACGTTGTTTTGGTTGCGAATCAAAATCGATACTAGTTTTATCGCCTCCAGCGATCAACCCGCGGAACCAGATCGTATTAATTTATTATTAATTCACAAAGAAGAAAAAGAAGGAACTAGATCTCCCACTACGTTTGGATTAAAGATGTGAATAAATTACTTTTGTAACCAACGAAACACAATCGTCGTCAACATTTTTTGTATGGAGATGTTTTACAGGGTTTTCGACGGAGGCGTATCTCCCGAAAATACGTAAAATGTTATGTAAGGGAATTAACGATAGGCCGACGACGGTCGTGCCCAGTGCCGGAAAAAGGGTAAAACGATACGCTAAAATTTATAAATTTTCATAAAAAGATGAAAGTTCCATTCGTTATATACGCCGACTTTTGAATGTATTATTAAAAAGATTGACGATGTTAATGAAACTAATACTAAAAAAACTACAAGAACACGTTGTTTGCGGTTATTCGTACATAGTCGTTCGTTGCGACGGCAACCTAGTTCTCCTAACGTATACCGGAAAGGGAGAAGATGCTGAACATTTTTTTAACGAATTAGAAAAAAGAAGAAAGAAGACATCAATAGAGATATTTAAAAACCCTCAAAAATAATAATGACTAAAAGAAGATGTAAAAAGATTTAAAAAAATGCAAAAAATGTTGGAATATGTGGTGAAAAGACATTTTTAGAGACGATAACTTTGACAAGTTTAACAAAGTACGCGATCATTGTCACATTACTGGAAAATATAGAGGCGCTGCGTGCACGATAAATGTAATTTAAAACTAAGTTTAAAACCAGAGAAAACTTTTATTCCTGGTCGTCTTTCATAATTTACGAGGCTACGATTCTCATCTCATTAGCTGATATGCAAGCTGCAGGCGAAAACGCGAGGAAATATAACGTGTATTCAAACAATATCGAAAAATATATTTCTTTTCAATCAGAGCAACTACGATTTATAGACAGCGCTCGAAAATTTTATTAGCGTCGTTGGGATAAACTCGTAAAATCAAACAATTCTTTTTAATTACTAGCAAGTTTGAATCAGATTTAGAAAAAAAAGTTAATCTGTTAAAAGCAAGGTATTTTATCCTTACGAATACATGGATAGTTTTTGAAAGATTCAAAAAAAACAACTTCCTTTACAAGAGAATTTTTTATAGTAGTTTAAACAACCAACACATACTACTAAAGAACAATACGAGCATTCCCGAAAAAATGTTTATAACAAGTTTGATTGTAAAAATCAGGTCCGATTATCACGATTTATACGTGCGTACCGATACTTGCTTATTAGCGGATGTATTTGAGAATTTTTCGCAATACTTGTGGCCATGAAACAATACGGTTTCCAGATCCAGTAAATTATTATACGAGTCCTGGATTAAAGTTGGGACGCTTTATTAGAACATTCAAAAGTTTGTTTAGAATTGTTTACGGATGTTAACATGCACATTTATTTATAGAAAAAGGTACTAGAGGAGGGAATGTGTATGGTGGGCAAATAAACGATACGCAAAAGCAAACAATCCTTATATACCCGGTTTTGACGAAAAACGAAACCAACGAAGGTTACATTATGTATTTAGACGCTAATAATTTTATACGGTTACGCTGATGAGTCTAACCTTTACCAACGGGTAATTTTAAATGGATGACGAGTAAACAAATTGATAGACTCGAGAGAGAAGGATTTAAAAGTAAGAAAGGATGTATTTTTAGAAGTTGATTTAGAATATCCTAAAACCATTACACGACTCTCACAACGCACATTTCCACTCGCGCCAGAGTCGTTGACGGTGTACCGAAAAGAATGGATGTCACCGTATCAGCTCGAGCTATTAAACGGCTTAAACCCGGCTCCAAACGTTTGCAAAAAATTAGTTCCAAATTTATATGATAATAACGCAACTACGTGTGCTTCATTATCGTAATTTAAGAATTATATTTACAACTCGGTATGAAACTAACAAAAATTCATCGCGTTTTGGAATTTGATGAATCCACCATAAGGATGAAACCATACATTGATTTAAACACCCAACTCAGAAAAAGACGCAACCGAGTGATTTTGAAAAGATTTAGTATAAACTCATGAACAATTCAGTTTTGGAAAAACGATGGAAAATGTACGAAAACGCGTTAACATTGAATTTAAAACGGTTAAAAGATGAAAAAGCAGAAAATCAAGAAATTCGTTCACCTCGTCGCAAACCTTAAATTTTGCCAGAGGCACAGGGATTTTTGATAACGATTTAGTAGCGATTCATATGGCACAAAATAAAACTATTACTCAACCGTCCAGTCTACGTAGTGTGAAACGAGCATACTGGATTTATCTAAAGTTTTTATGTACGATTTTTATTATAATAATTTAAAAGAAAAGTACGGTGACAAATGTAATTTACTTTACACGGATACGGATAGTTTAATAGTTGAGATTGAAACGGAAGATATTTATAAAGATATGGAAGAAGATAAAGACTCGTATGACTTTAGTAATTATAGCAAAGATCATTTTTTATTTTCTGAAGAAAATAAAAAAGTGATTGGTAAAATGAAAGACGAGACTGCGGGAATTCCTATCGTAGAATTTGTTGGTTTAAGACCAAAAATGTATTCTATAATTTTATCGGATATAAAAGAAATAAGAAAAGCTAAAAGGCGTTAAAAAAACAAGTTTTAGAACAGTATATTAAACACGATCGATATATACAAGTTTTATTTCAAATGTTACGCTATATTACCCTATGAATTTTATTATGCACACAGAAATATAGATTATATACAACCTTCTAGTAAATAAAATATCGCTATCTCCTTTAGACACAAAGAAATATATTTTAGAAAACGGAATAGATACTCTCGCTTACGGTCATTATAAAATTTATTACATTATTAGCGTTTTAATAGGAGGATTTTCTGTATCTCCGAGGAATAATTTGTAATTCTTCTTTTACAAAACTACGAGCAGGGTTTTGCGTCTAAATAATACCAAAGGATGGGTTGATTAGCAGCTTTCATCGTTTTAGCTATTCTATACATTTTATATACTCCATATAGGATCGGTGGCGCGACGTCTCGTATCTTTCAGCTTCACCGAGGGGCGTATAAATACCGAAACTAAACTGCTAGTTGGTATTCTTTTCTTCATTTTAAAATAATCGCTAACGGTGAAGCCGGATTTTGCTCGATATAACGGGTAATTTAATCGCGTCTTTGGGTTTAGAATTTATAAGTCGCGTTGTCTCATTGTTTAATGCCTTTACAATTGCCGGTAATCTTTTAACCCATTCTCTATTTCTCGTATTTGTCGCTATTTCTTTAGCGTATTGATGAGAAAATATTCTTCACTTAAGTTTTATTAAATCGCTCTACTATACCTTAGGAGCCTCTATGATTACCGGCTTCTAACTACTTTCGGTATTTTAACAACATGTTTTACTCATTAATACGTTAACGCTTCAGACATAGAATTCTTTTCCAGATCATCAACTTTTATAATTTTTGGCCAAGTGAGCGGCGAACGTTTATAAATTTTTTTCAAACGCATTACCGATTGAACCGGCAGTTTTATCGGTTAATGCTTCCCTTTTCCGCTTATATCTACTAGCTTCCATCTACAACGGTTAACGCACTTGTACGTCTTTTTAGTCGCTCCCCTACCGATCATCATGCGGAAGAAACAATAAATCCGCAGTTGATGAAAACCTCATTGGTTTTTCTAACGTACTATTTGAACTGGATTTGGTCTTGGAATATATTTAGGATAGGGTAAATAAATTTGCCACAGCGCTTGCTTTTTTATCCATTTTCGAACTAATTTTTTATTTACTTTTGTTTCTTGGAGCTAATTTATTAATCGCGTCGAGGACCTTTGTAATATCCTTTCGGACTATAATGCCATATACATTTTTGTAGCTTTAGTTTTATTCGCTCATCCATTTTTTATATTGCACAATACACATTTTTTATTCAAAGTAGGCATAAGTGAGGATGGTAAAATTCCTTGATTAACTAACCACATTTGTGTCATCGACCAGATAATCCTTCCAACTGTAACCTGAAAGTTGTTAGCGAGTCTTTTTATATCTGTAATTTTTAAATTAGCTGGTTCTACATTAATTACTTTTTACCGAGCATGCTGTATAAAACAGGTAAAAAACAGGCGCTGTGATAGGCTTGAAATCGGCGATTGGTTTTCGTATTCATCATGCATTTTATACTCACCAATATAATTATTTAAAAAAACTTATTCCATTTCAAAAACAGCTAGTTCTTTTCTATTGGCGTGGGTTTGGGTGACGCTTGCCAGCGGCAGAGCTAGGGATAGTTTTGACGGTTTGTTTACCGGCGTTGGCCTACAAAAAGAAATAAGCAAGCCCTCCAACGGCTAAAACCAATAGCGATATAGTAGTAGTTCGTTTTATCGCTCGTTTCTTTTGAGATATCATTTCGCGGCGTTTGCGGCGTTGGCACATGTTGAGTTTACTCGCGCTTTTTTAAATTATTTATTTTTTTCTTCTTTTTAGTTAAGTTCGGCGGCTTTTACCCGCTGCGTGACTCTGTTTGGGTTGTTTTCTTTTTTTTAGTTGGTGTTTTTCGTTACCGTCATGTGCTTTTACAGCTTCTGGTTGTGCATTCTCCAACTCTCGTTCGTCTCCATCGCTTTTACTATCTATACAAGATTCTTCTTTTCTTTTTAAATGTTTTGCTGTAATTGAACGTAATCGTTGAGAGCGGGGCTACCAGCAACATGCCGTACTTGTAGTATATTTCACACGCTACGGTAGAAAGCATACTCGAAATGAATGGATCTTTTTCTAAAGCTGAAATTAATTTACCTTCATCGTCAATTTGAAATTCGATAATCGTTATAAATCAATACGATTTAAACTAGAAATCCTAATAGCTTTAGCGTATAGCGTTAGAATAAGCGCGCTACCTAAAGACTGCGTTATATCACGACCTAATTTAGTTTCGTATTGGGCATGCAATGTACATCTCGCTCTTCCGTAGACAGAAAGCTTCAAATGTCGTTGACAGGAGATACTCTTCTTTACCAAAATCTTTTCGAATCTCCTCCCGCCACAACAGACAAGAGTCGAACATCTCGTTGCTTTCAGCTTCAACAGCGAGCTGTCGTTTATATCACCATCATCTGTGGCGCATGACGAGTTTAACAAGGATGGATTTTCGGTCCACTAGTTTATGAAATTCTTCCATTTATTAAAAGTAGGCTTTATAGAATAATCCAGTTAAATTTATTTTAAAAATAGAGAAACCATAATAATTAATTTTAGATAACCCATCGAGTATTTAAAAGAAGTTGGTTAAAGATTATATATTAGATCTTTTACTAGTTCAGTGTCTATACTCGTAAATGTATCTTTTACTCGTTCAGAGTTTGCATTAAAAACTCGTACTAGTTCTTTTCTATCGTTTTCGGTATTAACGAGTTGGTTAAGATTATATATAAAGTATTTTACTCGATCATTATCTATACTTTTAAATAAATCTTGCACTCGTTCAGTATTCACATGTTTATAATATAAATCTATAATATTTTTTATTAAAAACACTAACCTAACGAGTAAGAGAGTAGAAGCGATCTCCAGTAAAAGAGGGTAAGCAATCAGTAAGAGAGGGTAAGCAATCAGTATGAGAGGGTAAGCGATCAGTAAGAGAGGTAAGCAATCAGTAAGAGAGGGTAAGCAATCTGGTATGAGAGAGGTAAGCAATCAGTAAAGAGAGGGTAAGCGATCAGTATGAGGAGGTAAGCAATCAGTAAGAGAGGGTAAGCAATCAGTAAGAGGGTAAGCAATGAGTAAGAGAGGGTAAGCAATCAGTAAGAGAGGTAAGCAATCAGTAAGAGAGGTAAGCAATCAGTATGAGAGGGTAAGCAATGAGTATGAGGGGTAAGCGATCAGTAAGAGGGTAAGCGATCAGTATGAGAGGGTAAGCAATCAGTAAGAGGGTAAGCGATCAGTATGAGAGGGTAAGCAATCAGTAAGAGAGGGTAAAGCGATCAGTAAGAGGTAAGCGATCAGTAAGAGGGTAAGCAATGAGTAAGAGAGGTTAAGCAATGAGTAGAGAGGGTAAGCAATGAGTAAGAGGGTAAGCAATCAGTAAGAGGGTAAGCGATCAGTAAGAGAGTAAAGCAATCAGGTAACTTAGTCTATAATCTCATAACCGGTAGGTTGATCCGTTTTTAAAATCAATTTGCGATGCTTAACTCGTTTTAATTTTTCGTGCACTTGCTCTCGTAACTCGGCCGTTGGTATAACATCATTTTCTCGAAGACAATTTTCGAATGAGTCTCTATCTTTACAATAAAATAAACACACCCATTTAAGTTGATCTCTAAAATCTTTTAATACGCTATTATATTTTTGTGAAATGATCCAGCTGTGATTAAAATGCCTACCGCTAAAGCCAATCGTATTAACATTTGTATCATCTTGATCAAATTTTTTATATCGCGAGTCTTTACTGGCGCTACAATCATCGATTATAAACAACGTCTCATATCCTTTGAATACGTCGCTATATATTTCTATCATTTTGTTTAACTTTAAATTTTTTAAATCTTCAACGACTACTCGCTCGTCGTTCCAAATCCATTTTCTATTTTGATACGCGTCGTTGTCGCCGATAGTGGGGCATAATATAATAATTATTTCAAAATGATTTAAATATTCTGTTTGTGTCAAATTTAAAACAAATTCAGTTTTACCGCATCCGGTTTGACCGCAAATTAACGCGGCGTGTGGATATTTAGGCAACATTTTCTTTTAATATTAGTCATTAATTTTAATAATCGACAGATTCAAAACGTCCATTTTAATATTAAGTTGTGCGTCCATAATAAAAGTGTACATGTTTAGTTCACCCGCAGTTTCTGCTTCTTTATCAATTTGTATAGTAATTCCTTCGGATAAGTTTTGTACTCGTCTTCCGCTTCCGTGTATTCTATTGTCGGTGCTCGTTCTCATATCTAAAAATAAACCGTATTTATTGAATAAATAATCAGCTTGTTTAACGTTGGATAAATCTAGAGCTTGTACGACTTGTATAGCGTGTTGTTTACTCGAATCACCAAAATATTTTGAAGTTTCTACCCAATGTTGATACCTTTTTCATTCCATGCGCGTAGAGTTGATTAGGAACACCTTCGATGGTAATCGAAACTTTATCAATTTTGGATTATAAAATATATTGCTTTCTTGTACGTTGGGTTCTTTAAATAAAACAATATTCCTTTCATACTTTTTGCGGAGTATTTAAATTTATATTCCACGTCGTATCGCGTTTGTTTAATGGCGTCACGCTCTGTCTTAGTACGCGATTAAATAATATACTAAACCGGTTATATTGATTTTAACCGTTCGAGCGAGTTCCTCTATATGAACGATTTCAAATTCTAAAGAAATTCCACTTATGATATATTTTGCATTATCGTCAGTACTTTTAATCACATATGAAAATTTATTAAACACGAGTTCGTAAGTCAATCGATCTCCGATCCCCGATTGGTAGTAAGGTTGATGATCGGTCAACAATTCAAAATCTAGCGGAATGAAATATCTATTTTTATACGTATCCGCGATAGCTTTATCTTTTCCTCCGTTACCAGCTAAATCCTTATTGCTAGCGTCTATTCTTAATTTAGTTACGTTGGCATCTTCGATTCCTTGATACGCTAAATTATCACGTTGATCTTTGGTTAACCATTCGTCTTTATAACAATTGAATACATCTGCATCGTCTAATGAAAATATTTCATTTCCTTCCATTTTAATAATTATATGTTTTACGATCGCTCTACCTATATTATGTACCAACGTTCTATTTACATCATCCGCGGAATGAAGAGCAATGTTGAAAGCTAATCTAACCGTATTCGGAACGATAACGTCGTTCGTTCCTAAATTTGGAAAACGAATTGTCAACAATTGATTTTCGGTAATGGGACTCGGATTGTTTGTAATGACAACTTTTTGACGTGATCCTTTTACACCTCGAGGTTCTCTTATTCTTCTGTATGGATCTAGCACATCTCCGTACGTATTATTAGCCATAGTTTATAATTTGTAAATATAAAATATTTTTATCTTTTTTTTAATAAATAAAATGGTATCTATAGCGATGATGATTGGAGGCGCAGTAGTTAACGCGTTAGCATTTACCGGATCAAATGCTTTATTTAGTAATTTACGAGGAAGCGACGCTCAACAAGAACGCAAAAGGCATGATTTAGCGCTAGAACAACTTTCGAAAGCCAGAGATGAATTTATAAAAAGCGTTTAAAATATCTAGATTATTTAAACGAGAAAATACAAAAAGAATCGAGCGCCGTAAGAACGTTTAAAAACATCGACGAAGCGATGAATGAATATTCACGAGTTACGGGCGAACGAATTAATTTACCATAATATTTATACGACGAACCGCAACTAGAGGATTTTTACGTTCCTAACGAAGATCAAAAAACGCGAGAAATTTTATTTATTGTACTAGGAATGAGTATAGTGGGTTACGCGAGTTATAAATTATTTAAAAAAGATAAAAAGTAATTATAAAATGGCAGAAGGAGGGTATGATATAGCGATGGATGATTTTGATCGTGATGATCAACGAGATGATGATAATGTTCAACAAGAAACGAATATCGATAATGATAACGTTCAACAGACGTTATCCAATTGGGAGATGCCTGGTCGCGTCGGTGACTCAGACTATTATAAAAATAAAGAAGATGCCGTCGATGCATTTTACAAAAGTATAAATAATCCAAACGCTGTAAAAAACTATAGTAGATTTAGATATCGTTACTCTGTACTTTGGTTTATAAAAGAAGACGGCCAACAAATACGTCTAAGTAACCACAAAAAAAAGGGAACATTTTTAGCAACAAATACTTTTAAAAATGTAGATAAAAATATTTTTAACGAACTTTTTAGTAAATTAAAAATATCGAACGAGGTACGAAAAAAAGCGGATAAAACTTTAAAAAGGCTAGAATCACGACCGCCATCACCGACGGTCGTAGTCGATAAAACGCCTCTTCGCAAAGAAGGAACGCGAAAGTTACCAACTACACCACAAGAAGATGAATACGAGTTACCAACTACGCCTGAAGATGAATACGAGTACGACTATGATGGTACTACTCTACTAAGCGATGCGCAAGCGTCTACAACAGAGGTAAATAATACGATCGAAGATTTTCTTGATTTTCTCACGCAAGATGCATCGACGGTAGAGGAAATGAATGTATGGCGCGAAATAAGGGGTTACGCAAATCTTATGAAAACAGCGCAAGGACACGAGTTAAAATTTAAAGCTGAATTGTACGCGCGAAACAAAGAATTAACCGATATTAGAGAACGAATCGCTAACGATGATGTAGGAGATGAAAATGCGATGCAACAACTCGTACAATTACGAGAGCGAGAATTAGTAGACGAAATAGCTATATGATTAAAGAACAAATTGCCAAGTTTGATTATGAGAATAGTAGTCAATTCAATAGAATAAAAGAAACGTTATATAAAATAAAAAATATAGATGTAACGTTGGGTGAAAGAATTAAAACTTTATTTAGAGAACAAGGTATAACGATCGTTAGTATATTAACGGCTTTTAGTATGACCATCGCTTTTATCGTCGAATCGATCGTCGGTACTGTAAATTCAGTTTTACCCCCTACACCCACACCACCAAAACCTATACCTCCACCAGATAGTGGTGGCGTAAAAGAGTGGATACAAAAAACATTAAAAAATCTAGCGAACGTATTATCTAAACTAGGAGCGAAAGCTTTAGCCGCTTTACCGGCTATTATAGGATCGATAGTAAGTTGGTTATTTAAAACAGCTTATAACGTAGTTACGTGGGCGGCGGAACATTTGTGGCTAGCTTTAACAGGGGTTGGAGTTTTAATTTTATAACATATATGCAGAAAACGCTAAAATAACAATTCGTAAATCATAATGCCGAGTCCGGTTAAAACAAAACCAATAATTAAAGAATTTTTTTCTTCAAGATGGTTATCGTCTTCTTTTTCTATAACCTCTAAAGAGTCTTGGGTTAGTGATTCTTGCGCATGTGCTATTGTAGAGGGATCATTAGATTCTTCCACGTGCTTTGCGGGCAACAACAACGTTGATTGTAAAGGTAAAATAGGAGGAGGAACGGGTTCTGAATTTGTATTTAAATTTGAACCTAAAGATAAATCACTCGTCGCGATTAATATATTATTGTTGTATCCCGCGTACGTACCTATTCGTAAATTCATATCGCTAGGCATCATGTATAAATTTTCTCCGAGACAAAAGTTTAATTGAGAACGAGCATTTTGTAAAACATCTTGATATCGTTGAATAGATGATTGTAAATCAACCGGAGAATCAATCTCAGCATCTACTATATTTATAAATTCACGCTGCGCGTCTAAACCAACGCCAGACGCTAAAAATCCACTTTTTGCTTGCGCTTGAGCTCCTAAAATCGCGTAAACGTACGTTCTTATAGTTTATGCGCTCTGTACCGATATCCGTAAAACCTCGAGCTAACCCCAAAGACAATATAAATTTAGTCCACGCTGTTTCAACGCGTTCAGATTGTAAATGAAACCTACTCTAATAGTATGCTTTACGATTATGTACACCGTCATCAAAATCCATTATTTTTCACCGGTGCGACGTTGAGATTGTTGAGAGGAATAGGGTCGGTGTTGGGATTTAAATATAGAATTGTCGTAGTTGTGCCCAGGTGCTGGATCGTATCTTTTACCAATATTTCGCCAAAAATAAGCAATGCCTAATCCATCGCTGTACGCATCGACTCGTTGTTTCCAATTATTTAATGTAGAGAGGTGAAAGTCTTTACATAGTCTTTTATACGCGCTTATGTCTATATTGTTTTCAAACGCGCTAAAATAATTTTGAAAAGTAGGACAACTCATTTCTTTTAGTAATCGTCTAATTTGATAATAGACGTGAAATCTAAAAAAACTACGAATCATCATATTTGAATGATTTAAATGTTGATAACCTACCCCGCATCTCGTTGTAGCGCAATACGTTGTAAAATTTATTTGATTTTGATAAAATTTTTGCGGATTATGATGCCAATCATCGACTACTTTTTGACTATTAACTTTAGGTAACTTGTAGTTGCTAAAACATTATCGAAATGTGCGGTAAAAAATCGTTTTCGTTGACGTAAATTGTTATACTCGTTAAATCGTTAGCGTTAAAATTCTGAACCGCTGTAAAATTTCCAGATTGTGGATATGAAAATGTAAAATTACTCTTGAACGCTAATGGAAACGTCATTTTATTATATACTACTGGAATAAAGTAACTGTGCATCATTTGAAGTTATGCTATTTTTTTATGAAAAAAGATAATACAATGATTTGTGGTGTTCTGTTAAATCACTGTTTAACTGTTAACAGGATAATCTCGAAATCTGTATGCTTGGACACTAGGCTTCGTGACACGTCCTTGAAGAGATGTGGTGTCAAAAGTCAGTTCACAAACTCAGTATCGTGTGTGTCCACCATTGGCGTTGATGCAGGCTTGACAACGACGACGCATAGACGACACTAAGCGATTGAAGAAGCTTGGGAATGTTGTTCCATGTCTGAACCAACGCTTGTCCCAATTCAGCTAACGTCAATGGCTGATTCTGGAAGGCTTGACGTAAACGTCGCTCCATTTCATCCCAAGCGTGCTCGATGAGGGGACAGGTCCGGAGAAACAGCTCGCCAGGGGTACCGGAATGTTCTGCTGTCTCAGGAAATCTGTCACAACACGAGCGACATGTGGACGGGCATTATCTTGCTGAAGTGTGATGTTACGTCCTTGTCTTTGAATGAACGCTTGCACATGAGGCCCAATGATCTCGTCCCTATATCTCAGACCTGCATCAACGCCAATGGTGGACACACACGATACTGAGTTTGTGAACTGACTTTTGACACCACATCTCTTCAAGGACGTGTCACGAAGCCTAGTGTCCAAGCATACAGATTTCGAGATTATCCTGTTAACAGTTAAACAGTGATTTAACAGAACACCACAAATCATTGTATTATCTTTTTTCATTAAAAAATAGCATAACTTCAAATGATGCACAGTTACTTTATTCCAGTAGTATATTATAATTATAAATTTTTAATAATAAAATGTATCATACCGTTCAAATCGAAATTGAAAAAAATTGTGGATTAGTTCAATTAAACGACGTTATTGATAATCGTGAGGGTAATCTCACGATTTTACTACATAGCGCAAACATTTGGGTAGGGTATTACAACGTGCGTAAAAAAGAAAGAATAATCTATCGTACGACGGGTGAGCCAGATGTAGTCAAGTTTGTTGAAGGGGGGCTTTACAACATTAACGAAATTATTGATATTATAACAAAAGACGCGCCTTGGATCACGTTCGTTATCGATAAAACAACGGGTGTCTTCTTGCTAAGTTTAACACAAGAAAACAAATCCGTTAAATTTACATCTGGGTTAGCTAATTTACTCGGGTTTCACAACGAATTTCTAACTGTAGGAGAATATAGTAAACAAAATCGATGTACAACTTTTAAAAATGTTATACATTCATTGTGATCAAATTTCTACAACTGATAATTATTACAACGGTAAACCTTGTACTATTTTAAACGTTTTCCCTTTGCAAGGTAAATCGTTCGGAGAGAGTATGTGGATGGAATATAAATATTCTTTGGTAAAAAATTAAAAGTTGGTACTTTTAACGCATTGAGCTTTCAAATTAAAGATTCAAAGGGTAGAGACATAAATAATCATGGTTTCCCCGTTATTTTAAATCTAGAAATTATATAAATATGGCGAGTATTTACGGACCTAATCGTACAACGAGTGAGCGAGTTTTGTCTAGTGGTAGTGTCATGCACGGATTACCGCACGGGCAAACTGGGCACGTGCCCCGGGCCCAGGAGCCAATAGGGGCCCTTGGTTTTCAAATAAGAAAAGAAAAAAGCATAGTACTAGTAGTATTATGCGCGTGTATGGGCCCGTGGTGAATTTGTGCCCAGGGCCTGTGCTCATGATGATCCGTCCATGGGTAGTGTAGCTAGAGATGGTGACATTTTACGAGCATCGTCTAGCGAAATTTACGAACATCATGGATATCTTAATAGAGATGAAATTTTACAAACAGTACCTCTAGTCGAAAAATACAACGTTATACTCGGATGGCACGCTCATTTTAAACAACCCTTTTTCATGTTTAACATAGCACCAACATACTGCAGTATTTTTGTACAATTTTTAAAAACCAATAGTTATATTACGCATTCATCGACGCGTGATTATGCGGCTGATGCTTATCATATTCCTTCTCCAGAACGAGATGAGAAATTTCATTTTATCGATAATGAAACGCAACATCTAAAGTACTAAATGTGTTTTAAAATGAGACATTCAAAAAGTTTTTGTAGAGGCGACATTTTTCGGTGCGTTAAATTCTAAAATCTGTTTCAATATAAAATTAAAAACTTTACCATTAATTTAAAAATTTATACTATAATAAATATGGCGAGTATTTATGGACCTAGTCGCAGCAATAGTCGAAAAAGCGAGCAAGTTTCATCCGTCACACCTAACGTAACCGCTAAAGCTAACACTATTGAAAAAAGTGGCCATATCGTTAATGTTAAAGAACGCGAAACTTTATATGAATATGAAGATTTAATTAAGTTTTCTTGGGAAAACAACACACACATTGGAGTTAACTTATTTGTTCCAATGATAGAGTATTCTAGTTATTCTAGAATAACTACTAATGGTCATTCACGTTCAATAGTTGAAAAATATATACAGGATCCAGATACTATAGAACATCTTTATAACACGGAAACAACAATTACTGAAAGCTTTTATAATGAACCAAGCTTTTAGAATGTGGCATGTGCTTTAAAGTACTACACAATAACTCTAAAAAGTTTTTGCTCATTTTGGCTCTTTAGATACTGGAATCTGTTACGATATGAAGTTAATAATTTTCTATTAATTAAAATCTTTTTCTATTAATAAAAAAACAATGAGGCGTACCTATAGAATCAACTAATGTACTTTATCCAAATTTACCGTCTATGACGGATGATGCTAAATCATTTCGATTGCAAAAAATCGATAACATTCAAAAAGAATTACGAATTGAAATAAATCAACGCGAAGCCGTATATAAAAAATATAATAAAATCATCAACGCTTGTAGTATCGTAGAAACTCTTGCTGAATTAGGCTGTATGGGAGCGGGAGCCATTGGAATCGCCAGTATCGCCAGCGTTGTATCATCGCCTGTAGGATTTGTTTTAGAAGGTTTAGCTTTAGGGTTAGGTGGTGCGGCGATTGCTCTCAGATACGCTAAATATAAATTATCTAAAAAAGCTAAAAAACACGATGAAATACGAGTTTTAGCATCGTCTAAACTCAACACGATCGAAAACCACGTTTCAAAAGCGATCGAAAACGGCGTTATTACCCAAAATGAATGTTTACTCATTTGTGAAGAACGAGATAAATATTCTAAAATGAAAGAAAAAATCCGTAACGATACAGCTTTACCGGTTAAAACCGACGATGTAAATGTAGAAAAAGAAATTCTTATAGAAAAACTTTTAAATTTAAAGTAGACTTTACTGTAAATAAATCTTATTATAATCCTTCGCGAGTAGAAACAACCGATAGACCTCCACCGTATGCCCCAACGATGTAATTTTTCTATAAACGAGTTGTTGTCTTTATTAACTCTTTCATCACTAAATTATAATACCGTCTAGCTTTACCTTCTACAACTTTTAAACGATTATAACGATTTATTAATACTTTATTCGCACATCTCGTGCAAAAATTTGTCAACGTCTTTGTTCCTTTTTCACATCTTAAACACGCAACGGGTATACGTTTGCCTTGCTTAATCCGAAAAACATGTAAGCCACAATATTCTTTATTACCCACGCTAGGGATGCAACATTTAGATCTTTTACCAACTAAAAGCCATTCGCAAGGAACGATTACTTTCGATTTTGATTCCATACTCTCTTTACTATTAAACAAGATAATATTTTTTTTACTTTTTTCAATTTTTAAAGTTCATTTTTTTACATAATATTTTTTTAGTTAATTTTTTTACATAATCTTTTTTTTAGTTTATTTAACATTAGGGGGGTTATTTTTTATTACATTTTTATAAAATATTAATCTCATCGTTACGTCATCAAAATGTTTTAATCGCGATGCGCAACCATCTTATGACGTCATCTCTTTTTTGATGACGTCATCAACCACGCCCATCTTCTTCTTTTTTTTAATGAGCCAAAAAATCTTTTTTTCAAAAAATGAAATACAAAATCAGTTTTTCAAAAAAAGGGAGCCAAAATATTTTTTTTCTCAAAAAATGAGATACAAAATCAGTTTTTGAAAGAAGTGAGCCAAACCCAGCATCTAACATACTACTATTTTTATTCGCGATTCGCCGATATGCCGATATTCGATATTATCGTGTTTATCGCCCAAGCTTAGTATGCAGTAAAATTGTTTCTAGTTATATGTTGCTTTTTCGTTTCTTTCTATCTGTTTACCTTGTCTTGTGTGTTTACTTTTGTTAATTTTCACTCTTTTGTCTACAATGCCCATTCCCTTACTCACTTATTCCTCTATTTCTATTAAATATTTATCATTCTTTCTTCATACATATTCAGGTCAATATGAGGTGGAGCGGTAAGAATGCAGCACTGAACCCCAGAGAAGAAAACCGTGGTCTTCATCAGAGTTACTCCCTGAAAAACCGAGAAAAATTGAGAAAAAAACTGATAAGTATTCACAGTGCCAAACCTTGATTGCATGCCAACTGTTTGAAGCAGCCCAACGGAAAGATGAGAGGTTACTTTTGCAAATCGAAGATCTTGTGGGTTTAGAAGTTTGCTATCATTGTCTTTGCTATAATGAGTATATACCCAATTCTTGACAAGGCCAGATCCATCAGATGAAATACCTATTTGGTACAATGATGCATAAATAAAATTCTGTGAAGAAGTCATCCTGAAGAAAATAATAAAAACAATGACATTTTTTTCACAAAGTCATTACATCGTAAGTTCGACAAGTGCGTACAAGAAGTGGAGGGAGTTGACTGCAGTAAGTACAGGTCCCACAATCTGAAAATACGTCTGAAAAGTACATTTCCTACGCTGGTAATTCATAGATCATTTACTAAGAATACAATTGACTTGGTGTACAGCCAATCTCTAGCTGCAAAAGAACTGGTAGAGACTGCAGTTGGCTCAGATACATTATGTACTGATACTGATATACACTCACTGGCCATAAGTATTGCAACACACACCAAAGTTCAGTTTGGAGAACTGTGTTACAATAATTTATTTTATTTTATTTACACTACTTAAGACTTCTTGAAAGTGCCTGTGTTTTGAAGTCAATGTTCTTTTTTACTGTTCTTGCTCGGAAATTATGTAATACGCGATCGATGAAATCAGATTAAATGATCATCTCACCTGTTACTGTAAAGTGCTATTTTGAGCATGTTGCAATATTTTTGGCCAGTGAGTGTAGACAGCAGTGAAGGTGCTGGAGAAGCAGAGAGATTTTCACATGAAAGTGCCTATCTTCACACACTCTTCAATGCATCAGCTGTACTATATAATACACTTATAATGAAGAAATCACATGGCATTACAGCTACCCTGGCCATCAACTTCAGATGACTTATCCTTGCAGACTGCTTAACAAATGAGCCAGTAATTTTCAGTCACCCGCTTTGTTCATCTTACACTAGGACACTGATTCCATGACCCGTTGAAAGTCTACTCTGATTGAGATAATGTTGCCCCTTTAACCGTTAACTTTAATTAAAACATTTTGTTGACTTTCTTTTCATGCACCAGTAAAAAAATTTTTTAAGAGCCAAAGATTTAACAATACTAGCCAAATCCAATTAATGTTAGGGACTACAGGTTCACTTATTTTGTATTTTGTACTTCAGAAAAAAAAAATTCTTTTCATTGCAAATTAGACCTAGAAGTTTGGATAACCTTTATCCTGTATGAAATGGATTATTATTGATGGGTGCAAAAATGGATGGAAAAGGAGTATCATGACCATGACAAAATAAAGCAGAAGTGTCATTCAAAAGATAATGTTGTTTCGCATTTCCTTTATTTAAATATCTTATTAATTTTATGTATTAACGAAGAATGTGTTTAATCAATTTAAATATTTACACAAAACGTTGACAATTAATAACCAATAATTTACTTTTTAAAGATGAGAAAAGATTCACAAATTGGTCTTTGATGTAGGTACGGTTAAATCCAGGGTTGCCTAAAGAGGATGGAGCTCAAGGTAAGGAGATGGGGGATGGTAAATGAAACCCCAAAATATTGAAATGTATGGACAATTTAGAAGTTTTTCACATGATCAATTAAATTGGAATACTACACCACGACACCATAGATCCTACCCTGGGAGTAATGTGTACAGGACGGGGGGTGGAGGTCAGATGTTCAGGGTCAGACGTTCAGGGAGCAGTCTGGTTCAGACCTTTTATTCAAGGCAAGATTTTTTTAAACTGGTTCATTTCTTTACAATGACATCAAATATTTCCCAAATATGGAATCCCCTTTCCAAACTCTTCCCTACCTCACTGGACCGATTTGACAGATTAGGGTAGGGGAAACATAAAAACATAGCCCATGTGAACTATTCAATTATACAAAAATCCCCATTAAAATGTACAGTTTTCTAAGAATGACCGAAAGAGGGCGCTATTTTCATGTCATAGTTCAAATGCAAATATCTGCCAAACTGGCAAGTTTTGTGAGTGTGGATTTATATATTAGAATTTACATGTAATTATCTATTAAACTGTTTCTACGCTCATGCTTGATATGCGTCACGAAACTCAATTTCTGAATGCATTTTCATTGCACGCTCCATGGTCTAGTAGTCTGAAGTCAAGTCACATGCTGAACTTAACTCCATAGCCGTAGTCTCTTGTCAAGTCGCACTTGGCACCACGGATGCAAGTTTTATCATGAAACTTTTCTGAAGAGAAAACTATATTTACCAAGTTCAGACTTAATTAATGTACTTTTAAACAACTTTAGGTGATGACGTCATAACATGATGAACAACCAAACACCTTGAGAACGAGCATTCTACTCACTAGACTAACATGCTCGTGCAAGTTGTTGGTGAATTAACTATTGAAGAACCTTTCAACCTTTGTAACATTAGATTTTTATGGGAATTTGTAAGTGAATGAGGAATTGTACTGCAGAAAAAATAGCTGCCTGGCTTGGCTCGTACATGCAATGTCTCCACATTTTAGCTGTAATAATGGGCGTTCTATTAAGGATTAGATTTCTTAAATGTTTTGTTTATCATAACTGGGAGAAAGACAAATAATCTGATAATCAAAAAGCTCTTTAATTCATAGTACACTTAAAATAGGCTCTTTATTTCTGCAATTACTATTAAATACAAACTTATACAATGTTCATAACTTAACATTTTGGATTCATTTTGCATTTTTAAACAACTTTAGGTGATGACACCATAACATGATGAACCCCAAACACCTTGAGTTTGTTTTTTACAAACTCTATACCTCTAGTTCTTCTCCTTCTTCTTCTCGGTGAATATCCAGAGCAAAAATCATAGTTGCAGAGTTCACAGAACCTTAAAACTTCACACATAGTTAGACCTTAACATGTAGTTATACCTTAAGTTGTGACGTCATAGTGATGTCATCAGATATCGAATTACACTCAATCAAAGTTAATATTTAATTTTTTTTATATCTCATGAACCACAAAAGATATTTTCACAATCTTTGCACCATGTTATAGATCTTGAATTATGTGATTTTTCGTACACAGACGTGACCCCAATCTGACCTTACTTCCTGTCCAAACCGGAAGTCAAAATTTAATATTTAAAAAAATCATATCTCAACAACCGCAAGAGGTAAATTGAAATTTTTTTGCACCATTGTATAGATTGTTAATTGTCGAAAAAGTAGTTACCGCCGGCCTGGACAATATGATATTTCCCTGGCAAAATCATAACCCTTATTGTACGCCCATGGTAGGCTTAATAACATCGTATTTTGTTTTGACCTTAAAAGATGTGATGTATAGTTGCAGCCAGGACAATATAAAATCAAATCAATCAAATAGACAAATGCAATCCATTTCCTCTGTGTTTATTAAAATAACATGGGAAATAAGTAAAAAGCATTAAATCAGTGGCGAATGCAGAGGCATAACCCCGCCCCTTCACTCATAATGAGGAGGTGGGGAAAGAAAGACAAGTAAAGAAAAATAAAACAAAAAATATTGATGTATGTAACGGAGCTGTTGGGTCAAACAAACAGGAAAAATAACTATAGTACTGTGAAAGAGGGAAAGTCTGAAATTTCAGGCCCCCTCCCCCTCCCACCATTATGAAATTCTGGATCCGTCGCTTATATAGTATGCTGATGTGCTAAAGTGGCTCAAATACATTGATTTCTCTGTTGACAGTTTGTTCATTATTACCGACTTATATAGGTGATTCAGCGGCGAGTAGATGGGTCTGAGAATTTCAGTCGGAGCTGGAACGAGTACAAGGACGGATTTGGCTCATTGACCTCAGAGTTCTGGCTTGGAAACGATAAACTGCATCATCTGACAACGGGACAGGGCGAGTGGGCAATAATTGTAGATCTGACTATTAATGAATATGGCTATACTGGCAGTCGGGCTTTGAAGCCTTTCAGCATAATGTCCTTCAGTTACAATTACACCATGCGTATTGGGACAGAAAGCACGTCATTCTATAACTACTATGATATTGGTATGCAACATTGTTACTTTTCAAGAATGATCAGGGGCATAATATTAATGGTCTTTACTCTGATTGGTTGCAATTAAAAAATTAAAAAATTTATTAAAAATACTTGAACAGTATTAAACAACTCCTAAAATGTATAAAAAAATATGTTCAATAGGTTTACTTTAATTATTAAAAAAGTCAGATAGCAATGCAAAAGAATATCAAATATACCGGTAATAGAAACTAAAATTTCATGTGATTCTAACATTACACATTTCGTTTTAGGGTTTATGTTGCTGATTGTATTAACCGTTTCCTGATGTTTTCCTGAAACAAAACCTGTCAATAAGGTTACTTGATTTCCTGACAAAGGCAGTTATCAGAACACAAAACCGGTGGCGGTGATTTGTTGTTACGATTGGGGGTGGGGTGATATTGAGTTGGACAAATGACAAGATTCAAACATGACACATTTAAGTGTTTAGTTTTTTCTGATTTTGAGCCGTAACTTTCATTAACATGATGATGTTCTTTTGGGTTTTTTTTCTGTCAAGGTCCAAAACCTCTTCAGTTGGCAGATGGTCAACAGTTCTCAACATACGACAGAGACAATGATAAGGATCCCGAGTCTAATTGTGCAGGGTTATTACATGGAGGTTGGTGGTTTAATCGTTGTACAGGGGGCAGTCCTCCGTCTGATACACCCGTTGAGAGTAACCTTAATGGGGAATACTCACATCCAGTCGATTATTCAAGTCAAGATTATCGTGGCATTAGATGGAATACCATTCAGACAAGGCATCAAATAGTGAAGAGTGAAATGTTAATAATCCGCTGCGGCAAAGGAAGCATAACCAATTATTATAATGGGGTTTTCTGCTGAATGGTTGAATCGACTATTAACAGGTATCGGGGCACGAGCATCAAATAGTGCAGAGTGTAATGAAAATAGTCAGAAATGAAGAGAGTCATAAAGTATTGGACTGGTGTATTATTTGATTTGTTTGCCTATAGTCAAGGATCACTGAAAGGTTTTCTTTCAGAATCTTGTTTTTGAGTTACTATGTTGTATGCATGACTGAAAAGATTATACCCAAAATGTAAAACAAAACATCATACAACTAAAAAGACCTAAGCACCAAAACCAAGAAAATGCTCCAAAAACCAAGCATAAAAAGATAAAAATGTAACATTCATATGCAGCGGCGGCCAACTATAAACCCCAAAACATAGATACATGTAAAACTTCAAGACGATCAGAGCATACTGATCGAAACGTCGAGTTGTTAACCTCCAGTTCTTTTCAGAACTAATTATTACTCAATAGAGAATTTCACATGGTGTCACCGCAATTAGCCTTACTTATAAATACATGTAGATATTTATAATAGCAGAAAAAATACATTTTCATATATATTTAACACTGCAAGTAGGAATTAAAAAAAAAAACCGGTTGCCCAAATCGGTATGAAATAGATCCTTAAAAAATGTCGGGCAATTCATCGCCGTTTTCATAAAGGGACAATAGACCACACAGCACTAAAGAAAGGATACGAGAAAATCGAGTTGCTTACTTTTTGAACCTACCATTTTACAATCATTTACGCAGAAATGTTATAAAGTTGTACGCGCTGTGTGAAGATTTCAAGTTTCTCCAAATTATTATTACAATTGTCCCTTGTTGAAAACGCTAGAAACTGCTGATTTGCCCAAACAACAGTTAGTAAATTTGTATTGTCCCTTCGTGAAATTAACGGAAAGGCCAGCGCGCGCCAAATAGAGCTATAAATATAATAAATTTGTCTCTTCTGAAAACGGAAAATTCAGTGCGAGCAAATTTCCCCCGAAATTTGCAAAAAGGTTTTCACAAAGAGACAATTTGAGCGTTTCCACAAAGGGATTATTGTCTTAGTTCAATCATTATGTTGTAATTAATCTTGCTGTTGGTGAAAGGTCAATACATCTGGGAAATTTGAAATTTATTCTTTGACACAGAGTAGAGCACAAGATATATCAATATTTTGCCTTTTGAAGATGACCTGGTTAATTCAAGAAGGCCTTCTAAATGACCTCGCCTTCTAAAGACCCCACTGTCAGTCTTTATCTTGCCGTAAAGACCGCGTGCCGGACAAGTTTGCCCTCTCGATTGGCCTAAATACATGTTCTTTTTAATGTTTGTGTTTAATTTTGTCATCATTTTATGTGGAAACCTTTTGGTAAAATTCTACGTCTGATAATAGTCAAAATTTGTGAGCATTTCTTCACAGCCTGTTTGATTTGAATATGTTTTACATTCACACATCTATACGAAAGCAACCCTACAAGTGAAACCTAAATTAAAGAGTCTTAGATTTTATGTAATAAAACTAAACCATTTCATAAAATGTAATAATACACTCACTGGCCAAAAGTATTGCAACATGCTCAAAACTGAGCACTTCACAGTAACAGCTGAGATGATCATTTAATCCGATTTCATCGATCGTGTATTACATAATTTCCGAGCAAGAACAGTAAAAAGAACATTGACTTCAAAACACAGGCACTTTCAAGAAGTCTTAAGTAGTGTAAATAAAATAAAATAAATTATTGTAACACAGTTCTCCAAACTGAACTTTAGTGTGTGTTGCAATACTTATGGCCAGTCACGATCAACAGGGCATGGAATCGGAGTGCTGTTTTTTATTACCGTTGATGCTGTATAAATGTGTTCATCTTAAACTAGGACACTGATTCCATGACCTGTTGAAAGTCTGCTTTGATCGTGACGATACTGTCCATTTAAGCATGAATTGTTGTGGAGTGTCGTGGCCAAGCGGTCTAGCTTACCGGACTCAAGTTCTGGTGTTAGCAGCAGAATGTGGGTTCGTGTCCCGGCCGTGACACTTGTGTCCTTGAGCAAGACACTTAACCATAATAGCTTATAGGGGAAGTTACCCCTCCCAGTCCTATTCGCACCGTGAAGAGGCTGGTTATTAACTTGTCTTGTTTCGGTGCGAGGGGCTGGTTTCTTCAGTGTGGAGTCGTTGTAACAACTCAATGACTTAGTAGCCCCAACCTTGGAGTGGCCATTGGCCTTGTGTGGGGCGATTTGCATAAAAAAAATATCAATGGCATTTAATATATAACGGTTGGTTCATTAAGAGAGCCGGATGCACGGAGTTGCGAATGAAGGCGACACAGCGTCATTGTTGGGCGTGATGGGCGATATTGGGTGTCTGTCATTTTATTGCAAGAGATGTAGACTGGAAAGATTTATATAAAACTAGTCCAAATGTCAGGTGACATTGATCTTAGAACCACCACAAAACAAAGACCAATAGACCTTCATCATGGTGCAGCCATCTTCTTTCTTCAATACAAAAACACACATGACCAAACCGAGGCTGTAAGGGAAATAGTTTGGTTTCTATGTATTGGCAATCATTAGCGCTGTATAGTCGTACGTGCGTCAAGGAACCTGAGGAAGATGGCCGCGGTGTGATAAAGTGTATAACAATTCCTGGTGTGTGTACACTTGTAGATCTTTCCAGCAATGTACATCTTACGCATGGCTGTGATTAAAATAGAAGGGAACAGAGATTTATGATTTACTATTTAATTGTTTTTTTAATTATTAAATGAATAAGTACAGTGTTCATGTGTATATAAATTATTGTTATTATTCGAGATTTAAATCAGATTAACTTGAAAATAGAAACTACAGTTTTTTCCAGACACATTTGTAATATTTCTGAAAGATAAAAATTGATTTTAATATTTGAAAAGAATCTTAAAATTACATGCCAAATATGGAAAAAATAAATTGAAATTTTTAATAAAACGCCCCTGCAAAATGAATCGTAAAATATGCGTTATTTTTTGAGGATTTAAATCTCGAAATCAGTTTAGAAGTGATTGTCATAGACGTGTGTTTTTATTTAAATGAAATATTCCAATATATTTTGTAAATATTTATGTGACTTAGTATATTGCACAACATTTGATCATGAATTTGCCGTGTTCACCAGTGATTGCCACCAATTTTTTTTTGTTTAACCTGATAATTTACAATTTCCTGAAAGAAAGGGGGAAAATAGTTTAAGTAAATAATTCACTAAATAACTGTTTAACAGTAATTCAGTGCCTTAATGAATGTATGACGGGCCGCCATCAATTCATTTAGGAACTTTATTACATTAAAACATACCTCTGACGGGTGTTTGCCTTTCTGCAAGGAAAATAGGGAAATTTTCAGACTAAACAAAACACAACTGCCGGTAATAACCGGTGAAATTGTCAAACACAAAGGCGATGCATCTTTAAGTAGATTACACTGATTTTTTTTTCGCTGGAGATGGAGGTCACACAGAATTGATGTAATGATGTTCTCTCTGGTAAATCTTTTAATTAATTTATACAATTCGTTCATCTTTTTTGACCAACATTTAATTAAAGAAATATTTGACAACACGTGGCTTTAAAAGCTCAGTACACTTGTGGTAATTAATCGATTACTAAATTATAATCTAAAAGCTTACTAGATGTGAAGTTGGTAGAGGTAAACCAGTTATCATGAGAACTGATTACGTCATTGTGGGGATTGTTTTCTATGCACGTGAAACCGTATTGATTTGAGGTCCAAAGTAATGTGCGTTTTCTCAGTTATCTCATTAAATTATAAGCTATTTCAGTTTAAACTTTCACAGATCAGTCATAAGACATATATCTTGGTCCTTTGTGGATAACGACTTTTTACTAGAGGTGTATTCAGGTTTTGCATTTGGATGTATTAATGGGATAGGCCTAAAGGGAAATTACAACATTAGTATTTGGAAACGTATAAGTTCATTTTGAACCCTCTAGATTTCATTAAATATATTATAAAACTAATCTGTAAAAAAGAGTTTTAACACTTTTGAGAAAACGGCGAAAACTGTTACATGCTTTTTATATTTTTACAAAGGTTGCTAAAAGGCAAATATTTGTAAATGTCCTTTTTTCAAGATGAAATTACTTCAATGAGAATGAGTGTTCAGGATGACTGATACTTGTACCAACTATTATCTATTGTTATTTTGATAATCTGGTTTTTACCAATGTTGTACCTTCCCTTTAATCTGAACGTTCAAGAAAAAGTACGTCAGTGAAAAAAACAGTTTTAGTCTTTTTTTGAAAAACAAAAATTAATGAGAAAATTACGAATTCAAATCCAAATTTTGTATGTAAGAGTTCACTTTTAATAGTCAAGATTGTCAAAGTAGATTTATAAATTTGTCATATTGATCCCATTGAAAAAATATAATGAACAAAGTTTATAATCTGTTACAGTCACAGTTTGTGCCCCTTTAGTTATTCCAGCTCATGTTCACTGAACCGTTAATACTTTCATTCTCAACTGTTCTCTTCTAATGGCTCGCATCTATAGTTCTTATAGTTCTTACTGATGTGGGTATAAAATGACAATGTCCACCCATGCTGAGGCCTTCGTCGACTCGGGTTACCTCGGGACGGGAGACAGACCAGTGCTACCACGGGGGCTGGCGCTCCTACTCACCTCACTGGACGATCCTTGGGCGTGGTTGAAGTGACCACCTAGTCTGTATACTCTGTAACTACCTACTCTGAGCGGCGTTGATGGGCTGTGATGTTCCCCAGAGGACTACCCATTTTGTTCAACAAGGTGTCTGGTGGTAAGCGCTGGGCCCCCCGTTCCCGAATCCCTGAGTTGACCGAGCAAGCTGGCATTCCAATTTCTTTATGGTAATGATTTAACATTCAGTCGAATATTTATAGGTTGATTTATTTGTGCTGTAAACCATTCCGTGTCTTGATTAAATGTAGGGTATCTGGCTGCCACTATTTTTCATTAAATATAACCAATAATGTAATCTTACCTACCTGGTAAGGTGGAGAACATATGGATGATGATGGACATATACTTCAAATTATTCCAGGATATTTATTTCATGAAAAATCAGGCATTTTTGGTATACGATGACTTCCTCAGTCATGTCAGTCTGATCTTGTAAACTCCACAATAAGTGACCAACAAGGTCATTGCACATGCGTAGTGGCAACTATAATAGGATCCTTCTATTTTCTGAAGGGGAGGATTTTTTTAGAAGGAAAATCAAGTCCGAAAACCATCATAAAGGTGGATTTTAAAGATAGTTTTCGCTTTCTGTACCACCAAAAATCGATAGAATGATTTTTTAACTGGTTAGTGGTTGCAAAAAAATCCCAAAAAGCCCTTAAAAAGTGGCGGCCGGATACGACATGCTTTCCTAAATGTATCCTAAATTAATGTAATTCATGTATAGTCACCTGTTGAGATTTGTATAAATAAATTCATTTAATTATTGTTATATTATACAGAATGTCTCAACCTATGTCCTTTGTCATCAGTTGCTGGTTTTCCCTATTCATTTATCATTCCTTTGTTAATCGTCTGCCGTGCGCACCGGCTTTGATGGCTATTCGCTGGATCAATAATAATAATAATGTGTGGACTTATATAGCGCACGTATCCACCAACTAAGTGGTGCTCAAGGCGCAGTTGGTCGTACGTAATAATTCAGAAATGGTTCAATGAATGCTCTAACATGACTTGCCGTACTCATCAACATTTCGACTAAGAACAGTAATGTGACAGTGTTCGTTCACCATTTAGACCTATATGTATACAGAAAAATGATAAATGTTCCAGAATGACCATGTTAATAGAATTTCACATTGGTTTTAATTCACAATTGCACAATCTTCTTTGTTTCTTGATGAAGTATGTATAGCCAACTTTAAGACAAACATCATCTCTATACGATATGGCCAAACAATAAATTTCAGCATATACATCAATTATGCGTTGCGAACATGACCAAGTTATATTCAACAACACAGTTCAATGAGTGTTGAAAATTACCAGTGTAAATTAGGCTATTTATTGACATTTATCTTATAATAAAACAAAATATTAACAAAAAACTAATTTTGTTGGAATAAAAATCAAACCAAAAGTTTAAAAACTATTGCATGAATAAGGCCTGCGCTAAACTGTTGCTGTGTCGAACTCAAATAATTAAAAAAAATTAATTAAATTCGGCAAGAGCGCGACGTTTAGCGCAAACTTTTGAATTAAGTTCGACTCTGCCGTGTAGTACGGCAAGCTCTGCCGTGTAGTACGGCAAGCTCTGCCGTGTAGGACGGCAAGCTCTGCCGTGTAGCACGGCAAGCTCTGCCGTGTAGCACGGCAAGCTCTGCCGTGTAGCACGGCAAGCTCTGCCGTGCTACACGGCAGTTGCATGATGTGGTGACAAACGTCGCGCTTTTGCTGTGTCGAATCAAATTGAATTCTCACTTGGGCGACGCTTTTTGGGAATACGCATTTGCAAAAGCATTTGAGGAAACAACGTTGAACAATGGCTGAGACAGTTGAAACCCCAACTCCAGCTATTTCTGCTATTGTATAGTGGTAATCACCTTTGGCAAGATAATACAAATATATTCCAAATCTCAGTTTGACACTGTTAGGTCATGTTTTATGTTATTCATGATATCTTGAAGGTGGCCTTTGAAACCAAAACATTTTTTTTGAATCTTTGATCTGAATATGATTCGACAAGATCAAACCATCCTCCATTTCTTCTCAATCGTCGGCACAATCACGGATGTCTGGGAATGGTGGACTGGTGGTATTTTCCTGCAAGGAAAGTATCAGAAGAATAATGGCACATTATGTGTGACACAGATATGATTGTGTCATTAATCGTCTTCGTCTGGCGGCTTGAATTGCATTGTAAAAAAAAGGAATCTCTGCTTGTTGTCTTCCAGGTCCGCCATTTTAAATCAATTAAGTGTGACAACGATGTGATTTAAATTCCACGTTTGTCACAAATTCGGTTTGTTGCCGCGCGACATTTAGCGTGGGCCTTAAACAAATTATTGATTTTTATTTAAATTGAATTTTAAGTGATTGAACATTTTATTTTTGGGGGGAATTGAAATGAACTGAATTTGAAATGCCATTTGAATCGAAATTATTCGATTCATCATGTGGGAGTCTCACGCATTTGGCGCGAAATATTTGACGCCTGACTCCCCACTGAGTTTGAATTGACATATATCGGTAAATAGGCCAGGCCTAAGATATCCTTTCAAAGATGTGTAAGAATAAAGGGAACCCTCCTAAAAATAATTTCCCGCATTGTAATTTCTAAACTTATTCATGTTACTTACATCAATTTGAAAATAAGGCTATGACTGAAGTATACTTTATGATATTTAATAATACTTTAATTTGTTTATTTTCCCTTCTAAAAAAGTCCCCCTTATTTACTGCCCTTCTAAAAAATAGTCTCCCGAATTAGAACGGTTTCATATTGCTTGCATAAATTTGGGGGGAAAAATGGTTTTGTGAAGTTTATCCAAGTATATATATATGTATCGCCTGGTATTTGCAAGATATTGAACGTTTGATATGTGTGATATAGTGGTGGGGAGTGGGGGAGGGGTGTCCCGGTGACCTCCTTAATTGTAAGCCCTTTCGTTCTGCACTAGTATAAGATGATAGTAAATAAAGGATTCTTGAAAACAGTTTTTTTTACAAAAGGAGAATATGTTTAATTACAAAATATATTTGGAAGTTCTCAGTTTTACAAATAATAATTTACATTTACATTTTTGTAAATAAAAGAGCAATTTATAAATACACGTGTGTTTTTTGTTAAATGCACGTGGTGGTGGTGGTGGTGGTGGTGGTGGTGGTGGTGGTGGTGGTGGTGGTGGTGGTGGTGGTGGTGAATGGACTTATATAGCGCACGTATCCACCAAACTGGTGCTCAAGGCGCATTATATTATTACCCCTGCTCATCAGGCTCATAAATCATTCCTGAAACCATCTCAGTTCTCTGGGGAGTATACAGCTCAATTGCTGCCACTACAGCGCATAATTATAGGGATAATCAAACACAACAACCAACTCTGCCCTCACAGGTACCCATTTACCCCTGGGTGGAGAGAAGCAATTATGGTAAAGTGTCTTGCTCAAGGACACAAGCACCATGGTCGCGGTTGGGATTCGAACCCACATTCTGACGACTCAGCCATCAGAACACAAATCCGATGCACTAAACCGCTCGACCATGGCACTCCATAAATATGACAAACAGATGCCTGGCATGATAAGGAATGTTTGTTTTGTCATTCACATTAAATAAAGCAACGGGAGACTTGCAAGTATGAAAAAGCAAAGTAAATAGAACATTATGCACAATGCAATGATGAATCACACTGTCTCTGGTCTTACTATAACCATTACCTTGGAACAATTAACAACATAATACTAAATTGTGTACAACCTCTCTTAATCATGTGCTCTTTTTTTAAATTAAAACAAATTAATAAATTAGTAATTTTATTAATTACCTAAAATTACCATATTTAAAATATGATTCTGGCTGAGATGTTGTTTTTATGAAACAAAAAAATTTCGGATTCCATTAATATGGAAAATCAAATAAAAATATCAATTTAAAGAATAAACATAACAAAGTTCATAAATTGTAATAAAAATACAAATGTGCTTTGTTCACTGCATACATGAACTTCCTATTTCTGTTATGATAATATTCTTCAAGAGAACCTTGGATCCGCATCAAAGTGTTGCTTTTCTTTTGAAGAATAGTCCTCGCTTAAAAAATCCCAACATTAGTTATTTGTTCGAAAAAATGGGAAACGCAGCTTTCACCATGTGCCATTTTGAGTTTTCCTGAAACCTATTGGTATAAAAAAAATGTTGCAATTTAAAATATACATGTATATATTCAGAATCAGAAACAGTTGCCTCAAAATATAAGTCAATTTATGATATGATAAATTCGGAGGGGAAACACAGTTGATAATGACAAATAAGTTACTATAAAGTGATGTGCTGTAATTTTTAAAGAAAATTTAAATATATAATTTCCAGTTTGAATTTAGAAAATAGTACCGTTACTCATTCCTGATATCCACTGGAGGAACAAAAATATAATGGAGATCAATGTTCACCTGCCTCTAGTTAACTTTATTAGATTGCGTCTAGTTCTCTAGGAACTGTCCCATGATGCCCCACGCCCACGGCAGGCCGTGCAGGGGGTTGGACAGGCAAAACCCGTAACCAAGCTCGTTGTGCGTGTGCGCATTTGGAGTACAATCATTGATCTCCATTATTTTTTATTTAAAATCGTAATAAAACCAAAATTTTCAGAATGAAAGACCGATCGTTGCGATAGGAGCGGCCAAATTGTTATAACCTTTGGGTATCACGTGACTTGCTGGTGATGGTGGGTGCGGGATTATCTAAGGCTGTACCCGGATACCGGACCGAAACTTCCATTACCCGGTTCCATTTTCGGTTCCAATTACTCGTAAACGACAAAAAATACAAACACAGTCTTGAACCAAGACTAGTGTGACAACTGGATAGGAGATGGGCGCTGATTGGCCTATAAAAAGTTGAAGTAACCGGCCGCCATGTTGGTTCCCCCAAAAGGTCAAGAGTCAAATGTCATATTAGCATACAGACAATAACAACTAGGCCTACTAGTTCAGCAGCACTCGGCATTGTCGTCGGTCGAGTAGCAGTAAACCTGTCCGGCCGTCACACATGCACCTTCTTTCTTTCAATCAGGGCGATCCAGTTAGTACAGAGATCAGTGGGTTTGACAGCGGTTTGTGCAGTGCCCTCGTGCGGCGTGCAGCGTGCGGCGACGGATCGTGTATCAAAAACATACAAACGCAGTCTTGAACTAAAGTTGACCTTGCAGCGCATGGGCTACATTGTATGCCGCGCATGTACACCACGTACATGTATATACATGTACATGTGGTTCATGGATCTATTGTACACAGTTATATCATAATAGGTTATGTGCATGTGATACGGACGACAGGTTCAATGACTAAACGATTCTGAAGAAGACTACCGTTGTAATTAGCCTACAGGTGAGCTGTATGTATAGGTCTATGAACAGCACTTGACGGGTCCAGGGTAATGACAGAGGGTGGGGGTAGTGTACGCCCCTTTTCAGTTGATAAAACACTCAATACGTGCTTCATAGTTGGATCCAGGGGGGGGGGGGGATATATATGTCCCCCTTTCTTTGAGATCCTAGAACCGCTCCTGATGTGCTCACGAATTACTAGGTTGCTGAAACTGAACCATAACGCAGTGGGTGCGTCAATGATTAATTGTTGCAAAATCTTAACCTTTAGATCAGAAATACTAGACGAATTATTAATACGACTGATGGACAGAGAATTTACAACTGCACGAAGACAGTTATCACATATATAACATGAACATAATTATCACGGTGCGGTTCGCCTGGGTATACGCTGTCAATGGATAATGCCATAATAATAATAATAATAATGTGTGGACTTATATAGCGCACGTGTCCACCAACTAAGTGGTGCTCAAGGCGCATTATATCACTACCCCTGCTCATAAGGCTCATAAGGCTCATAAATAATTCTTGAAACCATCTCAGCTCCCTGGGGAGTATACAGCTCAATTGCTGCCATTACAGCGCATATAGGGCTAAATCAACCAACTCTGCCCTCACAGGTACCCATTTAACCCCTGGGTGGAGAGAAGCAATTATGGTTAAGTGTCTTGCTCAAGGACACAAGTGTCACGGCCGGGATTCGAACCCACATTCTGCTGCTAACACCAGAACTTGAGTCCGGTAAGCTAGACCGCTCGGCCACGACACTCCATTATCAAACCGAATAATAGATTACAACCATGGCTGTGATCTATTTCAAATTTATATTACACGTTATAAATAACAGCATTTCAGACGGAGTAACTATATTCTCAGGATGTTGGGAACCAACTAATCATCATGTCACTTCAGGGGCGTAGCGAAGGCATTTTCCTTGAAGGGGGATGGAAGCCAGTTTGCCGACTGACATCAGTGGCATAGCCAGGATTTTCAGAGTGGGGGTAAATTTACCGACACAACACTAAAATGACTAGACAAATTTACCCCCCCCCCCTTAAATGGACAATCTCTAAAGTCGCTCGTCTGAGGGGGAGGGGTGGGGGCAACCCATTGCTCTAGGTTTGCCAACTGCAAATTTATATTGGACCAGCCCTAATCATTTGGCCCTAACCCGTAGAAAAATAACTATTGCCAATTAAGTCCAATCGCGAAAATAAGGTTGAGATGTGGGATCGCTAGAACTGTCATTAAGACTGAGATGTTAAGTAAAGACTGTTTGCGGTGACACCATGTGATATTCTCAATTGAGTAGTAATTGGTTCTGAAAAGAACTGGTGGTTACATCTCGACATTTCGATCAGTACGCCTATTGCTCTGATCATCTTCAGGAGAATACCAGACTCTGGGAGACACCGCTGCTTAAGTAGACTGCTGGAGGATTTGCGCTTATACTGCGCGCTAGAGGATTAGTGCGTTTGTATTAAACAAGCAGGCGGGAGTGGTGGGAATTAGTGTGTGCTCACTGAACTGAATAAGTTGGTAGCAAGTACAGGGGGAGGGAAGATGTTATATTAGGAGAATTTACGTCAACAAATTAATTTGCAAAATAATTTGATGTAGGCCTACTAAAATGAAAGTACCTTAGAAAAAAAATATTTCAAGGGATGTTTCTTTGGTACCATCATCAACTTCACATTTGTTTCATGTAAATTTGCGATCATTATATTTTTTTCTAGAATGCCAAAGGTGTAGGTAGAGTTTGTCTCATGATTGTTATGAGTTCATTGGCCACGTTGGAAATAAATAGTTTCATGGCTGCTTTATGGGCTATCCAGTAGTGCTGGGACGGTTAACCGGTTAACCAACCAAAACTGCAGTAACCGTTTAGAACCGGCTAACCGAAACCAATATTTAAAAAAATAATAAATAGATTAAAAAATAAATAAATAAAATTTAAACAATGGGAAGAATTTCCCGACCATTAGCCGACCACAATAATTGTGGGAAGTTTATTGATGCGTTTTGATTGAAAATGTATACACATTGTTCCATTTGCCGACTACCAGGCTTATATATTTTGTTTGGCCGTCAGGTGCCGACTTTCGGTTAATCGGTTAACCTACCATAACAGTTTCGGTTAAACGGTTAGCGAACTAACCGGTAACTCCCAGCACTACTATCCAGGCACTGGAAGGTGTTTTCTTCAATAACATATATATTTGATATTGTTTATTTGTTTATTGTCCATACAGTACTGAGTGCAGAAATAAACTATATATTAAACTTATATCGAAATGCCGATGCTTAAGATCCACACGAACGTAAAGAACGTCGATCCTGGCTTCCTGCAAGAGGCAGCGGTGGCTTTTCAGGAGACCATAGACAAACCAATGAAGGTTGGTAGATTATCCGCACCGTGCATGAGCTTTTGAGGGCGCGACGTGTTTTTAGATCATCACTGCTCGTGTATTATGGCGGAGATACGGTAGTGCGTTGCGTTTAGCGTATTTTACAGTTGATGTGCGTACGCGCAGAAATCTCCAGCACTCATTGGCTGGCAGAAGTACGCGCCTATAGCCTGCCGCGTTGTGCGCGTATAAAATATACTCGCAACACTTATGACGTCAAGATTGGAGACACTGGGTGTATTTGTACCGCTAGAGGGCTACGATGTGCACATCGCGGATAGAGTGGGAATTCTTTTTAAAGACCATACAAAGTGCCTTGATTTATTTACTCAAAAGTGTTCAGTATGTATTTAATTATTTATATGCTATTCCAAAAACTATTTAAACAAATCAGAAATTGTGGAAAAAAATCATAATTTGCAGCCAAAATTCCAGCGGTTGAAATCCGCGACGTAACTGTTTAAATTATGACCAGAGGCGGCAGCAAACATTTTGCCTGTTTTTATGACGTACTTTTACGGCGCCAGTAACTGGAAACAGCCGTCTTAACAATGGTCTGGCTGCTGCCGCGTTGTCTGTGGCTTGTACATGTACATGCAGGTGTCCGGACCTTCGGCTTCGCCATTTTCGCCTGGATTTCATCCATTTTGGGCTCAAATTTATACGATTCAATGCCCCTTATTTCGCCAACTTCGGCATCAGTATAATCTCCATCAAATGACGATGATGACAAACACAGTTGGTCAGTACTACTTTTGGAAACTTCTTCAAAACCACTATTGGAAGTCGTAGTTGGTAAACTTATTTTTGCAGCTCTACGCGATGTAATATGCTTTGTGTACAAAACGTACTGCAGTAAACATCATCAAAATAGGCTCAGTGAAAGTGTCCCCGACGGCTTTTGTTTCATTTCCTGCCGTTCGCGGTATGTTTTTTGAAGGGTTAAAGAAAAACAATAAAAGTCTTATTTTTGGTTATTCCTACTTAGAATTACTTACTTTTTAAAATAGGGTTGAAAATATTTACCATTTTGTATGGTCTTTAAAGCTTACACATTTGGTATACACATTTCTGTAAGAAGCCATACTTTATAAGAATCAAGATATGGCCTGTATGTAAAAAAAAAAAATATTTTACTGCGACAATTCACGCAAAAAATGTCTCCGGTTTCTTGTCTCCTCGCGCGTCGCCTCAGACCCGCAAATCGGCATTTTTAGTTTTTTCTTTTCTTTTTTTTCTATGAAAATTAACGATGTTCAATTGCAGCCAAAATTGCTGGATCGATTGGAATTCTGCCACGCTGTCTTGTAAACAACGTTTGCCCAAATTTGTAAGGCCCCGGGCCCTCTTATACTTTTTGTATGGTAAAATTCAGCTCGGCCTCAAGTAACCTGCTCGCAACAGGTCACCGGATAAGTGACATGCCGGAAAAATGGTTTCCATTATGTGTGTTTTCCGTTCAGCAATTTCAAGGTTTGACATATATTTTCATCCCTAAACAATGGATTTGTGAGTGGATACTGTTCTTGTACTGGAAAACGTGTTGTTTTGTACAAACCTGAAAAGTAGTCTGCTTGGACGTTCCCTTTTTTACCCGGGAAAATTTGTTTTCGATCGTCTCGTCTGTTAACGAGTTACAAGCGTGTACGTCTTGATGAATAAAAAGCACGGTCCCAGTAATGCTGGCCCATAGATGATGCATTGCCTAGGGTAAGTGGTCGTTCGAGAAGGTCATTGTCGTGGAGCCATTGGGTGCGTTCGAGTAGCTTCCCCGATGTAACCCGAGTAAGTCACACGGGTGAGCCCCGGGTACAACCTAATCGAACGAGCACCCCGTTGAACGTTCGCCCTCTTGTGGTCGTTAAAGCGATGTGAAGAATGTCAAAGGTCGCACGGGCTTTGTAAACAAATTATTTACAACGAAACGATTGCAAAATTAAAATAATTCTTTCCCGGGTGAAAATGAAACTAATGATCGTATTACTTCTCACGTTCGTACAAAACAACATGTATTTTAGTACAAGAACAGTCTCTACTCACAAATTAATTGTAAATTAAGGGATGAAAATGTATGTCAAACTTAACGAAATTGCCGCACTGAAAACAAAAATGGCGGCCATTCAGAATATTCTCAAAGTGACGTCACGCCACATCACTTTGGGTCTGCCTCAAGTGCCGGGCTTCGTGAGCAAGTTACTTGAGGCTGACCCAGGTAAGCCCCGGCAATGACGTCAGGCCTACTCGAACGCACCAGAGTCAGACCCGGATCGAAGCTTATACTCGAACGCACCATATTGAGTGTCTGACCCGTTACTTGGGGAAGCTACTCGAACGAATATTAAGGCCCGTATTCATAAAGGACTACTAAACCAATTTTAGCCTAGTGATAGTTTAAATCCACCCTAGTGGCAATTTTAAATTAAAATTGAATTCATAAAGGTTCACTAGTCTTAAACTGCCACTAACTTACACTAAACTAGTCTCACTAACTAGAGGAGCCCTGGGGGTACTTTAACTTCTCACTAAGTGGAATACATGTGCCATTTCTGAGCTGTTCTCTTGCAGTCATGGATGCTATTATTGCTCTACGCGATATCCAAAGGCAGCAGGGTGGTGCACTCCGCCGCGAGAGGATTTTCAGGGACAGACTGAATCCATTTGAGTTCTATGATGACATTGAGTTCCGCTGTCGTTTCCGATTTACTAAACCAGCAGCAATGGACATTATTGAGATGCTGAGGGATGAGGTGGAACATCCAACTATGCGCAACCATGCTGTGCCAGCCCATCTCCAAATCTTAGCTGTACTACGCTTCTTTGCAACTGGATCATTTCAGATTGTTGTTGGAGATGTTACTGGATTAAGTCAGCCTACCATGTGTCGTTTCATTAAGCAGGTTTTCCATTGCTTTGGCGAGAAGACGACAGCAGTTTATTCGATTTCCTGATACGCCTGCCAGCAGGAATCATGTGCAGCAGGGATTTTATGATGTGGCCCAGTTTCCAAATGTTGTGAGTGCAATCGATGGGTCACATATTGCTATAGAAAATCCAGGTGGACCCAATGCACAACGCTTTATCAATCGGAAAGGAACGTTTTCTTTGAATACGCAGTTCATGTGTAATGCTGAGGGTTGCATAACCAATGTTGTTGCCCGCTGGCCTGGTAGTGCCCACGATTCCAGAATTTTTGATGAAAGCAGGATAAAGGAACGATTTGAAAATAATGAGTTGCAAGGAATCATATTAGGAGACAGTGGATACCCGTGTCTGCCTTACCTAATGACCCCTTTACTGCGACCAGAGACCCCTGGTGAAGTAAGATACAATGCGGCACATAAGAGGACAAGGAATGTTATAGAGAGGCTGTTTGGCAGGATGAAACGAAGGTTTCCCAGTCTTCACTTCCCACTGCGAGTGAAGCTGGAGACTTCCTTTGCAGTCATCGTTGCAGTAGTTGTCCTGCACAACATTGCTTTGTTGCACAACGAACCTGAATTCGACGAGGACAACGAAGACGAAGACGATGAGGATGATGCAGAAGACCCTCCCTTCCATGCCAATGCGGCTGGGAATGCAGTTCGCCGCAACATAATTCAGACATATTTTGAGTGAGCGCAAAAATTACAAGCCGTAAACATTCACAATTACAATGCTGTCTACTTTAAAGAATTTTTTTTTATTGTCACCTAAGTTCCACAATGGACAGTAGCCATACCTGTTTCGACAATTGTAGGCAAATTGTTAGCTTTCAGAGTAGGCAAATTACTAATTAAAAGAGAGTTATCACTTGTACATTTTAAAAACTGCCAAATGAATTTCGAAGAAAATCAAAGTAAAAATCTGATTCCATCAGAGAGAATCGCCAAATGAAGAAAAATGAATTTACCACTTGTTCGAGAGAAAAATTTAAAATACAAAATCTGATTCTATCAATTTTAAGAGAATCATCAAAGTACTGGTAGTACAAAACTGAATTTTGCCGTTTCATTTTTTCAATATGCTACTACGCTGGATCTGCCTTTGGTTACTGTAAGAACAGCATTTCTGTAAAAGGTACAGATTGACCAGTCAACAATGTTGCTTGTCAGCCTGCTGTTGTCAGTATCATAGAATAAAAGGACAAAGTTACAAATTAATCCAGCTTGAGGTATTACATGTAGGGTTTCAGTACCCATGTTTGCTGGATACTGCTGGTTACCATCTGCAGAATCCCTAGAAAGTTTTTTTCAAAGCACGACGTTTCTTCAGTTGGAGTATTTCCAATTTCAATTGGTGCTCTTCTTCCATCATTTCCATCTTCCTCTGTGTTCTGCCTCATAGAGCTCCAGCAGACGACTTTCAGTGTTAGAAGGTGTGCGCACTCTGTGTCACTTTTTTCCTTAAAAAACCACTGGATGGCGGGACTGGAGATGGTGCCCTGCGTTCAATACTTTGCCTAGCAGAAACTCCAGAGGTGCTGGCAACTGGCTCTGATGCTGCTGAAACTGGCGTTTTGGAACGGATGCCTTCCCAATTCCGAGTTGATGACTGCTCATCCCATTCATCTAGTTCATCATCCACTTCTGCAAGCTGCACATTGTTGATACTGAAAGAGATGGCAATTAACTCATTCGCTGACAGTGACGCCATCTTCAAAATTACATCACACATATTCGCCAAGATGACAAGGAATTTCGAGAAACATTTGAAGAAATGTCATTCAGAAGGTTGAAATGAATAATTCTTCTTCAAAGAATTTTCTCAATAACTTATAAACTTAAAGAAAAATGTGACAGAAGATGTCGTCTGCACTAGCCTGGCACTGAATGAGTTAAGGTCCCATGAAAATAATTATTAATTTACCATTCCCGCCCACAATCAAATTTGGTGCCAACAGATGGCTCTGGAATGCTCCTGAGAAACAGTGGTACCAGTAGTGATGCCCAATACCCAATTTGCAGATTAACCATTTTTAATCTTGAAAGAGTATTCTTACCTTGCACGCTGACTGCCCTGTCCTGCTCTTACTGGGGCTGTTACAGTATCCCGAGGATGAGATTGATAATTCTCACTTAGAGAGTCGTCGTCATATGGGTTATTCAGCTGGTCAAATTCTCCCGGCAAAATGTCATGAATTTGTTCAGAGATACCTGTGTTTTTTTTTGGCTCGGGCCCCCCACCTGTCTTCTTTCTCTCTTTTTCATATTTACTGTAGTCCTGTTTAGCCTTCAGTTTTATCCTGCCCCACTGTTCCTTTAGCCGCTTTTTATCGCGTCTCTGCCCGTACCTTGCACTGAATTTGTTTACGATTTCTTCCCATGCCTTCTCTTTCCTCTTAGTTGAATCTGCATCAATACGCTTGTCTTCTATGATTTTCACTTTTTCCTGGCATAGTTCTAGCAAAAAGATCTTTTCCATGTAATCCCAATTCTCACCTCTTTCCCTTTTTGCAGCCATGTCTATGTAAGGCCTGTGCATGCACACTCAGTCAACCTTTCCTAAGGGCATTCTCCTATTAGCATAACAATCAATTCCAGGAAACGATTCAGGGTTCATTGTACTTGAAGAAGTAAATCAGTTTTAAAATGCTATACCAAGTTAGTGAGACATTTTAGTATCTACTAATTAGTGGCAGTTTTATAAATACCAAATTAACTTAGTGGGCAATTCCTCAGTAACTAATTGGAGATTAACTTGGTAACATTTTAAATTAGTGACTCTTTATGAATACGGGCCTTAATGTTTACTTTCCTTCACCTTCACAGAGGGTGTTAGTCCATATTCAATCTGATCAACTCATGTCGTTTGGGGGATCCACAGAGCCATGTGCGCTGATCGACTTCGTGAGTGCCGGCAAGATCAGCAAAGAAGAAAATATCAAATACTCAAAAGATATCACCAGACTGATGGGAAAACTCGGCGTCCCCGCTGACAGGTTTGTTGTTATATCAATCAATAATATTGTCCTCACATGCCTGTGGGTTGGTTTGAAAACCTGGGGAACCTTTTTGGAGAAAGTGGATTTTAGTGAAGATGAGCCCCGGTGCGGTCAAAGAGTGGTTTCTTTATCATGGTAAACAAACAAAATTCAGCTGAATGCTGCGGTTCAGTGAAAATGAAATCCCGTAAAAATAATTTAAAAACAAAAAGGAAAAGAAGACAAAAAAATTCTCACTTGACTAGTTTTTTTTTTCTGCGACCGATGGTGGCAGCAGACATTTAACCTCGTTTGATAATAATAATAATAATAATGTGTGGATTTATATAGCGCACGTATCCACCAACTAAGTGGTGCTCAAGGCGCATTATATTATTATCCCTGCTCATAAGGCTCATAAGGCTCGTAAATCATTCCTGAAACCATCTCAGCTCCCTGGGGAGTATACAGCTCAATTGCTGCCATTTCTAGCGCATATAGAGCAAACCAACTCTGCCTTCACAGGTACCCATTTAACCCCTGGGTGGAGAGAAGCAATTAAGTGTCTTGCTCAAGGATACAAGTGTCACGGCCGTGATTCGAACCCACATTCTGTTGCTAACACCAGAACTTGAATCCGGTAAGCTAGACCGCTCGGCCACGACGTTGCAATAGGATGAAGTCATACATTTAACTCCCATTTTAGCTTATTTAACAAGTCATTATTATTTGTTGTTCTTCTGTTTCAGGATGTATATCTTGTTCGTGGATATTGCCAGAGAGAATGTAGGAACCAATGGAACCACCTTAGCTGCAGCGTGAAATCAACTTTAACATTGAAATTATTAAAATTTCTGTTTTAACTAACACTGCCTGTCTGTGGATTATAGAGGCAGTGTATAGACGTACATAACAGGCCTACAACATTAAGAGATACTCATTCAACGTGTTAGATCAAGTATGGACGCAAGACAAGCCTGTATTACCATTACCCAGTATTGTTTAAGCTAGGTACCAGTGGAGCAGACCTAGGATCGATTACTTTAAATTTAGTACTCGGATACAGTACGTATACTTGTACTCGTGTTCGTTTTTCAATACATATCAGTGCATTTCAGTCCAGGACAAAATTTTATTCGTATTCGTATATTATTCGAATACATTTAATGTGAATGCATTTCAGCGTATTCAATCCTTGGTCTGACCTCAAGGCGGGTATTCGAACAAGTGCTTTGAACATTTTGACAGATAATTAAAACATGTAGGCCTACTTTGTTTTATTGAACTAAAATTCTTTAAATAAAACAAATTATATCTCATCCAATGCAGTCATTGAGCCCAAATTCCTGCGCATTTTGAAAAAAATTCTCACGCATTTTGTAGAAATCTCACGCATTTGGCGTGAAATATTTGACGCCTAACTGAGATTGAATTATCGGTAAATAGGCTGCAGGCCTAAGATATCCTTTCAAAGATGTTTAAGAATACTAGGCAACCCTCCTAAAAATAATTTCCCGCATTGTAATTTCTAAACTTATTCATGTTACTTACATCAATTTGAAAATAAGGCTAGGACTAAAGGGGGTCATGCCTATGTTCCCTCAGCCCTATGTTCCCTCAGCCCTATGTTCCCTCAATGCCTAACATTTTTTTAATATCCAAATTAGGCCCTATGTTCCCTCAACCCTATGTTCCCTCAACCCTATGTTCCCTCATGGAGTGTTAAGACTGGATGAGGGAACATAGGGCTGAGGGAACATAGGGTCTATTTAGGGCTGAGGGAACATAGGGCTGAGGGAACATAAGGCTGAGGGAACTTGAGTACGGTCCCGACTAAAGTATACTTTTAATGATATTTAATAATAAAGGGATCATTTTAATTTATTTACCAACCTTCTAAAAACAGTCTCCCGAATTGTCTTCTCAAAGCTTTTCATATTGCTTGCACCAATTTGAAAATAAAATGAATGATTTTATGAAGTCTGTCCTTGTGTATGTGTCGCCTAGTTTGAAAAGTTACTTGTATTTTATATAGGTTGGTGAAATTCTTGCGTTGGGTGATAAACAATTGATTTAATTTTGCCCTACACCGACGTGTGTATATCACTGCATATACCTTACTGGTATTTGGTATTTGCAAGATATTTAACGTTTGATATGTGTCATAGTGTCTTTCTGTTGCAATTCATTGAGCGGGGTGCACCCTGGACAATTTCCCGATGAATAATGATCTTTGTTGTTCAGTTAGACGTACGTTCTAGGTTTTTTCTAATGATATTGAACAAAGGTCGCACCCAAACTGCCAAGTAGAAACCACAAATGTGGCCGAGTGAAGCCTCCGCCATTGTGGCAGGCGTCGCCCTCTGTTGAATTTCTGCCGTTGCAGCCATCTTGGTCACAGAAACAAATATCGCCCTCTACGGTCAAATCACTTGTGGCAATGACAGGCACGAGTTTCTTCAGCCATTCAGCGGCCTCGTTGTCGTAGTAACATTTGTTTTCAGGATTCTCATCGGGCAAGATGACGTTTGGGGGCCCACATAGCCGTATTACACCACATGTGGATTCGCCTATCATAAAACACAAAAATTTGAATATTAGGCCCAAGTAAAGACTGTTTGTGGTGACACCATGTAGAAATTCTCTTTTGAGTAGTAAATTGTTCTGAAAAGAACCCGTTCTTGGTTACAAATCAACGTTTCGATCAGTATGCTCTGATTATCTTCAGGAGAATTTTCTAAATGGTTTGTAGTTTTTCAAATATATTTCAATTCAGTTCAATAACAACTTATTTCTGTACCTTCATGCAGTGGGTTGTTCTGATGGCGGAGTCGTCAGAATGTTGGTTCGAATTCTGGCTGCGACCACGGTACAAATTGTGTCTTTGAGCATGACACTTAACTGTATTATACTTTGCTTCGCTTTGCCCAGGAGTATAAATGGGTATCTATGAGGGTAGAGGTTGATATTGTGTTTGAAAAAGCTTCTGATGCTCTACGGTAGCTCAGGCTATATACTCCCCAGGGAGCTGAGAAAGATTACAGGAATGATACTGGCCCAATGACCATGGGTTATATGTAAAGTGCATTGGGACATAATACATAATATGTGAACTGCGCTGTTATGAGAATTATTCTTATAATAAATAGTTGTTGATTACCTGTTGGCCGTGACGACACTCCATTGAATGCAATACATTGTTTGGTGCCCTCGGAACAGGTCACAAGTAAATCGGGACCCGGGTCATTACACTCGGGCATCGGGTCTGGTACCCCGACTTCATTGATGCAATAGTAACACTTCAAAGCCCGCACTGAGAAATGAGATAATGAGAAATGAGATAACAACAATTGTTTATTGTAATAACAATAAAAAAATCAGCAGAATGGACGACCTCGTTGCCATGGCGATCGGGGGGCCAAATGGTTATAATATTTGGGTACCATGTGCCTTACTGGTGATGTTTATCTTTAGGCTCGTACCCGGGGTTTTGGTGGGGATTCGAAGGATACATATACAAGCCCCCCCCCCCTTCCCATACCACTGAGGTCCAATTTTTCCGTAAACATTTTGTTATTCTAATCACGCAATTTATGAGAGTGAATTTCACAAAAGATGGCGATTTCACAGGGCAGATAATCTTACCTTGAAGGTTCCATGTAGCCAGCAACAGGCAAAATAATGTAAGTCTCACACCTGTAAAAGTTGGATCAAATTTTTTTTTTTAGAATTCAGCATCTATTTCGAGAAAGTTGGCCCTGTATCAATTTTAAAATATTTTAAATAAACCCGCAGGCCCGTAGATTGGGGTTGGGGGTACGACTGTGTATCTACTCGTTGACAAAGGGATTGCATACATGCAGCTTGTCATAAGATGAAATCAAAAACCACCGTCTTTCTTAATTAGAAACCGTTTTAGCGAATCGACCGTCTGGCGGGTGTGGATATTCCAGTTTATCTACACAATGTAAAAAATTGTGTATAGTGTTTCTGATGAAAACAATCAAAAATTTATAGCAGAAATTTGTGTTTTCAGATTTTCCTGCGAATATACAGAAATGTGTCGTTTCTAATTAGTTACGTTCCTATTCTCTGTAAAGTGAAAATTCTGCTGTATAACAAAGAATCTGCTGTATAATAAAGAAGTCTCCGTAATGACAATTGACAAAACAACTTACTGTAGTCTAAATGAACAACAATCATTTTTAGCAGTGTAATTGTCCCATTTGATCCAGGACTATAGCTGTTATGTCAGCAACAATATAATTCAGCAACAAAAGCAAAAAATAGTTATTCGACGTGAATGCTATTTATTTATTTATTTATTTATTTATTTATTTATGTATTTATTTATTTATTTGTTTGTTTGTTTGTTTGTTTGTTGGGTCTTTGTGTAAATAGGGCCCTTGATGAGACTTTTATGATTCACCCCCCTCCCAAATTTGATTTGTTTTACCTTATAAAGTTTCTTAGTACAGCCCTGTTTCTCAAAGATGCCATTTGTTTAAAGCCTTTTCAACCCCTACTTGAAAGTGGAATGACCCCTGGGCCATGAGGGTGCAGTGGTCTGGGTTGATGTGGTCAGCATTCCTCAGTGCTTTACCAACATCGATCCTAACCGCTGTCCACTCTGTCCCTCTCCTTTTCAGCCGGTAATCCAAGGGTAATTAGCCACCCTGCACCCCATTACATTTGTTTGTTTGTTTGTTTAAGTAAGACTAATTGCGGTGACACCATGTGAAATTCTCAATTGAGTAGTAATTAGTTCTGAAAAGAACTGGAGGTACAACTCGACGTTTCGATCAGTGTACTCTGATCGTCCTCAGGAGATTGATTGATAATACATTTATTTCAATGCTGTCCTTGGAAATAGAAATATACATTGCTTGTAATAGGTTGAAATACAGTATTACAGGTATATTAAATATATATCAAATTATTACACAAAGGACAACATTTAGGTTTGGGTGAAGCAAAAATGCTTTTGTGCCCTAACCTATAGGGACAGACAAGGAGACAAACAGGACAAAGGACTACAAAAACATACGAGTGTGCATGCAGGTGCTAAGACATAAACAATACGAAATAAATTAAAAGTTGGAAGTTATAAATATGCATCAAGAAGTGTTTTTTTTTAAAAGTTTTTTGACAAATATAGCCTGAGAGGGTGACGTTTTTATAGATTCACTAAGACTGTTCCAGTAATTAACACCACGCTGAATAAGACTATTTTTAAACAATGAGGTTCGACTGTAACAGACATGGATATTTTTTTGGAAGCACTTCGAGTATTGTATGAATGTATATTTGAGGTTAACGTAAAACATGAGCTAAAACAACCAGGTAATGCATTGTAAATTTTCCTAAATTTAAGTATAGTAAAGGTCTTTAAATCGTAACAGTTTTAGATTTGCAAATAAGTTAGCAGTATGATCACGGTGACTAGCATTGGAAATAATGCGAACAGCTCGCTTTTGCAACAAAGGAAGTCTGTCACAATTTACCGACGAACTACCCCAGGTTAGAACTGAATAATTTAAATACGGGAGAACAAAAGAATTATAAAGAATAACTAAAATTTCGCTTGGGATGAAGCATTTTAAAACCCTCAAACGAGGTACGATGGATGAATTCTCATCCACAAGTCAGTATTTTCGTTCCCCTAAACAAATAATAAACACCACCCACTTATCAGTCAATGATATCTCAAGCTGGACCATAACACACATCCTACAGGGGTTTCATTCAACAGGAGTCAGTGACGTTGTCGGGAGGGCATCGAAAATTCTGCCAGTATGGTTTGTGCACAAATTTTGACAGCATGCTCTGTGTACAACATCAATGCATGTTGGATGCATGGGAATTGAATACACTTCGAACTCGTCCAGTGATAAGTGGAACCATCTGTTCAGTCACTGGGCTAGTAGATAATTATCTTTTGATCTCTTGCCGACAGTGTAAGTTGTAATGCCCCGGCCCCCATCCCCCCCCTTTCTTCCAAGACATACATGTACTAGAGTGGGCATGTGGCTTGTTTCAAGTATGTAAACAATTGTGCCAGGTTTCTAAGTTTATTACAGGGGCTTGTGACAATAGCTTGCACAATGTTGCACAATAAACAGTTGTGTAATAAACCATGTGGCTTGGCTTGCATGCTACAAGGAGGGCCATACATGTTCATTCTTGAACATTGGCGTGCACATGACAATGTTTTTTTACGTGACCCTTCAGGCTCCGTACATTTTTTTCTGTGATATTATAACTTTCACTTTTATATTTTTTTTATACTTCTTGTTGTCGTTATAATACTGTTTTGGCATCCATAAAATAATAATCAAAACAGAAAAAGCAAACAATTCGTTGTCAATTTTTTTGTTCTTTTGTTTCATTTTATTTTGAACTAATTAAAAGCAATTTAATAATTTTTTCAATTAATTATTATTATTTTTTTGTTTTTTACAAACAAATAAGTTTAAATTAATTCCCGCAATACCTAGACATGTAAACAACACAATTAGATAACAAAATCGTTGGGGAAATGCCAAAGAAACCCTCTTAACTTATTAAAACCGTGTGTCAGATGTTTCTGACAGGGTCACGCATTTGCGTTACGACCAAAAAGGTCCCTCGTTTGAGGGTACGATTCATTATACCAATAGTTTTGGATATTTTGTTTGAGACATCACTAATGTGACTCTTCCAAGTAAGAATTTCATCAATTTTCACACCTAGAAATTTGGTAATCGTTACACGATTTAAATTTACACCATTCAAAACTAGTGGAACAGATTGGGTATATTTCTGTTGCCTCGAACAAAATATCGTATAGTTTGATTTAAGTAAATTAATACACAATTTGTTTGCTATAAGCCATGTAGGCTAGTGTTACGAATCTTACCCTTTGATTTTGATAAATATTAGCACCCCTTATAGTTCACTTCTTCCACTTCCAATATTTTGCTGACGATGCAATTTCAAGCAGTCTAAGTCCCAGGGTTGTTTCCCCGGACCCTCGATTGTCCGCTATGAATATGCAATCCATACAAGGACGCTACTTTTGCTCATGCATAATGCAACACCAGCGAGAGCCCTGTGTGCGTGCCACACCCTCCCGCCACATGGCTTGGAGCCGTCCTTTGGACTTAGTCTATTTTCCGAATACTTTCCTCGGAGTCCACCCTTCACACCGAACACGGTTCGTGGGTGAACCACCAAACAGTCACCGTGACTGACCTGCTCAGTCATTAGCCGTGGCCTGCGTGTAGTGCTCTAACCCCAAGCACAGCCGCTGTTCCCCTCATGCAGTAATAGCTTAGCATCCAAGCAAATAGCTTAACATGCCCAGTAAGCATTTTCCCTTGAACACGCCCTCCTTTCTAAGTTGTCGATCACTTCACTTTCGTCAAATACCTTACCTTATATGGAACAAGGACCTGTTGTATACCCCGATTTTGCACACGTTTCTACCCTTAGACGCGGAAGCCAAGTTTCTCATTGGCTAAGACGCTAAAGTAGGCTTATGTTTTATTCATTCCTAGGCCCCAGATTTCTATATAATCCCCAAGATTTCCTGATCTCAGCGAGAAGTGCGATTCCGAATGATATCTGTACGACTCGATCCATGACAGTGCGATATACCGAACTATTACGGTCCAGAGCCTCGTTCATTGAACCAATGGTGCAGGGCATCGATATGGCCATTGGTTCGCCTACATGTAGCTAATGCGGTCTGGTACACACTCTGGCCCCGTCCAGACACCCCGTGTAGTCAAGCCCCGGTGGTCCCCGTCGTAGAGACCGACCAGCCGCCCGTCTGTCGGTATAGCAGTGCCCGTACCGTATGCCGAGTGACAAGCCGCATGAACGAACGATGGTCCCCACTGACTGTACCCGATAGTTGGTATTCGTACACCCTATTCGGAACTTAGCACAAATATATAAGTTTAACTATTGACATGTACCTATACGCTACCACTCCTGTCATACATGTTACCAGTGCCTGTTATTATTGTTAAATAGTGATGTTAATAATAAACCAACCCCATTGATTGAGATTGTCACAACAAAGTTTGTGTCCGACTATTATTTGTTGACCCACGAAAGTGGGGAATGCAACACTACTTATTTTTTCAAGTTCTAAACACCTCAAAAAAAGAAAGTCCCCACCTGTATGTTTTAAAAATATTTTTAAATTTTAGAGACTTATGAGCATAAACATGATATGACGATTTAGCCTGATCATCGACACACATGTTGCAAGCAAGATTTGTGCGGATAACGTTGCGCATCAGTGCACACAACTCGGTTGATTGTGTGGGGGTACCTGTTCATTTCTCACAACTTTGCATTGTGGCTCAAAATAACGCCCCTGAACTCAAGCAAAATGGGTTATCCCTTTTTTCATCAGCTTTATTGACCAATACTTAAGACATAAGCAGCATGTTGGGTTTGTTCAGTAAGGGGTATAACCGCCACGATTGTTGATTGCTTCAGCCATTAACTGTGGAAGGTCTCTCAGGGTGGTTTCCTGCCCGATTCGAGCATCCAGGGACTGTTTCAATTTGTCCCAGAGATGCTCGATGGGGTTAATCTGGGT
>CM055816.1:40105270-40158154 GCA_029582265.1 Zoroaster sp. YZ-2022
ACACTGTATAAAAAAAACTTCAAACCTTTCCCAATAAAACAGTGATAATTACAATAAATTAACTCTATCATTGGCACCCAAAGCAACTACGGTACAAGTTAGAACCTGACCCCGCTATGACATCACAGTTGTGCTCATGAATATGCAATTGTACATGTCAACACGTACATATTGTACGTTATGTTTTCAAGTTAGGTCCTTAATTTCCGTTAGAACATGATTATTCTCGTGAAATTCTTGCGTCGGGAGATAAACAATTGATTTAATTTTGCCCGACACCGACGTGTGTATAGCACTGTATACTCAGTGCTTTCCGAGTGTCTGTGAAAAACCTACACAGGCGACTCGGGCGGGATTCGAACCCACGACCTCCTGCTTACTAGTGCAGACGTCTCGGAAAGCACTGAGTAGTGCTATACACACGTCGGTGTAGGGCAAAATTAAATCAATGATTATTCTCACAATGAATCTCACAATACGCACCAAATGTTTCCCGTGTAGGTGAAATAAATTTGGACGAAAGTAATTAGCAAACTCGAATAGACTCTTCTCGATTCCATAAAAATTAAGTTTTTTGGCCTAACAGTATCATGCAACATTATTATCTCGACCAGCTGAAGGACGCAGCACAACAAGAAACCACTGAGCTGAGGACGCTGATGCTGGATCGGGATGCGTAGAATGCAACCATCAGAGGCTCCCGACTGGTGTCGGCTGAAGACGACCTCTCGCATAAGTAGTAGTAATCTCACAAACTTTTTAATACATCAGCAACTTTGAATAGCCATCGGCTACGAGCACCTAATTGAAAAATCCAAACTTTTAAAATATTTTTAAATGGGCCATATCGTCACGATCAGAGCAGGCTTTCAACATGGCATGGGAATCGGTGTCCTAGTTCAAGCACTGGCCGACATTAATATGACCTTATCATGTGGGGTATTATTTTCAGTCACTGAGTTAATCTAAAACTAGCACTCTGATTCCATGTCCTGTTGATCGTGATTGTCCTGTTCCAGGGCAAGAGAGCAGAGTGGGACAGAGATATACATCAAACTGCTCGAAAGCAAGTTGGCCACTCCAAGTCGCTCAGTCTTTAAAGAAAATGTTGGTTTTAATTAAAATACAGTGGTGAGTGCGCCCCCGTACGTCCGTCGTACCTTAATTCATCATCACCACATTGCGCATGCGTGATTGCCAAGTCGCGCCAAAAACGAACAAGTACAAGTGCCGCGAAACTGGAATACTTCGAGAAATATCTGATTTGTGTAACTTATTTAATTAGTTTGGAATTTTATATAGTACCAGTATGGTCTTACAGAATAGTGGAAGGTACAAGGCAGACAAAGATTCGTCGGGTCCAAGGTAAACCTTTTGAAAACTGTAACTTTGTCGACAGCAGAAGACAAATGTTTTGCTAATGCTACTTGCTAGGCCTAACACGACGTAGGACTACGTTATTCAATGCATCATATCATTATCAATATCATTCGTTCCCTGTGTTGTGAATGTGTGTTACACAGTGCAGCCACTGCACTGGCTGCCACTGGCACTACCGACACTGTGACAGTACTGTCACTGACGGATGTTTAGACTACTCTGTAGTGAAAAGTTAACAGTTAGATATGACTCTGCGTCGGTGTAATGCACCTATCATTTATTTCCCCGGGAAGAATGTTGTATCCAACTGCCACTTTTTCTCGTTCATTATTTAGCATGTAGGCATGGTAGGGCTAGGCCTAGGGCTAGGGCAAGGCCCTAGTAAATATTATCATACCTGGAAAGAATGTCGTCATGTCGTAACCAGTTAAAAAATGATTTATCAATTTTTGGGCGTACAGAAAGTGAAAACTATCTTTAAAATCCACTTTTATTAAAACAAGTTTTATGATGGTTTTTGGACTTTATTTCCCTTCTAAAAAAATCTTCCCCTTCAGAAAATAGAAGGATCCTAGTAATATTAGTATTATTTATAGTTGCCACTGCGCATGTACAATGACCGTCTGTTAATTACTAACGTGGGAGTTGACAAGATCAGACTGACATGACTGAGGAAGTCATTGTATACCAAAAATGCCTGATTTTTCATGAAATAACTATCCTGGAATAATTTGAAGTATACGTCTATCATTATCCATATGTTCTCCACCTTACTGGGTAGGTAAGATTACATTATTGGTTATATTGATTGAGGAAAAAGTGGTGGTCGAATATGACATTCTACCCTCTTACCTGCTCAGTAAGGTGGAGAACATTATAGATGATGATGGACATATACTTCAAATTATTCCAGAATATTTGTTTAATGAAAAATCAGGCATTTTTGGTACACGATGACTTTCTCAGTCATGTCAGTCTGATCTTGTCAACTCCCCAATTAGTGACCAACACAGTCATCGTACATGCGCAGTGGCAACTATAATAGGATTTTTCTATTTTCAGAAAGGGAGGATTTTTTAGCGGGAAATAAAGTCCGAAAACCATAATAAAAGTGGATTTTAAAGATACTTTTCCATTTCTGTACCCCCAAAAATCGATAAAATCACTTTTTAACTGGTTAGTGGATGCACATAAAATTAAAAAAAAAAAAAATCCTTAAAAGTGGCAGTCGGATATGACATTCTTTCCGTTTCCCCCACCCAGGGAATTTGGTACCTTTTTTGTTGCCCAAATTGGGACTTGGGTCATGCTCACGTGCAGTGATTCAACATCCCCACATGTAACGTTAGCTGTTAGGTGTTGTGGATGGTTGAGATTATTGTCACTTCCACTGTGACCCCATATGTGGGGGAATGGGTAGAATGTTAGCCTTGATCAAGGCACGTCAGAGCGGTTTGGTTGCATAATTTTGCCCCACTAATTAGCTATCTGAACTCGACCGCACATGCACACAGTGCACGGATCCATACACATGTACATCTACATGTATGTATGTAGTACACTGTACATTACTGAACATGTACATGTACATGTTCATGGTACATACAGTGACCATTCGTTGTCACGCCTTGATCCTTCTGTACATGCCAAAATTTAAGGACTGCGCTGCTTCTTTTTGAGACCCGTTTGTAGAACAAAACGTCATGAATAACCCAAACCCATTGTTCTTGGAGTACTATGCCGTGGACTAGGTTAGTACACGAGTGGCACACTCCATGTAGGTAACAGACTTCTGGTACTATGCCGTGGACTAGGTTAGTACACGAGTGGCATACTTTATGTAGGTAACAGACTTCTGGTGCTGTGCCGTGGACTAGGTTAGTACACGAGTGGCACACTTCATGTCGGTAATAGACTTCTGGTACTGTGCCATGGACTAGGATAGTACACGAGTGGCATACTTCATGTAGGTAACAGACTTCTGGTGCTGTGCCGTGGACTAGGTTAGTACACGAGTGGCACACTTCATGTCGGTAATAGACTTCTGGTACTGTGCCATGGACTAGGATAGTACACGAGTGGCACGCTTCATGTAGGTAACAGACTTCTGGTGTTTTTATGTTTTTTTTTCTTCTGTTTACTATGCATAATATAGATCTGATGACTCTTCCGAGGCTCAACTCCAGAGGGCAATAGTCAATGATGAGTTGGACGCACGGTTTGGCTTCGATCGCTACAAAGACCCGGCAGAGAGAGTGGGATGGCTCATCAACATGCACCCGGTGAGAATTGACAGTGGAGCCAAGCCACAAGTCCCAATATTAGGCTTCAGAATCTGAAAATCACCAAAGGAAAATCTGTTTCCATTTTCTACCAAGTTCAAGTTCAAAACGGTCTTTGTTTAAAAAAAAAAAAAATTAATTAAAAAATAAAAACATATATATCCAAAAAGACACCCCAAAGATGCCCCAAAACACCAGAAACATCCCTCAGACATCCCTATTAAACTGGTGACAAAGCTTTTGCCATAGCTGGCCCTAAGGAATGGAACAAACTCCCTGTTCACATCAGAAATTCTTCTTCAATCCAGATTTAAAAAAAACTTCTCAAAACCTTTCTCTTCTAATTTCCGTTGTAGTCATTACTAGGTTTTCATTCTTGATTTGTTAAGCGCTTTGATCTTGTTAAAGGCGCTATATAAATACCCGTTTATTATTATTATTATTACACCCTTAAGAGAACCTGAAGATACCCTGAAAACACCTCTAAGATATTGCTAAGACAACCCAAAGATGCCCCAAAACACCAGAAACATCCCTAAGACATCCCTATTGCACCCCTAAGAGAACCAGAAGACACCTCTAAGATATTGCAAAGATGCCCCAAAACACCAGAAACATCCCAACAGACGTTTGTGCTTTACAACATTGACATTAGATGAGATTGACATTATTAAGAGAGATTTGAATGAGTCAATGAAGGTAGCTTGATAGATGTGGAGGGAGAGACTGTTGATACATATATGTGTATTAAACTTGTATTGTTTTACTTTTTTTCTCTGTCTTTAGGCTGATATCTTAGATGGAAATAAGAAAATGATCAGTGCCGTGGATTACTACTTCATACAGGATGATGGCAGCAAGTTTAAGGTTTGTTCCCACAAATGTTACTCCAAAGTTTTAAAGCAGTGATACAACTTGTCATGATTTTTGGCAAATCAAGAATCTAGACAGACTTGAAACAACCAACCTGTAAAAGTTTCACTTCAATGGGAGTGCAACTGATATATTTGGTACCTTTCTGCTATGCTATAATTACAAAATTAGCCTCGTTTTCAATCAATGTTTATTTTGTCTGTTTCTCCCGTGTTGCATTCAGGTCTCCTTGCCCTTCAAGCCCTACTTCTATGTCGCGACCAAGAAAGACACGGAACGGGAAGTGTCTTCATTTCTATCGAGGAGGTTTACTGGAACCATGGCTTCCATAGAAACCATGGCCAAAGAAGATTTAGATCTAGTGAGTAGGGTTTTTAGAAATGCAGTCCTGTGATTTTGCCGGTTTTTTTCCTGATTTTAGGATTTTTTACAAATCTCTCTTTGCCTCAGTATTTTCTTGGAAGAAGAGAAGTAGTCACCAAGGAAAGAAATAAGTAGCTTGTATTGTGTTCAAACCTCTAGTTTCATGTTTGTGGGGATGTGGAAAGTCTGTAAATCCTCCAAAATTAAACATCCAGGAGGTTCAGGGGGCTTTGTCCTCTAGACCAAAGGGAGTCCCAGGCCCACTACCCGTTTTTCAGAATTGTTTACTTTTGTCAAATCACACACTTGGAAATGATTGTTTTAATAATTCATTCTTGTAAAGTATTTTCTTGGAAGAAGAGAAGTAGGTCACCAAGGAAAGAAAGAAGTAGCCTGTATTGTGTCCAGACCTCTAGTTTCTTGTTTGTGGGGATGTGGAGAATCTGCAAATCCTCCAAAATTAAACATCCAGGAGGTTCAGTGGGCTTTGTCCTCTAGAACAAAGGGAGAGCCAGGCCTGCTACCCATTTTCAGAATTTTTTACCTTTGTAAAATCACACCCTTGGAAATGATCTTTTAATAATTCATTCTTGCGCGCTAAAAATCTTTATTATTATTATTATTATTATGTCAAATAACACTGTAGAAACATTTACTACGGAAACACAGTGAAAAGTCACTGTGTTATTGAAATTTACTGTATCTGCATGCGTATGAGGTTAACTGCAATTTAACAGTGACAGACCACAGTGAAAACTCCACGGTCGCGACCAGGATCCGAACCCAAATTCTAATGACTCAGTCATCAGAACATCAAGTCCAATGCACTTTAAACCGCTCGGCCATGGCACCCTATACTACCAAGTAGTGAATTTACTCTGTGGTTTTAAGATTCATTTATTGGGGATGAGTTTCACTTTTGACAGTTTAGCCACATTTGTTTTTGCCAGTTATGCCAGTATCCTGTCAAATAATTTTCTATACTCCCATTTGTTTCCCACTACAGCCGAATCATCTGGTGGGTCTGAAGCGCAAATACCTGAAGCTGTCCTTTGACAGCACCAACGAACTGATGAAGGTCAGACGGAGTCTGATGCCGGCGATCAAGAAGAACCAGGAACGAGAGAAATCAAGTGACTCGTATGCGTCTATGTTATCAAGGTATAATAATACTAGTCAAGTGACTTGTACGAATCTATGTTATCGAGGTAATACTCATTAAACAACATTGTACATAGTGTATGCTTTGGTGGGTGGGGGAGGGAACGGGTGGAGTGAGTCATGCCCATGGGTTCACAGGCCTTCATTTGAATAAATACGAGAGGAGCTACAGATCGCTCTCCTTAAATCACCAAAGTGATTTAAGGAGAGCGATTTGCTGTCACTAAAAAAACAAAAAACAAGTTGAATGTACAGTTATTGTAAATGCAACACTGGTTTATTTACACATACGGATTAGAAAATGGACACATAATCACCGACTCAACTGTCTAACTGAACTCATTCCCATTATAATTAGTTTGTCTTAACTTTATGTAGCAATGAAAACATCTTCTGGAATGAATTTAGAAAGGCAGGTCATAATAAATGTGGAAATTTGAACGCTTGACATTTTGTTTTCTGTCAAGTTTCTGCTACAGTAGTGCTACTTGCTTTAAAAAAATGCTCAAATATTAAATCAGGCAGGGCATTTTCGTACAGAACACCATGCACGATCGGCATGCGTGATGTTTTCTGTACGCCACATGTGTGTGGCCGGGGACCGTACTCAAGTTCCCTCAGCCTTATGTTCCCTCAGCCCTATGTTCCCTCAGCCCTATGTTCCCTCATCCCAAAATAGACCCTATGTTCCCTCAGCCCTATGTTCCCTCATCCCAAAATAGACCCTATTTTGGGATGAGGAACATAGGGTTGAGGGAACATAGGGTTGAGGGAACATAGGGCCTAATTTGGATTTAAAAAAAATGTTAGGCATTGAGGGAACATAGGGCTGAGGGAACATAGGCATGACCCCTGTGGCCGCTATCTAGCACAGTCTATACGAGTAACGTTCTCGATGTCGTTATCAATACATGTCATGTACAATGTACATACGTGTACATTTTTGCCAAGGACGGTTTTAGTGCCGAGTCTGCCGATGCGCGCTCAGAATCAAGTGGCTTATTTTGACCGCACTGATTACGGTTTTAACAAAATAATGTAAGTACACTCACGAAATTTTTAAGGAGCGCTGTGTTTTGCTCTCCTTGGAAAATATTAGGAGCGCTAAGGAGCGCGAGCGCGATCGCGCTCCTTAAAAATGAAGGCCTGGGTTCACATTTTTCGGAGATGAGATAAAATATGTATTTATTGGAAAAGTAATAAATCATTGGCAGCCACATGGCTGAATTATTCATACTTACAAAAGGTGTCACACATTACAAATTATACAAATATATGTTTCATTTATTCACGTTTATCATCATTTATTGATGAAATTCTTGCGTCTGGATGATTGACAATTTTTGCCCTATGCCTCATCGTCATTGCCATTGTCTCCATCTTATCTTCATCTTCCTCATCTTCATCTTCATTTCCATTTCCATGATCCTCATCCTCATCACTATCATATTCATAAACCTCATCATATTCATTAGCCTCATCATATTCATTAGCCTCATCAAATTCATTAACCTCATATTCATTAGCCTCATCATATTCATAAACCTCATCATATTCATAAACCTCATCATATTTATAAACCTCATATTCATAAACATCATATTCATTAGCCTCATCATCTTCATTAGCCTCATCATCTTCATTAGCCTCGTCATCTTCATTAGCCTCGTCATCTTCATAAACCTTGTCATATTCATAAACCTCATATTCATAAACCTCGTATTCATTAACCTCGTATTCATTAACCTCATCTTCATTAGCATCATCTTCATAAGTCTTATCATATTAATTAGCCTTATCATATTTATTAGCCTTATCATATTTATTAGCCTTATCATATTTATTAGTCTTATCTCCATAAGCCTCATCATCTCCATAAGCCTCATCATCTCCATAAGCCTCATCATCTCCATAAGCCTCATTTTCTCAATCTTCCACATCATCATCGTCTTCCTCTCCATCGTCTTCCTCTCCATCATTTCCATCATCATCTTTCTGATCCTCATCATCCTCATGTTCATCACCATCATTGTCATCATTATTGTCATCATCTTTATAAGCCTTGTCATTTTTAAAAGCTTCGTCATCTTCATAAGACTCGTCACCTTCATCTTCCTCATCTTAATCTTCCTCATCTTCATCTTCCTCATCTTCATCTTCCTCATCTTCCTCATCTTCATCTTCCTCATCTTCATCTTCCTCATCTTCATCTTCCTCATCTTCATCTTCCTCTTCCTCATCTTCATCTTCCTCATCTTCATCTTCCTCATCTTCATCTTCCTCATCTTCATCTTCCTCATCTTCATCTTCCTCATCTTCATCTTCCTCATCTTCATCTTCCTCATCTTCATCTTCCTCATCTTCATCTTCCTCATCTTCATCTTCCTCATCTTCCTCATCTTCATCTTCCTCATCTTCATCTTCCTCATCTTCATCTTCCTCATCTTCATCTTCCTCATCTTCATCTTCCTCATCTTAATCTTCCTCATCTTAATCTTCCTCATCTTCATCATCTTCATCTTCCTCATCCTCATCCTCATCTTCCTCATCTTCCTCATCCTCCTCCTCCTCATCTTCATCTTCCTCATCATCCTCTCCCTCATCATCCTCTCCCTCATCATCCTCTCCCTCATCATCCTCTCCATCACCATCAACAATTATCATAACTTCATTGTCATAAGCCTCATCATCTTCCTTTTCATTTTCCGCCGCCTTTCTTCCATACTTTACCATCATCAGCATATTATAATAAAAATTTCTCATTGTTTGATCAATTTTTTTCCTCAGCCATCTGATGGGAGAGGGAGACGGATCGGCTGGCAATAAGAAGAAGCTCTCGGATCAGATGGACAATCTGATCGACATCAGGGAGTACGATGTTCCCTATCACGTCCGAGTTGCCATCGATAAGAAGATCCATGTGGTATGATCTCTGAAATCTGCTACTTACATTATGTACGACTCTCAATCACAACAGAAGCCAGTATTGTGGTTGGGAAATCCACTTGTTCATGGTTTAACATTTTATTTTGTGTCTCTTTGATTTGAAGGGTCACTGGTACTCGGTACAGGGGCGTGGTTCATTGGCACCCATCATCATGCAGAGGGACGATCTCCTTGATAGACCTGTAAGTGTTCAATATTTGGAGTGCCATGCAGATTTTATTTATTTATTTTTTAATTTGAACATCAATCAATCACATCACATTTATTTCCATACTTCCATAAAAGAATTAACAAACTTTATATTAAAAGTACATTAAACGATGAAGCAGTAAATGTTAAATTCATAGCAAAATAAATTAGTTAAATAGAGCATGGGGGCTGTTTATATAAGCAGAAGCTTGTTAAAAACAGCCATATAGACAACACAAACAAAAAGGACAGACAAGAGACAAGACAATAGGTAGTTGCCATGGTCGAGCAGTTTAGTGCATCGGATTTGTGTTCTGATGGCCGAGTCATCAGAATGTGGGTTCGAATCCCAGCCGTGACCATGGTGCTTGTGTCCTTGAGCAAGACACTTTACCATAATTGCTTCTCTCCACCCAGGGGTAAATGGGTACCTGTGAGGGCAGAGTTGGTTGTGTTTGATTAGCCCTATATGCGCTGTAATGGCAGCAATTGAGCTGTATACTCCCCAGGGAGCTGAGATGGTTTCAGGAATGATTTATGAGCCTGATGAGCAGGGGTAATAATGTAATGCGCCTTGAGCACCAGTTTGGTGGACACGTGCGATATATAAGTCCACATTATTAGGTGTTCAGGTATGTGCCCGAAACACCTATTGTTTTTGTTAGTTTTTTTTTACTTCTTCTTCCCCGCGACTGTCCGGTAACAAACACATACTTGCAAACTTCACATGAACTTGAAACTTGGCATGTACTTAGAACTTAACAAGTAGATGAAACACGAGTTGTGAGTGACCCCAATTTGACCTTACTTCCTGTCCAAACCGGAAGTCAAAGTTTAATATTTAAAAAAACATCTCAACAACCACAAGAGGTAAATTCACAATTGTTGTACCATTGTACAGATCGTTAAATGTCAACAAATATTTACAAAAAGATGACCCCAATTTGACCTTACTTCCTGTCCAAACCGGAAGTCAAAGTTTAATATTTAAAAAAATCATATATCAACAACCACGAGAGGTAAATTTACATTCTTTGCACCATTGTGCAATTGTTGAAAAATATTTACACAAAGGTGACCCCAATTTGACCTTACTTCCTGTCCAAACCGGAAGTCAAAGTTTAATATTTAAAAAAATCAAATCACAACAACCACAAGAGGTAAATTCACAATATTTGCACCATTGTACAGATCGTTAATTGTCAAAACAATTTTACACAAAGGTGACCCCAATTTGACCTTTACTTCCTGTCCAAACCGGAAGTCAAAGTTTAATATTTAAAAAAAAACATGTCAACAACCACAAGAGGTAAATTGACATTTTTGCACCATTGTATAGATTGTTAATTGTCGAAAAATATTTACACAAAGGTGACCCCAATTTGACCTTTACTGCTTGTCTAAACCGGAAGTCAAAGTTTAATTTTTTTTAAATCATATCTCAAAAACCACAAGAAGTAAATTCACAGTTTTTGCACCATTGTACAGATTGTTGTCAAAAATATTTACAAAAACATGACCCCAATTTGTCCTTTACTTCCTGTGCAAACCGGAAGTCAAAGTTTAATATTAACAAAAATCATCCACAAGAGGTAAATTCACAATCTTTGCACCATTGTACAGATCGTTAATTGTCAAAAAATATTTAAACAAAGTTGACCCCAATTTGACCTTTACGCGTCCCGAACACCTAGTGTTTGTCAATACAAACACCAATCTCTAGTTATTATTATATTTGTGTGATTATTAAACAAATACTCAATTAACAAGAAAACACTGAGGCCCAAAAAAGTCTCCGGTTTCTGGTCATAGATCAGCTTCAAAATTGGTGAGTAGTCGCTTTTTTTTTTGCCACCCAGTGAAATATATGATACATGTATACACGGTTACTGGAACCAGACCAAATTTCCCATACCCAAAGTATCATGTGGCTAAGAGAGACCTCCCAAATCAGGCAAACCATTGATCCAGCAATTTTGACTGCAATTGGACATCTTTTTATAGCAAAAAAAGAAACTAAAAATGCTGACGCACGGATTTGAGATAAACGCGCGGAGACCAGAAACCAGAGATTTTTTTTTGTTTCGGCCGAAAATATTAACCCTTTCAGCCCCAATGGCGACTTTAGTCGCCCGTGCACTGTACCACGCTTGAGCCCCAATGGCGAGTTTAGTCGACCGTGCAGTACACCCCGCTTGAGCCCCAACGGCGACTATTGTCGCCGAGCGGAGTTCGCTTTTTCGAGAGGCTGTATTATTTTCGTTTGCCGCCCTCTGCTGTTGAATTTTATTTAGCCAGAAAGTTCGTTGACACCGCTTTATTTTGGTGTATGATACAATAGGGGTCACCATTACCATTTTTTGAGAAAACGACACGCGAAAAAAATCGAGTCTTCTTGCCTAAATTTCAGCATCATGGCTGATCGCGATGCAGAGATACTTGCAGAATTGTTTGCAGACAGTGACTCTGACATGGAATCTGTGAGTTCATCCGAAGAATCCGCTGAAAATAGCCACGAATCTGATGAACATTCTTCGTCTTCAGACTCGGATATCGATGTAGCTGGACCGAGTGGCTGGTGCCGGCCGTGGTCGTGGTGGAGGTCATTATTTACCAATCCAACACTACACACATGTACATGTAAATCCTCTGTAAAGTCGTGTACATCAATAAAGAAAAAGGAAACCAGTAGGAAATCTTTGTGTCTGATTATAAACATTTATTGTCATGCTTTCATCAGTAGTACAATGTATGGGCCATCTGGATCCTCTGGACAATGCACATGAAGAATGAATGAGTGTGCATGCTTTGCATTGAAACATGCCTTTGTCCCCATGACATATCCCTGGTCAATAAGCAGTGTTGAAAAGCTCCAATTCCAAGACTGCAAATTCAATAATAGATCCACATTAGCTGGTCATACAATAACATGTAGCTCTGGGTTTTATACAATATACATGTAGAAGTTTTATACATGATCCAAGTGTCAAACTTTGAACACCATGTTTCCTTTTCTAACATTTCTTTTTCAAAGTAACAATCAAACGTGAGTGCAGGGAGCACTCCAACTGAAATAATTTCAAAGCGTAAAATGACTTCACGCACATATCTAGCTGTGTTGTAAAAGCTTTAGCTTGCCTATGTTATATTTTGGTACCAAATGAAAGACCATTTCATGGGCTACAAATGGCATGCACAAAGTTTTTTTATGCAACAAATATTTCACATAGAAAATCGAGTTTGAAAATAGCCAGAAATTCAAGCTACGTTTTTGCTGTGTGTGTGTGAAAAAACGTGGGACTGGGGAGCACTGTGTGCATAAACAATGTGGGCACTGCAGGCTGCATGCACATAAACAATGTGGGCACTGCAGGCTGCATGCACATAAACAATGTGGGCACTGCAGGCTGCATGCACATAAACAATGTGGGCACTGCAGGCTGCATGCACATAAACAATGTGGGGCTGATAGGGTTAAAGAGAATTCACTTTTGAAAAGATACCGAATTCAGTCAACTTTTATGAACATATCAACCGTGATATTGCATCAGATCTCACTGTGACATCATTCATTTGCTCAAGTACAGGCCTGTGATTTCGCAGGATTTTTTCCTGATTTTACAATTTTTTTTACAAATCTCCCATTGCCTCAAAATATTCTTGAAAGAAGAGAAGTAGCCAAGGAAAGAAAGAAGTAGCCTGTATTGTGTCCAAACCTCTAGTTTCTTATTTGTGGGGATGTGGAGAGTCTGTAAATCCTCCACAATTAAACATCCAGGAGGTTCAAGGGGGCTTTGTCCTCTAGACCAAAGGGAGACCTAGGCCCGCTACCCATTTTTCATGTTTTTTTTTTTACTGTTGTCAAATCACACCACCTGACGGTAACATTAGCATATAGACCAAAAGGTGTCAAAAATGGTATCAAAACACCCACAAATTTCCAATTAAAAGGTAGAAAAGTGATGTCATTATGGATAATGTTTTTATATATCCATTCTGGGTGTGTGTATAGGATCCAGTCGTGTTGGCGTTTGACATTGAGACGACCAAGCTACCCCTCAAGTTTCCCGACGCCGAGATTGACTCGATCATGATGATTTCCTACATGATCGATGGGCAGGTATGAAAGAGTAAGAGAGAGCACGATAGTCGAAAAGGACTAGCGCAGACTAGTCTAAATTGTAGAGAAGACAATACAGTTCTTATTATAATACTGTAAAACTGGTAATTTTCGCGCAACATTTATTTTCGCGCTTTTCGCGTAATGATTAGACAGTGCGAAATTAAAAACACGCGAATTTATTACCCGCCCGGTGGATTGGTAAGTTACTAATATTTTCTTTGTTTACCTCTACCCCCGGCCCCGTAATGAAGACGTACCTACATGTACATACAAGCATTGTGCATAGCGCCGGTGCACGACTTCGGCACTATAATTAGGTCACCTTTTGAAGTGGTAAATACGTGTCAACCACATCGTGTGCATTGTACTACAAGTCAAATATTTACCGTGCGCGAAAGCAACAACCCGCGAATGTGTTGATAGGGTGGCTGAGCGCGAAAAAATTACTCGTGCGAAAATTACCAGTTTTACAGTAATGCATTTCTGGTAATGAAACCAAGAATCCCTCAAATGCACACTTAAGCACCGGGGTGCTTGCTTATGTGAACCAGGAACACCAGGGTAAACCCTACTCTTCCATGATAAGTGTTCTGGGTTCTTTTACGTGCATTACTTTAACCCTCCTACTAAATCTGTACTTCAGTAGGAAAGTAGGTATAGAGGTCAAAATCAGTCCACTGCCTGTTTTGGCTGTTGACCCCAAATATGCACACGGGGGCATTTTTGGCTGGTTTTTACTGTCATTTTGACCACCCCCCACAATACCAGACAGTGCTTTTACACAAAGCTGATGCACTAAACCACAACTTAACTAATCCTATGATCCCTAGACTAGGGCTGTGCTGGATATCCGGGTATCCGGATACCCGACCGAAACGGACATTACCCGGTTCCATTTGTCGGTTCAAACTACCCGTAAACGACTTTTTAAAATTCGGACTTAACATTTGAGCGGTGCGAACAGAAATCTGTGACTCTTGAACAATGTAATGTTTACACTTTTACAGACAATAATCTTTAAATTCAAGAGATTGCATTCCAATAAAGAAAAGATCGATTTAAGTATGGTATCCTCTGTGTTATAAAAGTCAATTTGTTACCATTTACAGTACATATATTTGTACACCACCGGAGGCATGTTTGCAACAAAAATGAAAACGAGTATCCGGGTATCCGAAGTTTCCTGATTTCGGGTATCCGGTTCCAAAAATATCCGAAAACGCGCACCTCTACCCTAGACAATAGCTATCACCAGACAGGGGACTCTTCTAGCGAGGGTAAAAACGGCGGGAACCACCCAAAAAATGGAGGTTGGGGAAAAGATGTCCTCCCTAACATTATCTGTTATCTTAATCACGGTCATCTTTTTTCCACACACACAAACAGGGATTTCTTATCACAAACCGCGAGATCGTCTCCGAGGATGTGGAGGACTTTGAGTACACCCCTAAGCCCGAGTACGAGGGGCCGTTTACGATCTTCAACGAGCCCGACGAGGCTAGCCTCCTGCAGCGGTTCATGGACCACATCCTGGAGGTCAAGCCTAACATCATGGTGACGTACAACGGGGACAACTTCGATTGGTCAGTTTGGATTACCTCATCGCCATTTCACTTGACGTTTGGCCTGTTTATTTAAGCTTGTGACGCAGTTGTTGATTCGTCGGTTTTGAGTTTTATCACAGCTGCTCTTCATTTCAGTATATAATTGGTTCATTGTGTATCATTTTCTAGCTAATAATAATAATAATAATAATAATGAGTATTTGTAATGTGCCGGTATCCGTCTAAAAACACTCATGGCGCAGCGACACACCTAATGATGCAGCGACACACCTAATGGCGCAGCGACACACCTATGGCACAGCGACACAACATGTACAAGATGAATACAAAAACAGACTATGAACAAGGTAGGTAGATTGATTATCCAATCCTCATTAAATGCGTCAGAGATGGAGAAAGTTTGACATGTTCATGGGTAAGTCATTCCACAATGAAGAAACAGCTGAAGCAAATGATCTTTCACCCCACAGGATCTATTGGTCTTGATTCTTCTAATAAGAGATGTTTGTTATTGGATCTCTTACTGACTCATGGTTTGATTGATACTCTTGAAGTAGTTCTAATAGATATGATGGTAACGGACGAGCGATAAACACAAGGATCTTGAAGATGATTCTGTCCTGAATGGGTAGCCAATGTAAATCTCTCAGAATTGGTGGGATGTGCTCTATACTAGCCTTAGACTAGATTACAATTCTAGCTGCAATATTTTGTAGACGAGACAAACGATTTATTTGATTATCTGGCAGGCCATATGAAAGCCAGAAAGTGGGGTGCCATGGTTGAGCGGTTTAGTGCATCGGATTTGTGTTCTGATGGCTGAGTCGTCAGAATGTGTGGGTTCGAAGCCTTGCCGCGACCATGGTGCTTGTGTCCTTGAACAAGACACTTTACCATAATTGCTGCGAGAGCCGAATTGAACCCAGCCACTGGGGATGTACAAGCCAGTGCATGCTTAGTGCCGGTCCCAAGCCCGGATAAATGGGAGGGTTGCGTCAGGAAGGGCATCCGGCGTAAAACCTATGCCAAATCAAATATGCGGATCATGATCCGCTGTGGCGACCCCTAACGGGAGCAGCCGAAAGAGGACAACATATGAAAGCCAGAAAAAGGGGACAATGAGCCCCCCCCCCAAAAAAAAACAAACAAACAAACAAAGTCTCCAGTTTCTGATCATAGGTCGGCTTCAAAATAGGTGTGGTGACACTTTTTTTAATTTTAAATTTTTTTGGGGGTAATCTTTTTTTTGCCAATTAGTGAAATACGTGATACATGTATACGCGGTTATTGGAACCAGACCAAATTTCCCGTACACAAAGTATGGTGGCTAAGAGAGGCCTCACAAATCGGGCAAACGTTCATACCTCTATGTGTATGTCAAAAAGTCGTTTAAAACACAGCACGGCAGAATTCCAATTGGTCCAGCAATTTTGGCTGCAATTGGACATGGTTTCATAGCACACAAAAAAAAAAAAATTAAAACTAAACATGTCCACGTTTTGTCAGTTTATTCGGATGAGTGGGGACCATTGTTTTGGTGTATTTGGCTTACCCAGTGAAATCAATGGGTTGTGGACTCAGCATGGAGTAAGGGACAAGGGCCAAAGTCATGGTACAGCCAAGCCTTTGAGAAGCCCAGCCAGGCCCAGGCTTTTCCCCTTCCTACTGGCCTATATAATGAGCTCTGCTTGCCTGGGCTAGGCCCTCCAGAAGCCCAGGTTATGTTGATTGGCAGGTAATGTATTGTTACAGGATTAGGACTCACAAAAGACAATTAGGAGGCCAGGTAGCCTAGGCCTGGCCAGGCTTCTCAAAGGCTTGGCTGTACCATGACTTTGGCCCTCCTCCCTAACAGACGTTGATTTACAATTGAGGTTTTCCTTTTTTTTTCCCTCTACTTTTTCTTCAGGCCTTTCGTGGAAGCACGCTGCAAGGTGCACAACATTGACATGTTCCGAGAGATCGGTTTTCAGAAGGACTCGCAGGGTGAATACAAGTCACGACACTGCATCCACATGGATGCATACAGGTAATAGTTGACCACCAGAAGGGTGAAAACCACCTTTGCAGGAGTGTGATTTGTCCGGAATTTTCCGGATTTTTGGATTTTTACAAATCGCAATGTTGTGATCCTCCGGATTTTAAAGATTTAAGCAATAAAGGAAAGCAAAGCAAATGCTCACAACTATAGATTTCACCCCAGCGCTGTTCACAACGGCGGCCCCAATACCCCTAGCAAAATTCACGTGGATTTTTCAAAACTGCCCAATCACACCCCCTGCCTTTGTCATTTACCCTTAAAGAGACAGTATTGTCACGATCAGAGAAGACTTTCAACAGGGCATGGCAGGGAATGATTTCATTCACAAATTTTGCACAGCAAAATTTGCATGCAGAAATATTTGTACGTGTGTATGTTATGCTATAAATTTTGAGTAGCGATTCTTTAATTTTGTGTTACATTTTGCTATGCGATATCGTTCACTGCATGGAATCGGTGTCCTATAGTTTTAAGATGAACACAGTGACTGAAATTACTGGTTTCATTTATGCAGCAGCAACTGTAATATGACCTTATCATGTGGGTATTATTTACAGTCACTTAGTTAATCTAAAACTAACATTCCGATTCCATGCCCTGTTGATCTTGGAGTGTCGTGGCCGAGCGGTCTAGCTTACCGGACTCAAGTTCTGGTGTTAGTAGCAGAATGTGGGTTCGAAACCCGGCCGTGACACTTGTGTCCTTGAGCAAGACACTTAACCATAATTGCTTCTCTCCACCCAGGGGTTAAATGGGTACCTGTGAGGGCAGAGTTGGTTGATTAGCCCTATATGCGCTGTAATGGCAGCAATTGAGCTGTATACTCCCCAGGGAGCTGAGATGGTTTCAGGAATGATTTATGAGCCTTATGAGCCTGGAAAATAATATAATGCGCCTTGAGCACCACTCAGTTGGTGGATACGTGCGCTATATAAGTCCACACATTATTATTATTGTTATGATATTGTCACTTTATCTTTTTGTTTTCACTAGCCGGTTAGACCAGTAAGACTTTTAACTATTTCACAAGCATTTTCACTTGTCCACATGTTTGTTAACCAGTTCGCGTCGGGAATAAAAAAGTTTTTCTGGGCCCCTGTGCGGGTTTCTTTTTCCCACACAAACACGTTAATGGAAGCTTCCACAGTGCGTGGCCACGTCTACCGAGCATGTCACTGTACGCTCGGCTCGTTGCCACGTCACCCGAGCATGCATACAAATATTCCGGAGTTTCCTATGGCGTGTTTAGACGCTCTCCGATCCGTGGTGCAAAAGAAAATTGCGTGTATACACGGCCTCCGGCGCGAACTGGTTAAGGGTCCACAATTGTCATTATTTATGAGGTTAGAACAAAGAGAGCCACATACTTTTAATATCAATGATTCCTTGTTTATGAGAGAATATTTCTTTGAAATTATGAAATTATGGCCCAGTGGAAATAAAATGTGTTAATAAAAATAACAAAAGAACTAGGATTCAGTGCAGTGTTTGTAATTTTGACTAGCCAGCCGAACTACTAGGAGAGAAGTTTTGACTAGGCCGCTGCCGTTTTATCTGGCAGTTGGCCAGTGGACTACTGGCAAATTTGAACCCTGCCTTTGTTTTGAATTTTTTTTTTTGACGGCAAATTGAGTAAGTTCAAAGTGTACTGCACTACAAATCTGTCAAGCATTGAATATGGGAATTCGGCTCAAGTCATTTATCCAGATCATTATCCTGCGATAAAGACCCAAGTCATTTATCCAGGTCATTATCCTGCGATAAAGATCCAAGTCATTTATCCAGGTCATTATCCTGCGATAAAGACCCAAGTCATTTATCCAGGTCATTATCCTGCGATAAAGACCCAAGTCATTTATCCAGGTCATTATCCTGCAATAAAGACCCAAGTCATTTATCCAGGTCATTATCCTGCGATAAAGACCCAAGTCATTTATCCAGGTCGTTATCCTGCGATAAAGACCACATGACAAAATGTGGCTGGCTCTGGCAAAACCCTAAACTTGGACCCAAATTTCAAAAGTGAGATTTTGGTATAGTTTGATTCTCTAGATTTTCCTTTTTCATTTGATACCAGATCTGTAGAAATCAGAAGAATTTTTTTTTATAATATAAGAAAAAACTAATTTTTCCTAACAAATCTGGTATCAAATGAAAGAGGACAATCTAGAGAATCAAACTATACCAAAATCTTAAAAAAAAGAAAGAATTTTTCTGATTTCTACAAATCTGGTATCAAATAAAAGTAAAATGTCACTTTTGAAAATTGGGTCCAAGTTTAGGGTTTTGCCAGAGACAGTCAGAAATGTTATTCCCTAATTTTTATTTTTTATTTTTCAGATGGGTGAAGCGAGACAGTTACCTTCCCGTCGGCAGCCAGAACTTGAAGGCGGCCACCAAGGCGAAGCTGCGCTACGATCCGGTCGAGCTCGACCCGGAGGAGATGTGTCGCATGGCGTCTGAGCAGCCTGCCGTCCTCGCCAACTACTCTGTGTCGGACGCCGTGGCGACATATTACATGTACATGAAGTACGTACATCCGTTCATCTTTGCGTTGTGTACGATTATCCCCATGGAACCGGATGAGGTAAGAATGTGTACAAAATGGTTTAAAAGTGAATTTCAGGGCTCGCCAAATCATTTGTCAGCATTTCCAGGGCAATCATAAAATCTTAACGGACAAGCACAACTTGCATACCTGTTGGAAACCCAACCGACAAGCACTTTTGTATCTGTAAGCAAACCTTCTATTCTCATATAGTTTTAATTAGTCTATGGTGTTGGTTTCAGACTTTTGAGTTAGAATAGCCAACAGATTAAAAAGTGAGATTGTAGCCATAAGCAGGTTACAAAATTCTCATGCACTGGACGATACCATTTTAAAGATGACAAACGTTTGTTACACAGTGGCCATTTTTAAATGTTCATGCGTAAAACATGCCCTCTGTTGTAATGAGAAACCTGTTCATATTGGCCGTCTACTGGCCGTTGGGGATATGATCCCTCGTCCGCCCTTAGAGGAAGTAGACTGCCTCACTAGTTAACCCATAGTTGGGACATGATTGGTGGGAGTCAGGGCGTGTCCACACACCGGTGGGCCATGCACCCCTCACCTCTAGCGCTCATGTTGCTCCGAGATCCCCAAGTAGTTCAGCCTGGGACCAGCCCAGTTACCATGTCTGTGGAGGTACTACTAGAGTCTTGGTATAGGAGAGGCTATGTACTGGCAGGAAATGACTTACATATTTTGCATTACTTTTCGCTGAGCTAGCCAGTGGTAGTAGCTGAAAGCAGATGGTTTTAAAGCAGAAAACTACACTAAAACTACACTACTACAACACTACTACAACACTACTACAACACTACTACAACACTACTACAACACTACTACAACACTACTACAACACTACTACAACACTACTACAACACTACTACAACACTACTACAACACTACTACAACACTACTACAACACTACTACAACACTACTACAACACTACTACAACACTACTACAACACTACTACAACACTAGTACAACACTAGTACAACACTAGTGCAACACTAGTGCAACACTAGTGCAACACTAGTGCAACACTAGTGCAACACTAGTGCAACACTAGTGCAACACTAGTGCAACACTAGTGCAACACTAGTACAACACTACTACGACACTACTACGACACTACTACGACACTACTACGACACTACTACGACACTAGTACGACACTAGTACGACACTAGTACGACACTAGTACGACACTAGTACGACACTAGTACGACACTAGTACGACACTAGTACAACACTACTACAACACTACTACAACACTACTACACTAGACGTATCACATTACCCTGTGGCATGGCCACCAAGACACCCAGGTATCCAAAGATTTCCAAATTCAGGTATCTGGTTCCCGAAATAACCAAAAACGTACAGCCTTGGGGAGGAGGGCCAAAGTCTTGGTACAGCCAAGCCTTTGAGAAGCCCGGCCAGGCCCAGGCTCAGGCTCAGGCTCAGGCTCAGGCTCAGGCTCAGGCTTTGCCTGTGACTCTCCAAGGGAGGAGGGCCAAAGTCTTGGTACAGCCAAGCCTTTGAGAAGCCCGGCCAGGCCTATGAGCCTATATAATCCCCTAGCTGAGCACAAAAGACGCTTTACTGATGAATACACGTAGATCTCAAATAGCTCTTATTGTCAAAAAAAGAGAAAAAAATGGCCGAGTTCTTACAGAAATCTCCTCTCCACATCCACTCCATGACTGACACCTCAGTTGTCTTTTGTTCACAACTGCAGCCAGTATAATGAGTTCTACTTGGCTGGGCTAAGCCCACCAGAAGGTTTGATTAATTGACTTGTACTGTCCTGTTACAGGATTAGGACTCATAAAAGACGGATTAGGAGGCCAGGTAGCCTGGGCCTGGCCAGGCTTCTCAAAGGCTTGGCTTTACCATGACTTTAGCCCTACTCCCTAAATAGCTACAAATTACAATAGTAATCAAGTGAGTGTTTTTTTTTTTCTTCTTTTTTCTTCCCTCAAGGTCCTTCGTAAAGGCTCTGGCACCCTATGCGAAGCTCTCCTTATGGTGCAGGCCTTTCACGCTAATATCATCTTCCCGAACAAACAAGAGTCTGTGTTCAACAAGTTGACCAACGATGGACATGTCCTGGACACGGAGACGTATGTCGGAGGTCATGTAGAAGCCCTAGAGTCCGGTGTGTTCAGGAGTGATCTGCCGTGCCGATTCCGCATGGTATGTAAAGGCCTGTGATTTCTCAGGATTTTTCCTGATTTCAGGATTTTTTGAAAATCTCCCTTCGTCTCAAAATATTCCTGAAACAAATGAAGTAGCCACCAAGGAAAGAAAGAAGTAGTCTGTATTGTGTCCAAACCTCTAGTTTCTTGTTTGTGGGGATGTGGAGAGTCTGTAAACCCTCTAAAATTAAACATCCAGGAGGTTCAGGGGGCTTTGTCCTCTAGACTAACGGGAGACCCAGGCCTGCTATTTTTCAGGATGTTTTATGTCAAATCACACCCCTGTATGTGTGTTTTGTCGGTTGTAAAAAACAATTAATATAAGTTGAAATGCCTAGACCAGGGTGTGAAAAGTACTCTCTGCTTGAAGGGACCATATCGTCACGATCAACAGGGCATGGAATCGGAGTTTTAATTTTAGATTAACTCAGTGAAAATAATCCTCAAATGATTAGGGCTGTGCCGGGTATCCGGATACCCGACCGAAACGGTCATTACCCGGTTCCATTTTTCGGTTCCAATTACCCGTAAACGACTTCTTCAAATTCGGTGCAAACAGAAATCTGTGACTCTTGAACAGTGCACTTGTACAGACAATTATTTTTAAATTCAAGAGATTACACTCCAATAAAGAAAAGATCGATAGTATGGTATCCTCTGTATTATAAATGTCAATTTGTTACCATTTACAGTACATGTATTTGTACACCACCGGAGGCATGTTTTCAACAAAAATGAAAACGGGTATCCAGGTATCCGAAATGTCCTGATTTTGGGTATCCGGTTCCAAAAATATCCAAAAATGCACGGCCCTAAACATGATAAGGTCATAATACCGTTGCTGCTGCCTAACTGAGCCAGTAACTTTTAGTCACAATTTTGAACCATATTCAACATTAGCCAGGAGGGGTTTGCTATCCAGAAGTGAGGGTCTGCTATTAAAAAGGTTCCTCCTCACAGATAACCCGGAAATAAAAAAAAAAAAATAATTGTTTTCAATTCTTGCAAACAAAAACACTTTCTATTATGAACTTCATAGGCCTAATTGAGTTCACATTATAACTTGGGTTGAAAATTGCATTTATTTAAAACCCTTCTATGACTGAAAGGGTCAAAATCATTCAAAGTTTTTATATACACGCCAAGGTATATCTAGTGCACTTAAAAGTCAAACACTGTCAAACCTTACGTGTAGTAAGTACATTTACAGGTCAAAATGAGTTGACCGTTTTTGACTGGTAAAAGCATTATTTTGTATTGTTGAGGGTGGTCAAAATGACAGTAAAAAACAGTCAACAATGCCCCTGTGTGCACAGCTGGTTCAACAGTCAAAAACAGGCAGATGACTGATTTTTTTTACCACAATAGCTACTTTAAATTTTTATTATTTTTTTTATGCAATTCGCCCCACACAAAGCCAATGGCCACTCCAAGGTGGGGGCTACACAGTCATTAAGTTGTTACAACGACTCCACACTGAAGAAACCAGCCCCTCGCACTGAAACAAGACAAGTTAATAACCAGCCTCTTCATGGTGCGAATAGGACTGGGAGGGGTAACTAGTCCAGAACAAGGCAGTTGTGAAACTGCCTCTGCCCCTATAACAAAAGTTTAGCTTTAGTAGGAGGGTCGTTTTTGCTAGCTGTCTGCATTGTGAAAGCTCGAAGGTTGAAATGAATGTACGCGTCCAAATGTCAGTGCTGTACCTTCACTTTAAACAACAAATCATCATCAGGTGCCCGAGGCATTTCAGACACTGATGGAGAACATCGAACGAACCATGCGCCACGCCATCGAGGAAGAAGAAAAGGTCCCTCTGGAAACGGTGACCAACTTTGACGAGGTATGTAGGCCACGGATATCCCAGGAGAGTTGAGAGGTTACAACCAGATCCAAATAATAATAATAATGTGTGGACTTATATAGCGCACGTATCCACCAACTGAGTGGTGCTCAAGGTGCATATTATTACCCCAGCTCATAAGGCTCATAAATCATTCCTGAAACCATCTCAGCTCCCTGGGGAGTATACAGCAACCAACTCTGCCCTCACAGGTACCCATTTAACCCCTGGGTGGAGAGAAGCAATTATGGTTAAGTGTCTTGCTCAAGGACACAAGTGTCACGGCCGGGATTCGAACCCACATTCTGCTGCTAACACCAGTACTTGAGTCCGGTAAGCTAGACCGCTCGGCCATGACACTTCAAAGTGAACAAAAATGTTAATTTAATTAAAAAGTGTTTTTCGTTCACGCTTGGTTGTTTTAGAGCCAATAACCACAGGTATGTACCCTTGTACAAGCGTCACAATAAATCATAAATTCGTTTGCGTAGCGTGTATGTTACTTCTGAAGTAGGTCGCTTTTGTTTCTCACTTCCGAAAGCTGAAAAGACTGTCCTAATTTCATTTCCGTGGAATTTTTTACTTGACTCACAATGGCGTTTTTTTTTAATCGCGATTTATTTTTTTATCACGATATATTTTTTTAATCGCGATTTTCCTATATCTCGATAACTTAAAAAGTAAATAGGTTGATGAAATTCTTACGTCGGGTGATAAACAATTGATTTAATTTTTCCCTACACCGACGTGTGTATAGCACTGTATACTCGGTGCTTTCCGAGTGTCTGTGGAAAAAACTTCACAGGTGACTCGGGCGGGATTCGAACCCATGACCTCCTGCTTACTTGCTATCAGTAAATTGTAAAATATAATAACAGTTTTTTTTTGGCTGTACATGTGTAGGTGTGTGCCGATGTCAAAGAGAAGTTAGCCGCCCTGCGAGACACACCGGCCAGACTGGAGAATCCCATCATTTACCACTTGGACGTCGCCGCCATGTACCCAAACATCATCCTCACCAACAGATTACAGGTAAAAAAATTACATGCTTACCAGTCAAATTTGCTATTAAAAGCAGATTTCTCTGGTTACCAGCCAAACTTTCATATAAAATGTATGCATTTTGGCTGGTAGTCTGTTTTATTTTGCTTAGCAAAAATATTTGCTTAGCGGCTCTATGGCATTGGCCCCTGGTTAGGGAGGAGGGCCAAAGTCATGGTACAGCCAAGCCTTTGAGAAGCCTGGCCAGCCCCAGGCTTTGCCCAGGCCTAGGGGCCTTTCTTATCTATCCCCTGTCTGAGCAAAAAAGAACCTATACTAATGAATAGATCTCAAATAGCTCTTATTGTTAACACAGACTTGACTGACACCTCAGCTGTCTTTTGTTCACAACTCAAATCTTGTCATAGTATATTAAGTCGCTGCTTAAAACTCATCTTATGTCACAATTTTTCAAAGATGATGTATATTTGTAATTGCATTGTAGGTACATGTATCTTGGTACATAATTTTGTTTTCTATGCTATCATTGTATATTGTTTGTATTCATGTTTTTTCTGTTTCCGCGCCTTGAGCGCCCAGCAGGGTGGATATGTGCACGCTACAAATCTTTATTATTATTATTATTATTATTATTATTATTAACTGCAGCCATTATAATGAACTCTAACCTCGCTGGGCTAGGCCCTCCAGAAGCCCAGGTTATGTTGATTGGTAGGTACTGTATTGTTACAGGATTAGGACTCACAAAAGACAGATTAGGAGGCCAGGTAGCCAGGGCCTGACCGGGCTTCTCAAAGGCTTGGCTGTACCATGACTTTGGCCCTTGGAATAGGAACTATTGCCATTGCAACATGTGTGCTGCCAGTATTATTTATGAATTTTGAAACTTGTCTTCTTTTTGAAACTTGTTTTTCACTTTTCTACCAAACAAAATTATATTCATCGGAACATTGTATATTTCATTTTAGAAAAGATTACATTACCGTAAACCCATGCTTCTCGTCAATATTTTGAGAAATGTATTACTTTAAAGCATTTGTTTTCCTTGCCTCAATTAAAATTGCAATGTTCGATAGAAATTGCCGTAAAAAAGCCGAAAGCGCTGGCGATACACCTTTAATGATAATAATGTGCCTTTGTTCATTGGTTCATTGACAGCCTTCAGCCATGGTGGATGAAGTGACCTGTGCAGGGTGTGATTTTAACAAGCCCGGTGCCCGCTGCCAACGGCAGATGGAGTGGATGTGGAAAGGAGATTTCTGTAAGAACTCGGCCATTTTTTTCTCTTTTTTTTTTCAAATTGGGTTTGCAAATTGGAGCTGCTAAACAGAAAAAATTTCTGAAAAAATATATAATATACAAATACATAAATACATGTATAAATATCAATGTCATTTGGGTTGGGTTAACCCCTTGTGTACGGTATTATTTTTACTGAGTGAAGGTGGTTGCGGCCAACATCTGTGAGGCCGGGGAGCACCGGGTCAAACCCGGCCGTGGACGTGTGCACAACTCCGCTGTTCAGCCAAGCGTATAGACCAAACAATAAGCGGGCAAGCTAAACCGGGCATACCCTATTCATCGTACGTGAAGTCCCCACATAGCGTAATTGAATGGCCGGTGTTCAGAAATCTCATGAAAAGGCTGTATTCAGAATGCTCTCGAAAGCCCAATCTATTATATAACACTTCATTTCAAGAACAATATGGTTCACCAAACTACCAGCCTTCTTGATGATTTCTATTCAAGGCAAATTCTCAGCAAATACAGCTGGAAATTCAATTAATTCACCGGCCGTGGCTATAGCCGTCAACCGTACGCAAGGGGTTAACACAGAAATTCACTTAACAGGTTGTGTTGGTTACCAGCCAAATTTTCATGCAAAATGTGTACACTCTGGCTGGTTGACTGTTCAAAACATGCTTAGCAAAACAATTTGCAAATTAAGACCACTTTTTTCAGTTGGAAGTCAATGACTCCAGGTCATGATATTTGACCGTTTTTATGAAATCCCATGTATGGACCTGAAATCTTTGTTTTTCCGAAAAAAATTTGAGAACATACAAATTGTGATAAACAGCTTGGGGCATCACAGTGATTTTAGTCACTTTTTAGTGGAGAGCACCCATTGAAATTAAATTTCCTAAATTAGAACGAGAAAGAGAACGGCAAATCTGAATGGGTTTTCACCGTTTTGGTTGTGATTTCAGTGCCGGCATCCCGGGGGGAGTACCAACGTATCAAACAACAGCTGGAGATGGAGAGAATTCCTCCAGTGAACCCTGGCGAGCCACCGAGAGTCTTCCACGAGATACCCAGGGAGGAACAGGCAGCCATGGAGAAGAAACGGTTATCGGGTAATTTTTTTTTCACTGTTCAACCAAACTCCTGACAACTGTTTTGGGAAATATCTCATTTCAAATTATTTGTTTTTTCCTTTCTGAAAGGAAATGTTCAGTGTTCTAATGATATGATGATGGTATAAATTTTCCCTTGAAATAGTTTTGTCTGAGATTTAGAGAAATGTTTAGAGACAAGTTCAAAAAAATTCAGAGACAAGTTCAAAAAAATTCAGTTCAAATTTAGGAAAGAGTATTTTTTCCTTAAAGGGACCCTATGTCACGATTAACAGGGCATGGAATCAGAGTGCTATTTTTAGATTAACTTAGTGACTGAAAATAATATCACCATGATAAGGTCATATTACCGTTGCTTCTGAATAAATGAGCCAGTAGTTTTCAGTGGCTGTTCATCTTAAACTAGGACGGTGATTCCATGCCCTGCTGAAAGTCTCCTGTGATTGTGACGATACAGTCCCTTTAATTCCACATTAGAATGAGATGAAAATATCTGAATGCATTTTCACTATGTACTCGTGTGCACAATTTAAAGGGACACTATCATCACGATCAGAGCAGACTTTCAACAGGGCATGGAATCGGTGTCCTAGTCTTAAGATGAACACAGTGACTGCAAATTACTGGCTCATTTATGCAGCAACAACAGTGATATAACCTTATTATGTGGGATTCTATTTTCAGTCAAAGAGGTAATCTAAAACTAGTTCTCCGATTCCATGCCCTGTTGATCGTGATGATACTATCCCTTTAAATAAGCTGACAGTTTCACAGGATGGTTGTTTAACCGAAGCCCCTTGGTATTCTGGCTAGGAACCTTCCTGAACCCTAACCCCCTATAGGTATTCTGGCTAGGAACCTTCCTGAACCCTAACCCCCTATAGGTATTCTGGCTAGGAACCTTCCTGAACCCTAACCCCCTATAGGTATTGTGGCTAGGAACCTTCCTGAACCCTAACCCCCTATAGGTATTCTGGCTAGGAACCTTCCTGAATCCTCCAAAAATCCATCAGTGCACTTTTGGAAACATGCCGTTATCTTCAAAATGCACCATGCATTTTCGTTGATCTTTCATATTCAGCACTTATGGCCTGTACTTCTTGCCAGGTAGTAATTTTGTCCCATTTGAAGAGGTGAAAGTACCAGTTTCCAACAGTGCTGAATTTTTCCCAAAAAGTGCCCCTTGGAGGATTTTGCAGGATATGGGGTGGTTAGGGTTTAATGTTTATATATATTATCTTGATTCAGAGGGAGTAAACCATTCTCTTAGAACATTAACAATGCTATATATATTCCCTAAATAACAGGAAACAAATGGAAATGAAAACAGTATTACAGTATTCACAGTATTAACTCCAGTGAAAAAAAATCCTATTGGGAGGCAACATGGAGACCATTTTGACATTTTATCTTTTCATGTACATGTTGTTTTCTTTATTTGTAAATCAGATTATTGCAGGAAGGCCTACAGAAAGACCAAAATGACTCGACAGGAGGAACGGACGACAACGATTTGCCAGCGGGAAAACTCATTCTATGTGGACACTGTCCGTGCCTTCCGCGACCGACGTTATGAATTCAAGGGCTTGCTCAAGGTAATTAATTGCTGGTGATTTTTTTTTTTCATAGTGATCTGAAAGTGATTTTGATCATAGTGATCTGAAAGTGATTTTGATCATAGTGATGGGGAAGTGATTTTGATCATAGTGATCTGAAAGTGATTTTGATCATAGTGATCTGAAAGTGATTTTGATCATAGTGTAATACTAGATTTGGACGTATTACTTGAGCTGGCCATTATAGATAGATTTGTAGACTATAGACGAACATACGCATATACAGGAGACAGGTTAAAGTTATATCTTTGGACTTATATCGGATTATATTGACATCTTTTAAATTGTCTGTTGTCGATACAAATTCTTATGGGCAATTCCATGGTTACTCATGTTACATTTGTTGACCCAAATGTGCACACAGGGGCATTTTTGACAGGTTTTTACTGTCATTTTGACCACCCTCAACAATACCAGACGATGCTTTTACCAGTCAAAAACGGTTGACTCATTTTGACCTGTAAAAACTACGTGTAATTTTTGACAGTGTTTGACTTTTAAGTGCACTAGATATACCTTGGCAAATATATCAACATTTTGACTGATTTTGACCCTTGTAGTCATAGGAGGGTTAAGAGTGGGCTCAAAACCTTATGGCCTTAATATGGTTTCATGGTTCCGTCTTAGGTGTGGAAGAGGAAGGTAGCATCCGCTACGGAGAAAGGTGATGCTAATGAAATAAAGAGTGCCCAGAATAAAGAGATATTGTACGATTCACTCCAGCTAGCTCACAAATGCATCTTGAACTCGTTTTACGGTTACGTCATGAGAAAGGGGTAAGTTTACAGTTATCAATGGATGTTATCATCCCTGTGATTTCTCAGGATTTTTCAAGATTTAAGTTTTTTTGTTATAAATCTCCCTTGGCCTCGGAATGTTCTTGAAAGAAGAGAAGTAGTCACCAAGAAAAAAAAGAAGTAGCCTGTATTGTGTAGGGCTGTGTCGGGTATCTGGATACCCGACCGAAACGGTCATTACCTGGCCTGGTTCCATTTTTCGATTCCAATTACCCGTAAACGACTTAACATTTGAGTGGTGCAAACAGAAATCTGTGACTCTTGAACAATGCACTTGTACAGACAATTATCTTTAAATTCAAGAGATTACACTCCAATAAAGAAAAGATCGATAGTATGGTATCCTCTGTGTTATAAAAGTCAAATTGTTACCATTTACAGTACATGTATTTGTACACCATCGGAGGCATATTTTCAACAAAAATGAAAACGGGTATCCGAAGTTTCCTGATTTCGGGTATCCGGTTCCAAAAGAACCTGAAAATGCACAGCCCTAGTATTGTGTCCAAACCTCTAGTTTCTTGTTTGTGGGGATGTGGAGAGTCTAAATCCTCCACAATTAAACATCCAAGAGGTTCAGGCCTGCTACCCATTTTTCAGGATTTTCTACTTTGGTCAAATCACACCCATATGGCTTATCATTGTACAACGTCCCCTTCAGCCACAGTACATGAACCATGTGATGTTTACTCAACCTGTAACAGGGTTCGTACGGGTCATGGAAAACCTGGAAAGTCAGGGAATTTTGCTTTTGCATTTTCCAGGCCTTGAAAGTCATGGAAAAGGGTAAACTTCTTTAAAAGTCATGGAAAGTCATGGAATTTTAAGACTTATTAAAACCAGTTCGCGTCGGAGGCCGTGTACACACGCAATTTTTTCGCACATGGATCGGAGAGCGTCTAAACACGCCATAGGAAACTCGGGAATATTTGTATGCATGCTCGGTTGACGTGACAACAAGCCACGTGCGTAAAGTGACGTGCACAGAAGACGTGACCACACGCTGTGGAAGCTTCCATTGTCCTTTCGGGTGACGTGAAAACACGCCATTTTGGCAGAACTCGTGCTTCGGTTGACGTGTTATTGTGCAACACTTGTTCGGCGCAAGAGCGGGGGCCGTAAACGCGCTCGCTTCACATGGGTGGTTGTGCGGGGGCACTCGTAAACCTGTTCCACACCTTTGTCTTTGTCTCCATTGAAATCTGTAAAGCTGCGGTATACTAAGATTTCTATAGACCAATTACCGTGCACCATTGTCCCATTGTTACTCGGTACCACACCACTCGGATAATGGGGAAGGAATCCTTCCTCCATGCTCGGTTGACGTGTAACTACGACGAAGAATTCTTTCGAGGGCTCGGTGGACTTCTAAAGACGCAACACCAAATCTGCCCTCCTGGCTATAATTCCCACGGAAAACTCGCCAATTTATCTGCTAATAAGCTAAATGGGGGTGTCTCATCTTAGTTTCACTGACGTAACCGAAAAAAAAATCACGCAAAAAAAAAAACGTGTTTGTGTGTGAAAAAGAAACCCGCACAGGGGCCCAGAAAAACTTTTTTATTCCCGACGCAAACTGGTTTTAAAAGAAAAAGAAACAAGACAACCGGCAACCAAAAAGACACAATTTCTAGGTCACAAGTTCACATCAAAGAAATGTCTGCCGACTTTGGAATGTTGAATGTATCAATTTGGGATGAGAGCCAAGACAAGAGTTGGGGCTATTGTTCACTTGACAATGACTGACAGGTTGTGGTTTTACACTCCCAGACCAAGAGACAATAACCTCTGGGACCTGGTTCTTGGCTGGTTTACAAGCTATTATAAACTAAACGCGCATGGGTCCCACTCTGCCTGGCACGCGGGTACTCCGCTCATCTGGTTTTTGCCTAAGCAGAGTGGTAGCGGAACCAGTGTCGTTTAACGTTGAATGCTTATAAATAGATCGCGGCAGGCCGCATAATTACAAATGCGGTGCATCAAAAACATTCTCTTGAAAAGAAACAAAGTTGCCGGCCAATTAAAATGTATCAATAAAGCTTCCTTCAAGATGAAATAAATCCCTCAGTGGCAACAATTATTGTTGTTCACAATTAGTTCTCGAACTGAACAAAGGAAATTTTGGGGTGTTTTTTTTTTCACCATGGAATAAATTATAGCGTATCGATATTTTTTATAGCGTATATTGGGCATGCCTGGCTAGAACACTGGTGTTATGCGAATCTACTTAGATTCGCATTGTTAATGTTGGGCGCGAATCGAAAAGTCATGGAAAAGTCATGGAATACTTGTTGTGAAGGTCATGGAAAGTCATGGAATTATCTAAGTAAAAAAGTGTACGAACCCTGTGTAAGATTTTTGACGATGTCAATGTCTGGTTTTTTTTTGTCACCAGTGCTCGCTGGTACTCTATGGAGATGGCTGGCATTGTGTGCTACACTGGAGCGAGTATCATCACCAAGGCTAGGGAGATCGTTGAGCAGATTGGGTAAGTAAATCTGTCTCTGTTGCTTGTGTAGCAGAGATACCCTTTTGTGAACAAAATTATTACGTAATTTGTCCGGATTGTTCTGGATTTTCAGATTTTTACAAATCGTAATGTTGCGATCCTCCAGATTTTAAAGATTTAAGCAATAAAGGAAAGCAAAGCAAATGCTCAGAACTATAGATTTCACCCCAGTGCTGTTCACGACAGCGGTCAAAATACAAAAATTATGTGGATTTTTCAAAACTGCCCCCATCACACGCCTGATTTATGATATAATCTTTCTGATAATGAAAGGGATGAATCCTCAAAAGCGCCTTCTGATAATTGTGACCAAGGATTTCCTCAAAAAACACCTTTCGCAGTACCTTGTAACCCTGAAGAAAGCTGTAAAGAGAAGATGATTAACCCTCTCAGTACCGAATTGTTTTGACATAAACAACCGCTGGTGACCGCATTGTTTGACCACTCAAGCGTGAAGCACACATTCTTACACAACAGAAAGCTTGTGTTCAAAGGCCAATTTTACAAACTCTATTATCACCTTGAAGATATCGTTTTACAGCAAAATAAATAATAAAAAATATCTTACTTATTGAATTCCCTTTCATAAAATCCAAAAAACATTAAGATCGGTCAATAAATGTCCAAGTTCTCGGTCTTTGTTTCCTCAGTGTGATCTGTAAACTCAAACACTTTTTTGTACACAAACACATGGCGCTCCGTAGGTGTTTGGCATTTCGGATCTTTAAACTCCAATTTGAAGGGATTGCATAATAGCAACCTTATTTTATTTCACCATCAATGGAAAGATCCGATCTTGCTCTTTCCAACCGTTGTAAGCTTGGGTATGGAGGGTAAACATGGACAAAACTACAGCTTTATAACAAATGGCCTTTGTGCTCAGGCTTGAGTGCTTTTTTGTGTGAAAGCTTGGTCGACTAAAGTCGCCTATGGTAAGGAAGAGGGGGTATGAGTGCAGTCGACTAAAGTCGCCTATGGTAAGGAAAGGGTTAAGAAAGGTTCAGTTTCAGATGTGGGAGGAAAACCTTAGTCAAATACTCTAGGGGGAAACCCATCTGGGCCCTATTTCATAGCGCTGATTACTGGTAAGCACATTTTCCTTCTAACTATAGTAGAAAAAAAAATGCTTTAGCATATAAGCGTAATTCACAGGAGTAGAAGTAGAGATACCAAAGCAACACCGTTTATTTACTTTATTCGTTCTTATGTCGGGTCGCAATAAACAGTTAAATTCTAGCCCTTTGTTGTGACCATAATTCTTTAATTCCGCTAATGTCCATTTCGATAAATACTTTGTCGTCATCTAGTCTTTTACTATTCATCTACATTATCTTAATTCATTATTTCAATTGTTTAGCGACTAAAAACAATATCTTATTTTTACAAAGTTTTTTTCTTTTCTAACAACTCTTTCATCACGTCATCCAATACTCTCTACCCCTACCCTCTTTTTTACAACAAAAAATATGTTTTTTACAAATGGCCAGCTTTGGAATCTCTACTTCTACTACAGGTAAGCAAGGAAATTCAGAGCGGCGCGTGCGCGTTCATCATAGATTTGTTGCATATCACTCATTTGCGAGTTAGCAAGTTAGCATGCCTTTGCTTAACGGATAACAGCGCTATGAAATGAATAATATACAGTAAGCCAAAAATTGGCTGCTAAGCGGCCCAGATAGGGACTGAAAACCCAATCCACGTGTTGGCTCGGTTCCAACAGGGATTCAAAACCCAGGACCACAGAGGAGAAAGGCAAAGAAAGTACCACTTGAATGCTTTATTTTGCATTTCTCGCTACTGTTTCAAGTAATCTTTTTATTTTTTATTTAAAAAAACAATTTTTTTTTGTAGACGGCCGTTAGAGTTAGACACTGACGGGATCTGGTGTGTTCTACCAGCTAGCTTCCCCGAGAACTACACCATCAAAACAACCAACCCAAAGAAACCTAAAGTGACTATCTCATACCCAGGGGCTATGCTGAATATCATGGTCAAGGTAAGATAGATGTAAAGACAGACAGAGACGGATAACGCATTCACCAAAAACTGTGCACTCTATTTGATTTGTTCTTGTTCTGAGTGATACAAAGCATAACCCTAACCCCCTAGGTATTCTGGCTAGGAACCTTCCAACCTTGTTTTGTTTTGTGATATGACCTTGTTGCGTTTTGTGATATGACCTTGTTGCATTTTGTGATAAGACCTTGTTGCGTTTTGTGATATGACCTTGTTGCATTTTGTGACGTGACCTTGTTGCATTTTGTGACGTGACCTTGTTGCATTTTGTGACGTGACCTTGTTGCGTTTTGTGACATGACCGTGATGCATTTTGAGATACGACTTTGATGCATTTTGAGATACGACTTTGATGCATTTTGAGATACGACCTTGATGCATTTTGGCATATGGCCTTGATGCATTTTGTGATATGACCTTGATGCATTTTGAGATACGACCTTGACGCATTTTGAGATACGACCATGTAGCATTTTGGGATATGACCTTATAACACTTGATTCCACTATGTAGTGTTAATATATAGCTAAATATGCCTGTCAACTTGTTTTCTCTTTTAGGATTTTTTCACGAATGACCAGTACCAGGAGCTGGTGGACCCAGCAAACCTGACGTACGCTGAGCGTAGAGAGAACTCTATCTTCTTTGAGGTGGACGGACCCTACCTGGCCATGATCCTGCCTGCCTCCAAGGAGGAAGGCAAGAAGCTCAAGAAAAGGTTAGAGGAATCCAACAATCCGGCCTGTTGATATCAATCGGCAAAGATTGACCAATGGAGCCAAACTCACTGAAAACAGATCACCATAGTAACATGCATGCACATGTGTCTCGGGCAGGATTCGAACTCTTGACCTCCTGCTTACTAGTGCAGACATCTTAATCTCTCGACCACCGAGCTTGACTGATGATGATTGGCCGGCTAGAATCCTATATAGCAGTAGGAACCGCAATGTGCATTTATTGATGAAATTCTTGCGTGGGGATATTGAACATTTTTCTATTTTTGACCTTCACTGACGTATCTATCAAACAATGTAATACTCTACAGGTGACTCGGGTTGGGCTACTAGTTACTCAATTTGAGATGCTCCCTTATTGAAGTTTCTGTTTTAATGCCCGAATACAGGTACGCCGTGTTCAACGAAGACGGCTCCCTGGCCGAGCTGAAGGGGTTTGAGGTGAAGCGCAACGGCGAGCTGCAACTCATCAAGATCTTCCAGGCGTCGGTCTTCGAGGCATTCCTGAAGGGCAACACGCTGGAGGAGTGCTACGCGGCCGTGGCCAAGATTGCCGATTACTGGCTTGATGTTCTGTACAGCAAGGTGAGTTTCAAATGCAACGGTTATTGAATTTTAATTATTCTTGTACATTTCTGGTAATAAAACCAAGGATTCCTCAAAAGCAGACTTGAACGCTGTAGCTCGGAAGCCGTGAATGTTTCAGTTAAACAGTTAGCGAATTAACCGGTAACTCCCAGCACTAGCCACTGACAAAGGTTAACATTTTTATTTCTTGTCCCCTGTCAGGCTGCCAATTTGCCCGACTCCGAACTGTTCTTCCTGATCTCGGAGAATCGCAGCATGTCGCGGAAACTGGAGGAGTACGGGACACAGAAGTCAACATCCATCCGCACTGCCAAGAGACTGGCTGAGGTAATACAAACATCCTGCCTGTCAACCAATCAGCACTATACCTGGCAATAGTTGCTATCCGCCATTAACCCCAGTCATACACCCATCCTGTCTGTCGATCCATCAGCATAGATTGACCAATCAGGCGCATTTCAAACAATTTTTTAATTCGGCTCGACAGAGATACTTTGGTCGACAGGCTCTGCCGCGCTATGCGGGACAGTTCGTCAGTAACCCGGCTTGGTTTCATATGACGTGCCTCTGCCATGTCGAATCAAAATGAATTCCAACCTGGCACTACGTTTCTGGTCTCGTCGGTCTGCCATTTTGGATGTATTTTAAACAAATTGGGAACTTGACTTAAGGACGACAGCTGAAACCACTGCCATGCCGTTGCCATGCTATTGTGGAACTCAATTCATTTGAATTTGACACGGCAGGAGCACGAACTTTAAAAGAGGCCTATACCATCACGACTGTATTCCATTTTTCCACATTAGAATTGTTTCAATCAAATCTGAATCAAAATCAATCAAAATCAATCAATCAATTCTAAATGCATTTTCATTATTTTCATAATGATGACACAATGAAAACTTTCACAATTTAGTTTCTATACATCTCTTGATTCTTATAAATAATTGATGCATTAACAGATATTTTACCAACAGTGTACATTCCCCCAGTTCTGGAATTTCACAGAGGCCTCTGTTGCCGTGGTCTTGGCTTTGGTGTCCCTTAAAAATGTTCCCACAGACATGCTGATATTCTAATGGAAGTGCCCTTGACTCAAGATAAGTGGCCTTGCCCCTATATGAGTGAAATGCTAACCTGCCCGTCAACATTTATTTTGATTCTTTTCTCTTCTGTTTATTTGCCAGTTTCTGGGAGACCAAATGGTGAAGGACAAAGGCCTTGCGTGTAAGTTCATCATCTCTAAGAAGCCTGAGGGCGCTCCGGTCACCGAGCGCGCAATCCCGCTCGCCATCTTCCAGTCGGAGCCCAGTATCATGAGACATTACCTGAAGAAATGGCTCAAAGACCCACTGAGGACCAACTATGACATTAGGAATGTAAGGACTCTTTGCTAATAAAACGGTTATCTCCGTCGTCACCTGTACTTCTAACCCCACAACTGCACAATGTTATTTTCTGTCTGTCTCGTAGGTCTGTGATTTTCTGTCGGTTTCGTAGCTTATTAATTTTTTGTTGTTATCATACAGATTCTGGATTGGGAGTATTACATTGATCGTTTCAGCAGCTGTATCCAGAAGATTATCACCATCCCAGCTGCCCTACAACAGGTAATGATTGGTAAGGACTGTCATGTGACAGTGATCCAGCTCTGTGATTGCTTATTAGGGCTTCATAATCCTGTTCATGACTCAGGCACCCTGACTGGCTCAATCCTCAAGCAAAATTTAAATTTCATTGGCTGATAATCATCATGTGATACAAAACCTTGCATTCTGATTGGTGTTTCCGGGTTGCCAATACAGTACCAAGAGTCAGGCACCCAAACTGGATTCATTAAGAATCGCCAACATTTTGTGAAATTTCATTGGCTGTTAACCATCACGTGGTACAAAACCTTGCATTCTGATTGGTTGTTTCCAGGTACCAAGAGTCAGGCACCCAGACTGGCTTCCCCAAGTCCTGCAAAATCCTCCAAGGGTCACTTTTTGGGAAAAAATCAGCACTGTTGGAAACTGGTACTTTTACCTCTTAAAATGTGACAAAAATGACTACTTGGCTGCAGGGTTGTAGCTATGCCGGTCGGCGCCGGTCGGGTCTAACCGGCACTCCCGCTGGCCGACCGGCACCAAACGCAAATTGATGTCTTACCGACCGGCACAAAAATTGTGTGAATATTTCATTAAACAGTAATAAAAGTAAAAAAAGTTCATGTATTCTTCATTTCTTTGAGTTATTTGCCACTATTTTGAGGACTTTAGTCTATAGATCAATTAAAACATAAATGCGATATTATAAAATAATTCTCAGTTTGTAGCGGTACAAACAAATACACTAATTAGCATTTATTTATGACGTCAGGAAAAGACCTGGGAATCCCATTGTGATTGGTTGTTTGCGCCTGCACGATGAGCTAATGCCACTAGTCTCTACCGCATGCAAATGATGCGGCGTGCTTCGTAATGTCGATGTCGTAAATTTCAGGTTGGTTAAGCGTGACTTAGAAGCGTCTAGCTTTCCCGCGATGTGCTCAGCAAAGGAAACTTATTCACGTCGTCCCTCCGCCCATTCATGAAAAGTTTTGTGAACGTTTTTTGGAAGTGTTTTGATCAAAATAATTATGTCGCACTCGCAGAAAAGTATCACAAGCTTTTTCTCTTCGGCCACTAAACGCAAGGGGCCGGCAGTGAGAAGCCGGCAAATTCGAGACATTCTTCTGCGACCACATCTTCGTGTTCGAGTACAACTGACCCGGGAACTGATCACGCTACCGAGTCTTCGGCCACTGTGGATTTAGGCCAAAAACTCGGAGCTGCTATGCCTGACGGCCCCGGTTGCTCAAGTGTTACCACCTCATCAAAAAAACAGAAGCAGGCATCTAAGTTTAATAGCGAAAAGTGGACACCTGGTAGGCCATACAGAAGTTTCAGTTTTTCTGAGCCAACATTGTTGTCAATTGCATTGGAGGGCACTCCTTCACATCATAAATTCTTGTATAATACTATGAAAATATCATACTATTATACAACAAATTATGTGAAAGGTGAGCCCTCCAAATCCATTCTTAAAAGCTAAAACCCAGGAGCTTCGGGGTGCTTCGCCCCCTCGACCCCCACCGAGGCGTTGCCCCTGGACCCCACCAGGGGCCCTTAAGCGGGCCCCTGGACCCCCGGCCGTGAGGAGCTGTGCTCCGTTCGCTCCGCTCACTACGCTCGCAATTGACAAAATTAGCCGGCACTCAATTTGGTCTGGTGACAACCCTGCTTGGCTGGAAGTGCAGGCCATAAGTGCTGAATATGAAAGATCAATGAAAATGCATGGGCCTTTTTCCAAAAATTTTGAAAGATTTCTAGCCAGAATGCCTAGGGGGTTAGGGTTAAAAATTCCCCAACCATTAGTGAAATTTCATTGGCTCTTAATCACCATGTTATGACAAAACCTTGCACTCTGATTGGCTGTTTCCAGGTTGCCAATCCAGTACCAAGAGTCAGGCACCCTGACTGGCTCCATAAGAAACTCCTGGAGAAGAACGACGTCTTCAAGCAGAAGAAGATCAGTGAGATGTTTGCTCCTCTCCCAAAGAAAAAGGTCAGTACCCGATGCTCCAATTATCACACCTATTAATAATAATAATTGCGACCCGCTCTGGCAAAACCCGAAACTTTTCAGCGTTTACCATAATGCGTAATAGCCATGAAAAGGTCAGACACTGACCCCAGGGACCAGTTTGAGGGACCAGTTTTCATGTCACCATATAGAGCATTTTCTCTAGATTTTGATGGAAAAAGAAAAATCCTGAAACAGTGTTGGGAACATTGTTAATTTTCACGATAAATTTGGGAGGTCGCTTTTGAAAATTGGGTCCAAGTTTAGGGTTTTGCCAGAGCCAGTCACAATTCTTGGTGCCTGAATATACACTGATTTATTCTTGGATTCTGTGAGGAGAATATATCTCACTTCTCGGCGTGTGAGGGCCATGCGTGTGAGGGCCATGCGTGTGAGGGCCATGCGTGTGATGACCATGCTGACACCTTTGTTGTCATCTACGTTTACATAGGAAGTCTCCTGTAATTATTAATTTTTGGGGTGTCTTTTTATTTTAGTAAAGACATATTCCTGTGCTTCAAAGCACACTTGTACTCAAGTCCTGAAAGTGTGAGTACCAAGTATCTGGACCAAGTCTGAGGTTTTGAGTCATATAGGTCGTGTCAGAGTCATGAAGGTCAAGTCACAGGTCGTTTGGTTTTATTTTAATAAGGATGACATCATACTATGCTTCAAAGCACACTTGTATTCAAGTCCTAAATGTCTGAGTGCCAAGTATCTGGACCAAGTCTGAGGTTTTGAGTCATATAGGTCGTGTCAGAGTCATGAAGGTCAAGTCACAGGTCGTTTGGTTTTATTTTAATAAGGATGACATCATACTATGCTTCAAAGCACACTTGTATTCAAGTCCTAAATGTCTGAGTGCCAAGTGTCTAGACCAAGTCTGAGGTTTTGAGTCATATAGGTCATGTCAGAGTCATGAAGGTCAAGTCACAGGTCGTTTGGTTTTATTTTAATAAGGATGACATCATACTATGCTTCAAAGCACACTTGTATTCAAGTCCTAAATGTCTGAGTGCCAAGTGTCTAGACCAAGTCTGAGGTTTTGAGTCATATAGGTCGTGTCAGAGTCATGAAGGTCAAGTCACAGGTCGTTTGGTTTTATTTTAATAAGGATGACATCATACTATGCTTCAAAGCACACTTGTATTCAAGTCCTAAATGTCATATAGGTCATATGTCAGAGTCATGAAGGTCAAGTCAGAGGTCGTTGCCTAAAACATTGTAATCAAGAATACAAAAATATTGGATTCAGAAGATCATTATTGAGTTCACAGCCTGGATTGAACCAAAGCGAATCTCGTCCATTTTTTAACAGATGGATGATACAGAGGATGAACCACAAAACTCTGGCTCCCCAGATCCCGCACTGGTCGCTGACCTAGAAGACTTTGGCCAGCAACGCAGACCAAACGGACTGAAGCGTCCCATGGTGACGAAGCGGAAGCGAGGACGTGACAGCATGGAGGGAGAGGGATCGGGGGGAAGATCCAGAGCCGAGATTGAAGAGGAAGAGCTGGCCAAATCATGGCAGGAGCTGCTCGGGCCACCGCCTCCAATGGGAGAAACAAAGGTGAACTGAAATTTCAATATATATCAATATCTAAGGCCATGTGAAAATTATTGATTGGTGATTGTCCTCGGCAGAATTACTTCATGGGATGTGTCCTGATTATTTATTTATTTTTTTATTGCTGCCTGCAATGGGAGAGAAAAATATGAACTGAATATTACAATATCTATGCTAAGGCCATGTGAAAATGCTTGATTGGTAATTGTCCTCAGCTGACCTTCTTCATGGGATGTGCCCCGACTTTCTTTTTTATTTGAACCTTAATTGGTCCAGTAATAAAAAGAGGATTTAACCCATATCCGCCGATCTACGTGATAACCCGTAGATATGTAAAACGCTACAAATGCCGACCTACGTGATTTTCCGTACCGTGTTTTTGTCCAATTCCAATTTACTACGTTTTTCCAGTGACTGTATTTCATGATTATAGATATGAAATTAGACAAGTCTGACATAATAAAGTGCATGTTCTCCTCTTTCCATCAGTATATAATGTGTCTGTGTCAGTGATTGTAATATTCTCTAAATAAGGAATCTTTCTGATTGTGTGCAAAAACAATGTATCTCTGTGCGGGGGGCTTAGGCACATACAGTCTTTTGTGTGTTTACATGGTTAGGCGGATATGGGTTAAGTGTATTTTCAGTTGTTTCCCACTGCCGTATTTGTCACAGACAGTAGCAGAAAATCCCTGACCGGGAAATATCTGAGTAGCAATTTTGTTTTTTTCCCAAAACGAGATTGAAGTGAAAGAATTGTTTTTGTGATGGCAAAAGAAACAAGTAAAATAGCAAAGTTTAGATGAAAATAAAATTTGTATTTTCCAATTTTTTTTCTATCCACCCCTGAAGGAGGAATTGAGGGCTTGGCTGGCGTACCACAAGAAAAAATGGGCGCACCAGTCACGTCAGAGAGCCGAACGGCACAAGCGACGCCGCATTGACGTTGACGAGATCTCACACCGAGGCGCAATCCGGGTCGGTCCGTCCAGTAGTATGGGGCAGTTCCTGAGGCGGACGGCGAGGTCGTTGCTGGACATGCCCTGGCAGATAATTCAGGTGAGAACAAAAGAAAGAGTAGAACGGTTAGAGAAATGATGACGATCAGGAAGGCTAATATCCTGTATCTTAACACACCCAACCGGTTCTTTTCAGTGCTATTTACTACTCCAAAGAGAATTTCGTCGCATCAGTGCAACAAGGTCGTATCATAGTTACGACCTTGTTGTAGACATGGATTTTGCTCAGCGCAACAAGGTCGTATCATAGTTACGACCTTGTTGCAGACATGGATTTTGCTCAGCGCAACAAGGTCGTATCATAGTTACGACCTTGTTGTAGACATGGATTTTGCTCAGCGCAACAAGGTCGTATCATAGTTACGACCTTGTTGCAGACATGGATTTTGCTCAGCGCAACAAGGTCGTATCATAGTTACGACCTTGTTGCAGACATGGATTTTGCTCAGCGCAACAAGGTCGTATCATAGTTACGACCTTGTTGCAGACATGGATTTTGCTCAGTGCAACAAGGTCGTATCTTAGTTACGACCTTGTTGCAGACATGGATTTTGCTCAGCGCAACAAGGTCGTATCATAGTTACGACCTTGTTGCAGACATGGATTTTGCTCAGTGCAACAAGGTCGTATCATAGTTACGACCTTGTTGTAGACATGGATTTTGCTCAGCGCAACAAGGTCGTATCATAGTTACGACCTTGTTGCAGACATGGATTTTGCTCAGCGCAACACGGTCGTATCTTTTTTACAGAGTTCCAGGATGAACACGCAAAACCTATGGAAGAAGATACGACGTTGCAGTCAATTGTTTTAATGTATGCAAATTTATGCACTATATAGCACATGCGACCTTGTTGCATTTTTAGATACGAGCTTGTTGCACTGATGCGATGATTTCTGCATGGTGTCACCGCAAACAGTCTTTACTTATCCTTTTCACCTTGCTTATTGTCTATTTTGTATTGTATCATATATTATTGTTTACAAGAATGTTAATGTTGCTCTATTGTGTAATCACCAGGGAAATGAATTTCATGTTTTGTTTTTTTTAATTGACGAATACAATTGCGAACTTTGAACTTGAAGGGAAGGTGTATTTACCTAGTCCACGGCATTGCACTCCAAGAACAGTGGATTTTGGCCATTCATGATATTGTATGGGTCATTCCACCAGGTTGGGGCAAGCATTGTGACATGGTGTCCTTGTTATGTAGGCAGATGTACCATTCATTATCGTTATTATGAGTGCACATTCTTGGGTCATTCCACCAGGTTGGGGCAAGCTTTGTGATACGGTGTCCTTGTTACATAGGTAGATGTACCATTCATTATCCTTATTATGAGTGCACATTTTCAGTTGTTCAAATTAGAATGAAAACTATACCTGTGCCTTGTATAGGAAGTTACAATAATGTTAATTAGAAGTCATAATAAATGATAATAAATAGTACATTTAGCTACGCAACAAGGGACACCTATCACAAAGATTGCCCCAACCTGCTGGAATGACCCATTTAACAAACAGACGCGCAAAGTGTCAAAAACAGCCAGTGCATCCTGGGTGACTTGCCGGCAGGGTATCCATTTAGCAAACAGGGCGCCCAGTAGACACCCAAAAAAAGTATTACTGGCTAAAGGCCGGTTTATATACATCAAAATGTGAGATTCGCGCGAGTGATACGCAAAAGTTGAACACATTTCAACGAATTTATGACGTCAAATTTCACTTCGTGTTCATGTGAATTATTAACTGGTCTTAATATGTTATGCCCCCTCTCGCAAGTTACGTTCCAGTGCAAAATTTCTGCTGGCTGAACAAAAGTCTAAACATTCTTGGGGTGACAGATCTTTTGAAGTTGTGGCTCCACGCCTTTGGAATGATTTGCCTCTGTACATTCGTGAATCTCAAACTGTTTACTCCTTCAAGAAAAACTTAAAAACTCATCTTATGTGTATTGCCTGTAAGGACTACTAACATTCATTTATGCATTTTTTTAAATCTTTTGTTTAGTATTATATTGCATTTGCTATTGTATGATTTCTTGTTTACTGTAAAGCGCCTTGAGCACTTCTTGGTGGATATGTGCGCATTATAAATCTTCTGTATTATTATTATTATTATTATATTACTATGCTCGCAGGGATGTGTATTCGTAAACCCTTTCTTTCTCATGTAGATTGCCGAAACCGGCCATCCCGGCCTGTACAGACTGTGGTCACTGATCGGTAACGACCTTCACTGCATCAAACTGCTGGTACCACGCATCTTCTATGTCAATCAGCGACAACCCAAAGAGACCAGTGAAGGACCTAGTGAGTTATTTTGTGCCAAAAAAAAATGTCTCCAGTTTCTGGTTATCGGTCGGCTTCAAAATCGGTGTGGTGACGTGCCTTTTTTTATTTTTTTTAATTTATTTTTTTCCCAAACAGGGAAATACATGATATGTGTATATGCAGGGAGCAAATTTCCCATATACAAAGTATGGTGGCTAAGAAAGGCTTCACAAATCGGGCAAACGTTCATACCACTATGTCCAACAAGGCGTTTAAAACGGCACTGCAGTATTCCAATCGATCCAGTAATTTTGGCTTTCATAGCAAAAAAAAAATTAAAAATTAAAAATACTGATGTGCGGGTATGAGGCGACGAGGGGGCGGAGACCAGAAACCGGAGACATTTATTTATTTTTTTGGCCTTGTTGAGTTTTAGTATGTTCTGAAACCGACTTTCAATTCAATAATTCGTCATGTCAGTGCAAAAACGTTGTATCTCGATTTTACAACATCGTATCTTACACGAAAACGCGCCGTGCAAAAACGTCGTATCTCGGCGCCTATTGTTTTTGTGTGTACATCCGGGCTATTTTAAGCGAGATACGACCTTTTGCGCACTTTCAAACTCAAATGTAATTTAAATGCTATATTAGGAGATACGACGTTTTTGCACTGACACGACGAATTATAATAATTGAATTCTAATATTGATATATTTACATGTCAGTTTATTCTTGTTGGTTATTTGATGATTTTTGAAAATGTATTTTTTTTTAAAACTTATTTTACCTATTTTCTTCATCTCTTTTTCTAGTGTGGAGGAAGGTTAACAGGGCTCTCCCTCGTTCCAACCCCTCCCTCAATCTGTATGAATACGTCGTACCGGAGGACATCTTCCAAGAACACTCAAAGTACGTTAAGATTCAGTTCTTTGGTTTGAAACCAACCCATGACATTTTCAGCTTAAATGGTCCACATATTCATTCATAATTTTCTCAATTGTCAAAATAGAATCAAAGTGTACAATCTCTGTGTAGCTGTGTAATTTAAAACTCTTATCACTATGAGCAACTTTACCCTGAAAATGCCCTGAAAATCTGTTTTACCGTGAAATAAATAGTTCACGACAATTTCATGACGACACAACACCATGAAATTGCCATGAAATACTCTTGGAATTCCTTCGCTGTGAAAACGCTGTGAAAATGCCATGAACTTCCTGTGGCGGTTTTGGGGCAGCTCATTAACCCTCTAGGCATTGTATTAAAACAATAAAAATCCTTCAAAATCCTCCAACTGGCTTTGTTGTCTAGGGAGTTAGGGTTAATTCTCAAGAGCACCATGAATTTGCCGTGGAAATTATTGCCAATATCTCAGTGGAAGAGACACTGTGAAATTGCAGTGAAATTACGGTGAACTGCTATTTAAAGGCAAAACGGATTTTCAGGGTATTTTCAAGGTGAAGTTCTTCATAGTGTCTCCCCTGCAGGCATTTCACAGCCGCACTGCTGAGTGCTGAATGCAACAACAGAAAAGTGTGCAGGGCTGCTCAATGCAACAAGATCCACCAGCTTAGGACAATAGTTCTTTTGTTCTCTGCTGAGGACAACAAGATACAACAACTTTGTACTTTTGTTGCATTGAGCAGGGTTAGGGTTAGGATTTAGTTCTATGGTTTGAAACAAACCCGTGAAACTTTCTGCTCAACTGGTCCACAAATTCATTTAAATTTTTCTCATTTTGTCAAAATAATAAAAACAATAATATTTAAAGCGCTCTTACACGAGGTATCACAGCTCTGTACATTATTACCCCTGCTCATCAGGCTCATAAATCATTCCTGAAACCATCTCAGCTCCCTGGGGGAGTACACAGCTCAAATACAGATAATTTAGCAAATGAAAATATACAAATTTTGTGTTGGTTAAAATTCATCATAGAACTGTTGTTGTTTTCTGTCCTCAGTGAGCTGAATGCCGATCTCTCCGCTCCAGAGATTGAGGGCGTCTATGAGACGCAAGTCCCTCTAGAGTTCCGAGCCCTGATCAAACTCGGTTGTATCTGCATGGTGAATCGAGACAATGCTAGATTCCTTGCTGGCAAGGTACGACAATACCATGAATGTTATTTTGCCTCTGTTTTTTCCTGCGCTATTTTACTAGAAATTTCTCTTAACATCGGGACAATCACATATTTACACTTATGAACAGTTACAGACATTTTGCCTGTGTGTGTGTGTGTTTTTTTCCCCCACTAATTTATTAACAAATCTCCTTTTGCCTCAAAATATTCTTGAAAGAAGAGATGTAGCCACCAAAAAACACAAAGAAGTAGCCACTGTATTGTGTCCAAACCTCCAGTTTCTTGTTTGTGGGGATGTGGAGAGTCTGTAAATCCTCCAAAATTAAACATCCAGGAGGTTCAGGGGGGATTTTGTCCTCTAGACCAAAGGGAGACCCAGGCCCGCTACCCATTTTCAGGATTTTTTACTTTTGTCAAATCACGCCCCTGTAAAAATTCACTAACCTCAGGCTAGTGGGCTAGTTGCAAAATCGACCCCTTTCATCAATTTTATTTATTGATTTCACAGGTAGAAAACAAATAAATACAAAATTACCTTAAATTAGGAAAACATTTACACAAAACAAAAATGAAAGGTAGCACCCCTGTTGGATTGCAACAAAGTAAACTAAATTACTGTCGAGTTGATCTCCTGATGCTACCACTTTATAGGAAACAAACAAACATTGAACGGTAAACAACATGGCTTTAGGCACTAGATACAGTTTATACACACTTTGAGATTTAAAAACTATTAAAATTGCATTTATTTATTAGTTTGTGTTTGTATATATTAGTTTGTGTTTGTACACAGAAAATTTCTTGCGACAAGCTCAGCTTCTTGGACTGAGCTTCCACTGCCCAGCAATTAAATCGTGTTAATATTTTAAGGGGAAATAAATGTTGTTTTGAATTGAATTTTGCATCAGGAGCTAGAGACCTTTGACCTGGGTCAACTAGAGTTCAAGACATTGGCCCAGTATTCCTATCTTCAGCCCGGGAGTCTGCGTAGGATTTACCTGTATCACAACGTTATGTGAGTATACATGTCAGTTTTTACCTGTATCACAACGTTATGTGAGTTTCTCCTGAGGATGATCAGAGCATACTGATCGAAACGTCGAGTTGTAACCTCCATTTCTTTTCAGAACTAATTACTACTCAATTGAGAATTTCAACATGGTGTCACCGCAATTAGTCTTACCTACGTGTCAGTCTGTTCAAGTCCAGAACAAAAGGATGTTTCACATATGCGAACGGGATAATAATGTTTAATTATCTAGTGCATTCCACCTAAACGTCTCACTGTGTTGTACATACATGTGTTGCCCCTGGTCATTGGGCTAATATCATTCCTGTAATCTTTCTCTGCTCCCTGGGGGAGTATACAGCCCCCAAGCTACTGTAGTGCTTTAGAGGTCAATATCATTCCTGTAATCTTTCTCTGCTCCCTGGGGGAGTATACAGCCCCCAAGCTACCGTAGTGCTTTAGAGGTCAATATCATTCCTGTAATCTTTCTCTGCTCCCTGGGGGAGTATACAGCCCCCAAGCTACCGTAGTGCTTTAGAGGTCAATATCATTCCTGTAATCTTTCTCTGCTCCCTGGGGGAGTATACAGCCCCCAAGCTACTGTAGTGCATTAGAGGTCAATATCATTCCTAAAACGTCTGGCCGGTGTCAAATGTTAGTCAAGGTACCAATGCCTGATCACAAAATTGACAACAGAAGAAAAATTGGTGGTTTCTAATCAGGTATATAATTTCACCATAAACCACATACCAGGGGAGTCATTTGTCCGGATTTTCTGAGTTTTACAAATCGCAATGTTGTGATTTTAAAGATTTAAGCAGAAAAGGAAAGCAAACGCTCAGAACTATAGATTTCACCCCAGCGTTTTTCACAACAGTGGCCCCAATACCCCTAGCAAAATTTACATGTTTTTAAAAAAATTGCCCAATCACATCCCTGACATACACATAGTTGGATTATACAAAATCTCCAGAAGACGATGAGAGTTCACTGCGTTAGAGTTGGCAAACCATCGGATGATCTCAAAGCCAACCCGCTGTTACAATTCATTACATACATTACATGGTGCACCCACAAATTTCCTCTTACTGTTCTTCCAACATCAGGGCTCCCAGTGAAACCTATAAACCTACAAAACTTATAAAAACCTATATTTCAAAATGGGAACCTTTTATTTCCCCTAAAAACCTATATTAACCTATAAAAACCTATATTTTTAATCTCCTGCAGCACATTTTCAACTTCCTCATAAAATAATAATAATAATAATAACTGGATTTATAGAGTGCCAAATTACCAAAGAATACAAGGCACTATAACAAGGAAAGGAAAAGGAACCAAGAAAACAAAAGAAAGAATGACAACCAGCTACGATTTGGGGAAAAGGACAGTGTTCTGTCCTTTTCGAAGGACAGAACACTGTTCGAATTTCTCATGGGGAAATCCTCATGGCTTTGAAGAAAAATTACTTCTTAAGTATAAAGAGATGAAGCCAAAACAGTAGCCAAACTGTAACATGTGTACCGCTCTTAGATTTTCTGCCGGACAGGGTATGGGGTAATGTACTTTGTTGCAAAAAGTACTCAGAAGGTAGGCAATTTACCAAAAACTTGTTACTTAACACTGCATAATCACGGGAAATAACCTATAAAAGTCTATATTTTGGCATTTGGTAAACCTATAATAACCTATATTTTGCTTTAAAAAACCTATTTAAAAAAACCTATATTTGGTAGATTAGGCACTGGGAGGCCTGCAACATGCAACGTTTCAAATCCTACTTAAATTTGAGTTCATTATTATTTTTTGTTGTTCTGCAACGTTTGTTTTGTTTTTCAGTGGGTCCAAGGCGATGTTCGGGCTGTTTTTCTCCAACTCTCCCAAAGCGGTCATTTTCGCGGCAGACACTGTCCGAACCAATCAGATGCCGAACTTGACTACCATGTATCAAACAGAGAGACAGTCAAAGTAAGTTGGCATCGGCGATCCTGGAGAAAGATGCCTGTTTTTTTGTTTGTTTTTTTTTCTCTTCATTTCTATTGGAAATTCAATTTGCTGCAATCCCAACAAATACCACATTAAACCTCTTCTCCTCGCTTCTGTTTTTAGTAGGCATTTATTTTATCATAATTATTTTGTAAAATTCAAGCCTGTGATTTGTCAGGATTTTTCCTGATTTGGGGATTTTGTACAAATCTCCCTTTGCCTCAACATTTTCTGGAAAGAAAAAAAGTAGTCTGTTTTGTCTGTAAATCCTTCAAAATTAAACATCCAGGAGGTTCAGGGGGCTTTGTCCTGTAGACCAAAGGGAGACCCAGGCCTGCTACCCACAGGAGGTTCAGGGGGCTTTGTCCTCTAGACCAAAGGGAGACCCAGGCCCGCTACCCACAGGAGGTTCAGGGGGCTTTGTCCTGTAGACCAAAGGAGACCCAGGCCTGCTACCCACAGGAGGTTCAGGGGCTTTGTCCTGTAGACCAAGGAGACCCAGGCCTGCTACCCACAGGAGGTTCAGGGGGCTTTGTCCTGTAGACCAAAGGGAGACCCAGGCCTGCTACCCACAGGAGGTTCAGGGGGCTTTGTCCTGTAGACCAAAGGGAGACCCATGACAGCTACCCACAGGAGGTTCAGGGGGCTTTGTCCTGTAGACCAAAGGGAGACCCAGGCCCGCTACCCCATTTTCCAGGATTTTGTACTTTTGTCAGATCACACCCATGTATTACACACATGGTGTTACCTGTAAGCATCATTGTCTTGTGAAGATACAAAGATTTGTTCTGATTATGAGTGACAATTTATCGTTGGTTTTTAGGATTGCCCGAGGAACAGACGAAGAATTTCTCCCACCCAAGACTCACACCTTTGAAGTACAGGTGGAAAAAGACATGACAAAGGTACGGTTAACAGATATGCACTTATTTTTTTTTTTTAATTCCCAGAACTTTTCTTCAAATTCTGTAATTTGTTTTTCTGTTGTTTATTGCAATTAATGATAAGTAGGACTAATTGCGGTGACACCATGTGAAATCTCTATTGAGCAGTAATTAGTTCTGAAAAAAACTGGAGGTTACAACTCGACGTTTCAATCAGTATGCTGATGGGGGGTGGGTGGGGTGGCGGGCCGGCGGGCCTAAAACACAAGCAATAAACTTTTATAAAGTGCCCTTGTTTTTCATACACAGTCTTTATGGCAAGATAAAGACCAATGATAGCGTGGCTATATGCCACATGTGATATTGGTCTGAGCGTGCTTGTTCTATTTTGATGACTGGTCTATACTGGCCGTGAATGCACTCGCGCGTGATCACGTCTCAACCAATCGGACGGTCTAGACTGTCTTAGAAATAGCACACGGAACACATACTCGACGTCCCATCGAAGGGACATGGCCTAGATTGATAATGACCGTGTGTTATTATATTTCAGGTTTACAAGGCCATTAATCGTCTGCTATCAACATACAAGGACGAGAGGAAGGGTCCAACATTCATAGCCCTTCAGTCTCCCATCGGTAAGTACAACATTTACTTCTTAGGATAACATAAATTTATTTGGAAAATTTATTTCACCAATTAGGGAGGAGGGCCAAAGTCGTGGTACAGCCAAGCCTTAGAGAAGCCTGGCCAGGCCCAGGCTTTGCCCAGGCCTAGGGGCCTATATATAATCCCCTGGCTGAGCACAAAAGACCCTTTACTAATTAGGCATGCAACTTTTCAGCTGATCAGCCGATTTCCTCTTTTTTGGTTACTCAGCTGTGCCATTGAAAACTGAATAACAAAGTACAAAGTCTGGCTGTGGCTGGCACTTTCCTCTCTTTTGGTCAAACTGCAGTTGCGTGCCTGACTAATGAATATATCTCAAATAGCTCTTATTGTTAATGCAGACTTGACAGACACTTCAACTGTCTTTTGTTCACAACTGCAGCCATTATAATAAGCTCTACTTGGCTGGGCTAGGCCCTCCAGAAGCCCAGGTTAGGTTGATTGGCAGGTACTGTATTGTTACAGGATTAGGACTCACAAAAGACAGATTGGGAGGCCAGGTAACCAAGATCTTGCCAGGGCTTCTCAAAGGCTTGGCTGTACCACAACTTTGGCCCTCTTCCCTAAAATGACATCACCTGAGACAGAAATAAGGGATGTTTGATAGCATCATTAACTTTACACCAAGTTAATTTCATTTAACTCTGTAATCATTTATGTTTTTGTGTGGCCTTTTTGGGAAAGAATGTAGAATACAACTGCAACTTTACTTTTATTGTGGATCAGGCGTGTCCACGCTATTCTGCCCCATGGTCTCAACATACAGGAAGGGAATAACTAATTTCCCCTTTTTTCTCCTTTTTTTTCTTTCTCCACAGACATTTTTCCATTTGTTTTCCATTTGTTTTTCCATTTGTTTTTCCATTTGTTTTTCCATTTGTTTTTCCATTTGTTTTTCCATTTGTTTTTCCATTAGTTTTTCCATTAGTTTTTCCATTAGGTTTTTCCATTAGGTTTTTCCATTTGTTTTCCATTTGTTTTCCATTTGTTTCGCTTGTTGGTTTATTTTGTCCTGTTTTGTCCATTGCTTTTCACTAATCTCATAATCTCTTCTTCCAGCCAAAAACTCCTGGTCCTTCTATTCCTACTTAATCCCTCTTTTGTTCGGTCCCAGGACCAGTACCTGACTATGCATTTTATATCTTCTTCTTTTGTGTTCATTTCACACTATTTCTCTTACAGTCAGGCATGCAACTTTTCAGCTGATCAGCTGATTTCCCCTTTTTTTCTTTAATAATAGTGCTATAGAAAACCTAAAAACACTACAAAGTTTTGTGTGCTCGGCCATTTCCTCTTTTTTTTTGCAATTACAAAGTTGCATGTCTGTGCAGTAGGGGTGCCATGGTCGAGCGGTCTAGGGCATTGGACTTGTGTTCTGATGGCTGAGTCACCAGAACGTGGGTTCGAATCCCAGCCGCGACCGTGGTGCTTGTGTCCTTGAGCAAGACACTTTACCGTAATTGCTTCTCTTCACCCAGGAGTATAAATGGGTACCTGGCAATAGCTAGGGAAGTAACCTGCGATAGACTGGCATCCTATCCAGGGGGAATGGAAATATTACCAGTTGTTTCATGCCAACGAAACTGGAGATAAACACCGGCCTGATGAGCCAATATGGCTCGGGACAGACTTTACTTTACTTTATGTATGTACAGTATGTTTATGTATGTACCTAGTTTTCTCCTGTCTCAGTTTGCCTTTGAGAAAGAACCTGCTAGGTTCGAAACGTAAGGCCAATAACACTGATTTTGCACTTTTCTTTTCAGATATGACAAATATCTCAGATTTTCCTTTTAAAAGAGGATAAGAAGACACACTTAGGGAGAGGAAAGTGCAGTCAAGTGAGAATTGGAAATTATATTTTTTGGGAGATTTTGAGCAATGAATGATTGCACATCCAGTGAGACGTCGGCTATTTTGTCGTCTGCCAAAACTACATGCATATAATTTGTGCATAAGTGGCGGTTAGATTCGACATTCATTGCCCTTTTTAAAAAATGAATAAATAAATAAATACAAAAATTAAAAAATATATATATATCATCTTATCTCTTCAGGTAATACTGAGCTTGCCAGACATATCCCAATTCTCGGCGACTTCCCGGTAGTCCGGCTCCATGTCAATGACGGCGAGAATCTCTACAGCGTCCTGGACTGGCAAAGACAGGGTTCCAGACGATTACTCCAGCACTATCTTAACGTTGACTATCTCCTCTTGGTATGTGGGTGGGGCCAGTTATGGGGGAGGGGTGGGTTAGGTCGATGGAATTTATTTTGTGGCATGAGGAAGTGTTGAGCCTTCATTTTAGCCTGTGTGCATTTTTTCTTAATAGTAAGGTACAATATCGTTTTGGTTTGCGGTAACACCATGTGTTTATCTCAACTATCGCAAAGTGAGGTACTGGTTCTGAAAAGAACCTTATCGCACAACTCGTATCTCAACTATCGCCAAGTGAGATGATTGTTCAGGGTAGAACCAATATTGGGCAACTCGTTTCTCAACCGTCGCTAAGTGAGAATGGACAAATCCATTTAACCCTAACTCCTTACAGGCTTTTCCCAGACACCCTGCTGAATGCAACAACAAAATGCAACAACAGCAAAGTGTGCAGTCGGCTCAATGCAACAAGATCCACCAGCTAGAAC
>CM055816.1:40158654-40188335 GCA_029582265.1 Zoroaster sp. YZ-2022
ATATTATCCCAGAGACCTTTCTTAGCCAATGGATAATATTATCCCAGAGACCTTTCTTTATAGCCAATGGATAATATTATCCCAGAGACCTTTCTTTATAGCCATTGGATAATATTATCCCAGAGACCTTTCTTAGCCAATTGGTAATATTATACCAGAGACCTTTCTTAGTCAATGGATCACAAATACATTCTTGGTGTTGTCTGCACAGTGCCTAAGCAAACTAATTTACTAACAAGGAGTCACCATTAGCCAACTTATGGGGTAGTGTCTACTCTTAGAATTAGAAGCCACTTCAAATGCATGGCTAACGGCATAATGTCTTGAACACAGGGCAGTGACTGGGCATTTGGTTTTGTTATATATTGTGACCTACAAACACAAGGATGTTTGTACCGTCTGTATTCAAGGGTTGACTACTATTCCACTTAAATGGTTAATTCATTTGCTATTTTATCGGATGAAACTTTCTATCATATTGTTTGTTAATAAAAACTCATAGACATCTAGAGTCATGGTTAATCAACCAAATAAGAAGTGTTTAAAGTAACTTCTGTTTCAAGTATACAAACAGAGCTTACCATTCACATTCACCAAAGTAATACTTGAAAAAAATGTTTCAACCTATTTCAAAATCTTAAGAAAAAAGTCAGTTCACATTAGTAGTATTTGCTGTTTATATAAAAGTCACTGTTGGACTACGTATGGTGTTCATTTGCAGGAGTGGCACCATCATGGACGGTGCACATTTACAGTTATGGGGGGGGGGGGGGGCGCCGAGTCCGACAAGTGTACTTAATAACTTATAGTAGGGCTGACGCGGAAGTAGTTCGAGATCGCGCGGCCTTTGCCGACATAGTCCTGGATCCGTTCGCAACTTTAGATCATCCTGTGACGGTGATGTGCTGGTGCTGTTGTAAGGAGAGGCACTTGAATGGTGAGTTCCATTACCACATGGCCATAAAACTGGAAGTCGCCAGGCGCTGTATGCAAGTGCTAAATTTAATAGCTACGCGAGACAAGATCATCAAGTCAAGATTCAAGATCTGTTCCAGATTCAAGAATCGTTCCAGATTCAGGTTTTCGAGATGGCACCCAAGTTCCCCTGCATCGAATGTGGCAAGCCCGTCCGTTTAAATCAGCATTTCAGTGCGATCATTGTGAGTTGTGGCAACATCGGATTTTTCACTCAAATCAGAGTGGGTTTTACACTCCAAAAAGGTTTGTTCGCAATGTAGCTCTTTAAAACCCTTTAAACTCGGCACTGTTTTAGCTTTTTTTTACTAAGTTTAAATCTTGTAAAATATTGTGAAATTTGTCTAGATATGAGTAAGTTATATACAATTTGAATGCCGATGATCTGGGCATTATTTTTGGGGGTTAACATTTCTTATTGAACCCTCCTGAACATGGCAGACATTTTGAATACCAAATATTTTAGTAATTTTAATGTTTTTTGTGAGTTTTGGGCAAATAGCCTAGTAATCATGATGCACTATGGTTAGGAGTGATTTGAATGCATGGTTTCAAACAACTCTCATTCCATGTATAAATAAAAAAAATCCAATTGTATTTATTTTTCATACTATAATAGGCAATAACAATGTAAATTTCGCATATTTTTGTGCAAATTTTGCAATAATGAGTAACTCACTGTATTACACTTTCACACGGGCATTTTACTGGAATACGGCGGCAGGAACGCGACTCTCACGTCTAACGTTGACGCGTGAAGCACGTTCACGAAAAACATGCGGTCTGGTGTCCTTCGCGTATCACCCTCAAGACCCATTACGTTCAATCAAAAAATAAACTTGATCATTGGAAAGCCAGACTATAAGCTACAAATGAATTTTGTATCAAACATAAGTAAATAGAGGGCGGCAAACAAAATACAAGCTTCCAAATTTATCGATCGCCGGCGATCGATTTTTACACAGGGCCGAGTGCACTTACAAAGAAATGCCCATGGAAATGAAGGCGCATTGTTAAATATGGTTTGTGAGAGGACCAACATGGCACCCAGTGGCTTTGAATGGAAGCGCATGGTACAGAAGAGGATGAACTGGCCTTTCCTGTTCTTGTACTACAATGCAAAATTCAAGGAGATCACTCCACATCACCATTCATTAACACTGGCTTCATATCACATAACGCATTCAATTCAAGTCTTCTACCCACATGTAGGTATTAACCAGTTCGCGTCAGGAATAAAAAAGTTTTTCTGGGCCACCTGTGCGGGTTTCTTTTTCCCACAAAAACACGTTAATGGAAGCTTCGACAGCGCGTGGCCACGTCTACCGATCATGTCACTGTACGCTCGGCTCGTTACCAAGTCAACCGAGCATGCATTGTGGCGTGTCGTGGCCGAGCGGTTAAGAGCACCGGACTCAAGCTCTGGTGTTTCTGATCCGCAGAGTGTGGGTTCGAGTCCCGGTCGTGACACTTGTGTCCTTAAGCAAGACACTTAACCATTATTGCTTCGTCCTTCGGATGGGACGTAAAGCCGTAGGTCCCGTATGTTGTAACTTGTATTAAAAACTATCAACAAACGTACAAAAAAAATAAAAAAAATAAAAAAAATATAAAACAATATAAAAAAATAAATTAAAAAAAACAGTACACTTATCGCTAAGAGAAGGGGTTCGCCCAGGTGTTTCTGGCAGGCCCGTATATGCCAATATATACCCTGCCCGTGTTGCTCCTTTTAGGGGTGTTGGGCAGTATTTGATCCAGATCCAGATCACAAATATTCCAAAGTTTCCTATGGCGTGTTTACACACGCTCCGATCCGTGGTGCAAAAAAAATTGCGTGTATACACGGCCTCCGACGCTAACTGGTTTTAAATAGACTTTTGATGTGATATTATACTTGCTTGATATAATTATCTTTATTGACATGAAATGAGACATCAGAATGGAATGGGAGTTTAACAGTGGTATAAAATATTATTTCCCTTTTAAACAAGTCATTAGTTCAGATTAATAATTATTAGCACGCACCTTTTTCGTTGACACTAAAAGCCAGACAGGCAATTGCAATCACCAAAGCCAATGCCATTTTGTGGTCTTCAAGTTTGTCCGTGGTCCCTGTCTTCGGTTGGATGTCTTCTAGACGTTCGCTTTTTCGTGTTTGCATATGCCAACTTGAAGTCGGGTTTATATTGCCCCGGTCACCTCGCGTTTTGCTCTAGCCCCGCCCAAACATTCCTAGGGACGTCCTCAATAATGACTGTCTGCCCAATGGCTGCAGAGTCTGCCTACTTTATTGAACAAAAGACTTCCCTATAGTAACTGAACTGGGATCCAGCCAGTCCGCCTTATTTAGCATAACAATTTACGGTACTTAAAAAAGGTCCCTTGATATTTTAAGTCAGTTGAGTAGGCCAACTCTGCCTTGTCCCTACAAAGGGATTTCACCTCCCATTGTGATTAGGATCGGCGATTTCTGCATCAAATACCAGAGTTGATCTGGATCCTTTGATGTTTTGCCAACTAAGACAGCAGCTAGTTTTAGACAACAATGGAGCTGTCAGTCATTCTGCTTGTGTAGTTTACAAACTTTTATTAATAGACCTTTGGGGCAGGATAAAAACTAACACTTCATCAGGGGTAGATATAATTATTGTTGGTTGATCAAGTAATGCTAACCACTTCAAGAAGACTTAATGTATTTTGTAAGATTCCGTTTTCAAAAACTAAGGTTAGAAAGTCCAGCATATTAATATGACAACAATGTGTGCCGCTATTCTGCAAGAGAAGTTCCAGGATTTGAAACTAATGAAGCTGACATGTCAATCATTCTGGCAAGGAACGATTTCTTTCAACAAATTTGCAAAGCAAAACTGCGATGCAAAAAATTAATTTGCATCAGAAAAAAAAAATTTGTATAGCAATCTGTGAATTTTGTATAGCAAATTTAAAATTACAGTATGTAGTGTGCATAGGTAAATGTTGTTTTTCAATGCTTTACTGTCGTTTGGTTCATCTTTCGTGTCCGAATAAATAATCATCTTTAGTGTCCGGAAATTGAGCCACAGGTGTTAAAAATTCACGTATTTCTTTCTTCTAGGCCATTTTCTTCATTATTTTCGCCAAATTGCAGTCATTCATGTCTTTTTTGTTTACATTGTTATATCGATCACTAAAACAGAGGCAATACCACGAAAACAAATTACCGACTGCGACATGTTCGATCGGGTGCTTTGCAAAGTGAATTTGTGGTATGATCAAGCTTGATTTAAAAATTCGTCAGGAAAATGAGTGGGTCACCGTGGTTGAAAGTGCAATCATAACAGGCCAACAAAAAAATTGTTGAGTTGCCCTCCAGTGAAAATATTTGAAGGGGTCGGTCGGTCTGAATTTTTAATTTTTTAATTTTGTTTTATTCTCCTTGACTGTCATTTTAAGATTGAAATGCATTGGAACTGAAACCACATACCATGTTTTTCAAAGACAACGATCTAGCAGTATGCACAAGTACGTAAAGAATAAAAAGACATCACACATTCAACTTTATAATAATCTTTCAACAACTTTATTTCAACATTTCATACACTTGTTTCTAGCACTTTTGTTCTTAACAACTTTATGCATCCCTTGGTTGACATATGATATTAAGACATTTGTATACCTATCAGCAAGGAATTTTGCTTCAGAATAAAAGTATCCCAAGCATTTTTGTTGTACTTTTCGGTGTGATTGACACAGCAAATTCATCCATATTGCGTGCAATGCTCAACATGCAACATGTGAGTGGCCATTTGATTTCAAAACGTGTATATCGAGTCGCAATCGTTGACACACGTACAGTGCGGGGAGCCAGTGCACAACGTGTAAGGGCCATTTGATTTGAAAACGTGTAGATTGAGTCGCCATCATTGACATACAAAACAGTGCGCGAAGGCAGTGGAAAACATGTGAGGGGGCATTCGATTGGAAAACGTGTAGTTTTGAGTCGCATTCGTTGGCACACAGTGTGTGCGAAGGCAGTGCACCATGTGAGGGCCGGGGCCATTCGAGTTGAAAACATGTAGATTGAGTCTTGGGTACCGGTAAATGTACCGGTAAAAAAGTGGAAAATTCCACAATCAAACGTATTATGTTATATACACAGAAAATTGGTAAGTTTCATTAATAAATAGGCCTATGAATGACGGGGGACCTGACCCGACCGACCCGACCCAAGATTTCAGCACTTTTGGGTCGGTCGGTGGAGGGCAACTCAACATCTTTTTTGGGGGGGCCTAAAATACTTTTTCGATTCAAAGTACTATAATTGAGACCCCTGCACTCTATTACGTCTCTCCAGCAAGTATTTAGGCATGAAAATAATTGTCTCCAATTTGCTTCTAAATTACATGGAAGATAGCCCTGGGTCTGCATAACACAGCCAATTGATTTATAGCCTTCTTGGACAAGGATTTAACAACGTAATAACAACGACACAACGTAATAACAACGACACAACGTAATAAAAGTGAAGGTCCAACACTGATATTTGGGAATGTACCTTCACTTCAACCCTCTGGTATTCAAGAAATAATTTTAAAACTAACCCGTGAAAATTTCATCACAATAGGTGTTCACGTTTGCAAGAAAAATTGTTAAATCTTGTTTTGTTTTTTTTAGTCTGTGAGCTTGTGTAGTCCATATGCATTTTCGGGTACAATCTTTGAAACTCTCAGGATCTCATATAAATATGTCAACAAATACAAAACTGCTTGATGCCATTTTTTCCTATGCCCCCTATGTCGGCCATATTGAATTTTAAAATGGCCGCCATATTTAGCATATTATGTGCATACTGTATGCATGGAAAAGGCCAAAATATTACGAAACTGATATGGATCTTCATTTTTCTACATTTATTAACTCTGGTAACACTATGAAATTCTTTCATATGACATTAAAGGTGTTGCAGGCATTTGAAAATTCAAAATTTGTCACCATTTAAGGCATATTAGAGATACTTTTTGTATCGTTTCAGTCAACAGGGGCTATCAAGCACTGATCATGAGTTATAATAATTGTAAATGAATATTACATTAAAAACCATTGACTGATTAGCATATGGTGGATTTTGTATATTTGTAACAAGGATTAACCAAATAACCAAGGTAAGACTGTACCTTTGAACATTTTGTTTTGTTATGAAATATATACATATAAATACATATATAAAAAGGAACAAAAATCATGACCACTTACACAAGTGCCACTTGTCAACCCAACTATCTTATTAATAATATAATACAAATATATAAGTATATATTATTTATAACTACATTATCTACCGACTATGGCAAAACGGAAATTTACGAAAAGAGCAAAACGCTCACAATCAAAACAGAAAATCAAACAATTTTCACTTGAACACTCGATTAAAACCAAACAATACAAAAATAGTCTACTGACTACACTAGTAGAACAAAGTGAACAATTCATCACAAACCTTTCCAAAGCAAAACTATCTCAAATTGAAAAAAAAAAATGCTTTGGGTAAAGGTTTAAACTTTGTTCCAACTCCTGCTAAACTAACCCGTTCAACTCTTTTGAGTGAAATTGACGAATAAGAATTGAATTCCTAATACATAACAAACCTTCCAAAGCCCATCTGTTCAAACCACCATCCACTTGGAATCCAAAAACTACACAGAGTGCAACACTTGAAAACTATTTGGAATCCACAAAAAATAAACTTGCAAAACAACACACTCTGGCATATCTCGATCCGAGCTCACAGGCATGTCACATTCCAACAATGTATTTTCGACCGAAAATTCACAAAACCCCACCAACAGGCACACCCTTTGTTGGAAGATCATTTTCTACTCCCTATAGTAACCGCATATGTCCGCAAAACAGCAGACATACTGCGGAAACTCGAAGGAATAACATTTCCACAAAATGTGCCTTAATATCACAAGTATTGATGTTGTTAAAATGTACACAAATATCCGCAATAAACTGAGGCAATAAACTGCGTATGCAATGCCACCGGCCGACCAAACCAACTATCCATAGTTTATCAACAAATACATCCGGAAGTAATACTCAACAGATATTGTTTCCAATTTGGAAATAAAATCGGTTGCGCAATTAGCTTAACAGCCAGTCTGGAAATTTGTGACAACATTATATGATCTCGAAAATAAAATACTACAACAGGCTGATCATATCCAAACATGGTGGCATACTAGACACAAAAGTGTACACCAAACCTACGGAAACATACCAGTTTCTACACAGAACCCCATCACATCCACCCCATGTGTTCAAAGCATTTACCTACTGAGAACTCTGCGAGATGCTAGAAACACCAACAATGAGGAAGATTTCACAGAAATACGTCAACATTTCTCATAAAAAATTATTAGCTGAGATAAACAACGTAACACATAAAGTGTCACTGGCTAACTAGCCAACCTGATTCACAAATTACCAAAAGATGAACAAAACAACGACTTATAATCCGTTCGTAAACCACAAAAGATGTGAAAGAAGCAGTAAACAAACATTGGCTAATGATATAACAAAACAAACAAACTCTCAGAAATATTTCCAAAACAACCCTTTGTTGCATTCAGAAAGGCTCAAAACATTCGGGAGAAACTAACTCACTCCCAAGGAGCCCAGAGGCCAGTTTGAGATTTTCATGTCAACATATAGAGCTTTTTCTGTACATTTTGATGGAAAAAGAAAACCCTGAAACGTTGTTGGTAACATTGTTAATTTTCACAATAAATTTGGGAGTTCGCTTTTGAAAATTGGGTTCAAGTTTAGGGTTTTGCCAGAGCCAGTCACATCTGGTATTTTTTTTGAAGAACCAGATGAAACACTTAATGTTCTGCTCTCTTTATTACAGGAACAAATCACATAAACACAACGAAGGAACTCACTCATATTAATGGACACATTACAACTGTTTGGAAAACATCAATTATCCAAAAATAAGATAGGAGACAATCCGGTTCTAACTTCTATTGAACCAGTACTTTTATTATTATTATTATTATATTATTATTATTATTATTATTATTATTATTATTATTATTATTATTATTATTATTATTATTATTATTATTATTATTATTATTATTATTATTATTTCACTTAACTCTACATTAAGGCGACACTCCGTGCATAAAAAAACCATGTTAGGGCGACAAAAAAAATAGGGCGACATATAACTGTCGCCTTTTTGTTTCAGCCCATGATTTACCAGTTTTCCCCACATTTACGCAGTAAAGTGAAGTAACATGCAGGAGCTTTAGGGCTTATTGTTTCTTCAAAGTAAACTACTTCGAAGATGTCATCATGAAGTGGGTAACAGACGAACTTGGAAATAGTCGCGGTTATATGTGAAGCCGTGTATATTGCTACATTTGGGCGACAGTCACTTTTTGCCCTACAACTCGAAATAATGGAATTATGTATTTATTAAATGTAACATATTAAATCAAGCACATCTTTTAGGAAAACATTTTGACCTTGAGTAGAAAAAATATAAGTTGCAAAATTGTTTTTCACTTATTCACTCCAATTTTATCGGTCTGTAAAAACATAACAATGCTAAATTACACGAAGTGCGCCACCAAGTGACAGATGTTTGCGAAACTTTTAGCTGTGTTTCGCCATAGTTTCGTTGGCCCGCGTCTGCAGACGTCGTGACAGATTGCGATTGGCTGCACGTTGATTGTGTTGATGTGTCTAATGCTACATTTTTTGTGGAAAATATAGGTCATCCACACCAAAAATGGTAAGAGTTTAAGATTATTCGGTGTACCTTTTTCCAAGAATAAATCATCGCAATCGTATTCCTCCTACCCAACAGTCATGGTACATAGAGAGCTAGGTTAGAGCTTCCTTTCTCCATGGTTGAGCTATGAACATAAAATGGTGTCACTGGTAATCAGTAGCAAACTTTTCACGTGGGGTATACTGTGCACCAGTTGAAAAATCGCATCCCGCCGTATACGAAAAGTGTAAATTGTTATGTTTTGCGTGTTGTAAAAGACTTGCTAATGAAATAAAAACATCATTAAACATTAGGTTGAATTGATGAGGACTTTCTGCACACAAGTTGTGTTAAACAATTGTTTTGCTTTAGTTTGCATTACAAAATCAGTCATTGCATGTTTGATATAGGCTTACATGTAGCATTGCGAATGAAACAAAATCAATTTTCAAAAATGAATTCTTTCTCTTTTTAATTTTCTATTGACATGCAGACATAAAGATTATGGGAGGATTGCAGCTGGACAGCCTAGCTGTCACAGCTTTTTAACGATTTTGTTACATAGGCCTATATCGTCTACTCATAGTTTTCATGAGTGGCGAATTACAGAGATCATTGAACTACCTACCACTACCAGATTTACAGTTACAGACATAACATGTATACATACACTTTTAATACTAGTGTGCAATTTTGCACACAAGGAAAAACCAGTTGATTAAATACCTGATGCTGAATTTTAGGGTAGAATGTCGTATCCGACCGCCACTTTTTCTCATTAAATATAACCAATAATGTACTCTTACCTACCTAGTAGTAAGGTTGGAGAACATATGGATGATGATGGACATATACTTCAAATTATTCCAGGATATTTATTTCATGAAAAATCGGGCTTTTTTGGTATACGATGACTTCCTCAGTCATGTCAGTCTGATCTTGTAAACTCCACAATTAGTGACCAACACAGTCATTGTACATGCGTAGTGGCAACTATAATAGGATCCGTCTATTTTCTGAAGGGGAGGATTTTTTAGAAGGGAAATAAAGTCCGAAAACCATCATAAAAGTGGATTTTAAAGATAGTTTTCGCTTTCTGTACCACCAAAAATTGATAGAATCATTTTTCAACTGGTTAGTGGTTGCAAACAAATCCAAAAAAGCCCTTAAAAAGTGGCGGTCGGATACGACATTTCCGAATGTTATACAAATGATATTCCCTTTTCAGATTGGAGACAGCTTTCGTTACCAGGAAGAATTGAAACTGTCACAGCAGGTGCAGATGAAACCCACATGATACACTTAAAGTACACAGAACTCGTCGGAGACTGACAAATCCAGTGATCGACAAGGTATGAATTTCTAATTACTTGTAACGCATATGTGCGATACATCACAGAGATAGTGGAGGCAATTGCCTCTATGCATATTTCAGTAGACTTAAAATTTTCTTCATAGAGGTGTCCTTACATGTTCGACAAAGAAGTATCAGGCCTGGTAACGTTAGACCTAGCATTAATATTGAGAGTGAGAGAGGAATCCTATCTTTTCAAAAACAATGCATAAACACACCAGAATGCATAATTTCACTGACACAGCAGTGTGTAGCATGTATGCTGTTCCAGAACTTCATCACACATGAGTGTTTGCATGTAATTGTAAGGAAGCTAGCTGTAGTGTAAGGTAAATAATTATTATTACTGACAATGGCGACCCAAACAGTAACTAAAATAAGAAGAAAGTAACTAAAATAAGAAGACTGACCAAGAAGAAAGGCAAAACAAAAACAAGAAGGAAAAAAAATCATAATTATCTAAGTGTGATTTTGGAACATAGTCAAACCAACAGTATTTATATTTAGTGTATGACGACTATTTTAGCAGACAAACTACTGAGTTTTCAAGATGACAACATATGTAAAAGCTTGAAATTTTGTGGGGCTTTTGGAGGGCTCTTTGCATATCAGTGTTTTTATTCCTTTCTATGCGTCATCGAATAAAATATTCTGCGAATGTGAACGCATAATCTGTTGTGCATAGGAAACTGCAAGCGTAACCTTTCAGTGTGTCACATGTCAGTTTTAACGCATGTTTGCATATGCCATGATGTGACAATTTTTTTTTATCAGATCAATCTTACCATCGTTGAAACAGATTTTGATTTTTTCCCCTTGACATCTTATGAAGCATTGAATCAAAATTTATTTTTAACTTTTAGTTTAAATACTGATTTTTCAATGAAAAAGTACAGAAAAAAATTATTTGTTTCAATCTGAAAGCTCACTGATTGTAAAGTTTATCCTGGCACTAATCATCCAGAGATAGAAATCCGTTTATAAACACGATTTATCAAATCGTGCATGATAACGTGGATGTATGATAACGTGGATGTATGCAGATAAGCAGTCATGATGTAACCTACTGCACAATTTTCGCTGGCAAAATAAATGTTCTCTTATCGTTTTGTATTCATGCGCATGCTGAAACATATCTGCGCCCAGATGGCTTCAAAAAATGTGTGTGTTTATAATCGGGGGTCGGTGCTCTAGTCAATATTAGCTCTAATGGAACTACCAGAGTCCCCCATTTAACAGTGGATACTGCAATTAGAATGAAATTTATGTAAATCTTGCATTATGGAATTGAATAATTAAAGTTCCGCCCTAACATTTACTTGAAAATGTAGAGTCTCAGTGGTCCAGAGGTCGAGGTCTGAGGTCACAAAGTATAATAATGTGCATGTACATGTTTCATTCTTATCAGGACGCAAACTATCTTTTCTTCCAGATAATAAATACATCAGATGTTCAAAGGAGGAAACTACAGATTCGTGACTGAACACCGAAGATTGATGAATAGAACTACTTCTTCAAGTGAGTTGCAATATATGGTTTTAGACACTTGAATCTTATTTTGAAAATCTTACTTACTTTTTCATATTAACATTCTAGTGAAGTGTTTTGCCTTTAAAGGGGGGACAAAAAAGAAGAAGTTAAAAGTGCACAGTCATGATGTGAACAGAAAGATAAGTGTTTCATATACGAAGTTAAGTCGTGTCACTTGACTTACAAAAGCTTATGCTTCCATTATGTCCATATAGACACACTGATGTACACACTTTCATGTCACCAGGTGCTGTTAGTTTGTCAAAATATTGATTTGAAGTGAGACAGTGAAGTGAGAACGATTTCCATTTATGGGTGTCAGAATTTCAGTCAGTACTGAATATATTACAAGTCTGATATGTAAACAATAATCATAATTAATCTTTCAAAAATAAAACGTATAACATTTTACTGTCAAAGTGTCAATTTATGTGCAATTTTCTTATAGGTAAGAATCATCCTACCATTTTTGCAAGATTCACCCTTGATATGTAAGTAATTTCGAGAAAAGGAGCAGACAACAGGCTGAAGAGAGACAAAAGGAACGTCGAATCACTTATAACAACATCACATGAATAGTTAGAGGATCAAGACCAGAAGAGAGATTTAATTATTGAATGAAAAAAAAATGGTTAATGGCCTCATGTTTCAACCCTAGCAGAGTCTTTCTCAAAGCTTCAGCCTTTGAGAAAGAATCTTTTTTTTTGCATTTATACCATCAGTTATTTTGGTTGGTAAGCAGTTTGCAACAGCTAATTATATTTTCTCATTAATTATTGAACACACAGAATCACTCATATCCCCAAAATAAATAAATTGCTGTTTTCTTGCAAAGTTTTATGAAATTTTAATATGTTCAAAGTTTACTAGTAAATTTTATTGATTAGAACTGCATGCTGTGAGTTTTGAACATCTTTTAGCAAAGCTCAACTCATAGTTTCATTGAAGCCAGCATCTAAGTATTTTTGAAGTGTATTCATAATACATCATAATACACGTAAAGTTTAAACTGTTTTTATTGACTCGTAATTGTGGTGAAATATTGTAATGACAATTTTTGTTTTCTCCTGGTTACATAGAGTTAATGATTTAGCTTGGTATTTATACTACTAATCATCTTTGAGATCATGTTTTTGGTAAAAAAAAATAAACAAACAAAATAAATTAAATAAAAAACAATACCTGAAATATATATATATATATCCATACAACCAGAGTCTGCTCTGGAATGTTTGTGTTAAGTTAAGACTTTGGAAGTGTATCGTGAAGCTTGACTCTGGCAGCCAGGTTGGCTTTGTTTTTATTTAAACTACATTCTGTACAAACTGTATTCTGTTTACAGTTTTTCAGTCTGTAAATGATAGTCGGACTTGTATTTATCTCTGGCAATTTTCGAAATTTCTGATAAAATTTAGGCGAGGGTTGTTTATGCTTTCATTAAACTGGATATGTCATTTTCAAAAAAACGTCATGAATAATTATCAAAGATGGACTTTTTTGTTTTTTATTTGTCTTGGTCGACAACATTTTTAAGTAATATTTTGTGAGGATTTTATTTTGTATTATGCAAATGTTACAACGCGCATAATAAATACAATAACATGTAGACACATAACTGACTCCCTATTGTGTGGAATAATACCCTTATTGTTAAGTAAGAATAATTGCGGTGACACCATGTGGAATTCTCAATTGAGTAGTAATTAGTTCTGAAAAGAACTGGAGGTACAACTCATGCAAAGCTACAAGTTTTACCCTTATTGTTATTGTTAACGGCAGTGATGCAAATATTACAACGCGCGTAATAAACACATAACTCTCCCTATTGCGTGGAATATACCCCCATATTGTTATTGCTAACGGCAGTGATGCAAATGTTACAACGCGCATAATAAATACCAATAAAATGTAGACACATAACTCTCCCTATTGCGTGGAATATACCCCCATATTGTTATTGCTAACGGCAGTGATGCAAATATTACAACGCGCGTAATAAATACCCATAAAATGTAGACACATAACTGTCTCCCTATTGTGTGGAATAATACCCTTATTGTTATTGTTAACGGCAGTGATGCAAATGTTACAACGCGCGTAATAAATACCAATAAAATGTAGACACATAACTGTCTCCCTATTGTGTGGAATAATACCCTTATTGTTATTGTTAACGGCAGTGATGCAAATGTTACAACGCGCGTAATAAATACCAATAAAATGTAGACACATAACTGTCTCCCTTTTGTGTGGAATAGTACCTTATTGTTATTGTTGTTAACGGCAGTAATGCAAATGTTACAACGCGCGTAATAAATACCAATAAAATGTAGACATATAACTGTCTCCCTATCGGGTGAAATAATATCCTTATTGGTATGATAACCCTATATCATGGACCGGGCTTTAATCGACCGGGAGGGGGGGGGGGGGGGCAATTACTGTCTGTGTTTTTGTGAAAGAAAGGTTGGGGAAATTGCAGCGTATGAGGGCAAGGGGCACACAATGTGGTGTGTGAAACGTAAGCCCTTTGGTGGAAAAGCGGTGACAGAAAACATGGGGAAATTGTGAGGCCAAAATGTTTAGAAAGAACCACGGCTACATGCAATGTAGCAATTTCATAGATAACTGGTGACACAAAAACATGGGAAAATGAAGGATGGGAAAACATTGCAGAATGAGGGACAAACATGGTGAAAAGGGAAAAACGTACCACACGTGGGGCCAAGAAAAGGTAACAATTTTGTTTTAATTTTTTAAAAAGAAAAAAAAAAGGAATTAAAAATAAAAGAAGAACAAGGGCTACAGTTAGGCCTACATGTGGTGTTTGAATTTTGTTGTGATCTATTTTTTGGTGTGTAACAAGGAAACAAATGAGAAATAAAACTTTCCTTAGACCCCCTATTATAATGACGTATCGTTTGACCTCCTTTGATGTCGGTTTTAATTGGTGGCTTCATCCCGCATATTCCGAATGAAACATTAATTTTGGCAAACATTGGTAAAACAATAATTTTCCCACACTACAAATGAAAAGCTGCCACAATATTGTCTCCCATTTATTTACACCGTTGTTTTGTTTTGTACACATGTTATTTGTTTGTTGTTGAAAATGCATAGTGTATCTCCATTTTTGTTTTTACAATAAAATAATAAAGATGCACGATAACAGGCAGGGTTCCAATAGGGAATTTAAAAAAAAAGCGCCCTCTTTTGCATCTGATGAAGTATAGTTCATCTTGCCACGAAAGCCCTTCGCTCGGCCCCACCGGTCTCCTTAGGTTAAGGCGATGGGGACGAGCGAACGAAATCCCATGCATGCTGTATCCACGTCTTCTCCAGACTAAATTACTGGCTGCAATTCAGGGATTGTCTTTGGAAGTTTATGATCAGAAGGGGGGGGGGGATATTGTCTTGAAACACGTTCCCATTAGACACAACCCCTTCATAGACTAATCTTACCGAATAATAAAAGTTCATTCTGTAACCCACGCGAGTTATCACCGGCAGACGTACGACACAAGTTATGCAGATGTCTAAGGCCTACTCGTTGGTTGGGACAATTTCTATGAAATTAAACACGTAGAGTATGCAAGGACCAGGTACTTGGTATATTTATTGGTAGAATCAAATACACCTGCAGACAGCGTTGAGTGACTGTTCAAGAATAATATTTAACACGTGAAAATGGTAAATTTTTGTATTAAAAAGAATCCTTGCCTCACTAATTTTGCGTAAAAAACTAATAAAAAGGAACAAAAAACACAATCAAAAAATAAATTGACGAATTATACTGTACTGTCAACTTTGTTATTCTAAATATTTATTTTTAAAAACAGAAGGTCTATGGGGGATCGACTTTGCATGAGTAGGCCTATGGTGTTTCTTTGTCTTGCCGCACGCAAGGAAATCGAAACAATAAGCAGTGAAATGCAAAAAAAAAAAAAAAAAAAAACCTCTTAAAAACACAACACAACACAACACAAAAAACAACAACATACAAGTCCTGAATGTCAAGAACTTCTAGAATGTACAAGCAGTGTTTTCAGCGATAAACAATGTTGATAGGCGAAAACAGAGTGTAAAAAGTTGACACGTAAAATAACTGCCTCCTTGCCTGCGCTCAAGTAAGTCACAAGTTGTAGGCACACAATACTGCACTGACTGAGCCCTAGCCACATCCGTTTTTTATGACTGGCTCCTGGCTCCCGCGGCTAGAGCTACAGCTGACAGTTTTCCCGATCACAACAGTGTGCACTTTTAGCCAATGATCTTTTTGGCGCCTTCTCACAATCACACGTATGTATGTATCGGTGTATTACAATTTCTACATCTAGGCCTAGCCTGCATAAAAATTATGTACATGATAGGTATGTACGCGGACGCTTTTTGTACATACGGGACATCACGCCATAAGTAATAATAGTACTAGCTGTACAAGAGTTTACTGTGCGTGTGCTATGTGTGTGTGCGCTATCTTATCTACGTACGTACTGGCGCGGCACTGCTTACTGGCTGCTCGCTGGGGAGAAGTTAGTTGTGTCTGTACTGTGTGCTTTTCTGGCTTTTGTGCAACAAGGCCAGGGGACACAAATCAATCCAAGTTGTGTTGAATGTTTATGCTGGACCAGGTAAGAGAAATATTGATTAAGTTAAATTAAACTTCAAATTTAAGGAAATTAAGTTATTTATAACAAAATGACTTCTGTTCTAACGTTAGTTCTAACTGTTACTAACGTTAGTGTTACTGTTAGCATGTCTAGAATCTTCTAAAGTTGTACTTGTACTTGTATTATGTAGTTGTAGTCTGGTAGTAGGCCTATCGTGCCGCCATAATGTTTTCGATCGACAGTATTTTCGATCCCCAATTTTGAATCCGTTTACCGCACGAGAAGGGGCGAGAGCCACGGTGACCAGAAGCTCTGTTCTGTGTACTTTACTTCTACGTTGTACTCGGCATTGTCCATAACTCGGGATATAACGCCAAATGATTTATACCGAAATTTAGACTTAAACTTTTGGGTATCACCAACAACATGATGATAGATAGCACTGTGTTACTGTTAGGGCCTATAAAAACAGAACAGAGGTTCTGGTCACCTGGTCACGGTGGATCAAAATCGGGGATCAAAATTACATGTCGATTGAAAACATGACGGCACGATACAAACTGTCAATGTCATGATCTGTACAGTGTAACGTTAATTGTCCTTATTAATATTATGACTATGACTATGAGGAATTATCGTTATTTATGCATTCAAATTTAAGTTATTTCCATTCAACACTGTTCAAGTTATTCCCATCCATGATAAATAGTGCCAACCACTTCGTATCCTTGACCCTGTACTGTAGTGTAACTGTAAGTAGTTTTACATAAAAGTTACTTCACTTGATCACAATAAACCCTTTCGACATTCTCAATGCATCATGGGAAATGATGCAAATGTCCTGGATGTGTATGACTAACTATGGTTTTTGTGAACAAAGTGTTGGGCGCAATACGCACTTCAGCAACTTTTTCACCTTTTTCTTTAATTAATAGTTGAAAAAGTTAAGTCAGGATTTGTAACGAATGGTTGATTTGGTATAAAAGTGAGTTATTCAGGAGAAATTGTTGGGGATCCCCTCTCCTGCCTGGATGGCATTGCCATGGCGACACCATGGTTGACAACTTACTTTCACACGCAAAATGACAACTTTTCCACGTTTTTCCTCATTTTTATACCAAATCAAGCAGTCATTATTCTTCCTGCATCTAGACAACAAATCTGCATTGCGCCATACATTTTGTACACAAAACAGCATCGTTTTTGTCATCCACATCCGGCCGGGTGATTTCCATTATATCCCATGATGCATTGAGATAGTCAAAAAGGTTTATAAATTTTTGCAGAATGGCTAGCTGTGATAATTGCAACTAGCAGATGGCTCGTTTAAAGTAGGCTTATCGTTTGTAGTAAAAAGCAACACAAAACAAAAGCAAACAATACAAAACAGTGTTTGTTTTTTTAGATAGTAGGCCCCTCACATCATTCAAAATAGTAAGGCTCTTCATTAAGGGGAGGCTGGCATGGGTGGATCCAGAATATTTTTTAGGTGGGGCTGAGAATCAAGAACGATTTTTCATTACTACAAAAATTACAATGAAATAATCAAAGGGAGAGGAAAACAAAGCACAGTGAGGGGAAATGAGGGGAAACATGAGGGGGAATACCTTACCATTTGTATCTGATTCTGTTTTTTTTTACAGCCCCCCTTAGCCCCCCTGGATCCACTAATGGCTGGATACATGTTTGTAAGTGTACAGTAATTCTCCAGGGGACTGGAGTTTCATGTTCCTCTAACTTACTTAGTTAAACCTGAGTTATGTCTACTTGTTGGATGCTGTACTATGATAGTTTAGTGATTCAACAATCAATCGAGGGGCATGCTTTGTTTTTACCTAATGCCAAGGCACCAATCATTCTGTGAAATTAATGCTAGTATTACCAACTGAAATAGCCCAGTTCATCATTTTTGCAAATAATTTTTTTTTGTACAAGTTTAAACTCTCGGGTTCATTTTTATACATAGTGGCCAATATTTTTATTTTACATTTATGAAGTTCTTATTGATTCAGATTTTGCCACCAATTATTTATACATTTCATTCAGTAAACAAACCTTTTTTTGTTACTTATACTTATAGGCTTACATACTTTAGGGCTTTAGGCGAGTGTAGAATTACTCCTAGAACTATGACTTGAGGTTCTACAATCTTGAGTTAAAGGCTGTGCAATAACATTGGTAAGATTGAAATAAAAATGTCCACAGATTTACACATAACTTACATGGTATAAAGATGGTCAGATGGTGGGAAAACTCCCCTTGAAATATTTTTACCTGAAATGCTGTAGGTTTTTGAGAAATGAGTAAAACAACTAATTATGATTTCATTATCAAATAATAATTGTTTCTTGGTTTGTATGCAGGTTGCAATGAAACTCAGTTTAAGATCATCTCTTCGCAGAAAAGGGAAAGATGCCACACAATTTTGTTTTCAGCAGGAAGACCAGCCTGGATTTATAGTGCAACATATCAACAAATTTATTGGTAGGTAATAAACTAATCAAGACCCACCCACTGCGCACAAAGTCATGAGTAATACTACCTGCACCTCTTGTTTGCTTCACTGCTTGATCCAGACACACACTTCACATGTTCGTGTGATCAGACATTGTCAAACTAAAGGTTCCACAATCACAACTGTGATTAGTCAATACATCCAGGGGCTGAACTTCATGGATCGGTCAATATACTACTCAAAATTTTCCATGAGCATGCAGTGGCTCTGTTACTAACAACTGTTTCCACCTACATAAAAAATTATGATGCACATGGAGGCAGAATAAATCCCATCGCATCATTTGGGTATTTTCACACTAAAGGGATACAAACTGGACCCTAACTCCCTAGGCATTGACTTGTACTAAAACAATAAAAATCCTTCAAAATCCTCCAACTGGCTTTGTTGTCTAGGGAGTTAGGGTTAAAACCAAGTACAAGAGGGCAAGATGCAGTCAAGTATTTTACCAAATTGTTTTGAGACATTGTGTAGGCCTACTTGCAGTCAGTTAGTGTTTAATGTACTATGTGTAAATACATTTTTAAAACATCGAAGAAAGTCATATGTTACGTAAGTAACAAAAGCCAGAAATTTTACCATAATTCAGTTCATCTAAAATTGTTCCAACTTCATCCCTTACCCATTATGGTTGTGAAAAGGGGAAAAAAAAAAAAAAAAAACAATTTATTTAATTTTGCCCTACACCGACGTGTGTATAGCACTGTATGCTCAAGTGCTTTCTGAGTGTCTGTGAAAAAACTGCACAGGCGACTCGGGCGGGATTCAAACCCACGACCTCCTGCTTACTAGTGCAGACGTCTTAACCTCTCGACCACCGAGCTTGCCCAATGACAATTCGAATCCCGCCCGAGTCGCCTGTGTAGTTTTTTTCACAGACACTCGGAAAGCACTGAGCATACAGTGCTATACACACGTCGGTGTATGGCAACATTAAATCAATTGTTTATCTCCCGACGCAAGAATTTCACCAACCTATCTATAAAAACAAACAAGCAAAAACAAAACATTCTTCTGGATATTTTGGTACATAGAATGCAAAATGGATCACATACACAGACAAACAAAACTTGACAAATGTCTTTGTTATACAGGGGTTTTAACGCAGTAAACCAGGGTTAAAGGTCAACTCCTTTTAATGATAAGCTAGATACTACCCATCTCAGAATTAACTTCTTTGGCTAATGAAAAAAAAAGACTTAAAGAGAGCAGCTAGAGGAGACTTGTATTCTTTTATAATATTATTTAACTCTTTTCAAAATTATACATACATCCATTGTTGCTTGTAGGACGTGGTGTTTTTGCAACAAAAAGGTTCTTCAGAAATGACTTCCTTCTCGAGTACCGAGGAGAGCTGATCTCTGGAAAAGAAGCCCTTGAACGTGAACGCAAATACACTGTAGCTGATGGAAGTTTGTTGTACTTTTTCAAACATATCTCCAAAACAAAATGGTGAGCCTTATTAAGTTATAATTTTTGAAATTGAAAATGCAGTCAGCCTTTTCAGCATATTCAAAATTTGTTGTTCCATTTTTTGTTTGTTTTTATTTCATTTATTACTTTTTTTCATGTAAAAGCAACATATATATGCAAATCTTTGAGTTATTTTAAATGTTCTTTGTGTTCAGTGCAAACATTGAGTATGTAATTGTAGATACATGTGAGGGAAAATAACTATTTAAAAATGATACTAACATTCATATGGCATTTTTTCCAAAGGATACAAAACATTCAGAGAACAGCCAAAAAGACCTTACCAAAATCAAGGAATTATACAGTGAAAGGGAAACAATGGAAATGGAACTCATTTCAGTTGCAGTTTGTATGAGGGGAACTTATTATAACAATATTTTATGATAGCCAGTGGTATTTCAGGTGAAATCAATAAAATAATTGTCTTGAAATATTTTACTTGTTATTATAGTGTGGATGCAACATATTCAAATTGCATTGGAAGAATGGTCAATGATGCAGTTGCCCCCAAAGCTAATTGCAAAATGGTGGTTGTTAACGATGGAAAAGATCCACATCTTTGCTTATGTGCAAAACAAGAAATTGAAGTCTGGGAAGAGCTTCGGTTTGATTACGGTGTACCCAACTTGCCATGGAGAAAGGTATTGTAAAGTATTATTTTGGTTTGTTTTATAAATATTGTTTTTAAACCTACATTTAAAGAAAATGGAGAATAACTTGCTGAAGACCTGTTATGAAGCAGGACAAATTATAAGCCCACTGTATGTTTCAAATGTAACATGGAAATGAATTAAGACCCTGGTCTTGTCTGGTTACTTTTTTCCATCTGGTTACTTTTTCCATTCACTTAATACTCACTTTTTCTGTATAAACTTGTATTAATATTTTCTAAAGAAAATGGTCACTGGTTCCACTGCTGGTTGAGTGCCCTTTCAGCTAAAAAATATATCATGTAAAAGTTTATTACCAGAAAATGGTTGGAGATATCAATATAAATGTTGTGTATTGTGTTATAATTCTCTAAGTGGGTGTATAAATTTGCAGCACTGATAAAGAATGGTGTGAAGTTGCCATTACTGGAACAAGAGTCACTTTAATTTGAAAATACTTATTAAGCTCTTTTACACTCCATTTGTCATAATAAGCAGATGAGGAATTCTGTGTATCAAGGAAATGCAAAGAGGCCCTTGGAAAAGCACACAAGACGTTAATACGTCATAATCACGTTCAATCTTTTCCGTCACTTATTAGAATTGTTTTCTTTATACTTTTGTGAAGAGGATATTGGGATACTGATTTCTGCCAAGTTTAAATAATAATAATAAAAAAAGTTTATTACTGTATTTTTTTATTATTATTATTAATTAGATGGGGCAGAAGCTAGAAAAGCATCAGCCAGACTACCTTGACAGTCTTACTTTCTGTGGATTGAAAAAGGTACATCATGTTTTCCATTTAGTGAACAAGCAAAAAATGTTCTTGAAATAAAACAGTCAAGATTTCACAACATGATTATGTTATGTCCCATTGCAATCATGTGCTTTCAATATTTGTATTACCTCAATGTCTATAATTATTGGCATTGTTAATTAATATCTTTTTAATTCCTTTTCCCTCAAGATCCTCCTTAGTTCCAATGTTTTAACAAAACAACACACATTTTCAAAAGTATTCACTTCAATATTTCTGCAGAATTCTTTTACACTTAAGATTTAAGCAGTGTTTGAATATATGATCCTGAGTCAAAAGATCATTGCTTACAACAATATCATGATATTTATTTTTTTTAATTGTGAGTGAGGCACTGGTGGATTTTATAGTTTGTTTTCCTGTACAAAAACGTATCTAAAGGTGCTCATAAATTATTTGATGCTTTCACCGTGATTTTAATAAGGAAAATCAAGAAATATATTGTATGTATAAAGATCATTTACCTATTTATTAAAAACCATTCTTACTAAAACTTAATTTTCCTTGTCCTTTTGTGTAAGCTCCCTTTATGCATGCCGAATGTTAATCCTAAGACGTAGACATCACTGTAAACTAGATGATTGTTATGATCATGTTATTTTACAGCACAATACTGCAGCTGATGATGTGAACAATTCACCTGAAGATGAATTTCATACCAGAGATGATAATGACATCACTTCTGAAACCCATAATGGGGAAGGAGTTCACACCGAACAACCCATGAAATATCAATGTATAAATCTTACATGCTTGAACAACCTTTTTCTTTTTCACTTTACAAATGCTTTGGCTTTCAAACTGTGTTCAGTTCTGAGATGTTATTACCCCTTACATGTTGTCAATATTTATCTTCATTCATTGTAGCTGTGGTGATAATTGCACAATTTCTACAGGTATTGGAATATTACTTCAGAACGCGAGGTTAAAAGAAAATGTTATGATGATATACCCAAGCCCACTTGAATTCCCTGTCATCAGCTGGCAAGGCATGACTCACACAGTAAATTACAGTTGTCACATTCCCTGCTTAACTATTGCTGTGCAATAAACCAGTGGAAACTTAAACGTTGCCCTGTCCCCAAGCTTCCTCTTCTCCTGTTAAGGCAGGACTCATACTGTTAATCATAAACAAATTATCCCACATAAAGCAAGGTTTGTTTTATTATTGGTGTGATAAAAACCATCAAAAACGACCAAGGGGCAGTGTGTTATTTATGTTGTCTTTTCACAACTGTACTGTAGCCCTGGTAGGACGTCAGTCAGCACTGCCATTGATGTCCTGGGTATAAAGGGGTCGCGACATAGCAACAAATTTTATAACAAATATCTTTCAATATGTTTTACCTGATTGAATTAGCTGAAACTTTGTTCATATGTTCCTTGCGTCCCATATTTGCACACTGGTGGTTCAAAATTCTTGAAAATGTTTTGAACACACATTATTTACGAAAATAATCTGAAAATCGGAGCATTTTCAGAAATCTTCTGAAAACATTAGTTACTTTCGTGTGTAAAGAAATATGCATAGCAACATGGGCGGATCCAGAACATTTTTTAGGGGGGGGCTGAGAATCAAAAACAATTATTTTTCAGTACTACAAAGGGTGCCGCCACTTCCTATGCACAACGGTTAGTACAGTACTAAGTAGGTAGGGAATGGGAGTGCGTTCTCCCCCCCCCCCTCTCTCTTTTTCTCTTCCTTTTATTTTAATTTTTTTTTTTTTACGATTTTGGGGGGGCTATAGCCCCCTTAGCCCCCCCCCCCCCTGGATCCGCCAATGAGCAACGTGAAAAAAGGGCACGGGATCTATTCGAACGTTCCTTGTGCATGTGTTTTATAATGCAAATAACTTTATGCACGTGGCTGAAACCTCTTTTCCATGGGCATGTGAACTGATCGTCGCGCAATATGCCGTGCACCATATCACAGTAATGAGGGGAGCGACACAGCGAGAAAGATGTTGATTTAGTTTTTCCCTACACCGACGTGTGTATAGCACTGTATGCTCAGTGCTTTCCGAGTGTCTGTGAAAAAACTACACAGGCGACTCGGGCGGGATTCGAACCCACGACCTCCTGCTTACTAGTGCAGAGAAAGATGTTAAAGTGGCTGAAACCCCATTGCTCTACTAATTTTGCTCATGCATGCAGCAGTAACCGTCGCAAGAGTACATGATGTCCGAAACTTAATGTACGAGTTTGCATTTTATTTAATGAATAAATTTCACCCAAAGCGACATCAGATAGTTCAAAGTAATTCAAAGAATAGTTAAAACCACCGGGAATATGTGAAAGGACTCTCAGCTTCCAACATCAGGTAAAATTAAGGGAAAACAACTCGTAATTTTGTTTGCATGGTAGAAAAGCTTTATACCCAGGATCTGACTTCAGTGGCATAGCAACGGAGACTTACGTCCTACCAGGGCTAAACTGTACTGTAATGTTTTTATGATTGTATTGTGTGCATGGTATGTCTACAAATTGTTCAAGTTTAAAGTTGAATATTTCCCCTTCAAACTTTTAGTAAGTAGATTATTTTGTATACACTGCAGGTGCAACAATTACACCAGTGCAACAATTACACCATTGCAACAATTACACCAGTGCAACAACATGGAAAGGTAGGTAAAACCATTTCAAAGTATTAACACGATTGTGTTGATCTGAAACCTTTGTAATTAACTTTTTGGGTATCATCTTTAAGGTTGCAATTTATTATATTTCCTTCATCTTTGGTACTTGTATGAAAAAAGTAATTAAATAATTGAAACTGTTTATTTAATTTCTATGTAAAACAAGCGGAACAGTAAAGTTCTTGTATCAAAAGATTGAGTAATACATTTTGCCCTTTCCTGTTTGAGTGTCTATAAGCTCATGCTGTTGTCTCAGTTATTTCCGAGACATCTATGACAAGAATATAAACCTTTGCAAGCTAACAGATTTATCATGTATGCAACTTGAGCTCGTGCTGGCTGCCTATGATACAATATAAGCTTGCCAATTCCTATCTTCATGTTAATGATAATAATTGTGATGGTGTTTATTTGTGTTACTTTATAGAATTCTACAGCTGATGATGTGAACAAGTGTTCACAAAAACACAACTCACAAGCTGATGACTCTGATACTACACTTGATGACAGCGATGATGATGATTACATTCCCGATAGTGAAAATGAAGAAATAGAAAGTGACTCCAGCGACCAACTTTGTGGATTAAGAGGTATATATTTTACATGTCTGAACGAACAAACTTGATGACACAATAACTATGTAATGTACTTCATCTGCAATTTTTTTTTTCAGTTTCTGACTGTTGGTTGCATTGTAACTTTTTGGAACAGCCAATAATTCACTTGTTTTTAATTTACATCAATCAAGACCCAAAATTTGTGTGGCACTTTTTATCTCGAAAAATCAAGGTTTAAAAAATGACTAATGAAATATTCAAAATTCTGGGTAAAAATCTCAAAAGAAGATGACTATACTACCAAGAACAACTTTATATCTGGGATTAATTAAAGACGTGTTGCTACAGTGTCTGATTAAATATCTATAAAATGATACTTGATGTAAATAGATATTTCCACAAACATCCATGCTTCAGGATTATCTTAACAATTACAACAAATCTTCCTTCTGAATCCATATTAAAATTAATCCAGACAGTGTATTCGATAGTAATCAACACATAAACATGTTTTAGAAAACATGACAATGAAATAAAAAATCAGAATAAATTTTATGAACTATCTATAACAGAACAGTAATGTTGAATCTTCGCCTTTGATGGCATGACATATGAGTATCATGAATATGCAAATACTAAAGTGACAACAACTGCCTTTAACTTTCAAAAACATCCCGAGATTTGCAGTGAAAATGTTGTACACTGCAAGAATGTAAAAAAAAATGTTGATTTCATAAGCTGTTTAGATTTGAATATATATACAAAACGTATTATGTCTGACCAATAATACAGAAGATTTGTGATACACCAATTTTGTCACAATAATCACCCCTGTCCTCAAACAATTTTAAACTCTTTACCATGGCGCTATTTTTGTGACTAATTCCTTTTTTGATCCACAGATGCAGCAAAACAATCTATGTTTCAAACTAATGAGGTAGGTATAAATGCTTGAAAGTGTTAAATGTAATGCATGATTATGGTGAGATGAGAAAAGTAAAATAGTAAAAAACTGTATTTCTCCACAAAAGACAACACATATTTTCAACAGTATTCAGTTCAGCAGATTCTTAAACTTAAAGTAATATAAGCAATTTTGTTTGACTATCACTGAATTAAAAGGTCCTGATGTACACCATCCATATTTATTCAATTTTTATTTTAGCATTTTAAAAATGTCCTTTAATGATGACAATGTTTCCAAACATCAAGAGAAGTTACATTGTCTTAATATGTGGTTGATTTTAATGGGGAACTAATTTGTGGTCTTATTACTTTTATCAGGAGAGTTCCATTTAAATAGACATTCTTTTTCTTGAAAATGGTAGTGTGATTTCTGCTGAATTTTTTCAAAAGTTGTTTTTTGTACAGAAATGTATGGATGATCTCATGTACAGATGCTTTTACAGATCAAAAGTCATAATTACTTGCAAGTTTAAATTAGTTTGTTTAGTTTTGTGTAAGTACGGTACTTATTGTATTATGAATGTTTGTTTGTTGGGGTGTTTGTTTGTTGTTTTTCGACAAAAACCTTTGTATTAAGCAAACTAAAAGGTGATATTTCAACCCAAAACCATCAAGGCTAAATAAAACATGTACTAAGAATTTAAGCTAACTACTAAAGTAATCAATTCTAAACTAGATGATTGTTATAATCACTTTATTTTACAGCACAATACTGCAGCTGATGATGTGAACAATTCACCTGAAGATGAATTTCATACCAGAGATGATAATGACATCACTTCTGAAACTCCTGATGGAGAAGGAGTTCGCACCGAACAACCCATGAAATATCAAGGTACATATCTTACATGCTTGAACAACCTTTTTCTTTTTCACTTTACAAATGCTTTGGCTTTCAAACTGTGTTCAGTTCTGAGATGTTATTACCCCTTACATGTTGTCAATATTTATCTGTATTCATTGTAGCTGATGTGGTGATAATTGCACAATTTCTACAGGTATTGTGAGATTGGAATATTACTTCAGAACACAAGTTTATAAGAGAATGTTATGATGATATACCCAAGCCCACTTCCCTGTCATCAGCTGGCAAGGCAGGACTCACACAGTGTGTGATGTGTTGACAATGCGCAATATCCAAACAGTTTGGATATTGCGCATTGTCATACTGTGGGGTAGTCCATTTGTGGATCTTTAACCAACTCAGAATCCTTCCACGTGATAGTAATGCGGGAGATTCTATAAGGGGCGGGAGATTTGGGCAAAGGGCGACATAGCAAATATGTTTGGTAATTTGGCGCAATACAAATCCAGATATTATTAAATGTCTACATTTTAGCTTGGAAAAAAGTCCTTAATACACCTTTTTGGTGGTTGGAAAAATGGCATTAAGATGATTTTGGTCTTTGTTAGCATATATTTCAGAAAAGATTTTACCCAAAATTGCCTACAGGAATTTTTTTCAAATATAAGACCACAGACTACAATTTTACACCAGGATATTAAATCACATCCAAAGCTCTTTCATGGTGTGGTCGTAAAAGTAATGAATGTATTGATATTTTTGTGGTAATTTCACTTTAATAATTTCAGAATTTTTGGTTAGTTGCAAGTCAAAAGAATTGTACAGTCGGTAGCAGTTACAGTGATGTAGATGTATTGACTGGCATCTACCCAAAACTACATTATTTGCTTGAACTTGTTGAATCTATAATTCATCATCATTGACCCCCCAAAAAACCTTGCCTGTTATTTATTATACTAACAGTTGCTTTTAATTTAACAGTAAATTTGTCTTTTTTATTTTGTATGCGTCCTGCAGCCCGCAAGAAAAAACCTCGCAGACCTTGCCCTTACTGTGGAATAATGCAAGCCCGGCTGAACAGACACATGCAAAGCAAACACAAAAAGGAGGAGGCAATAAAACATGTCCAAAAGTTGCCACAAAGGGAGCGAGAAAGAGTTTTCAGGAGGTTACGTCTACAGGGGATATATAACTATAACAAAGAACTCATCAAGAATGGAGATTCAAGTAGATTGTTGACACAAAGGTCACAGAAACCTGATACCAAATTGGTCATTTGCAGCAGTTGCAATGGGTTCTATAATAGGCACTTTTTCTGGAGTCACAAGCAAAACTGTATCAGAGAATCTGTGCAGTCTGCAACCCCGTTACCAACACCACTTCTAAAACCATATCCTAGGTTTGTAACCAGCGAATTCAAGGAAAATATTCTAAGTAGTTTCCAGGAAGATGATATTGGCAATCTGTGTAGAGATGATCATAATATCTGCATGTTTGGGGCAAGAATTTTTGACAAAATGAAGCGCAAGCAAGATAAAAAGTTTGAAGTGCGGAAGTCAGTGATGACTGACATGAGGCGGATGGCAACATTGTATCATGAATTCAAATTGCTCAACCCCAATCATAATTCCGAGTCATCAGCCGAGATGTTCGATAGAAAGAATTTTGACATATTGCACAATGCAATAAACCAGGTGACACAAAAAGACCCAAGTTCAGAACCTGGCAACCACTCAACTCTCAAGGCTGGTTTGAAAATCTGTATTTTCTATCTGCTCAAAAAAATGGCAAAGGTGTTGAAAGGATCATATCTGGTCAGTTGCAATGACCAAAAAGCCCAAGACATTGACAAATTAATAGACATCCTTACACTGAATAAGGACTTCATCTTTGGCGATGCAGTTTACATTCTACAAAGAAACAGGCATATTAACCTAAGAAAGCCGGAAAGACTACCCCTGGAAGATGATGTCAAAATAATCAGAGACTACACAGTGATAGAGATAGATGATGATGATGATGATGATGATGATGATGATGATGATGATGATGATGATGATGATGATGATGATGATGATGATGATGATGATGATGGCAAAACCCCCATTGCATTAACACGTGCACTTTCTTGGCGGCAAATGGCCTTCTTAGCATTGTCAGAAAGAGTCAACTCATATACCATATGGAAGCTTATGCCTTGACTTAGTTTCTAAATGTCATTAGACTAAAATTCTTAATTAATTAGCTTAGTTATAGTCACGTGAATATTTAATTAGGCAATCTTATTACCACCATAGCTCAAGAAATATACACCCAATCATCAAACTTTTTTTAGTTATTCATTTGTGGGATACCGCAGATGTGCCTTTTGGCCTACAATGTCTTGTGACGTCATCATGACATTTATAGCGCGATTTGTATATGTGTACAAAATACATGCACTGAAAAAGTGGATACTTTTCATAGGTAGCCAACACACTTTTTTGTCATAATCTCAATATCCGTCTCATATTTTACCTAAATCATCATTAAAACAATTCCAGGCCATTACAACTAATTAATTAATGAATTTCTATTTAAAAAGCTCATCGTTTAGTTTCAATTTGTGAAGTATGGGTACACTGATATACACCATTCACTAGGTAACTCTATGGTAAATTCATGGAACGGGGTCCAGGCTAATACGTATCCCTAACGTTTCGGTTGATCATGTGTTTCCTGCACTTTGCTCATCGAGCAACCTACAACACATCCAACCAATACACTCTTCAAGATGACGTCACAGGGACTGCGACGAGAGAATAGCCTAGCACTCCACTTGCCTGAGAAAACAGCACCAGGTGATCTCTTCAATATCATAAAAGCTGTGATGAAAGAAGACGAAGTGAAATGCGTGCAACACCTCAGTGAATCTAAATGGATCGTCACCTGCGCATCAACCCTGGCCAGAGACAAGCTGTACGGAGCAACATTGAAAATTAACCAGAAGGACATCACCACCACAGGCCTCGGGGGCCCCCGTTTG
>CM055816.1:40188835-40286305 GCA_029582265.1 Zoroaster sp. YZ-2022
AATTTTTATATGTGGTTGCAGGAGGGTAATGGTATTAACCATGAAAAACATGACAAAGGGAAGGACTCTACAAATGATACACTAATAAGGGTATATAAATAAAAGGAGAGGGCAATAAAAGGCAACAATGATATTTGAGTTGACTTTATTATCATAAATAAAGCATAAGCGATACTTTTGCCCATGTTTGGTGCAAAATATGAAAAATATAAAGAAAATGATTTTTGCAAGATAACATCGTTGTTAAACGAAACAAAGGTCAAATTCGGATGTGTGAGAAACTGTAAATGAAAGCGATATTTCAATGACGCTCGATTCAGATAGACAGCCGCGTAGGCCGATCGGAAGACTGCCCATGCTCATGCTGTCGTCCCTCAATATCATTGTGTAGTCACGTGCAGGTTCGGAGTTGTCTTTATTTGTGTTTTGAATCTATTAACACTAATCCTTGACGGATTTTTTCCCATTCTAGAGAAATATTAGTCAGGAGGCCTAACTTCCGCAACTCCAGAAAATGGCTATTGAACGTTTACATCTATTTCTTAACTCGGTCGGTCAAAACAAGAGGCCGAAACATAAGTTGTTACTGCCTTGTCCATGGCGGATCCAGAACATTTTTAAGATGGGGCTGAGAATCAAAAACAATTATTTTTCAGTATTGCTAAAAGTTACAATGAACATCAACTGGGAGAGAAAACAAAGCACAGTGAGGGGAAATGAGAGTGCGTTCTCCTCCCCTCCCTCCCTCCCCTCTCTTTTTCTCCGTTTTATTTAATTTTTAACGATTTAGAGGGGCTGGCTACATGACCCTTTAGCCCCCGCTGGGATCCACCAATGATGGTATATTTTTCCCGTAAGGGTTCTGCACTGTCCTCAATTAATTCCGGGAGTAGAAAATTCAAGTCAATCGAACATTGTCAATATACGTTCAGTCTATCTACAATCAAACAGAAATACATAAGGCTGATTACTCGCTATACCATACCCGCCTCCAATGATTTAAGTAAATGTTTTTCTTACTGTAGGATACCATCAATATCTTGTTTAATGGCACAAGTGTTAAGCTTCCAGGGGAAGTCTTGCACACTTGAAAGATTTCTATCATCATAGATCAATGAGGAAAGACGTCAAACAGAACTTGCAGAGCACGTTTGGGGATTTGATTGAGGTTCGATATACATGTAATTACCGAAAACTTATAGGAAAAACATAATATCCAATTCTCGTGATACATTTGAGGATTAGCTGTGGCTTACTTTGCATTTCATCCAAGTCTGAACTCTATATTAAATGCAATCCCTGATTAAATGCCAATCTCGTTGTGCAGTTTCTTCACAGACGCATATGTCACACTCTTTGCCATGAGACAGAGACTAACATCGAGTGAGAAGTTATCGACACTCACCAACTTCCCTTCAGAAGGCACACAATGACTGAAAAAGTTGATTTTCTAAGGAAGTTGGCACAGCAAAACAGTCGACTTTGCTGGATGCCACCTGCAAAGAGACATCAGAAAGTGACATCCAGTTCTGTTATGGCAACAGTATCGTTCCTCCTGGAGAACCTTACGGATTCTGGTTTCCTGTGATGAAGGTGGATATCCTGTAAAATTCTGTATTTCAAATCTCCTCGCTGTCATTATGGATATTATCATTTCATTTGTTATTGTCCGCTTTCATATTGCTTGCCAATCTTGTTCTTTTTACACAGAAAAAGATGACGCCATGGTCATGTGTTGCAGTGACCAATGTCCCCTGCTGGTTGGTAGCATCTATCATGTGCTGATTCTGGTAGAAGCCACCAGCGACGACTGGTTCTTGTTGTGAACGTGTGAAATGGATGGCACTTACATTTATTGTAGGTGTCATCAAAGAAAAAGGTGGAGAAATGGTACAATAATGTGCTTTGATGGATGGTTGCCGACGACAATGAGTGGTAGGCTCACGTTTCTTGTCTGGATGACCAGAACTTTCCAGGTAATAATAATATTTCATTCTGTCGCCCCCATAATGCAGAATGCATTTAGAAAATTGGATTAGTTTTTATTTCACTTTTGTGTACCCTTTTCCAAATTGGTGGCTCAAATAATACACTTTAAAAACAGAGGTGGGAGGCGATCGCAAAGTACCACATTTCAACATGATCTGATGAAAATACAGAAACATCTGTTCCACAGGTAATCTATACTATTATAAGAATCATAAGTCAGGCAAAAATGGTACATTCATGAAATTATAAACACAGTGAGTCATCATTTCGACTTTACAGTATATAGACACATGGTACTGCTGTGATGAGTGTAAACTTGAAATATCAGAAGATGATGACTATGTTCTTAACTACCACCAAGGCTGTAACGTGAGAGAGGTCTGAAATCATCTAGTGAGAAGATTCGGAAGGTCAGACAAGGTCATGGAGAAATGATGAAATCGCATTGGAAAATTGATCTCCTGGAATTCTGGACACACATGTCACCCGAAATATTTAATCATCGGGTCATCAGTTTCTGACAGGTTTGTTTTCAGAGGGTGTAATTTAGTTCACAACCATGTTATATATATATTCTTAGGTAGTCTCCCATGTTACGGACAGGAATGATGTTATTAACACTGCATACTAGCCTACATATTATATAATATTCGTCGGCACGATAGTACTTATATTTTAGCTGTAACATTATATATGTGTTCGCTATTGTCGCATGGTTGTTTCTAAGCTATACAAAGTGCCAGTGGTTTCCTTACCAGAAAGCGTTATGTAAGCGATATCATATGGAACTGTGTGGCAAACCTGTGACAGGTAAAGAAGGAGGAACATAGGTCTGACATGGTCAACGAATTTCCTTAATAATGACTTCAAAGGTAGTTAAAATATTCCATGCGGATTAATAATGTGCAATTAATCAACAATACTGTTTCAACAACTACTGGATAATTCTCACACAGTGTAGCACATGAGGGAAAACATTTGTGGGGTAAATTTCCTGACAACAACTGATTAATATGTATATAAATGATGCTCTTTTGCAATGCTTATTTTAGAGAATTATAGCCATGTTACTTGGGTCCGGAAGCAGATATACCCAAAAGCATGTACAACGCTGCAGCACAGATGAGTGGAGCTCTCGGTAAGTGAAGTTGACCGATTGTTGACAGAAGGGGGCCTGGGAGATCTTGTCAACAGGAAGAAAGTTCTGCCAGTAAACAATCATTGCACCACAAAGACAAGTGTCGTAGATTTTGCAGTGAGTTCCGGAAAGATGCTCTGTTTGGACTAACCACCCAGGCCGACAACACAAGTGGTTTTGAAACCACAGATGGAATACAAAACATCAAATTCCAGAGGTTCTCGGACGAAAGATGGCCATAGGGTAGCAAAGAAAGCGCGTAGAGCGCGCGCGCGCAGCGCGCGCGCAAAGCGCGCGCGCGCGCGCGCGCGCGCGCGCGCGAGATGGATATGTGGAAAGCACTTTACAGAACAAACATAAATCGCATATGATTTATTGCATATGTTTTATAAGTAATTAATTGCTTATGGACCACCTCAGCAGATTACATAGAATATAAAATTATGCCCGTTCACGTGCAACCTGATGATTAACACGCGGGGTCTGCCGCCTTTTATTAATTTCATTTCATGATTTGCAGTACTATATAAGCCTTCAGGGATTTTTCGTTCAAAGCTTCAAATGAAAGTTTATAATTTCCTCAACCACAGGAAAACATAACATAACATAAAATTTAACGTTTAAATATATGTTACTATCGGCTCAAATATGGAGCCGTGAGAAATCGTTACTAAATGTAATATTTCATACAGATTAATTCTGTGAATGTTATTTTGATGTTATTTTATTTCTTTCATTGTCTTTAAATCATGGCAGTTCGCCTAGACACATACAACATGTTTAACCCTTTATCGCATTCACATCGCAACATCGTGTCGTGTTTTTGGATGAATGCTCGTATACTCTGGTGATAGTCAAATGTTGCAACACAGCTTGTCTTTATGCAGTTTCCTGCTCTCGCTGTTGTGCAACATTTCCGAATCATGCTTGCATCTACGGAACCTTTTGTTCACGGACCCGATACATAGTATAGTTCAGCTACCCGCCTTCCATCCCGTGCACAGCACATGTCCGACCTCTCTCGCCAATAACTGAGGACATCCTTGGATGGTCCTCAGTGGATAACTACGTCAATGTCCTCAATCTTCTGCACACCCATGCCAAAATGCCATGGTAGCGTAACCACGCATCGTAGTGTGGAAGGGAGATTCACAGAAACGGGTGTTATTCGTTTCTGGCTTTCATGTCAGTCAGTGCTTCCATGGTACATCTCCACTATTCCTGTCCCGGTGCCGTGCGTGACGAACGGCACCAAGCCATCTCTCGAAAACTGGCTCACATTAGCCATCCATACATCTTGGCCACATCATACAATTCCTGCCTTGCATGATGTATATAAAATTGTTAAAGACAATACTGGTAAAATGGTATTATTGAAACTCAGCAATGAAATTGATGTTTTACGTTTTATACTAATGAGTTATAATACCTTGTGTGTGTAGATTATTGCCTTCGGCGCATCCTTTCCCTTCTGTAGCAAATTATCATTGGGTACCAGGACAACTGGTCTTCGATGACATCATTTTCAGGTAGGCGCGTAACACCAACTCTGATATTTGGTCTTGATAAAACACAAATTAAAAACGTTAAAAACTTAGGGCGAGTAAGTTTGCCTCTTCCATTTAACAAATGTTAACGGTACAGAGAGCGTGGTACAGGGAAATGTATAGCCAGTCATGTTCTTTTGTAATAGTTTGCGTTTTGTTTCTTATAAAACACCACCACAAAAGGCATCATATGTTAATTAACGAATGTAATTATTTGTAACAGGGGCCATTGTTTTTCTTGACGGTATGGTGGTTGCCATTGGGTCTCACTAATTATTGTATAATTCGTCGCATTTTTACTATAGTAACGAATCGACATTTTTGTGAATTTGGTTTTTGCAGTTCTTGAGGTTCTTGAGTGTCTCAATGTCATCTGTGAAGATTTCAAACTATAATTCTGACTGGCTTTAGAGTTACACAGAGATTTCACTCTATGCGACGAATAAGCAAACAGTCTAATACTTTTTTGTAGAGTGACGAATCCGTAAGTTAACCTGGTTGGTAACCATGCACCAGTATCTTTGTACGCATAATATTACAGTGCGCGGACGCTGGTACCACCTATAAAACGCACAGACTGAGCGTATTATGTAGACAAAAAAGTTTTAGCTTGTTTTGCAATGTAATAAAGAAAAACCATGGATCTAAGGTATTTACATCTTAAAGTATTTACATCTGAAGGTATTTATATCGTTAGGCAGTGTATTCGTTTGTCGATAATTATTGGTAATATTGGCCTTATAGATTATGTACACATACAAACATGTACAAACACATGGATGGTGAATAAGCGCCGGCGGCACCTTTTTTTACAGTCAGGAATAAGTATAGGCATATACGCTATTTTTATGCGTGCGCTGAAGTGACGCATAGGCGACCACATTTTTTTCATAGTGACGAATAAGTTCAAGCCATCGTTACACATAGAAAATCAACATTTTATACAAAATAAACACAGTAAATTATCAACCAGGTTCTTATTAACACTTGGATGATAAAACGAAATGTGTTTTTTGAAAAATAAAGCACAAAACTAACAGCGACAATGTGTCCGACTTAAAGCATGATTTACTCGTAACGCACTTTTTTCCCGATTCGTCACTATGAGAAAAATGCGACGAATTATTGTTGACTGCATTTTAAACGCACACATGCGAAGTTCACTCTAAACGTACATTTCTTGTTTACTAGTAATACTTATAGGGAACTATAAAAACGCTAAATGCACAACAACATGTACATGCATGTGACAACTCACCTGTCGGGTAACTCTGCGATGATTTTAAATGTTGCTTTGTCCATATTAAGGCTAATGATGATGTCTTCAACCATTCTCTGCGTTGCAGTAGCCGTTAAGCACAACACTGGCTGTCTTGACAACACCGCGCGGAGTCGGGTTAAGTGTACCTAGTCCTCTAAATGTTCCCCTGACCAAAACAATAACATAAGAAATGTTCACATTTTCTGTGCACATTTATGATAATTATTACACATCTTTCTGTTCTAATCGTGGAAGGTGGGGAAGGTAATCCTATATGCATAATAGACAATACACTCTTAAAAATACGTGGTTAAAAAGTAACCACGATGTGGTTATTAACCACGTTCCTGTCGTCAACTATGCACCGACCCCAATGTTGTCAAAATGACCACGGACAAGTGGTCAACAAAACAACCACGTATTGTTGTCGGAAATTGGACCCCATTTGTGGTTGAAAAGTAACCCAATTCCGTGGTTAAACATTAAGAGATTGACACCATTGGGGTAAAGCCATTGACCACTTATCGTGGTTGTCAGCACGGATCAAATTCAAATTAAATCCGTGGCCAAAAAGATACATAATCTGTGAAGACTCCTGAATAAACACTATGTACACTTCGTTTGAATCTCTAAAAATAATTTATTTCTTATCATAATCATAAGAAAATGCATAAAACATATTAACAAATTAAAATACAAAAAGGAAGCATTATTTTGGGGGCTTTACAACATACTTTTTTTCAAGTTTCACTATTGTTTCAATCCACTTTTCAACTTACTTTGACATCTATTTTCATTTCTAATTGTAACTAGATTTGCACCTGTGTTAGTCATTTTGGTTTTTTTTTTTGCTTTTTGTTTGTTTGTTTGTTTGTTTGTTTTTGTTTGTACTGCATTGTGGCTATTTCCCTGTCCCTATTTTCGCTGTCCCATTCCTGTATTTGTTTATGAAAGAAGTTCCCCACCGTTTCGTTTGGTTTTGTTGTTCAAGTGTGCCCGCAGGCTTCTTACTGCCGGTGTGGTGGCTTCCCCCTTCCATCGGGAATTCCTACCACCTTTGCAAAATTCCCAGGTGGTGCTGCATTGTCTGGGATACTCTATGTTAAAAACATAAAATAACTTAAAACAAAGGTCGACAGCTTTTAATAGCGAGGTAGTCGAAATGGCCCGCCCTTCAAAGATGACAAATGTCTGCGATGGCTGGGAACGTTCGCCAAGAACAAGACTAAACGGCTGGGGCCTGTCGCCTGCATCAACCACCTTTTCAAATACGCCGGTAGATTGGTCCCAACCTAAGACATATGAAATCAATAATACCAAAAATAATGTCATTCCACGATACTATAATGAAATAAAGGATAGAAACCAACATACATTTTAGGCGTTTGTAAATAATGTGTTTTCTTATAGTTCTACTCTCTTTCCCTAGGTACGGCATACATCCAAAGTGAAAAAGAGTATGAATACACGAACGGTGTTTTTCTTGCCATGAAATTTTAATTAAGTCTATATAACAAAGATTTTTCTTGTTTTTGTTGTCATTTTGAGGAAACTGAAGATTTTGCTAACTTAATGGCAAAACACTGCTGGATTGTGGAAGAAAAAATTAACGACTATTTTACTTACAGGCTGTTTATCAATGAAAGAAGCAAGAGCGTCTGCATGGGTTGCTGTAGCATATTTCCCTGTTGCTTTCTTCACCCTTCCAGGAGGCAAGAACAACGGAAGGCAGTGTAAAATGGTCTGTGTGTCCTCTGTGAAATAATTGAATAAATAAAAAATGTAATCAATAACTCAACCACAATTTTTTCCATTTCATACAAGACTAACTTTACACATCCCTAAAAACAAATCAAGTTTCATTTTTAAATCAAGTGTGAATTTCTTTTCTAAAAATTATTGCAAAATCGTGAGGCCCCTAAAATATTTGTCTGTCACAAAAAGTCTGAAAACCAAAATTAGGATGCGAGACTTGCTTTTTATTTATTATTACGTTTTCTTTTGTGTGTGTTTTAGTTCTTGCGTATTTTGTGAGTAAAACAACAACTTTTGATACTTTGTTTTAAAAAATCAATAAAAGATGAGATGCGCATAAAGTTTGCAATCAAACCAAAATTCGCACGGCGTACATAATGAAACATTGTTTCTCTTTTGGCCTTATTGTGGGAAGTTGTGCAGGGTGTCGACCTATTCTCATGATGCAATATTAACCATTTGGTGAACACACTTTGTTGTGAATGGCATGTATTGCTGACAATTTTACTTCAGAAAATATGTTTCACCTATATCACCAGACCCAAACAGTTGTCCGTCCGGTTGTTTGAGCTACGTTGCTGACCATAGTCTCTGACATCTCCAGCAAATTCTTTAGTCCACTTTACAGTGAGTTGCTCAGCAATCCCAGGACTGTACATCACCATGAAATCATCGCCTACCTGTAATGTTGTACATGGTCAAGAAACATACTTGCTTCCAAAAAAAAAAAAAAATTTCAGCACTAATATCATCAAACCTCAGATTAATACATAAACATCTCTAGACACAATGCTACATACCATTCCAGGCACATCAAGTAAGCGAGGCCAGGTATGCAGTGTGACTGCCAAAGTTGATGTCTGAGATTGAATCTCTTTCAGTCTCCAGGGGGCAGTTGCCTTCATGTATTCTACAACTTGCTGCCTCGGCTCCAGATTGTGCTGGAGCCACCTGCACATCTCTTGGCTCTGTCCTCGGAAACCGACTCTGAGAAGATATAATCATGGTTCGAAAAGACATTTATTGTTTTGCAAATCTTGATTGGTCATACTTTACTTTAACGTTTCACACCAAATCCCAGTGTATGTACTGAAGATGTTATTTTATATTCTGAAGCTGATTAAGACTTCCCGAGATGTAGATAAGGGACCATTGCATACATGCTCTGCTTCTTACATTCTCTACTTGTTTTTTGTATATTATTTAAATCAATTTAGTCAAATTATTTTCTTGTATTTGATCTTCATGAACATGAACATGAACATGAACATTTAATGTTTGGAAAAAGGTTTGGCACATCAGATTATGAATAGAAGGAAATGGGAGACACTTGTTGTTGCCTTTGGTGACCCTATATTGAATTTTTTGTGCTCCTTAAAATAATATATTAAAACAAATCCCTTTATGGGGAAAGAAATGCCCTTTCACCAAGAAAAAAATTCCTTAATGTCTGAACCATAAGGCTACAAATAAAGAGCCTGTTCTTGTGCCTTAACGTGATAGCCTAAGGCAAATGTTATAAATCTGGGGCACTTTTTAAATCTCACCGGCACATTTTGAATCCAGTACTTCGTTTACCGTACAGGTGGTAACTAGGTGCTGGTTTGGCAGATGATGAAACCTTGAGGTTGAAGGGTTTGTTGAGATCGACTTGGGAATTCTACGGCGAACATTCCTGAGTCTCTCCTCCAAATAACCAGTAGCTGTATGTTTGCCACGACTCTTTGTGAAATAGGCTTCCTGCAATGTTTTTGTTAAACAAAAAGTATAACACTGGCCATGTAATAACAAGGTCCTCAAGTGGCAGACGGATACAGAATGTAAACCAGCCACCATGACAGCCGGTAGTTAACAATGAAAAATATCCACGTATACCAAAGGGCACGATGGCATTAACCGGGGCAAATAAACAGCTCAGGCATGTCATGTTCATTAATATCAAAACCTAAAGGTACTTTACATAACCTCTCCTCAACGTCTTTAAGCATTGAAACTGCTCCACAATGGCCTTGGCCATTCTGATCTTGACTTCAGTAGACGGGCTTGCAAACAAAACAAATTACTCGTTAGGGTTTTCACACCGAGATGGGAATTCATTTAGCCTAAAGAAAATGAAAATTCCAGATTAACTCAGATGACTGCAGAGTGCCAGTGTCAATTTGTGATAAATAATGTCAACATTATAGTTTACAAAATAGGTCCATTGCCCAAAAGATCTTTACAAATTGTAGACAATTATTTTGCATAATTTCTCAGACCAGTGCTTAGCTTGGTTCTTTCTCCTACCCCCCGCCATGTCTTTATGCCATTTTCTTTCCTTTTTTTTTTTTTTGAGGGGTGGGGATTTTTTTTAAAACTACATTTACAATTTAATTGTACTGTTATAACCGCAACATGAGTTAACATGATTCGTTATGTGTTTCTACTGACAAACTGTCAGCAGAAACAACGCAAGCCCTATACTGTATAATACTGTTATAGGACCTGGAGCCAAACTTCGATATAAGGTCTGATACCAGAATGCGGACCATTTTGCATCTGATTCGACCACTAACTACTCCATCGTTGATGGCCTTGATTATGTCCTCACCATCCGGATCGTTCATCAGAATTCCTTAAATATCCTTCAAAAAAATATAAGAAAGTAAAAGCTATAAACTGGTGACTCTTTTGTAAACTGTTCCATCACAGCAGTATGTACAATACCACCTTGTGAATATTTTAAAGACTTACCATGTCATTATCTTTCCTTTGTGTTTTGGAGTGGATAGCGTTGGTGTTGACATTGGTCGCTTTACAGCAGGGATTGCAGGGATGACCTCGACATCCTCATTATCAACATCCTGTTTGTCACTATCCAATTCTGCATCATTCACCACCTGGTCAAAGGGTAAAAAGAGCGAAAAACAAACTGTTTATGAGACATATATTTTGATTTTGAGAGATCATTTTGAAAGAGTAGGAGTTACTACTGTGATTTCTTCTGAGCAAAACCATTGACAGACCAGGTTTGTACTGCACAAAATTGGTCTGTTAAACAGCCAAGTTGTGCATTTGACCGTTTTACATTGCATACATACCTTCACTTATGCAATCTTGTATCTTGGGCTGATGAACCATGTTTGGTCTGGTAGGTATGACTTTGTAGCATGGAGTGGCTTGAAATCAACCAGATCGTCAATGTCCAATGCAGCTATGTCATTAGGATGACTTGGTTCGACAGCATATGCATGTAAATGCCGAGAGAAAGCCTTCAGTTGCCCATACTTGCACAATTAGCTTGACACGAGATGCATCCAGGAGAAGAATATGGTTGATTTTTCCGAATATTGGATCAAATTCCTCAGTTTTTCCAATTGCCACCATCATCCCCTTCCTGTAAGTTGATCCATATATCTTTATCCATTTGGCAAGATACACATCATCATACATTGGATATCCACCCAATGCACGTGAAATATTATCCGCATCATCAAGTGAGACTAGAAGGACTGATGTTCCTGGGCCAACTTCCAGTGCTGAGCTCATTAGTGATCCTGGCTTAGTGAGCATATTGTGGCACAGTTGAATTTGATGCTCTGTGAGTGACTTGGCAATATTTTTTGAAATTGCAGATGATGTGTGCAATTCGTTTGAAGAAGTTATGTTTTGCCTCAAAACGAATAGTCCAATATTGGCATCAAAGGACCCAATCTCCTGATTGTTTTTGGATAATGGAGGATAAAATGGTGCTTTGGCCTTAAATGCTCATCAAATAGCTGAAGATACAGCTCATGGTGGTCTTGGATCAAGTTTTTGAGGAAATACGTATCCTGTTTTGTAGACCCCAGGTGAGAAAAATTACATCCATGCACTGTAGTAACAAGACTATTACCTCCCAAATATAGGTTGTCTTCTTCCACGAGATCACCCATGATCATGCAGAAATGTCGCATAAGGCACCACATCTGTGCTGCATTGTCCAGCAGCTCCAAAAGGGTTCCTAAGTCATTCTCAGTAATGCAACAGGGTTTGTTAGATGTATCAGGGAAACCGTAGTCATAGCTTGTTAATCTTTCATTTAGGGATTGCCAGTGTAAACTTTCCTGTCCGTATAAGTTCCCTTATGACCAGTTTTAATTCCCATGAACAAACTCCTTCTAGCAAGTCATGCATAACGTCAGGCGCATGGTTGGTCGTAGCATGAAATGCTTGTAGCTCATTTAAGATGGTTTCTTTTTTTATCCCAGTATCAGGCAGACTATTTAAAGCGACATCTTCTGCATAATTCTGTTCATTTCTTTCAAGATTTTGATCGGCAACACACTGGGCTCGAAGCACAGTTTTGTGGACTTTACAATGTCTGCATGCGTAATTGGCCGAAAAGGATTCTGTAAAACCTAGTGCCATAAACGCCGAGGATTATCTCCAACAACTTGGGCTACACAACACAGAAGTCTTCCACTGTACACATTGGTGTCAACATCAACACCATCAACCTCAAGTAGCTTTAAGTCATCAACAATGTGACGTATTATGGGCTCCAGCCCATATTGCTTAGCATCAGCTGTCTTATAAACTCCTAGTAAGAAACACTGGTCCAAAGTTGAAAGGAACTTGATGGCAAACTCTTTATGGTATAATACATGAAACCAAGCTTGTGGGTCCCAGCTTTTGCCCGAGAGGATTAGTTACCTCTACATCATCAATATACAAAAGTATACGTATTGTTTGCTGCCTGAAAAAGTGATGATGCTTGAAGTATTCACCATCTTGAAAGTCTAATAAGAGACCATTTTGAGTTTGATGATGGTGATGCTCGAAAATTGTTCCAGCAACCCAGGGCTTTCAAGAACAAGTTTCAAACGGATCTTATCGCTATGTATTGGAATGTCTTTGGATGGGTTTTTGTTGCACTTCACCTGTGATGGGATTTGTTGTCTGTACATATTCTACTCCAAGTGGAAGAGAAACTGGTTGGACATACTTGTTTGAGTCTTTGATGAACTTCAAAAACTTGTGCTCTGTGTCAATATCACTGAATGGTTTTCTAGTTCACTAAGATCATCAAGAAGAGACTGCAGCTCAGGCTCATTCTGTGGGTTTACTCCTAAATCGGCAATTACTCTATTGGTCTTGGATCTGGACATATTCCATAACATCTGTGAATAACTCCGTTGTGAGATTTATCACTAGATTAACAGTGCTTGTTGTTATGCTACCGATGATCTTAAGTTGCAGACAAGTTGTGCACATTTCATTTGAATATCATTCATTTCTGGTGCTTCATCCTCTATGTTTAGATTTGGTACATCAAATCCCTCCTCGGAGCCCTGGTCTGAATCTTGGTCAGGGACATTATTTACTTCATCATTACCGTCATTGGGGATTGGTTGAGCTTGATTGAAATCGAATTGTGCAACATGATCGGTGTTTAGGTGTCGTTTCAGGGACCATGTATACTGAATGTTCTGTAGCAACCTGCTTGGTTGCAAGGCACAGATGAACACTTGAACAGCCCACCTCTACCAAAGCATGGACAATCCTGTAATGCTTAATCAGTTCGCTGCTTCCGCCAATCACATACTGATTACATTTAAAGCACAACAGCCCCATTTTGTTTTCCAGTGCAAGATTACTATATAAAGACACAGGTTGGTTTGCGGATTCAATGAAGTTTCACCTGCGAGATTGTAGGTCGTGCATGTTGTTGTGCCATGAATGCTCGATATCGTTGCTTAAACTTTATGCGTGTTCCAATTGATGGGATGAGATGAGGGATGATTTCCTCCTCCTGGTCTAGCAGTTTAAAGGCTTCATCATCAATGTCATTCTCTGAATTAGAATAAAAAATACACTAATTAAATTAAATAAAATAAAAAAAAGTCTAAAGGCTTCATCATCAATGTCATTCTCTGAATTAGAATACAAAATACAATAACAAAAATTAAATAAAATAAAACAAGTTTAAAGGCTTCTTCCTCAATATCATTCTCTGAATTAGAATAAAAAATACAATAATTAAATAACAAAAATTAAAAACAAATTTAAAGGCTTCATCATCAATATCATTCCCTGAATTAGAATATAAAATACAATAATTAAATTTAAAAAAAGTTTTAAGGCTTCATCATCAATGTCATTCTCTGAATTAGAATAAAAATACAATAATTAAGTTTATTCTCTGAACTAGAATAAAAATACAATAATAAAGTTTAAAGAAAAAAAAACCAACTGAAGCCTTCATCATCAATGTGGTTTTTTGAATTCGAATAAAAAAATACAATATTTAAATGAAAAAATAAAAAGTTTAAAGGCTTCATCATCAATGTCATTCTCTGAATTAAAAAAGCAACAATTAAGTTTTTAAAAAAATAATAATAAAAAAATAAAAAAATAAAATAAAAAAAACCAGCAACAACAACAACAATAACACCCCTTCACCCCAACCCCAAAAATATATGTTTTAATTGAATTTTTTCAAACGGCTAAAAAAAGTTCAACAAACTTCAGAAATAATTCTAAGATTATTATCACAATTAACCTTAAGCCTTCCAACAAGCTATGGTCGATAATAAAAAAAAACATAGGGCCTATAATTGTGTTTTTTATTTTTTTATTTTTTTAATTCCTACTAAAACCTTCACTGTCTTGAAAATTTGCATAATTGGAAGCCCATTGTGTGGGGATTTCTTGTTGATTTGTGGTGTTAGTGAAGAAAAAAAAAGCAAACAAACTTTTTAACAACACACAAAAGTAAAAAAAAAAATGAATTTTTAATAGGCTGAAAACATTCAGGAATATTTAGGACGGGGGATACAACATAATAATAAGTTATTTATTACTATCAATGATGAAAAAAAGTGGACAAAAGTCCTATCAATCTTCCCCGTTTTGAATGGCATTGATTTTGGGATTATCGAGTCGCTACATTAAAATAATTTCCTGCCCATGTGTACTGGCAGAAATGACCGTGTCTCAGACCTTTGAAATGGCGTGCGCGCCATCTTATTGGTATACATTGTACTGTGGGGACGACGATTCGTGGTATAAGTGAGTACGAGTACAGCACTTCAGGAGGATCGCGCATGCGCGCAAGGATAATAACGCCGAAGCGTGGCTCGCTGGTTCGCTGTGTGCCGCGCGGTGGTTTAACCTAAGCGGGCAGCGGGTTACCAGTGGTTAGTGCAGACAGCGGGTATTACATACACACGAGGTCGTGAGAGACGTGCTGCTAAATGGCGCACAGTGTAGACATATGGACGTGACGATCCTCAAAACTTCTGATAAGAACTACGGGGGTTATGAACACATGCAAATATAGCAACTGTACAGATACCAGTGAAACCGGTGAAACAGACAATAAACATTGGTGACCTTTACACCTCAAAAGACGAAGGTTCTGGTGGACACGGGACGTTAAGTTTGACCTTTGAGGAAGGAAATACCAACGTCCATGGCCAAGACAACTGGCACCCAAAACCATACGTTCGCAGTGTGAAAATGCCTCTAGTTTAGTGGAATTATACGTTGATTACAACGCAAAGGGCGCTCAGAGGGCTAGCTTTCTCGTGAAATTAAAAGGAAAATTAAGTTTTATTCATTAGGCGAGTCGATGATGATGGATGTTTAACGGCGTTAAAATTCAGATGGGGATGCAGTGGAAAGACAGTCGTGTGTGTCGTCGTTGTTTCAGCCAGTTCAGGCCAAAATTATTTTTAGCATTACCTTTATTGTATGGCCCGTTAAATATATAATGACCAAATTAATCAACTATGGGGCCTTTGTTATAGGTCTAGTCTTCTGGAAGACGACTTTGATGTCAATCAATCCCAACGCAAATGAAACAATCCTAATCCTAATCCCCACACACCTAGGCCTATATTACAAAAGACGTCAAACAATCATGATCTACTACGGTCGATTATTTTTAAACAAACAGATATGGCCTTTTTGACAGCTCGTAAGCCGATGGCCTTATGTCAACAAATGTAGATGGTTTCACTTTATTTCCTTGTCCAAATAAACTTACCTTGGAACGTCTTTATCAGATCCTCAAAGCCCCAATCCCGCAGCAATTGCTCCATTGTGAGGTCCAACACGTTGTCAAGTGTTAAAACAATGGCGTCTCCTCGCCTGATGATGCGCCAGCATCGTGTGATGAGCAGCAGCGGCCTATCACACGCCGAGCTGGTATGCCGCACCAATCACATTGCTCATTTTCTTTAACCACTTTACGTGGTCAAAATTTCACAAAAGTGTGGTCGGCGTGAAAACATTTTAACACCTTCGTGGTCACTTTTTCTGAAAAATGACCACGAACGGTGTCAAATTATTTTGACCACTAAATTTGCAAACCACGTATTTTTAAGAGTGTAGTTTTTGTAATATTGTGTAATATTGACAAGTGACCAGAATACATTATTGTGCAGTAAACAAAGTTGAAAAGGAAATCATCCACGCCGTACGTAGGAAAAATTATCATACCACTTGGTCAAGCAATGCGCCTCATCTACAACCAGAGCAGTTACTCTATCACTGCAGTGTCTTATTGCACTCCACCACGGCTCCCGCAGAATTGCCTCGGGCGAAGTAAATATTAATTGAAATTTACCCTGGGATATACCTGCAAGAAAGAGAAAACATAACCTGAAACAGGAGTTATTGCGTATAATTATTCACTTCATACCTGCACTCAAATTCGTGAATGGGTGTCCAAACCTTCATAAATCCTTGATTATTTGTGTAAATATTTTGCCAAAATAATGATAATATCCCCACACAATAATCAAGAATGTGTACGGGAACATAATAAGTAATAAAGAACAGAAATAAAAGTGCAAATGACAAGTATACTTCGAAGAGTACTCCTTCATTTTATTATTTTAAGACTGATTTGTATGTGAGCCATTATCCCCCAACAATGTTACCTGGTGGTCTCAGACCATAAACGTACCGATTTTGGTGGCGTTGTCCATTTCGTCTGATCTCATAATTGCTGCACATGTCACCCCGAGCAGTGTCCATCGTTTTACTTGGTCTAACATCAAAGATCGGCGTGGACATATTACAAGTGTGATGTGACACACATGAGGTTCTACCTACATCATAAATATTATATACAATGACAAATAATCACTGCCATAAATCTGCATCAAAATGAGTGACGTATACTTGTGTATGTGTGAAGTTCTTGTTATTTGGCCGTTTGAAAAGTAGGGGTCGATTTGGATGTGCTGTTTCCCATAAAAAGTACAGAGGAAATTGCCCCGCCCTCCCCTACCCCCCATGCAACGATGTACTGCAGCGCACAATCAACCAGAATTCCATAATAAAGATGACACCAAAACGTATCCATAGAAACAACAATAGATACATGTAAATATTTTTACAATTGAGATTTAACCTTTTTGATTTTTTAAAACAAATTTGGACTGCATTAACAACTTTGGCGGATGATCTTCTGCAACACCTCGGGCATAAAAGTGGGGGACATAAACCCCTATCCCCTGTATTTACACTCACATGATCCATAATTGGGGAGAGCCACCCGTAGCAGTCGCTCTTGCCGAACCCTGTCGGGAGCACACCAAACACGTTCTTTCGATGAATTAACACATACTCAACAGCTTCAAACTGCTGTGGTTTCAAAGTATAAAGAACACCATGTTCTTTCATGACGCCTCTAACCTTCTCCTCGAAACTCATGATGCAAAAATTATTCAAATGGGCATTCCCAATAAATTACTACTCAGGAATATTGTCGAACCGATCCTATCTGCAAGCATGCTCATAACAAGGATGAAACTTGTAAAAGTTTGAACTCTGCTTTAATCAAATGACTTGTTGTGCACATGGTATTATGTTAGTTAAAAAATCCGTTCAGTGAACAGAATGATGTGTAGAATAATAGTTACTACATATCTAGAATCTTTGTAATAAAAAATATATTATTGTTGGATTAGCTAAAATTGTATGTAAACAGCAACTTATAACGAGCATGCATGACGGCCTTGTGCGCCCTGCGCGCGCTCATAACGTTTTGGTGTTAAGCACTTATTGCCCTTGCGTAATAACAAGTGCCTTTGAATTGCCGCGCTTTTAACTCCTGTCGCTCTTGCGCAATCAACGTACTGAAGAGCAATCCATGTAGCCGGGACACCGAAGGTCATCGCTCATGCGCATTATTCGCCATGAACGACATGAAAATTTGTACACAGATTGGACGTTGCTCTAAGAAATGTCAGGGAAATCCTCTTTTTTTAGACATATTTCGGCAAAAAACGTTTCTCCAAGAGGCAGTTAAGAAGTAACAGTGTCTGCATTTCCTCGGTTCACCCAATGAAGACAGGTAAAAAAAGGAGAAAATCCAGTGCAAACTTTACAGGTATACGAACGGGAAGTACTCTTGGTCAGAACCTTATCGTAAGTGTACTGTAGATAAGGTCCTATCAGGGCTAGTTAATGGCCTGATCTAAATTTGTTTCAGGTGCACAAAGCTAAATTCAGGGCTTGGGCATGACAATGTTATTTCCCGTTTTTCCCCCACTCCATTTTTTCTAACCCCGTTCTTTCCGTCCCCTTCTTTTCCTGCCCCCCCTTCTCCCCCCCTCTTTCCACCCCCATCTCCCCCCTCTTTCCACCCCCATCTCCCCCTCCCTCTTCCATATAGAGACATTGTGATCTCTATTGAGCTACCACATAAATGACTAATGAAAAGACTATGACTTTATGCCTATTCTTATGGTCGTCGTTTTACGAACCAGCAGAACCAAAGGCACTTTTGTGAAAACTAGATTTCGAGAAAATCGCATGTAACAATATGAGTTGTTTGACACGGCATATTTAACAGGCGTAGAGTCAAATTTCCTGGTCATATTTGGCAGGTGGGTTGCACAGAGTTTGCTTTAAAAACACACTTGTATTTGTAGTTCACAGAAATTTTTATTAAGATAAATAAAATGAAAATGCGTTTGTCAGTTCGTAAAATCCTTCAGCGCGTGCATCATGAAAAGACATTTTACGAACTGACAAAACATGTTTGTATTTTACTTATCTTAATTAAAATTGCAGTTTATTTAAACGTACGGGTATATTAGTTAAACCAAGCTATGTGTACCCACCTGGCAAATTTTAGCCAAAATTTTTAATGTTAGCCTATTAAATTTACCGTTTGAAAACTTGCAGATCGTTACGCGCGATTTTCTTGAAATCTAGTTTCCAAAAAGTGCCTTGTTTTGGCCGGTTCGTAAAAAACGACGACGATATGTATGGTGCTCCTTAATACAGACTAATTCAGGTTTGTGATTTACATTATTTTTCCCCAGTGAGTCAATGCGTATGCTATAAGTATCTTTAGCAAAATGGAACGCAGGGGTCGTCACCAAAAGAAGTTGCCCTGTAAAGTAAGTACCTTACACACACATTAATGAGATTTGGCCGTAGCTCCCCCCCCCCCATTCCCCCCTCTTTCTCCACTCCGTTCTTTCCCCACCCCGTTCTTTCCCCACCCTGTTCTCTCCCCCTTTCTTTTCTCCTCCCCCTTTCTTTTCTACTCCCCACTTTCTTTTCTCCTCCCCACTTTCTTTTCTCCTCCCCACTTTCTTTTCCCCACCCCCTTTCTTTTCTCTTCCCCCCTTTCTTTTCTCCTCGCCCTTTCTTTTCTCCTCCCCGTTCTTTTCTACTCCCTTTCTTTCTACTCCCCACTTTCTTTTCTCCTCCCACTTTCTCTCCCTTCTTTCTCACCCCTTTCTTTCTCAACCCCTTGTCTACTGTCACTCCTTTCTTTCTCACCCTCCCTTTCTTTTCTCACCCTCCTTTCTTTTCTCACCACCTCCCTTCTTTCTCTCACCCTCCCTTTCTTTTCTCACTCTCCTCCCTTTCTTTCTCATTCCCCTTTCTTTCTCACCCCTGTTCCCGTTCATTTCCACTCCCCTTTCTTTTCTCACCCTCCCCGTTCATTTCCCCTCCCTATTCTTTCCCTCCCCTCGTTCTTTCCAAGTAAGCTTTTAGCTTAAACTAAGCTTTATTGAAAAACACTTACCTTTCCTCCCTTCCCTTTCACAGCAGCCTTCCCAGATCGAAAATAGCGTGTATCCACTGCTGATAAATATGTCTGTTTTATTTCATTCTAGCTGGTCCACCCATCATCGCCACAGTGCAGGGATGACGGTGGCCAACCAACCCTTTCCAGTGTTACCCTGAAGCCTCGGGATGTCATAGCAGCCCGACTAACGAGCCACACAGCTCACCTGACGATTTTGAACCCGATGAGAACTGCGGCGTGACAGTCATGCAGACCAGTAATATGGGTGGTCAAAGGAAAATGGGACAAAAACACTTTGTTTTACTGTGACGAACCTCAAGCTAAGTTGCCCTGTCATATTCGGTCTTGCCATATAAGGAAGAAAGAGAAGTTGTAGATATTACCTCGGAGACCGACCGTAGTGCCCGTAACAATCTGCTGTTGAAAATACGTAATGTTGGGAATCACAGACACAATTGCAAAGTACTTCGAGAGGGTGAGGGTGTCCTCATTGTGGCATATAGGCTCAATCATAATGCAGATCCCCATGACTATGGACCGTGCATATATTGTTTTGGTTATTATGTACGCAGTCATCTTTGGAGACACCGGTGCCCAATTAAGCTTGTGCTCAATGCACAGACTGATGGAGGCTGTATGGCAGCTTGTAGGCGTGGACGAGTGGCTCATTAAGAGTGATTTGTTGAAACCTCCTCCTGTTGGTGTATCTTTCAAGTTGAACAAAGTTTTAAGTCCCATGAAGAGGGATGATATATCTCTCATAGTCAAAACCGATTCACTGATTATCGAAGTAGCCAAACGTGAATACCTGAAGCTCGGCCACGACGTAGCTCAACATGGCTATATCCGAAACAAGCTAGCGAGATTGGGTCGCCTCGTCATCCAACTGCGCGAAAAACACCAACCTACCAAATGCATCACTAGAAGTATTCATCCATCCCCACCACCTCAATGATATATTCAAGGCTGTTCAGGATATCGCAGGCTTCAGTGAAGTCAACCAGTTGTATAATGTTCCATCTCTAGCACTGAAGATTGGGCATTCCATCAAGAAATGTGCAGTCATTCTCAAAGGAAATGCTCTGGAGTCCGGTGAAAGGCACAAAGCACAAAACATCCGACCAGTTCCTGCAATTGTGTGAAATGAAATGGAGAGAGAACATGTGTCCACCCATGCGCACAGAACACTGTACCAAGGAACGCGTAATAAACCCACCGTTCTCCCCACAAATGCTGATGTGGTTAAAATGTCATCGTTTCTCCATGACACTGGTGACAGGCAATTGCGACTCCTTCAAGCTGCCCGGGGGAAACAAGTCAGCGCACCCTAGAAGATATTGAATGAGGTCACACTGTGCAGCCTCATTATGTTCAATCGCAGAAGGCAGGGTGAGGTTTCCAAGATGAAAGTGGAGGATTTCAACAAGCACAGTACAGCTGTTGCCAATAGGGACTGCGTGCTCACTGATCTCCGAAAGGCACATCTGCAAAATGTTCAAAGTCGTTGAAATAGTTGGTAAGAGGGGCAGAACTGTGCCGGTCCTTCTCCAGCAACGAGGCCATGACGTGGTTGAATGCTCTGGGTTGCAAAGAGGATTCAAGCTGGAGTTGCACAGGATAACGTGTACTTGTTTGCACGGTCTTGTTATGGAGGCATGAGCCATATTCGAGGAAGTGACTGTCTCAGAGCGTATGCAAACGATGCAGGCCTCTGACAATGCCGACAGCATCCGCTCTACCAAACTTCGAACATGTAGCGACTGCGTCACAAATTCTTGCCTTGAAGGACCATCAGCTGGAAACCCTGGCAGACTTCATGGGTCACGATTTGCGAGTCCATCGTGAATACTACCAGATGCCAGATACCGTCCAGAGGGTTACTCAACTGTCACGACTTTTCCTCAGCTTGGAGAGGGGCAACTTGGAGTCCCAGCATGGCAAATCACTGCAAGAGTTACATGTCACTGGAGGTACGTACAGCCACTGTGAAAAATAATATCTGCTGTGTGTACCTCACTTTTTTTGTTCTCTCCCAATTGCCTAGGTGACTGACATTTTCCCATCCCCTCTCGCCCACTCCACCGTGGCCAGCACATTCTTACGCGAGCAGAAATACTTTAATCATTTCTTTGTTGTTCTTTATTTATTTGCAGAGGGCTTCACCACTGATGACGGCAGCAGTGATTCTTCTGACTACTGTGACTCGAGTGATGATTCTAGTGATAACAGTAAGTTGTGGCTGTTTATATTTTTTGTTTCCATCTGTTTTTCAGTCCATCTATTTTTCTCTATCTTTCTTTCTATTTCTCTTTCTCTCTGTCTCTAGCTGGCTGCACCGAGAGTGAATGATTTCCAATGTCTAAATTGTCTTTTTAATTACTTTGTGTTATAGGAACTTGTGAAGCCAGTGTCCCGTCCACTAGTCGGGCCTCCCCGTTATCTCGAAGAGGGCAGCATCGTCCGTGGACTGTAGAAGAGAAGAGAGACGTCAGTAGTATATGTGCCGCAAATCAGTCTACCTCTTTGTGGAGGTGGAAACTGCAGTTTGTCTGCAGTTAAAATGTGCAGTTTGTAACGGCACTCCACCACATTGCACCACTGCGTGTGTGGTGGAGGAGTGCAGTCTGTGGAGGTGTTGACATAATTTTTTTTTTTTTTAATTTTTAATTTTTTTATGACGTCATTTCGGGCAAGTAAAAAAATTGTGTTACCACCACCACCACCACACAAACTGCACTCCTCCACCACACAACGGCACTCCACCACATGTGCAGTGGTGGAATGTGGTGGAGTGCCGTTACAAACCTGCCCGAAATCACGCGACAAACAAAACTGACATGACGTCATAAAATTCAATCATATGTGCAAAATCAGTCCCTTCTTTGGAGGTGGAAACTGCAGTTTGCTGCAGTTAAAATGTGCAGTTAAAATTATGTCAGCACCTCCACACAACCGCACTCCACCCACAAGCAGTGGTGGAATGTGGTGGAGTGCCGTTACAAACTGCACATTTAATCTGCAGACAAACTGCAGACAAACTGCAGTTTCCACCTCCACAAAGAGGACTGATTTGCGGCACATATGATTGAATTTTTTTTAATTTTTTTTTAAAATATTTTTTATGACGTCATGTCAGTTTTGTTTGTCGCGTGATTTCGGGCAAGTTGAGACACGTCTGGAGCGATGACGTCATCAGACATACAACGATCGAACAACAATGACTTACCGTTGATTGATTGATTATTTTGTTTTTTTTATGACGTCATCATGACGTCATGTCAGTTTTGAATGACTATCATTCAAAGTAAGTAAAATTATGCCATTATTCATGTGATTTGTGACAGTAGGTAAATTCCGGCAAGTCAAGACAAGTTTTTAACGACGGCATCACCCAAAATAAACGAATTGACGTCATGATGACGTCAAGATGCCGTCATATTCAAAAACAAATCATTAAATTTGATAGAGTATCTAGAGTTTTATTAGAAACAAATGTTAAAACAGCATTTTTATTTTTAAGTTGCTTTAATTGTAATTTGTTTACATTTCGTCTGGTGTCTTGCATTTTGGCGCAAAATTGCACCACACCACTTTTGAACACTTTTACATTTCGCGGCAAATAGTGGACCGTACCATTTATTTTGTGTGAAGGGAATGATAACTTTGATAGTTAATGTTTGGTGTGATAAAAAAGCCTAACGGTTACCGAATGTTGGTGGCATGACATATGAGCCGATGTTGTTGCTTAGATTTAGAACGAAAATCATTTAACACGGCTTTAGTTTTTGTTATTTTACTTTATTTGTTTATTTATTTATATATGGAACTCCCTTGGGGTGAATGGTTTTGATCTTTGTTGCATCGTTTTCAACAACAATAATAAGACAACATCGTGTATTATGCAATCACTTTTGCGTTGCTCATGTAAAGCATAGGACTGTATAGATATAATTCCTCTGGACTATGGAGGGATTTCTTGAATTGAATTGGCCATTTTCGAGTCAGGATCCGACGCTGGCGCAGCAAGAAGCTATGCAACGGATAGTCGATGACGAGCTGCTGAAAGATAAATACTGGCCCTTTAACAGTCCACACCCTACCGCATCGCAGCAGGAGGAGGAGGCAGTCCAACAAATAGTGGATGAACTGTTAGGAGAATGGATAGTCGATGACGAGCTGCTGAAAGATAAATACTGGGTCTTTAACAGTCCAATCCACATCCTACTGCATCGCAGCAGTGAGGCAGTCCCAACAAATAGTGGATGAACTGTTAGGAGAAGATGCGAACCGTTCTTCTGATGAGGTAGGAAGATTTCATTTTCTTTTCTTTTCTTTGTATTTTCTTGTAGATGAGACAACCTCATCACTTAAAATCATTAACGTTAAAATTAGGTCTGACTACACGCCGTAGGATATTTTAGTATACTGTTGTTTTTAAATATTGATAAGAGGTGTGAGCATGGGTGGAGGCATGTTGATATGATTTGATACGATTAAAGGGGGTAGGGTTACGTTATTTTTTGTCAAGAATGTAGGTGTTGTCCGTCAAATATTTTCACCAAATGAGGGCGCCCTTCCATTTGCTATTTTGAATGCGTAGAGGTGGGGTTATTTATTTATTTAATATATTTATTTATTTATTTTTAAGGATGTAGGGGCGGTCTATTAAAAGGAATGGCTTTTACTGAAGTTTTAGGATGCTGGGAAAGATGTATATTATTGTGTATTGTATTGATTATTGTTTATTATTATTATTATTTCAATAGGAAGAGGAGAGCAGTCCGTTTGTGGCTGAAGACGTACCAGCGTCTCCTCCCCGTGTGGCTGAAGAATTGGCAGCACGACCTCGAGTTCCAATGGTGAGTGAAACTGAGACTAATTTAAATTTGAATGATCTTTGTAAAACTTAAATTATCAAAAATGTTTTATACAAGGCCCGGTAGTATTTTTGACTATTTATTATTAGCTGTTTCGTAGCGAAGCGCAGCGAAACAGCTCTTGTTTTTGTTAAAGTTTTTTTTTTTCTTTTTTATTATTATTTTTTTTTAATTTTTCAGCGCTTTCCGTACCGGAAGTGCATTGCAATAACACATGTTTCATTCTGAACGCCTTTTTGCAGTGTTCCATAAATGCGATTTCAATGAAACTTAAGGGGACCAAAGGCAATAGTGCAATAGTGTGCATATTGCAATGACGTCATAATTACGTCATCAGGTGTCAAGTTACACTAAATCAAAGATTAATAATGAAAAACATTAAAAAATTAATAACTGCTGAACCACATATGCTATCAATTTAATCTATGTGGCATATTGTAGGTCGTTACCCACTCCGTATTTCGTGCACAGATATGACCCTATTTTTGACCTTAGCTTCCGGTCCAAACCGGACGTTCAAGTTTAAAGAGCTCTACAGCCAATATGATACAAAATAATGCTATGATTTCTGTGTATGTAATCATCAGTAGGGTGTACTGTGTTGGATAGTAGGTTTTATGACGTCATCATATGCAAGAGCGCCCTCTAGCGACAGGTTTAAAAAGACGTTATTTTCACTTGTACACTTGCCAATGTCACATTACCACAAATGATATGTCATGTTGTAGCTTATGAATCAACTTAAATATCAAAATAAATCACGTCATTATGACGTCATCGGTTGTCAAGTTACACTAAGTTAAAGATTAATATTGAAAAACTATTAAAAAATTTATAACTTTTGAACCACAATAGCTATAATTATGATCTTTGAGCCGTATTGTAGGTCGTTATCCACTTGACAATTCGTGCAAATATGACCTTATTGTGATGTTTGCTTCCGGTCGAAACCAGAAGTTCAAATATAGCAATGTTGTTAGAGCTCTAAAGACACCGTGTGCTGCAGAGAGAAAACAATAACACACGGCTGGCTCCGAGTTTTGCATGAAATAGCGCCCTCTTCTGGTTGAAGATCGAGTTATAATGGTGTTCGTCATTGGGAACAGATGAAGGCTAACACCGTCTTTGGTGGTGTTGCTGCATCCTGCAGAAACACATCTTCCCGGCATTTTATTAGTTCCGGAATCAAAAATCACGGAATAAATGAAATCGACGCTACGTGTGTGAAACGTTTGTATGTATATGGACATCATGTACACATCGGATCTTCCCGACCTTACGTCACATATCTTATGCAAATGAAGCTTCCACCATGGGGCGGGATTGCCTCCCCAAATACTTCAAACATTGCTTTAAGATACTTGTACTCAGAAATCAATGATTAAATAGACACAGGTGGGTCTCAAAACAATATTTTATTACAAACGCCTTAAGTACACACACAATAAAGGATGTCAGTCCCCCTTTAAAATTTATATTTAAAAATATCATAACTCAGTTACACTTTTGATTTTTACAAAATGTACATCATCAGAAGTAAGTCCTGTTTTGCATGGAATAGCCTTTTTGTTAAAGTGCACATATGGGAAGATGAAATTTAATTACATACATTTGAAGCAACTTTCTACTTTGACTTTGTGAAGTTATTTCTTCAGAGAAGTATTAGATTTCATTTCAGCTCAATGTTGAGTGATTGCATGTAGTCCCAACTTTGTAGGCACAGACCATAGAGGTAGGAATAGACAGCCTAAAACATACACGCAATCCTCTACAACATTGAGCTGGGGCGCGGGGTACGGTGAGACCTGTCAGACCACACTAGGACCGAAGTCCAACTATTGACCGAAGCCAACAGATCGTAATAGGGCCGAAGCCCAACAACAAATGCTTCCCACGGCCGGCTGGTGACTCGTGGGTTAGCGGATGAGCTGTAATGATGCAGTAGTAGCTAGAACGTCCCGTTTTTATAAGGCCCGACACAATGACTCTACAATGCATGCCACCTCTATCCAAATCATAACTAATGTAGTTCTCTCTAAAAACTTTAACTACCATCCTCATACTAAATACAATTGTGAAAAATGTACTTTGTCCGGCCGTATTTTTTCCAATGTGTTATATCTAGTAATTGTGTAAAAAAGTGGCATGGTTATAATACATAAAGTTTTAGTTTATAGGGTTGGGCGGTCATACAACGATTAACCCTAGGGGACCACAGGTAAAATGACCACACCCGATACCTTCGAATGAATATAAGTTGATAAATAGTGCTGTTAAATCTTCTAGAATTCTTACGTTTATCGTGCTACGCGTGTTTACCTCCCGTTGTAACTGTTACCATTGTTTTATTTGACGATCGACGATCGACGATCGACCACTAAAGTAATAAGTAACAATATAATCATAACTTTATTTCTAATTATAGGGTCGACCGTGCATGTTTTCATCAAATTGCGAAACTTAACGCCATAACCCAATTTAAAATTAGATATCTCCAATTGCAGATGTATACCTCTTAATTTGGCAAACCTGCATCGTGAAGGCGCATCATTGATAAATATAGCAACAATTGTTTAAATGTCGACCGTCGACGGTCGACGGTCGACCGCATGGCGGCAAAACGTGATGCCGGCCGGGTGTCGTAATGTTTCGCAATCTTCCAACTTAGCACCCTGCCAAATTGACATGGCCAGTTGCAGCAGCTTAGAAAACAAAAGAGTGTACTGCTAGTGATAAATGAGAAGGAAATAACAAAAGACAATAATTGCATCTTTTACTATGGGTGTTATTCACGTGATTTATGAAATCGGTATATATAAGTCACCATATACGTATGGTGTTCATTTGCAGGAGTGACAACATCATGGACGGTGTACATTTACAGTTATTGGGGAGGGCGCCGATACAGCAACGTTGTTAGAGCCGCTCAAAAGTGGAAGTTAATGTGATAAAAAATAGCGAAACAGCTGGGTATTCGTTCACGAATACAATTGAGCTCTAGTTATTATTATTGTTTTCTTTTCTTGCAGAATGATGTTTCCACCAGTAATCTTTTCCAGTGTTTACACTGTGAAAAAACATTTACACGCACCGACAACCTAAAGCGGCATGAAAAAAACACAACAAACATCAGGCTTTGTCCTGTTCAACTTGTGAAAAATCCTTCAGTCGAATGGACAGTCTAAATAGACATAGGAAAATTCATCCGTCAGGTTTTTCCGACAAGAGAGGTCAATTAGTGAAGCGGCCCTCTTGCCCAGCCTGTGGGAAGTCGTTCACCAGAAGATCCACAATGAGGAGGCATTGTAATAAATACTGCCACAGCATTAAAGATAAACTGGAGCGACCATCAACTATAGAGGCACCTCTTCCAACACCAACGCCACATGTACCACCACCCGTGGAAGCCCCGCCACCACCACCCACAGAACCCCTATCCCCAAATCACTCACAACTTGGACATGTTTAATTGAACACTTTGCACAAGTGGCGGTTGGGTTCGACATTCTTTCCTAAATTACTAATCAATCTTCCATGTCTACCATGTCTGCTAATCAAACTAGTAAAACTTTGAACATGTTAAACTAATTCAAATTGCATGTACGTGATCAGTTGAAGTTGAATTAAAAAGTACAGTTATTTGCTTGCTTGAAAAATAATAACGCTTGTTGTCATACCTTTTGTAATGTTTTTTTATTTTATATTATTTTATATTCCTTAAGGGAGGTAGAAAGGGGAGGGACAACAACGTACGAAGACAGACAAAAGAACGACTGTACATGAAGCTATTCAAGTATGATTTGTTAAATTTAATTTTAACACCAACAGCAATCTTTGACATAAATATATTTACAGATGGTTTTTAAATTGGTTTTAAATTGGAAAACATTTGATAAACTGAAAACATTAAGTATTATTATTATTATTATTGTTATTTTAAATTCTAACAAATTCGGGGCCTTTAGAACATTTAATAATAATAATAATAATAATAATAATAACAAATAACAAATAAATCAATAAAGTTAACACTTTGTATGGGACATGTTTCTAAACACTGAAATAAATTTAGTTGAATGAAGCTACTCAATCCAAATTTATGTAATTTAAAACATGTTTTGTGCATATATTTATTTGTTCTTTTATTTGTTCTATTTTATCATTCCTTTTGGAGTTGCAGATGAAATAAATTGTTGGTCTGTTCTTGTGGAAAAAAAAAGTATGTTATCTGACTTATTTATTTTCCTAAGCCCTAGGTCATACTTAAACCAGTTACAAATCCTCTCTGTATTCATTTCATACTATGAACCCGCAAATGAAACATCCCTTCACTTGTGTGATAGCAGGACCAACCGGCTCAGGCAAAACTCAGTTCGTAAAACGTTTGCTGGTTCCAGCGGATGAGAAGGTCATCGAACCTCCACCAGACAACATCGTGTGGTGCTACGGAGAGTATCAACATGCTTACGCTTATTTGGCAAACGTGGTTCGTGATATACAATTTGTGGAAGGTATTCCAGATGACCTTCATACGAAATACATCGATCCAGGAAAAATTAATATGATAGTGATCGATGATCTCATGTCTGAAACTGGCAACAGCAAACGGGTTACGGAGCTTTTTACCAAGGGCAGTCATCATAGAAATCTTTCCATTGTGTTGATTCTCCAAAATTTATTTCATCAGGGCAAAGAAATGCGCACGATTAGTCTCAACGCACATTACCTGATCCTCTTCAAAAATCCTAGGGACGCTTCCCAGATAAACCATCTGGCAAAACAAATGTATCCCACCAAATCAAAGTTCATGGTCGAAGCCTACCGAGATGCCAATTTACCACCCTACGGTTACCTTTTCATTGATCTAAAACCCGAAACGTCTGAGGAAATGAGACTAAGGACCCACATTTTTCCGGGTGAGAACCCAATTGTGTATGTCCCGAAGGTATAAATGAAGTGAGGATCCGAGCACGTCATTCATTTGAAGATGTCTAAGCGCGTGCGGAACCATGCTCCGTACCTGCAAGTCCTAGCAAAGGGAAATACCAAACAGCGTCAGGGTGTGATCCAGGGAGCCAGTAAAGAACTTATCGCTTGTGTGTGTGAGTGCGCCCTCAACATCCTCAATGGGAACATAAGTCTGAAACCCGCCGACAAAAGAAAACTAAACAAATACAAACATCACATCAGAGCCCTCTCCACCAAAAAACTTAGCGTCCAGAAGAAGAAAATAATTCTTCATCAAAAAGGTGGATTCCTGGGTGCATTGCTGACCCCTGTTCTGAGTGCACTTGGCGGTCTGCTCTTCAAGTAACGATGCAGCACACCAAGAAAATGGTACTTGTTCCCCACGACACACTTTCGCAACTGCAAGCTGCAAGACTGCTAGAACAAACTCCAACAACGCGAAATACAATGTACCTTAATGGACTGTAAGTTAATAGTAGTCTTAATCATCCTGTCGTTTTCAAGAAAAGTGGAAATTTCTATCGTTTTCGATCTAATGATTGTTTGGCCGAACAATTGTTGGAAAACTGTCTTCTATTGACCGAATGTAGTTAGTCCGCATTGTCTAAAATGGGTTAACAATCCAAAAACAGGTGCAAGGTTGCAATTATTGTACGTGATATGTGTGTACATGTCGTACGCGTAGTGTACCAAAGCGACGCGTTGTCACCAGTCGTGGAAAATTTTTCCCTATTGCTCAGTCATCTTATCGTAAGTTTCATAGTACAGAGACAGCTGTATTGAAGGTTAAGAATGACTTGTTAATGGCTATGGATAGACAACATGTTTTCATTACTAGTTTTACTTGATTTAAGTTCTGCTTTTGACACATTGGATCATAATATTTTAATTAACTCTTCAAGCAAAAATTTGGCATTCATGGTAATGCCCTTTAAATGGTTTAGTGCTTATTTTGTCTAACAGATCACAACGGGTCTCTGTTAACGGCAAACTTTCTCAGCAATTTGAACTGGAAGGGGACGTTCCGCAGGAGCTCTTGTTTAGGACCTTTGTTGTTTACTTTGTATACTAGTCCAATTGTTTGATATTGTTAAAACTCATCTCCCACATGTTCATTGTTACGCCGATGATACCCAGCTGTATCTCTCGTTTTCCCTAATCTTGTAGATGATCAGGTGGCAGCTTTGTCTGCAATGGAGGGTTGTATTCATGACCTACTATGATAATAAAACCGAATTCATGATCATTGGCACACGTCAACAGCTAGATAAGTTTAATCTTCCCAGCATTCAGATTGGGGAGTCTATAATAACTCCTGTCCCCATAGCTCTTAATTTAGGCTCACGGTTTGATACTCACATGTCTATGAAATCTCATGTTATTAAGGCTTGTGGTTCAGCATTTTATTTTCTACATAATATTAGACGCATTAGAAAATATTTGTCTAGAGAATGTACCGAAACATTGGTTCATGCTTTTATTTCTAGTCGTTTAGATTATTGTAATAGCCTTTTATATGGTTTACCGGATAGTCTAATGAACCAGCTTCAACGTGTGCAGAATTCCTGCGCTCGACTTGTTTGCAACTCATATAAATTCTGTCATATTACGCCAGTATTAATTGATTTACATTGGCTTCCTGTTAGGTTGAGGATTAATTTTAAGATTCTTCTGATAACTTATAAGATTGTTTATGGTTTTGCTCCTTACTATTTAAGTCAACTCATTACTAAGAAGCCTCAGTCTCATTATGGTCTTCGTAGTTCTAATGATGACACTCTTTTGAGCTACCCTGGGTATCGTACTAAAGTCACTTTAGGGGACCGTGCTTTTGAGTATGCTGCCCCTAAGCTCTGGAATGCTCTACCCATTAATATTAGGAAAGCAGATAGCATAGATACTTTTAAATCTTTGTTGAAAACTCATTTTTGGGGGATTGCTTTTTACTGATCGCTATGAAGAGGGATTGTGCCATTTGGTGCAGGATATGTTGTGTTATAAATTGCTTGTGTTTTTGGTGTAAGATATGTTGTGTGAATAAATTGCGGGTTTTTGTTGTAGTGTTAAATTTGAATGTAAACTATTTATAGTTTAATTGTTATTGTACATGTATCATGTATTTGAACACTTCTTATAAAATGTAATAAACTGTGATGTCTTTAAGCTTATTTTTAGTTTTAATATTGAATTTTAATTGTCATTTCGCTGTTAGATTATGCTATGCATGCAAGTTTAATTATTGGCTTGGTTTTATTAGGAATTTGTTGTGTAATAATTTGTGGTGTCTAATCTTATTTTTAGTTTTAGTATTGAATTTGATTGTCATTTTGCTGTGGATGTTCTATGCATTTTGTTTTGTTTTGTGTCATGGTGTATATATATTTAACTTTTATCTATTATTATGTCACATGCTTAAATGATCGATTCTTTTTAAATTGTATGCAAGTGTATAGTCTAAATAAGTTTTTCTACTTGGAATTTTATTGTACATGTAGGCCTACTGCGCATTTGAACATTTCTTTATGGAATTTGCGCATTAGAAATGAATAAATTATTATTAAATTATTATTTTAAATTATGTAATCAATAGCAATATTTCACCTTTATAATCACCATGAAACTGTTCTTCGTGAGTTTATCTACCCTCCTATGCTTAATTTTTCAAGAAAAACATTCATGAAAGACGTACAATAACGTCAAAAATGGACCAATAATTAGCTTCTCTCGATCTGTAAAATTTAACGGATGCTGAATATTTGATGCACATTGAAGACGCTTTTTACACTTCGGGTTTCGATGAATTCACCCAGAAACGTGTCATCTTGTAAAGCCATGACTTGTAGATTGATGTGTGATCTTTGTTTATTGAGGTCATTTGGCATTTGCACTCACTTTGATCGTACACACTCCAGTCGACTTGCCAAATTTCAAAAGACGCGACCTTGTTTAAAGTTGGTGAAACAACACCAATAGAGGGCGCTATACAGAGCAGAAAAAGGCGCATACGCGCAAACCGCTTGTCGCTCTGCGTGCAGCGCCGGTGGCCACGGACGGCAGTTTTCCTGTAAAAAAGTCCGCCCTCTATTGTCGAAAGTTAGACATTATGCAAATGAGGCGTTGTATCTTTTATTCAAGCATCGCGCGTAGCTACGTGGCCGTGGGGAGTGCGCGGGTCAAACCCATATAATATGGGCGGCCAAAAGGGCCAAAACTAACAAACTTTAGATCTAACAAACTTTTTCATAAATTAACGTCAACATTAAATCTGACAACCTTTTTTCGAAAACTAACATTTAAAAAAAATAAACAATAAATAAATAATAAAATCTAACAAAGTTTTTAGAAAACTAACATCAAAAATAAATCTAACAATTTTTTTATAAAACTATTTTTTTTTAGATCTAACAAACTTTTTCAAAAACTAACATTAAAAAAAGCCAAAACAAAGAAAAATAAATCTAACAAAGTTTTTAGAAAACTAACATCAAAAATAAATCTAACAATTTTTTTATAAAACTATTTTTTTTTAGATCTAACAAACTTTTTCAAAAACTAACATTAAAAAAAGCCAAAACAAAGAAAAATAAATCTAACAAAGTTTTTAGAAAACTAACATCAAAATAAATCGAACAAACTTGGTTTTTTTTAAACGAACAATTTTTTAAAGAAAACAAACAAAAACAATTAATCGGAAAACTTACATAACCAAAATCTAACAAACAATTTAGAAAACTATAACATCAAAAAAAAAATCGAACAAACTTTTGTTGCATCTACGTTAAACACGAAAACAGCATTGAGGGCGCAATAACAAATTAGTTTTTGCGTGAACAAAAGACAACTTCTCAAATCAATGGAGAAAAGTTTTTACGAACTGGCCATAAAAGAACACAGAGGGCAGCACACGCGATAACATTGTGCGCGCGCGTGGGGCTCTTTCTCGATCTCTCGTCCCGACAGTGCATGTGTGAAACATGTCCGACTTGACCGAAGAAACCGCTCAAAACCTAATGGGTGCTCTGCAAAGAGTGCTAGATGTGTTGCCGGTACACGTCAATGCACCTCCTGCAAGTTTGCAGCAGCAGTCCTCAGCAGCAACGACGGGTTTGCCTCTGCCCCGGCGCCCTGCTGCACGACCAGTGACAGCATTGCTGAGTAGGCCTACAGCGGTTAGTGCTACTGCTGATGGTACAAGTAGGCCTAATACTAGGCCGATTCCAACCCGAAGGTAGGTGCCAGCTAGCAATGTTTGTACAAAATTAATGGCTCAGGGATAGGTTTTTATAGAATCCTTCCTTTCTATATGTTTAGTAACTCTTACCATCGCTGATACAGTGATACTAATAAGAGCATTAGTGGGCATGCCATAGAGAAAGGACTGACTGTGGGTCCTTCCTCGATGATGCACCACAACCTCAAACTGCCTGACAGTGCAGTACTGAGTGTGGACTCATACATCAAGTTAATTCATTTATGGCAATGTGGGTGCAAATTGCTGCCTGGATGCCTTCCATGACATTTATCTAAGTGAAGTGTTTTCTGAAGAAGTGTAGGACTTAACATCACATGATATATTATAATTTTATATTTTTAACAATGGTTTTGACTAGCGGGTCACAGCTGAAAACAAACCATGACCATAAAGAACCAGTTATCTCATGGGTGGTACTGCAACTGCATACTTATTGTCAATCAAGGGGTTGTTTATATAAATTGTTGTTCCCTGGAGTCACACTAGGTAACCCTGGTCTGGGCATGGTCTGGGAAACACATTAGAATGGTGGCCATGCAGGGGATCAGTTACATAACCTAAATTGTGTGGTTACAGATTTTTTATTGTTTTTTTTTTTTTTGGGGGGGGGGCAGTTTCAACTGATGCACCCGTAGATCACAGGGTTTTGAAAGCATAACATTTACATTTGCATCTATATTCTTTAACAAATTTTGGCAATTGCTAAAATAATATGGGGTTAATGGGACTAAACTGTAATAAGCTAATTGACATATCTGCCAATCAGTTAGCAGACCATGATTACAGAAACAAAGGACATGTTCCTTGTGCATTTATTAATATTTCTCACTTTAATCAGTCTTATAATTCACCTTTTTCCATAAACTTTGATTTACTTGTTTTTAATGTTTGCAAATGTGTCCATGCTTCTAGGTAGTTTATTTTGCAATCAAATAATAGATTAAATTGAAAGGAAAATATTTTTAGTCAAAGTGACACAGTTAATAAACGTCTAGGCCTGTTGTGCCTTTATGTGAATTTGACACAAAATGGTATGAAAACTTTTACAGTGCATTTATTTACAATCAACGCTGTGGCTTTCTTTTTACACATTACAGACCACTGGCCCTTCAAGAGCATGCTCGCCTGTTTGGGGTAAGACAAATACTTTTTAATACAAGTAACTGTTCTGAAAAATGTCTTTGTCATGAATTCTTAAACAAACTTCTAAAGACATCATTTTTAATCAAATTGTTTTGTTGTCAGCTTTTCTTTTTATTAATTACTTGTTAGTTTGTTGTTGTGGTTTTCCTTTTTTTCTGTTTTTGTGTGTGTGGTTTTTTTTGTCAATTAATTTATGTGTGAAACAACTTTTCCCACCAATTTTATAACAAGAACACATAATATGGCTATACTTATAATATAAACATATCCGCAGGCCATTCTTCATTGAGACAACAATGACTGATAAATGCTCTGATGTCTTTGCCTGGGTGATCTTACAAATTGTCATTTCTTCCAAGGTCAAGAACGACATGTCATCCTGGCTTGATGACCAGCATAATGAAATTGAACAGCACATGTCTCATAACTCAGTGCATGCATGTGTACAAATCGAAGATTAAACTTTTACTAGCACTATTTTAAGGGGAGACTGATTAATACAATGTAAGCCATAGGCCTACGGCTATTCGGTAAGAGGTGACAAACCAAACAGAGGGAGTCCTGTAAAGGGACAAGTGATTATGTACTACTCGGGACTGGTGTTGCATTACCCACAAGCCATGTTTGACATGTTGATGAAGTATGGGTCCCTAAGCAGCCCCATTTATCTATAGTCCCTTGACAGGACTTCCACTTTTACTCTTGGTATTTAACCTTTGATCCTTCCTTTGAACTATTGCAGACCTGTTTTCCATTGTATGACTGTTCCAACTAGTTTTCCTTTAGCTAGTGCCAAGTTTAGATCCAATAAATGTTTACTCTCTAGCTGTTTTAAGTTTAGTCTGATTCCTATTTGATTTGCACACGAAGCATGCTTTTGAGTATGACAAAGTTATTTCTTTAATTATCATAGCACAGTTTGAACATGATGCACATGTTCTTTAACTATAAGCAAAGAAAGATAGGTTAGTGAAGCATTGTTATACCTTTTTAATGCAAAGATAAAGAAAAACTGTTCATGTAATGGCTCTTTTTACACCAAGGTTTTTTGTAACTGAGGCCATCCTTTTATTTTTCTTGTCCAGTACACACCTTCTGCTCCCCAACCAGCCAAAAAAAGTGAGTATGCTTTATTTTGCAGTGTTGTGACAAACTTGGCACAGCACATTCTGGTATTGTGATTTTTTATGAAACAAAATGCCAAAAATATAAATCTTGACAACATTAAATTTCTAGTTTGATGACCCCCCCCCCCAAAAAAAAGGATAAATCCCCCATTTCACATATCACTTCTTGTGCCTCATGTTGTCATAAATGATGATCCCACTCTTAATTATCTAATGTGACTTTCCACGGGTGTTAAAAAAACTAATAGTTTTTACAATTTTTTGTTTTTGACTTCAAGTAAGTAACTCATTAACCAATTGCCTCCAGTCCTTTGTAAGCATTGATTTGATTAAACAATAATTGAAAAATTGTCAAATGGTATTTTTTTTTATAGGAAAAGGTTTAGGCAAGAAAAGTTTTCAATGTTGTGCCTCCAGTGATTAATTAGCAAGCACTTGTTTATTTTAATTTGCCATTCAATGTGTGTTGTTTTATCTGTCTTCAGAAAAATGTAAAGTGTTTCAACGCAATGTGGTATGTCTCCCAGGAAGAGATGCGGAGGTTGTCCCCTCAAAGGATGAGCGAACACTGCTAAAAGCCAATGGGATTGGCGAAGCGTGTGCAGAGTTTGAGCTGGATGGCAATGCTGACCATGTGGAAAACCAAATTTTAAAGTACAAATATGATAGCAGTTTTTATTCTAATGCTTTGAGGATGTTATTAATCAATTCTTTTTTGGGTTATTTGATTGATTGATTGGGTTTATTTCACAAGTATATGGGCCGATTTTATTTCAATTTACTTAATTTCATTCCATTTGATTTGATTTGATATTTATTTTATTCACAATTGATTTAATTTAATGTAATTTAATTGTTATCCAAGAAAGTGATTTCATTTGTTTTACAAATCATAAACATCTTCCTTAAAGATGCATTGTCCGATTTCAAGCCGATTTGGGGGCCAAACATTTATTTAACTTTCAAATTGCTAACGGGGTATAAAAATTTATGAGCTTTCATTTGATACTTTGAACGAAAAAATCTGTCAAGGATTAGAGGCAGTTAATTAAAAACGTAAATGATTAAAAGGCTGGCCCAGCCTTTTAATCCTCAGAGTGATGACGTACATCATTTGCATATTGCAGCAGCACAGGCCGCTGGGAAAACAATCAAATTGAAGTCGGCAAATGCCTGCAGAAATTTTAAAGTGTTCTATCTTGAGTTCCTGATATCAGAATTCTTAGTTTTTTTTATTTTTCGTTACACAAACATATACACTTTTTTAATTCGTTCGCTCAAGGAAATTGTTTTTTTTAGCCTTTGGCCCAAAATCGGACAATGCATCTTTAAATGCTTTTGTGTTGCTTTTGTGTGTTTTTAAAATATTATATTGTTTTTCCTTTTCTGAAGTTTGTTTTCAAAGGAAGAGCTAACCATGGGCTTTGAAATCATGGTGCCGAGAACAAAGTCCAGATCAATTCTGGAGGTTGTGCACACAGGACCGTGTCCTGCAAAGGAACTGAAGCTTATCAGCAGTCAACGCTTTTACATAAGGCCCATCCAGCAAGACATACAACTGACCGAGTTTTCCCCTCCATCATCCACATCAACATTGAAATGTTACCACTGTGGCATGTTTTTCGCCACAAGTTTGCTAAGAGCCCACATCGATGAATGTACATTGTCTGCACAAGTAAGTTTTAGAGAGAATTGTACATTTTCGATCATACATGACATGCTGTAAAGTTGAGTGTATGTATAATGTTAAATCATATTAGTTGTCAATTGATGAAATGGCTTAATGCATCAAGCTTCCACTACTTTGAACATTGATTGAAACAAAAAATGTGGTTTAAAATAGGCATGGTGATGGATTTGATAAAGACAGACTGTTAGTAAGTTCATGAAGATGTCACAGCATATTTCCAATGTTATCACAGACCTTCAAATTCCATCACTTATACATGTATGTTTTGTATCTTGCAATATAATTTTTCTTTTTGAATGTGTGTATCACAGGATCAGCAACACAGCAGCAGTGCACCTGATGATAAAGAAGACATTGTAAGCATTTAATCCTCTTGGTGACTACAAATACTGCTTTTTTTCTCAGGATTTTCCTCTTGAACTGTAATTCCATTCTACCCTCAGCTCCAAAGTTATGAAACATGTTTTCTCTGATGTTTGTTTTTGTTTTTTGTGTTTTTGCTACAGACACCCCCAGCCATTGGATGTTATGACAGTCAGGAGATAATTCAGATTCTTGGACTTCTAAAGGAAGCCTTGTTAGTTTAAAACACATTGTCTTGTACACAGGGAATAAAACTTCAGTTATGTTACGTTTTTTTTTGTTTTTTTTGTACAAAATGTACCCATTAATTGATTTCTTTAAATTGGTTAGATTTTCACTATACATATATATATTTAAATTTATATATATATATATATATATTAATTGGGGTGAGCAAAGAAAATTTGGCTGATGCCGGACTCGAACCCGCAACCTCTCGAATACCGTAAGAGCGCGCTTACCAACTGAGCTAACCAGGTGGGCGGTCCAGTGCAATGACGAACCACTTTGCTCGGGTGGCCCCCGTCATAAGCCGAACTGTATCTGCCGATAAGCCAGGGATCACTACCCCCGGTATATACGGTGTTCGAGAGGTCGCGGGTTCGAGTCCGGCATCAGGCAAATTTTCTTTGCTCACCCCAATCAATGTATATATATATTTTTTTTCTTTGGGGTGCGGGGGGAGGGTTGCATGTTGTTTTAACATTGAAATTTTTTATAATACAATTGGTTTTTTTTCTTTTTACAAGTTCCCATTATATTCTTTAGAATTCCTTTAATTAATTGTACTTGTGGTTTTTCGCCCTCGGTTGTCCTCGGGGACATGATAAATATCGAAATAACAACACCAGAACGGGTTTCAGCGGAGAAGTTCATGAGAATGTTACTTTGTCACTTTGATACAGACCACTTACGCACCATGCAGTATAATTGATTTTTTTTTTTTTTCACAGCAATGACGACTCGAATCCATCGGAGATAGTTTCAGCTTTCAGGCAGGTATATCTGCAAGGTAGATCACTGAATTGTGCTGAAGGAGACGAAACTTTTGTGGAGGGAGACACTTACGACATAATGATTTCCAGACAAGATATCTTTGGAGGTATGCTTGACGAGCTATCTGCTGACGTCTACAAGCCCCGCCTCCCCCTTAAGGTTGAGTTCATGGGGGAGCGGGGATCAGACCTTGGAGGTCCTAGAAGAGAATTTCTCCGTCTTGCGCTAAATGAAGTGTACCAGAAAGTGACAATTGGTCCAGCCACTTCCCGATCTCTAGTTGCCGAACAAGCTACAACATATCTTCATCGAAAAGTGTTCTATGTGGCAGGAATGGTCATGGGTACGTTTGTTGTTACCTGTTAATATTTTGTGCATTATTGGCAGACCTTTAGACCAACAGTGGTCATTGCATTGCTTACAATGAAACAATATTAATACATACATTTTTACATGGTATCTAAAGAACAGGTTCACTTACATTCAAATTGACATTGTCTCGAGATGAGGAATCCTCACACAAATTGATAAATGCACGAGCTTTTGGGTGAAAAAATACTATCCCCACTTACTCGATTAGACTTTGAACCCAGTCTACAGTGCCAGCATTTTCACCCCTCAACTGCTGATCATGTCAATAATGAATGGCTGAGCATTTAGTGCTACTAAGGCATGTTGAGTCTTGACATTTTGTCACCGATCAATCATCACTAATTTCACCACAAAGAATGTTTTAACAGGGATTGGGATTGGGAGTGATATGCTTGACTGTCATCTCAACACTTGTAAAGACAATTATTTTCTATTTTATATTTACTTTATTTTATATTTTGTTTTGAAGGCCAGTGCATAATGCAAGATGGGCCCAGACCGGACTTCTTGGCAGCTGCCCTTGTGGATCGTCTTGTTGAGTGCCCACAGGACCCATGTGAGGTACAGTTGGCCAATGGACTACAGCAGACAGGAGTCATCAATGTAAGGATGTTAAAAAGTAACAGGAGCTTTGGAACACCACAATTGGTGGCAGGAACAAATTCTAACAAGGGCCATTTAGCAGCGATTAAAAAACAACTTAAAAATTTGTGGTTTTTTTGTGTGTCTTTACTGTTACAATTATCAATGATTTAAACACTTATCAATGATTTAAACACAGGGAGGTGTGGAATTTAATCATTAACTGTTTCTTAGAATTTTAATTAATCCCTCTCTTTATCCTCTGAATTGGTAACAGATGATAAAAGCATTTTCCCAATGTAAATGCCTCTTGCACACCTCGGACCAGCGACCAAAAGCAACTGCGGCTATGGTGATTGGCTCTTTTGAGCCAAAATTTTCTGAACAAGGAAGCAACTCACGAATGCATGAGGAAACAATGATGACTCACTTCATCCGTTACCTTCGTGAAGTAGAAGGTAATAACCACTTCATTTGGTGGACCAGACAAGTTTGAGCAAAAATTTGTAACTGTCATCCAAAATTGTTTGTGACTTGTTTGACTTGTTTGACTATGCTTGACTATCCAGTTGGCCATTTACTAAGAGCTTCTGGAAAAATATTTTGGATATTGTGCCATGATCCTCTGACTTGACCAATGTGAACAATAACAGAAAATTATGACATACCGAGGTTACACAGATGAAGTGTAATGCACCTTACTTTAGAGAATTATAATCTTGGATCCAATTCTCAGTGACCAATTGCTGCTAAAAGGTTCATATAATCATGTTGAAAAAGCATTTTACATGACAAAAAGTTGTTAAAGGTTAATAAAAGTTGTTAAAAGCCAATCTTCTAACATTACATTTGAAATCTGCACTCAATGTGAACTAATGCAACCGTCTTTTGTATTTTGTACATTTCATGTCCCCCCCCTCCAAACAAATGTGATAAACAGTTTTTGTTATGAAGTAACTGCAAGTTGAACTATTGTCAAATGGTGGGTAACAAACAACCTAGTTTATTAAAATGACTTTGATAACCAAAAATTGCCCAAATTACAATAGTATCATCAGCGTAACACCATGACAACCCTCAGGCATGAATTGTTTGGTCATAAAACAAATTACAGGTTTAGCTGTACGGCACAGATCCTGACGTTGATGAGCATAGGAAACAAATCCTATCTTGAGCACAGAAATGATGTCCAACCCTTCCATGAATCACCGTCTTTGACACCCTCTCAATTGTTGGCCCTATTGCTCTGGTCCCACGAAATGACACATGCATCTTAAAGTATTCTACATTTAATTGTAACTTACATTACTGTTCTTTCTATTTGTAGCTGGACAACACCACTGCAACAGCCTTGAGGATGAAAGTGTGGTAACTCTGCATCACATTTTCCAATTTGTAACTGGGCTTGAACACATGCCTGTATGTGGGTGGCATCCTCCTCTTACTGTGACCTTCATACCCCAAGATGTGGCACTTATGGGTATTGGTGCCTGCACCTGCAGCCACCAGCTGCAGCTTCCAGTACCAGCAAGTTCTCATGATCCGATGCCACCCCGCAGTGTCATCTTTGACTTGTTCAACAAGTCATTTCCCGACGAGTTCTTTGGCAAGGCATAAGTTGTACACCAATTGAAATGTCACCTTATTCTGTGTTCTGGGGCAAACTTGTTTTAACAATTAGAACTAGTAGATGTTTAATTCAACACATTTGTTTGTTTGTTTGTTTGTTTTTGTTTTTTTGGGGGGGGGCTTCACACACTCTGGCTTTATAAAATAGTATACAAATATTGAGTGGCTCAGAGTGCAATGGGAGGAATATTATCGCAAGGTAAAATTTGGACTGTTCCATTTCACGAGGTGAAGCCACCCCGAAGGATGGGAGTAATATTGAATATCACGTGATGTAAGTTCCACCAATCAAGTGGCAAGGATATTTGTGTGAGTTATATAATGACATTTAACCCCATTTCAATCATGGAGCTACAACTGTTTTAAGTGAAGTTAGTGTCTTACAAATTTGTCCCCTGCATGCATTCAAACTATTCGTTGAAAATAAGAACATCACAAAAACAAATTTGACCTTTCAGCCACAAATCAGTTACTTTATTTTATTCTTAAAACTGAGTCTCAAGTAACCAGTGCTTATTGACCCCTTGCACGCACGCCACACGCGCAGACTGTGCCACGCCCGCCATTTTGTTGGGCAATAGGTTTATGTGTAAACGCCGCGTCGCCTAAAATGCGCACTTCACTGAATAATGCACAGTGCACCATTGCCCACCAAAATGGTGCGACCAAGATAGCGTGGTTATGACGTCAGGTGAATTGGGTCAATACTTTCATTTGGTGAAATGTACCAATTGAAATTTTTGTGAACTTTGCTTTGACATACATGTACAGCCTTGTTACTGTTCTCTGCTGTGTGGCACTATTGGAGCAGTGTGCCTTAGAATAAAGTGTGAATAAAGTATGGTTATAAATAGCCACAACCAAAAGGTGTTATCCTCATTTTAAATTGAAATAGCTTCCACATTTGTTCAATCTCTCAGGAATCGAGGATAATAGACCGTTCCATTAAGCCCCGCCCACTAACGTGTTGACCAATCACAGCCTCGACAACACCACTGAAGGTCCGACAAGTTAGCAATCCCATTAGAAAAGTAAACAAACCGCCGCCATTGTTGTGACATATAACTGCACACACAACTGTACTAACTTTTGTTTCGTTTTGATTGTTCGTATTTCTGGTGGTGCAGATCCCACAGCAGTGTACAATCCCTATACAGCCGCGTAAAAGTAGTTTAACAGTGCTATTTTATGCATCATTCTTTGGACTCCAGGCGCTGCTCAAAAGGCCACAAAACTAAATCTATACTGTTCAAGAATGTGTGAACATGTCAATGTATGTTTGTGTATCGGATATAGACTGGTTCCCGGTCCATATACCAATAAATATAGGGACCGGTAGCTAGCGGTGATCTGAGACCGTTGATTGGGTAGCTCTGCACATGGGCAAATGGTTCGTTCTATTTATAGATGATGTTTATAATTTTTAGTCGTGCGAGTATGACATTTGAGGGTCATTCCACCAAGTTGGGACATAGTGTGATTTTTGTGCAACATTTGTCCATATTATGAAAAGAAATCATTTATTTGACTCAAAGTTGTTTCATGTAACATTCTCCTTTGTGTGTGAAAATTTTTGTTAAAGTATAAATTGTTTGAATGTATTTTAATGGAAATTTCTATGAAAAATGTGTGATTTGCATGTAACATGGACACCGTGTCTGTGTTACGTCCAGAATTTTTGTGGTAGTCATCAGTGATTAAATGCAGCAGAAATGGGGCAGGACTAAAATCATGCAGACATCATACAAATGTCACAAACTGTGTCCCAACTTGGTGGAATGACCCTTGACAGTTAACACGGGCTGAGAAAGTTTCTCCCTGCACTTTGCAGCTATTAATCATGGAAGCAGTGAACCCCCCCCCCCCCCCCCCAAAAAAAAGCAGGTAAATTCATGTGAGAGTTGCGTTGCATGTGGAAATGATGCCGCACCGCGAGTGTTAATTCAATCTTCAGCATTACGCCTGGAATTGATTTCTGCCAAGGCGAAAAAATCAAAGAGTATATTAAGCATGACAAGTGGATTAAACGCCGACATAACTGCTGATCAATGACAACAATATGCATGTCCTGTGCAGTATAATTGGTACAACTGCCGACCATCAACAAGATACTGTGTGAAAAAACGTTTCGATTCTGGGAACCAGTCCAAGCAAAACCCTGTTGCATTGTGGGAGAGTGGATGAAATCCTCCACTGTTTTTTACCCACTACCAGTCCCTACATTCGATCGACGATAAACGTCGGGAGACTACGTAGGGAACGGGAACCAGTCTATGTCGTATACGCGCATGTGTGACAAAAACTGATTCGACGCTGCGATTGTGCCAAGAAAGTCACGCCATATGCTGTTGCTAGGCAGTTGCTAAGGTAGGCAGGGCTTAATGGATCGGTCTATTGCCAAAACAATGGCCTATCACTTTTGTCAATGCCAGGTAACTTGTAATGTGTCCAAACTAAGACAGAGGATAAACTTGACTGCAAACACTTGTATGCAGTTAGAAAGCGAGATTTTAATTACTACTGCACGATGTCATTAAGGATATGTAATCCTCTCATATATGATGTACAATCATATACATCAACATCTGTACAAAACATCACCTCCTGATAGAAAAAGCGTAACTGGTCAGCAGGCACTTGAGGGACTCTTGTTTCAGGAACAGTGACTTCGGCGTTATTCTCTTGTACTGCCGGAAAGTGACCATGTGGATCGATTCCATACTGTACAACTTCTTCCTGCAAAATGTAAACAGATTTATGGTTACATACAGTCATCAACCTTAGTATTTAACTAGACAACAATTTTCACCAGGTTCATGCACAATGCATCTTCGATAAAACTGTAACTCTCTATTGGAATACTTTTTTCAACAGCAGTGCCAAAAGCACAGAGCACAACGACCATTTTCTGTGGATAGCATCATTGGATCTTTTTAGCCATGCTGCAACACTAATTAGAGATTAACAGTATGACTAGGACCCCAGTCTTCACTGTGTGGTGATGAAGGGGTGGTGGGTGGCCACTGTTATCAACATTGTACCTGCCAAAAATATAGGGCAGGCGCCTTTAAATGTACGTACTCATGGTCTTCTCATCTTTAACCTGAGCAATTACGTCGGCCTTACTACTCGTATTTACCCTACATACATGTTTACAACATGAGTTGCCATTCAAGACTTGAGAAGGACACATGCTTCAGCTAGACTCCAAAAATTCAATCCATTATTGTGACATTATGTACCAAGTAAATGCAAAATGGGTTCCTATAAAAAGATGATGGCTCCGATAAGAGCCGATCCGTTGTTTTCAACATTTTGGAGAAAATATGAGGAACACAACTGTTATTATCATTTGACATCTTATAGATTCAAAATATTATGATTGGTTCCGTTATATTGTATGCATGGAATCAAATACACTTACGTAAACGTACCTCATTCAAATTTTCAAAATACTCCTTAGTGAGCATAGATTCTCTGTTATTGTGGAGCCCTGTAACAAACAGTTGCAATGGTCTTCTGTTCTGTACTGTTCTCATCTTGTGATTGTTCCACATATCCACAAAACAGTTCATGCAGTGGTTGATCCGGGGCAAGAACACTGCATGAAGGCAGAATATGTGGAGCTCATTGTCTGGATCCAAGATACCACTGCCCTCCATGCTCTTGAATAATTTGTGAAAGCTACTAGTAACCTGCTCATGCAAGTCTCGCCACAGACGCTCAATACGTATGTTGTGGACACTCCTACCGGTAATAAAAGAGCCTCGGCCAGGTCCCCTTAGGGGGTGCTGGAGCATGTACTTAGCAGCTTGAGTGTTTTCCCCTCCATGGTCGGAGCGCACCCTTGAAGGTAACCCCCAACTATTAACAGCATCTTCGAAAAGCTGGCCGACTGTCTCAGCTGTGTTGTTTGTATTGCACTGAAGGTATACAATCACACGACTGTACCCATCAATACCTCCATGAGTCACAAACCTCCATCTTAGATAAAACATAACATAATAGAGATAAATATTTTCCAGCTGAGTAAGAAAACTCCTAATTAGTTTTGCTGTAAAAAACAGAAATCTTATATTTACATAAATGTATCTCGCATTTTAAGAGATTTTTGGTTCCCCTTTTCCACGTTTATGATTGTTTCATATTCAGATTTACAAACCCACAATTGCATACGTTTTGTGTAATTCTTTAAATAGATTAGGTCAAAACGCTTTTTAAAACGAAATTTGGGTGCACGAAAGGGACATGATAATCATCCCTCTATTATTACCAGGCAAGACCGTCTAATGACTGAACCAAATTCCACTTTTGATTTTCTTATACTCCTCATGTTGTCCAGGGTTGAACTGCTTATAATTGTGGAATAAAATAGCATGAAATAATGACATTTTTCCAAAGCATGTACATCCTTCCCAAAAGACTAAGCACACAAACCATTTGTCACCAAACATTGTGCAGTCTGTCCCCCTGAGACATGAAGCCAGACCATGACTTTTGTGCATTACTACTAAAATGATCAACAGCTCACAGCAGCAGCTTGTAAAAGCTAACATTGCAGGCACCATGTAGGCAAGCATATTATCATGAAAAGACACAACTGGTAATTGGTGTACGCTACCATTGAAAATTAAAGTTTTCAATCATTTTTTAAGACACTTTTTTCAAATGTCTTGGAAATTTTATTCTGTGAGATTATATACAGTAATAACATTCTGCTTACAGAGGCGGTGTGCTCCTTTAAATTACGACTGCACAAAAAATATGTGAATTTATTTTGTGTCATACCTTATTAGCTTATGGTGGCCATCTATATGCCACAGTGACAGTGGTGACGGCACGGAATAGTGCCTTCTGCGAACTGCACTTATGCGTCTCAATTCCTGCCGGTGTGGATCTAGTCTGTACAGACTATTCCGTAATCTCTGCCTCTGCACCCGGACTCCTTGTGAAATGAGATGGCCATCTACTGTTTTATAGCCTTATGGGAAAAACATACAACCATCATTAAAATGCTCTTCAACTACACTTAAACTTTGCGATGAACATTTTTTCACCCTTTATTTTTGTTATTCGTGCAATAGCAACGTGAGCTGCACTTGATTAAAAGATTTTTTAAAGGTCAAGATCAGTTTCAAGGGTAAATGTTGAATTACGCTGGTACTGGGGTAGACACAATCTGGAATTCAAGAAGCGTAATCCTAACCACGTCACACCACATAACTGAAACAGCTAGTTTTCTTGAATTTTGTTTTACACGGTACTCCATGAAAAAAAGGACAAATCAACTTATCATTGGACTTGGCACCAGGTCAAACCTTTGGTTGTTGAGATGCACCCGTTGGACTTATGATGTAGTGCAGTAAATGTGCGAAGGGTTAGGGTTAACTATTTAAATAAGCATGATGCCTTGTGAACAGCAACATTGGTATAACACTGAAAACATTAATATTTTTTGTTCATGCATCATAGAAGTTAGAAACCTACCTGCTTTCGGCATACGATTCAACACAAACTGCACCCGCTCATCCAGTTCGTCATCTTCAATCTCACTGTAGAGTCTTCCGATTCTAATGTTAAATTCTTGAAGACGCCGCTTTATTGTTCTGTCACTGACACAAAAACATTTTGCGGTGTCTTTGACAGTGCAACACATATCTCCTTAAAATAGAAGCAAGATTGAGTACACTTATCAGTACAATTTTAGAAACATAAGTAAGATTCAGTTCTTTACAAAAGAAAGGCCTAACCAAAACTGCAGTCAACATCTTGCATACGTCAAGTGTGATAACGATGGTGGTATTAATTAATACAGTACTACTACTAGTCATGCTAGGTAGTAGTAAAAGTAGGCCTAGTGCTAGGCTAATCATAATAACCGTTCTCAAGATTTTTTTTTTTTTTTTTGTGGTACTGTAATGACAGATGTGATGAGCAGTGTTACTGTAGTGTTCACTGTTAGGCTAGTTGCGATAATCGTAACCCTCCATCCTCCCGACGGTCAGAGACCGGAGGGTTACGACCAAGACGGGTAAAATAGTCAATTTCTTTTCTACAACCAATCAGCGTGACACAACCAATGTTTTTAGAATGTCTGTCATGATTTTGGAAAGTGGAAAAAATGGAAAATCTCTGATCACGAGTCTGGCAAAAACTGGTCAAAACTGCCAGTTACATGGATTTTACCTGTCTTGTAGGTCGTAACCCTCCAGTCTCCGACCGTCAGGTTACGATTATCGCAACGACCAAAACTTACCAAAAGACCTCTAGTCTTAGTCAAGATCCCAAGAGGATGTTTCAGTAGAAAACTAACCAGAAGTAGTAGTACCAAGTATTAAAGTAAGTAAGTAGTAACTACATCAGGCCTACAACCATGACAACATACATGGTATGTCTGGTAAACGTACAAAACAATGACAAAACACAGCACCGAATATATCAAAAGAAAAGCCTACCAACAAAAAATCTCAGTTGCTCTGCTGTGATGACATATTTCGGACGCCCGCCACTTGAGATTGTCATTGGTTGGCCAGCAGCATGATGCTGATGCTGCTCTACTGTGATGGCTGCAACGGCTTCATCGACAAGTTGAATGGCAGATACCAAATGTGCACTAACATTCTCATTATCGGGAATATATTCCCGGTATTGAAGTACATCTCTACAGAGACTATCCAACCTGTACTGAATATTGTCTAAACAACATTGACCAGCTTGGATAGCGGTCTGAAGTCGTCCAACCCTTGTGGCAATATTTCGGACAACCGTGTGATCCATTTTAGACCACCATGGCTACGCTGCTGGCTTCCGGCATGTCCGGTCCAATATTTTCCCTGACGTCTCACTGGTCTAGTCGGAGATTTGGGGGTCTGGGAACCAGACTAATGATTGAAACCCACAGAGTCCACGCACGCACGTCGTCAGACTACTACTACTGCACTATTTTGGCATGCCCTCTACGTTCTTTTATGGCCAGTTCGTAAAAAAATTTCTTCATTGATTTTGGAAGTTGTCTTTTGTTCACGCAAAAACTAATTTGTTATTGCGCCCTCAATGCTGTTTTTGTGTTTAACGTAGATGCCACAAACGTTTGTTCGATTTATTTTGATGTTATAGTTTTCTAAATTTTTCTTAGATTTATTTTTGATTGTTTTTCGATTAATTGTTTTTGTTACTTTTATAAAAAGTTTGTTTGTTTTTGAAAACATTGTTTGTTTGAATTATTTTTTATGTTGGCTTTGGAAACTTGGTTTGACTTATTTTTTTATGTTAGTTTTCTAAAAACTTTGTTAGATTTATTTTTCTTTGTTTTGGCTTTTTTTAATGTTAGTTTTTGAAAAAGTTTGTTAGATCTAAAAAAAAATAGTTTTATAAAAAAATTGTTAGATTTATTTTTGATGTTAGTTTTCTAAAAACTTTGTTAGATTTATTTTTCTTTGTTTTGGCTTTTTTTAATGTTAGTTTTTGAAAAAGTTTGTTAGATCTAAAAAAAAATAGTTTTATAAAAAAATTGTTAGATTTATTTTTGATGTTAGTTTTCTAAAAACTTTGTTAGATTTTATTATTTATTTATTGTTTATTTTTTTTAAATGTTAGTTTTCGAAAAAAGGTTGTCAGATTTAATGTTGACGTTAATTTATGAAAAAGTTTGTTAGATCTAAAGTTTGTTAGTTTTGGCCCTTTTGGCCGCCCATAATATTATGGTTGGTTTACTTTTTGCTTCCCTGTTGTTGGTTTTCAATTTAAATATGGCATTTTTCATGAATATGCAAAATTTATTTACTAAACAGATAACTTGAGGTTGTTTACATTATTATAGAATTGGCGATATTTAACTGTTAGTGCATATGACATAAAACACAATAAAGGGGGCCACTTTCCTACCGTCACGTTAGCAGTTTTTCTAATGGTTGTAATTTTTTTTAAATATCTGAAACCACCCAAAAAGAATTTCAACATTTGAATAGACATGCATGCTTAATTTGTTTAATTACCCTAAAATTTCCATCAACAAATGGACGGAAAAGTGAGGTAACTTTTTCCGTCCAGTTTTTATGGAAATTTGAAGGTAAAAAAATAAATAAAAAAATAAAATAATAAAATAAATCAACTCAAATTAGTTGTAGTATAAGCCTGCATGTCCATTCACATGTTGAAACGCTTTTTGGTCGGTTTCAAGTACTTAAAAATAAATAACCATTGGAAAAACTGCTAACGTGACGGATGCAAAGTGGCCCTCTTTATTGTGTTTTGTCATAATATATATACAGAGGAATGTTTACCTGTGCGTTCGAATGTCAAGTACTGCGTATGGATTGGCATGGTTAACGTTGATAGCCTGGTGAACAAACATCTGCTTCATAAAGACGGTACATAAATTCAGACCAATTTGTGCAGCTCTCCTCTGAAGACGGTCACATGCTGCGATAGGAAAGTCATCCGATACCAATTCCTCAATTGCACGTGGCTGTGATGTTATGTCGTTAATGGCATTTGGCTGGTGAACTGTGATAAAAATGCATGTTCATTATTTGTTCTGCTGTACATGAACAATCATCATGAAGAGATCAGTGTTTTTAAAACAAGTGAAATAAAATATACAGACAACATACCTGGCAGCATTTATTGATGTGGTTACCCACAAAGGATTTGCGATGAATATGCCTGACGACAAACTTTGTGCAATGCCAGTACCTTGTCCAGACTGCTGGTAACGTGCCCAGTACCAAAAGGTAGCTCATTATGGGCAGCTTTACTTTCTTGTTGGTTTTAACAAATAGTTGAAACATTTTGAGTTAAAGGGAAAGTATGGGCATGATTAAGAGTGCATGGAATCGAAGTGCTACACTGTAAAAATTTCTTTGTCTGTTATTTTTTTAACCGTTAATTTTGTAAAATATAATTACAGACCTGTTGTTATTATTAAAAATAAGAAATGTTGTTATTATTAACAGACAAACTGGTTTTTTAATTGACAGAAATTGTTTATTTGATTTGGGAAGATTTGTTTTTATTTTTACAAACGTCTGCAAAATAAAAAAATAATAAAATCCGTAAAATGATTGTATTTTGAATTTTATTTTAAAGCTTATTTGTTTTTTTCCTTTTATAGAATTTCTGCAAAATTTTAAGGTTTTCGTTTGTTTTCTACTTTTATTAGAACATCTCCAACACAAAGAAAAATCTGATCAAAAACATTATTATGCATTGTGATTACAATAACCATCACTACTCTGCAAAAACCACTTTGCCCATGAAACTGCAGTTTTTTTTGTTTTGTTTTTTATAGATCTATAATACACTTGTTTTCCATTTTGCAAACAAAAATTATTTATTTAAAACAATTACTTATTCAATTATCTAACACCAGATCAATACAACAAACAATTCTCTCAACAGTGTACCAACTTCTGTGATACTATGTGTAATCACAAATCAGTATCCAATTTTGTTTTGGAAAAATGTTGATTTACTTTTTCCTAATTAGGCCTATAGTCATGACAAACGAAACTTTTATCGTTACTTATGGAAAATTATCATGCTGAAGGTATCTTGCATAAAAAAGATTTCACATGTGTAGAAACTTCCTTTTTTACTCACAAAGTTTTATTTCACTATAGTAACAAAATACATTACAATTATATCAACTTGCCAGAAGACATATGATTAGCCTACATGTCAATAAAAACATGGCTAAATATAAAGGGCCGTAAAAACGCAAACGGTTCTGTCATTTTGACGTATGATATTGACGTATAGGTGCACGGCACATAGGCTGTACAAAAACAGCGGAATCGTATTATTTAAAAAAAAAATTTAAAGCAAACAAATTGAGAACAATTAATAATATTGAAGAATGTAAAATTAAAATTGAAGAATGTAAAATTAAAAATAAAATCTATAAATAATGAGTTGGAAAGCTGTAAAAAGAGAAACTATCCTGATGTATTGTGTAGTTTTACAAATTTTCCTGTGAAATACAAACGTGCGCATTTACTACACTGCTGTAGAAAAAATTGAAATCTGTAAAAGAAAAAATGGAAAGCTGTAAAAAGACAAACTATCCTTAATTATTCTGTAGTTTTACAGATTTTGCTGTAGAAACAACAACACGCACATTTATTACACAAATGCGCATTTTCGTGATGTTTTCCCATTGTCGACGTCATGAAAATTCGCTTCATAATTATTCGGTTTCGCATGAACTATATAAACCGGCCTTCATCCCACAAGCGCAAGTAGAATATATACTGCGATTTAATTAACATGTTGTGGCGTCTTTGTCGCAGGCTCATTCACTGGAGTCATCAGCCAAGGCCTCAGGGGAATCCAGTGTCACCAATTAATTTAATTTTTTTTTTTTGATTTTGTAGGTTTAAATCTCTCTGCTTCAGTGGCGTATCTAGGCTTTTTTCCAGAGTGGGCAAAGCCAAGCCATTCCGACTGGTATAGAGGTTTTGGTCTTTTGGGGGGGGGGGGGGCTCCGAGGGCTTATTATGGGGCAAATTTCTGAAGTTTGGGCTATTTAGTTGTTGCAGAAATTTTGGAAATCTTAGTTTTAAATTAAAAAGGACATTTTAAAAACTTTTTCTAAAATTTAGAAGAAATCCAGTTAAATTGTCAGAAATTTGTGCTTAAATTTAAGCAAAATTTTCATAAATTGTCAGGGAATAGGAAATGGATGATTGTGACGTGACATACATCATTTGACATAATTAATTTGACTAACCATCTATCGGTAAACATCTGTCCAATAATGCTTCCATGCAGAACAGCACTATCCTGGGTGCTGCCGGGCCATCGGGATATCACATTTGTTACCCAGAAATCAGCATCACATACAGCTTGTACATTGATGCTATGATAGCCTTTCCGGTTAACATAAAGGTCTTCACCTCTCCAAGTGGAGCCCATACAGGCGAACTTGTGTGCAATCAACAGCACCAACCACCCCTGGGAAGCCTGACACTGCATGAATCTCTTGCTTCACCCTCATCACATCTTGAAGATTGACCGAGAATCTTATGACAACATTAGTAGTATGTGTGCCGCAAATTGACCTCCTTTGAGGTGGAGCACTCCGAATTCGGAGTTAAATCGGAGCAATACTCCGAATTCGGAGTGCTCCACCTCAAAGGAGGTCAATTTGCGGCACACATAATTTGGTCACTCAAAATAGGGCGCGCGCGTGAGACACGTCTGGGCGCGCGCGTGGAGGTGTGCTCCTCCTCTCGGAGTAAAAAAGGAGCAATCTTCCGAATTCGGAGTGCTCCACCACAAAAGAGGTCAATTTGCGGCAGACATAATTTGGTCACTCAAAATAGGGCGCGCGCGTGAGACACGTCTGGGCGCGCGAGCAATCTTCCGAATTCGGAGTGCTCCACCACAAAGGAGGTCAATTTGCGGCAGACATAATTTGGTCACTCAAAATAGGGCGCGCGCGTGAGACACGTCTGGGCGCGCGAGCAATCTTCCGAATTCGGAGTGCTCCACCACAAAGGAGGTCAATTTGCGGCAGACATAATTTGGTCACTCAAAATAGGGCGCGCGCGTGAGACACGTCTGGGCGCGCGCGTGGAGGTGTGCTCCTCCTCAATGTTGGTCGTAACACTGCACTGCTCCTCCTCATTGCTCGCATTGTGGAGGATTGTGGAGGGCCTCCACAATCCCACCTCCACCTCCTCCACAACGCAGGTCAATTTGCTGCACATACATTTTTGGTCAAGGGCGCGCGCGTGAGACACGTCTGGGCGCGCGCGTCCAACTCCACACAAAATACTGCACACTACTCCCTCCACACAAACGGCACACAAAATACTTACTCCCTCCTCACAAAATACTGCACACCGTCCAACTCCACACAAAATACTGCACACTACTCCCTCCACACAAACGGCACACAAAATACTTACTCCCTCCTCACAAAATACTGCACACAAAATACGTAGTGCGCAAGCGCAGCATGCATATTGATGATTTCGGGAAAAAACAATAAATTATGAAAAAGTTTGTAATAATTATATCTCCTTCCTCTTTATGACTTAAAAATTGTGAATTGAAATACAGATGTGGTCTTTAATTCTCTAGCGCTCTGTTAAGTACTTCAGCAGTATGTTAAAACAATTCAAATTGAACGTACGTGATCAGTTGAATTTGAATTAAAAAGTACAGTTATTTGCTTGCTTGAAAAAGAATAACGCTTGTTCTCATACCTTTAAATTGGTTTTAAATCGGAAAACATTTGATAAACTGAAAAAGCGCAGAAAGGAATTCATTTTGTGGATGGGCAAAACCTCAAAATGCCCACATAATAACCAAAAAAGTGGTTAATATGTGGATTGGCCAAATGATTTTGCTCACTTTGTGATTTTTGTAATAATGTGGTCGTGGTTATTATGTGGTTTGACCCGCTATGAACTTTGAATAATAATAATAATAATAATAATAATAATAATAATAATAATAATAATAATAACAAATAACAAATAAGTCAATAAAGTTAACACTTTGTACGGGACATGTTTCTAAACACTAAAATAAATTTAGTTGAATGAAGCTACTCAATTCAAATTTATGTAATTTAAAAACATGTTTTGTGCATATATTTATTTGTTCTATTTTATCATTCCTTTTGGAGTTGCAGTTGAAATAAATTATTGGTCTGTTCTTGTGAAAAAAAAAAGGAAAGAAAAAAGAAATGTATGTTATCTGACTTATTTATTTCCTAAGCCCTAGGACATACTTAAACCAGTTACAAATCCTCTCTGTATTCATTTCATACTATGAACCCGCAAATGAAACACCCCTTCACTTGTGTGATAGCAGGACCAACCGGCTCAGGCAAAACTCAGTTCGTAAAACGTTTGCTGGTTCCAGCGGATGAAAAGGTCATCGAACCTCCACCAGACAACATCGTGTGGTGCTACGGAGAGTTTCAACATGCTTACGCTCATTTGGCAAACGTGGTTCGTGATATACAATTTGTGGAAGGTATTCCAGATGACCTTCATACGAAAATACATCGATCCATGAACAATATGATAGTGATCGATGATCTCATGTCTGAAACGGGCAACAGCAAACGGATTACGGAGCTTTTTACCAAGGGCAGTCATCATAGAAATCTTTCCATTGTGTTGATTCTCCAAAATTTATTTCATCAGGGCAAAGAAATGCGCACGATTAGTCTCAACGCACATTACCTGATCCTCTTCAAAAATCCTAGGGACGCTTCCCAGATTCATGGTCGAAGCCTACCGAGATGCCACTTTACCACCCTACGGTTACCTTTTCATTGATCTAAAACCTGAAACGTCCGAGGAAATGAGACTAAGGACCCACATTTTTCCGGGTGAGAACCCAATTGTGTATGTCCCGAAGGTATAAATAAAGTGAGGATCCGAGCACGTCATTCATTTGAAGATGTCTAACCGCGTGCGGAACCACGCTCCGTACCTACAAGTCCTAGCAAAGGGAAATACCAAACAGCGTCAGGGTGTGATCCAGGGAGCCAGTAAAGAACTTATCGCTTGTGTGTGTGAGTGTGCCCTCAACATCCTCAATGGGAACATAAGTCTGAAACCCGCCGACAAAAGAAAACTAAAAAAATACAAGCATCACATCAGAGCCCTCTCCACCAAAAAACTTAGTATCCAGAAGAAGAAAAACATTCTTCATCAAAAAGGTGGATTCCTGGGTGCATTACTTACCCCTGTTTTGAGTGCACTTGCCGGTCTGCTCTTCAAGTAACGATGCAGCACACCAAGAAAATGGTACTTGTTCCACACGACACACTTTCGCAACTGCAAGCTGCAAGACTGCTAGAACAAACTCCAACAACGCGTGTAGTGCACGGTTTGGACGAAGACATGAGGACTCTGCTCGAAAGGCAGCATATCACAGACGAAGAGAAAATGAAGCTGTATCATCAGACACTTCAGAGGTACACCATTTTAAATCGGCAGAGGAAGGCCCCTTTAACCATGAACTTGCAAATGAATAGTGATGAATCCAAAGACCAGCCCAAGTTAGAGCGAACACCAGGAGAACCACCCAAGTTAGAACGAGAACCCGTCACCCACTATCCTACTAAATTTAAAGCTGAGCTGAAAGGGTACCCTGAGGAGTCGTTCGGTCTACCTCGACTGTTTGCCGAAGCTACACATCTATCACCCCTTTCCCTTCGAGGTAAGAAAAAGAAGAGAGAGAACCGTAAACAAGCCACCCCGAAATGGACTCCATATTAAAAGATGTATCGAGTCTTTTCTTGTAATTTTGTGTTTTCGTTCACCATAGACTGTTGTCCTCCCAAGTCTGACTGTGGACCCCAACACTTTCTTAAGAAAATCCGTTGCACATGGGCTTGTTGTCAAAGCACCGTCATCATTACAAACTCGGATTCTACCGATGGCGGAGGCATACCTGAAGAAGGTGTATTACGACCCCAAACACCCCGCCGCTTTTGGTGGTGTGGGGGCTGTTTACCGCGCTGCAGTAAGAGACGGCATCAATGTCACAAAGAAACAGATAACTGTATGGTTGCGGGAACAGCCGACCTACACGTTGCACAAACCAATACGGAGAAATTTTAAAAGAAATAGGGTCGAAGTGCACGGCATCGATCACCAATGGCAGGCAGATTTGGTAGATATGTCCTCGCTCAAAGAACACAATCGAGGGTACAGGTATTTGCTGACGTGCATCGATGTCTTTTCGAAGTATGCGTGGGTCGTTCCTCTGAAAGATAAGACTGGGACAACTTTAGTGAAAGCCTTCAAAAGATTTTAAAAGGAGGGAGAAAGCCGCGTCTGCTTCAGACCGATAAGGGTACCGAATTTATCAATGAAAAGTTTCAGATCTTTTCTCAAGAAAACGAATATCTACTTCTTCACTACCAATAATGAAACCAAAGCCAGCATTGTTGAGAGATTTAACAGAACACTGAAGACAAAATGTGGAAATATTTCACGGCCAACAACACGTACCAGTATACAAAGGTCCTCCCGCATTACTTTCTGGCTACAATCATTCGTTTCACAGAAGTATAAAATCCACCCCGGCGTCAGTCAATACTTCCAATGTCGATCGAATAAGACAGGCGCTGTACACCCTGACTCCAACCCCTAAAACTGTCTTCAAGTTCGAGGTTGGAGATACGGTTCGCATCAGCATGGCCGCCAGGCCTTTCCGTAAGAGTTATTTACCAAGCTGGACCACCGAACTGTTTACCATCAACGCCAGAATCCCCGCTACCCCCTGTGTACACGTTGAACGATTATGAGGGAGAGCAATTGAGGGAACTTTCTACGAGCAAGAACTACAACATGCAGTTCAGAAGGACGACCTGTACAAAGTTGAAAAATACTAAAACCAGAAGGCGACGGGGAAACCAGAATACTTGGTGAAATGGGTTGGATATCCGGAAAAATTCAATAGCTGGGTGTCCAAGTTGCACGCTCTATAAAGACGACCAGGACGTCAGCCATGTGCCATTTTAAGCAAACGAATGAATCATGGAGGCTGCATTTTACGTGACGCTCCCAAGCAATAGCTCGATGAATGTTCATCCCAACAACACTTTGGCTCACTTCTTTGTAAATTTGCCCTCCCCTCTCACGTTAACGGGAGAATGGGAAGTTGGCATGACCGAGTTCGTCTATCCACACCGTTGGCTCAATGTATTCCAAGATGAGAATTATATGGTATGTAACGCTGGAACACAGGGTCTACACACGCACACGATCGCAGAGGGTTACTATTCCACACCTAAAGAACTTATATCAGCTTTTAAGCCCCCTATCGATCACGACGGACAAGTCACCATATCGTATAATAAATACATTCAAAAAATTGTGACGAAAACACGAGGAGGGGCAAGATTGATTTTTCAAGGCCGATTAGCGACATTATTTGGGTTCAAGGACAACGAAATCGTCATGGGTCTCCAAACAGCCACTCGCACTGTGGACGTTCATCCATTTCACTCCATGTTCGTGTATACTAATATCATCCAGTACAACACGGTAGGTGATAAGAGGGCACCTTTATTACGGATCGTGAACATGGAAGGAAAATATGGAGATATCGTTTCAAAAATATACGACAACCCTCATTACATGCCTCTGAAACAAAAGGTCATTGACACCATTGAAATAGATATAAGAGACGACACAGGCGAGCCCATTCCATTTATCAACGGTAGGGTCATCGTGAAACTACACTTCAAACAGCGGCGCTCACCGTACTTCAACTGATCGCTATGACGAAGCTTAAATACATTCCCTATCACTCTAAACACTATGAAGATTACTACACACAGCAAGTGGGTCAAGGGTTGCCTGTGTTTGAAGGATCTCGCACGCAGCGCGGTTTTGGACTTGGTGGTATCTTGGGAGGCCTGTTCAGGTCGGCCATGCCTCTCTTAAAGGCTGGGTTGAAGACGTTTGGACGGCAGGCTCTTCGCACTGGTGTTGACATCGCCCAAGATGCACTGGAAGGAAAGAATATAAAATCAGCAGCCAAAGCTAGGCTCCGGAGAGCCGGAAGTCAACTGACAAAACAAGCCCTCCAAAGTATTAATACCCAAGTCACGCGTGGCAGGTCTATAAAACGAAAAACACAAGGCAGACGGGTCACTTCTATGCCGAGCAAGAGAGCGAAAAGGTCACTTGACATCTTTGATTAGTATTATCTGCACAATTCTGTGGCATCAGCATGTCTCTTCTGCACGATCATTCCTGCGAGTGCACCAAGTCCGAACTGGATTTATTTGCACTCCCTCCCACCCAGACTAGTATCGAGAAGGGTCAATGGACTGAATTCCACCCCATTGCTAACATTTCTGATGGAGGGCCTATTGAATTTTTCATACCTGGATCCGGGGAAGACTACGTTGATCTTTCCCAAACACAACTCTATATCAAAGCAAAAGTGGTCAAAGCTGACGGTACGAATCTGACAGACGACTCTTCGGTTGGTCCAGTCAATCTGTTTTTGCAGTCTCTCTTCAGTCAGATCGACGTGACCTTGAACGATCGCCTTATCTCTGCTTCTACCCCCACTTACCCTTACCGAGCCATGATAGAAAGTCTTCTGAGTTATGGTCACGATGCCAAGGCTTCCCAACTTTCCTCTTCATTGCTCTACAAAGATACAGCTGGACAAATGGATACCGCTGATCCCCTAGCGGCAGACGACGCTGTCAACAAGGGACTCAAAGCCCGCTATCAATACATCAAAGGAAGCCGCGTGGTGGATATGATTGGTCCCATACATAGTGACATTTTCTTCCAAGACAGACACATGCTAAACGGGGTGGATCTTAAACTCAAACTTATACGCAGTAGTGATGCTTTCTGCCTGATGGCTTCAGGGGCCAACCCTACCTATAAGGTGATAATTCAAGCCGCGTCCGTGTTTGTCAGAAAAGTAAAAGTGAGCTCCGCGGTCATGCTGGGTCATGCCAAAGCATTAGAAAAGGGAACTGCAAAGTATCCCATCAAACGCGTCCTTTGCAAAATGATCTCTGTACCCCAAGGCAACGTGACACTCACTCAGGATTACGCTTTTCTCGGACAACTTCCGACACGCATTGTAATAGGCTGCGTGAGTAATGTAGCGTTCAACGGACACTACTCGAAGAACCCCTTTAACTTTCAGCATCTGAACGCAAACTTTTTGACGGTGTACCTAGATGGAGATCAGATTCCGTATACTCCACTCAAACCGAACTTTTCCGATGCGTCCAATAATTACATCAGAGCATACAACACCCTCTTCTCGGGAACAGATAAAATGTACCAGAATGAAGGTAATGACATCAGTCGTGAGGATTTCGCCAAGGGCTATGCACTGTACGCTTTTGATCTCACACCTGACCTGTCTTCTGGTGGACACTTTAACCTTGTCAAACACGGAAACCTACGGTTGGAAATGCACTTTGCCTCTCCGCTACAGGAAACTGCCAACGTGATCATCTACGCGGAATTTAACAACATTTTGGAAATAGATCAGGCTCGAAACATCATATTCGACTACGCCAGTTGAAGGGTACGCACAGACCATGGACAGCTCGGAAATTAGCACTATTTTAAATAGAGACCGTTACACAAAACATTTTTTCAGAGGGGTGTTCGCCCGCGATAAACTTCCCAAGCAAGTTATCTCTCGTCCGAGTGCCTTTGTGGTGAACACAGACCCTATTACGAAACCAGGACAACATTGGGTAGGAATATACTTCACGAGAGATGGTGTTGAGAGTATTTTGATTCCTACGGATTACCACCGCAGTTACCCGAGTTCAAACATTTTCTCAAGAACAACGCGGAAAAAACTCAATATAATCATCAACGCCTACAGGGACCCTTGTCTGCTGTCTGCGGTCAATATTCCATCTACTTCTTGTTACATCGATGTCGAGGAATCACCATGAGCAAGATTGTGGGACTTTTTTCCACTTCCGATATCAACAAGAACGACGTCAACGTGAACGATTTTATCAGAATACACTTTCCCCGTATTAAAACGAATGTATTCGATGATCAATTTTTTTTTCAACAAGTTTCAAGGGCTTTGTTAGAATAACCTATACCTTAACGGACTGATGGATTAATTATTTAAACCAATGTTGTATTTCACGAGTTCAATTCAATTCAAGCCAGACGTATCTCAACAACTTGCCCGAAATCATCAATATGCTGCGCTTGCGCACTACTCCCTCTACCACACAAACTGCACACCCCACCTTATTTTGTGTGTAGTTTGTGTGGAGGGAGTAGTGCTCAGTTGTGTGCAGTATCATCAATAGGTTACGGTTGCGTGAGTTCAAGCAAATTCCCAGTGTTCGGTCTAGCCAAAATGTTCTAAAGGCCTCGAATTTGTTAGAATTTAAAATAACAATAATAATACTTAATGTTTTCAGTTTATCAAATGTTTTCCAATTTAAAACCAATATAAAAACCATCTGTTAATATATTGATGTCAAAGGTTGCTGTTGGTGTTAAAATTAAATTTAACAAATGCCAAAATGTTCTAAAGGCCCTAATTTGTTAGAATTTAAAATAACAATAATAATACTTAATGTTTTCAGTTTATCAAATGTTTTCCAATTTAAAACCAATATAAAAACCACCTGTTAATATATTGATGTCAAAGATTGCTGTTGGTGTTAAAATTAAATTTAACAAATGCCAAAAATGTTCTAAAGGCCCCGTATTTGTTAGAATTTAAAATAATAATAATAATAATAATAATAATACTTAATGTTTTCAGTTTATCAAATGTTTTCCAATTTAAAACCAATATAAAAACTATCTGTAAATATATTGATGTCAAAGATTGCTGTTGGTGTTAAAATTAAATTTAACAAATCATACTTGAATAGCTTCATGTACAGTCGTTCTTTTGTCTGTCTTCGGACGTTGTTGTCCCTCCCCTTTCTACTTCCCTTAAGGAATATAAAAAAACATTACAAAAGGTATGAGAACACGCCGGGGTGGATTTTATACTTCTGTGAAACGAATGATTGTAGCCAGAAAGTAATGCGGGGAAGAGCTTTAAAGGAGAAAACTGACAAGCATAATTAATTAATAGCGCCCTCTGTTAATGAAATGTATAACGTTTTAACAGTAGAATCGATACTGTGCGAGCGATACTGTGCGCGCGATACTGACAGTAATTTCATTCATTCATTTATTTGTTCGTTAATCACATATGATTTTCATAATTGACAGTATTATTAACTATTACTTGGCCAGCTGTGAATGATCACTTACAATTTATACATTTCAAAACGATACATATTACAAATGGTTAATAAACTCCTCCCCTTTTTCAGATTTTGGTCAGAAAATTAATCGATGACTTTTGCGCCTTTTTACCTTTTTTTCCATCGTGCTTTGGTAAAACTTGGACAAACATGGCTGCTGACGGAGACAGCAATAGTTCGTACTTTAGGTTTTTCTAAGTAATATGGCTGTATTGGAGTTTATTTAAGGCAATTGTATAATTGGATATCTTAAAGAGAGTAAGTAGAATAATGAGTAATAATTCGTGATTTTCTTAGGAGTTTTTGTTTGTTATTGTCAGATTACAAATAGATGTGCAGCAGACAATTAACACATATAAGTTAGTTAGTTAGGTCAGTGACTGGCTCACAGTGCGTTGACCCTTTGCGCGCTATGTACAGTTAATGCATAGGTACACGTTGTATAGCTGTTGATTTGTTCTGTATAAAGTTATTGACGAAGTGAAGTTGGATAGGTTTATAGATGAAAAATAATGTAGGTTACTTTGTTTTTCGTCAGAGACTGTATAAAATGTATACAATTTAGTTATTAGAATTTAGAAATGAAAAAATAAAAAATAAAATAAAAAAAATAAAAAAAATTAAGCTAAGACGAAAGAAAATTCTGTATAAATAAACAAAATATTTTATGTCAGATTGAAATAATTTCTAGAATTAACGTTACTGTTAACGTTACTGTTAAAGTATGAGATTAAAAAATTGTTTACAGGGACATTGTGCATCACACTTATCCTCTTGCCAATAGACAAAGCTAGTATTAAAAACACAGACATACACGAATATAATTTATTTTAATGATTAAATCGAACAGTTAATATTCATAACAGACTCGGTAATAATCTCTTCTTGGAATATGTGTTGGCTCTGAAAAGAGCCGGTTGGTTTGTGTGTTTCGCCAGTCTTGAATGCACTCGGTTACTTGAACTTTGTGGGGTTGCTTGCTACCAGAAACCTGGCGTACTCCAAGTTGCCGATCACTACAGCGTACTTCAGTGCCTCCATCTGCGAGATCACTTCAACATGGGGGAAGTTCTTAGGGATCTGTTCCCACTCTCGCAATTCGGGATGATTATTTATACGTATTCGTTCTTCTTCAATCATCTCAATTTCTCTACGCTCTTCTACAAAACGGTAAAAGTTACAAATAGTCGCCATACTGGTGCACAACATGCTGCGCTTGCGCAGTATTTTGTGTGCAGTTTGTGAGGAGGGAGTAAGTATTTTGTGTGCAGTTTTGTGTGGAGGGAGTCGCGCGCGCCCAGACGTGTCTCAACTTGCCCGAAATCATCAATATGCATGCTGCGCTTGCGCACTACCCCTATTTTGAGTGACCAAATTATGTCTGCCGCAAATTGACCTCCTTTGTGGTGGAGCACTCCGAATTCGGAAGATTGACGCGCGCGCCCAGACGTGTCTCACGCGCGCGCCCTATTTTGAGTGACCAAATTATGTCTGCCGCAAATTGCCCTCCTTTGTGGTGGAGCACTCCGAATTCGGAAGATTGACGCGCGCGCCCAGACGTGTCTCACGCGCGCGCCCTATTTTGAGTGAGAAGATTGCTCCTTTTTTACTCCGAGAGGAGGAGCACACCTCCACGCGCGCGCCCAGACGTGTCTCATGCGCGCGCCCTATTTTGAGTGACCAAATTATGTGTGCCGCAAATTGACCTCCTTTGAGGTGGAGCACTCCGAATTCGGAGTATTGCTCCGATTTAACTCCGAATTCGGAGTGCTCCACCTCAAAGGAGGTCAATTTGCGGCACACACACTACTAACATTGGTCAATCTTGAGATGGATGTTGTAACTCGTGTGATGATCCGGCAAACTGATGCAGTGCTGATGTCGTGTAGATCTGCTTCGACCATGTAAAAGGCTCCAGTGCCGTAAAATCGCAGTGTTGTCAGAAGCTGGATCAGTGGTGGAATTGCATTGTTACGCTGAAAAGTTTGTAAAATGAAATGTTATGTATCAATAACATACATGAAAATAAAAGGTAAGAACATTAACAGGATAAATGCACATAATAAATGCACTGAGTTTTGACTAAAACGAACCATTTTGCACTCACAATAGAAACTGCAATAGCCATTTGATGTAACAGTAATTTTGTATTTATGTATGGACCGACCTTGAGGGGTAGACATATGCCAAGAATACATGAACCGTCTAATTTGCAAAACGTTTCTTGTAGGAAAGGGGAACTTGATATTTACAGTTGTGCATTAATTTTCATCCCCAATTTGCTTTCTGCATTGTATCATTGTATTTAATGTTTAGCTATAAACCACTTAAAATTAATTTAAAATTTGTTTTAAATAAAAACAAAATCTGTATGCCTACTGTTAGCTGTGGTAACCGCATGCCTAACTGATTTTGTAACAATTGTGACATTTAACAATATCCTGTTAAAAGTCAGAATTGTTAAATAAAATAATTTAGGGCTGTAGTTACCACAGCTATTTGCCTACATTCCATTCTTCACTCAGCAGGAAAAATTGTTTCATTTTATACATACGTACGTGTATGTTAACTAGTATCAGTCTCAGACTACATTAGGTATGTATGCGTCCCCAAGTTATCCTAGCAGTAATCATTAGTAATATTATTGTCCGTTAAATAATTACTGTAGGCCTATCGTCATGATCATGCTGGGTTTTTTTTTAACCTGTGTTTCATGTTGTATTTGTTGACCAACCCTTTCTAACAGTCGGGTTATCCCTTGCCATGTAAATATATACCTTCTGAAAATTTCCTCGACGTTACAGATTTCGTCTGTCCCGAAAGAGTCGCTCTCTTCTCAACGCACGTCTAGATTCGTGGTCCACCAAATGTATAAGCGCCATTATTATTATCGAGAGTGGACGACAAATTTTGAACGTGAATATAACACTAATTCATTAGGTAAGATGACCCACACACCAATCTTAAGTTAAGACGGGTTTGACACCGTTGTCATGGAAGTTAGGACACGTTTAACCCTTCTTGTTTTTTGTGAAATCGTTCTTAGGACGCGTCTCGAGTTAGGAAGAGTTTCCCGTCCTAACTCGAGATAAGACGCGTCTTAGTACTTTGTGAAATCGACCCTTGGGCATTTATAAATAATTTAAAAAAAAAACAGTGAGTGAGTAGCTTTGTAGACATATTCAACATTTTTTTCAAAATGGAGTCAAACGGGAATTTAATCAATGAGGCCTTTACATGTATATAATGAATAATGACTTCACACACCCTGCTATGCAATGACGATCTGCCTGATGTATGACACCCGTGTTCTTGTACACAAGTACCCATACCATGCATGGACGATCATTGACTCGTGTCTGTGGTACAAGTCCACAGATATAGCAGAGCCCTGTAAATACATTATCTGCCGATATGCATACATGAAAACATCCATTAACCCCTTAAAACCGACGAAGTTCTGGACCCATCTCTCTCTGTAATGGATGAGATTGTGGACGACAGATATCCCTCTTTCTCTACCCATAGTCCATGCCAGAATCGCGCCATTTCACGCACGTGTGCAACTGACAAGGAATTGTCCCAGCCGTGCGGATCTTGCCAAACTGTCGTCTCAAACAAGGAATGTAGTCCAAAACACGGTCTCGGCACCAAAAAAAATGAAAATTGCTGTTTGAAACAATCAGAAATGATATGTGGCTACCAGGAGCTTGCTGACATTGGCAAGTTCCAGTGATGACTCCTTCTGGCGATAGAAATCACGATGGATTTGAATATCATGCCCGAAATTCCTTGCCAACCAATCAAGCTCTCCACTTGTGAGGTCAACTATTTGAAATACTGTAGCCACATGTTTTCTGAGACGGGTACTTGTGATGGCCATACGCTGCTGAAGGCCACCCATAGTGAATCCACACTGTGAACACAGCGTAATCATGTAGTGTTTCACGGACTGGTCATACTGTGGTCACCACAGAGTGAACACCGTGTTACCACACTGTGAATTACGATCAAAGTGTGGTAATACTATGAACTCAGTGTGGTAACACAGCGAATTTGGAACTAGACCACAGTGTCACCTTGTTTCACAGTGTGAACACAACGTAGACTCACAGAGTCAACACATTGAGATCATAGAGTACTCATATGGATCCCACAGTATGGACAACTATAAAACCACATGATATTTCATCGAATTCCCAGTGTGAACACAAAATCATATAGTCCACACACGGTCACAGTGTGTCCACATGGTTTTCACAGCTTTTCCAGTGTTTATCAAAGATTCCCCATAGAGTTTCCACATAATACCCACAGTATTTTCTCAGGGTTTTCAGAGGGATTCCGGCACAGTTTTAACAGGGACCCCACAGGGTTTTCTCACAGGGACTCCACAGGGTTTTCAGAGGGACTCCACACAGTTTTAACAGGGACCCCACAGGGTTTTCACAGGGACTCCACAGGGTTTTCACGAAGATCCCATGCTGTCACCAGTGTCAACACATGGACATCACAGTGTCACCACAGGGTTCCCCTAGTCTTGCCACATGGACGCCTACAATGTCACCGCATAGATCCTAGTGTCACCATAGGGACCCTCCAGTGTCACCACAAGAACCCGAGAGTGTCATCACATTGACCCCACAGACTTGCCACAAGAACCCCCCAGTGTCACCACAGGGACCCCCATAGTGTTGCCACAGAGATCCAACGGTGTCACGGCAAGGAACCAACAGTGTAATACTACAGTATGGAGTTGGGTTTCTTAGGTATTATTTCAAAAAAGTTCCATCAGTTTCACAGCTAAATGGATCATCACATGAAATAAAAAGTGGGAAAGGGTTTGGTATACATGTATTATATATAAATTCAAACTTAACTAGACTTAAGTGTTTGTTATATTACAAACACATAGGTGTTCGAGTTTTATCAGGGCAGTGATGATGACGTCAGAATGTTTTTTAAAGAAACTTTGTATTATTATTATTTTTTCATATTAAAGAGTACCCTGTAAAATATGATGTGGTTACCAACGATGATTTGTTTGAAGTCCATTTCAATAATTTGAACTTAATCACATTAGGCCCTACACCAAATTCAAACTTCATTTCAAATGCAATGGTATAATAAAAGAATGATAATGATTGAATAAAACTTCTCTTCAGACTACACCTAGAAGATCCTCAACAAGGTTACAAGGGAATTTCAAGACCAACATATGTTAATTACCCTGAAATTTCAAAATATTTCTGAATTTTTTTAAAAACTGGTCACGGAATCTTTATTGTTCACCGGATGGTTTTACATACATCGATCATAAATATTAAATTTTGACTTCCGGTTTGGACAGGAAGTAAGGTCAAAATGGGGTCACCTTTTTGTAAATATTTTTGACAATTAACGATCTGTACAATGGTGCAAAAATTTAATTTACCTCTTGTGGTTGCTGAGATATGATTGTTTTAAATATTAAAACTCAATTTTAATTTACCTCTTGTGGTTGCTGAGATATGATTGTTTTAAATATTAAACTTTGACTTCCGGTTTGACACAGTACGTGTAAAGGTTGTATAATTACCTTTTGTAAATATTATTGACAATTAACGATCTGTATGACATTAGGTGTTTGTCCTTTGGACGAATACAAACTGTTGTTGGGGGAATTAAATCAGGCATGAGAACTTTTTTCCGGGCCATTTTCACCCCCAAATATTTGGGCTCCGAGTTCAGGGGTTTTATAAAATTTGTTGGGTTAGGTTGCTGAAAACATGTGAAAAAAAATAAAGGGAAAATTTTTTTGTCCCGAAAACTTAGTGTTTTCAGCAGAAAATTTATCCAGGAAAAAGGGTTTTTTAATGTGCGACCTTTTGATTGTGCCGCAGCCGTATTTTGTACGTTACGTTTGGTCGTGTTTTCCCTCTGAATTTGACGTCACCGAATACGCGCGGAAATTTGTTTTTAACAAAAAGTACATTAAACAACGATTCGCTAAAAACCGGGGGACTGGCAAAAAAGTATTTATCACAACCCAAAATTTTCTCCGTTCCGTAACGGGTTTTCAGTCCCACATTTTTTTTGTGTGTGGTGCGCGGGTGGCCCAATATGGGGGACGGGAAACCCACTTACTGTCAAGTCTATCTGCAACACAGTCTTCGCGCGCGACGGAACTTTCTTTGCGATGGTTTAGACGATAGAAATCCCCAAACTTACTTACGTCCCGCGGTTCCCCCTGGGTGTTAATGAAATCGACAAAAATATCAAATAAATGGAAAAGGAATTGGGGTGATAAAGTTCTGTTTCTGGTTCTCTAAAGGGGTTGTTTTGTAAACAGCTAGTTTGATTTTGAGCTATTTTTTGTTCTTTCCCCCTTGAAATTTTACCCATTAATTGCTGTCAGTCTTTTTGTAACTTTTTGCTGAAATGATGTTATGATTCATGACTGGACTGAAAGTATTGGTGATAATAAAAACCCAAGTCTTTGTAAGTCTTTGTAAGATTTGTTTTATTATGTGTTGAAAATTATATTTTATTATATTGGACGGGTCATAATGCACAAAATCTTGCCAAAATTACAGGAGATGTTAATGAAGTTAATACCCAAAATAGCTATCCTTTCAGGTTCATTCACCAAAATCCAAAAAATTTCGGGATTATTTATTTTTAATTAATTTTTAAAATCCAAATTACAAAGTTTCAATGATAAAATATCAAAATAGCCATCCTATAAGGTTTTCATATACGAAATCCTAATATAAGCCTGGATTATTTTGTCCTTCTTTTTTGCACACCTCCCTTCTCATGCCTGTTAAATACTGTATCATCACAGCTTTATCATTACATTTTGGCCCAGGTGAGGAATTGTGTGCAGGTCTTGTACATACAATGACAAATTCGATCAAGTGATATAATATTTAAATGTTTGGTTCAATTTTTTAAAACAATACTTATGGGAAGAGACAGCACAATGTAATTTGAAGGATAACTGTAAAATAAAAGGAAACAAACAGTACTGAAATATGATCTTCCGATTGTTACATGTATATGTATTTATGTGTCATTAACTGTTGAAATACATTTTCCTAAATAGTAATGTTAAGAAGTTATTGTTTAAAGTGGCAATATCTTCGATCAACAGGGCATGGAATCAGGTTCAAGTTCTGGATTAACTGAGTGACTGAAATAATACTCACATGATAAAGGTCATATTCGCGTTGCTGCTGCATAAATGAGCCAATGTATTTAGTCACTATGTTCGTCTTAAACTAGGACACCAATTCCCATGCCGTTTGTAAAAGAGACTGTTCTGATCGTGACGATACTGTGTTTAATGGTGTGTTTATGGGATTGATGGTCAGTACTATCCCAATGCGAGCATACAAATAAATAGGAACTTTACTAATTGGGTGATCTGGCAAAAGATGTTCCAAAACTGACACACCCATGCAATGAGGTTGGGTGAGGGAAACAGGTCAACTCGTACCTTCGCCAACTCATTGCCTTCTGTTAAGTCAACTCATTTCCTTGTATATGAGTCAATCATGACCACTGGACGCCCCATTATCAATGGCATCATAATTAGCCATCCATCCTTTGTGATGTCGAAGTTACTCTTGACCGCACCAAATTCATGCATCACTGTGCAGGTTTCAGAGAAATAAGTACAAGCAGCTGCGGGAGAGTTTTCAAGGCATGGAATAGCTACTACCGCTCGGGCAGGCTGACCACTTCCGGGCTGCTGTCTACATGCAGTCAGCTCAGCAGTCGGATTTAGCTGCTTCGCGAAAATCACCTCATCCATTTAAACCCAACGGCGGCTCTTGTCCAGAGGCCTGGGCTTAACGGCCCTTTTCAGAGATTAGTAGATTGTCCCTGTTGATAAAATAAATCTTCAAAGGAAACCCTTTTTGACATAAAACATGAAACATTTTGAATAAAAAAGTTTAGCAACAAAATTCAAAAGGAAGATTTGTACAAAATAAAAACATAAAACGTTCTTTGTGCAGCATATAAGGTACCGATACAACACAATTGAAAGAAACCCTTAATTTTGAAACCGCATCTAAAACATGAAAATTTGGAATAAAAAAATTGGCAACAAAATTCAAGGAAAGATTTGCCACCAAATAAAAAAGCATAAAAATTATTTTGTTATTACCTTTTAGCACAAATTACCAATGGCGCAATTGAAAAGAAAGCCCTTCATTTTGAGAACACATACTGCACCAATTAGTAAAACTTATTCGCTTAAAGGAAGCCTATCGGCCGTCAAATTTTGATGACACCATGTGCGAGATGATTTAACTGTTGCGTTGACTATACAAGTTGACTATAGAAGGTATGAGTTGACTATAGAGAAGGTACAGATTGACCATTCATTCATTCATTTATTTCCACATCAATGCAAACAATAAGTAGCAGAAGTACATTCTTGAAATAAGTTAACATACGTGTAAAGTAGATAAGACAAACAAAGATGTGGAGGAGGTTTGCAAGAAGCAAAGCTTGTCGAATTATAAACCCCCTCTATATGTTGTGCTCTAAGTTAAGTAGACTTAAAAGCACAAATAATAAAACAAACATTTTGGTTACAAGAAATGAGTACAAATATCAATGAACGAAGACAATGAACAAAAGAAACCTAAAGCAAGCAAAAACATCCCCAAAAAACACAAACAAACAAACGCAAATAATGCAAAGCGGTGAAACGTATATTAAGTTCATGCACTAATAAGGAGTGATAAATAACGATTAATTTCCAGTTTAAATTGGGGTAACGAAGAATTGATAAAACAATGATAATTATGGATGTGTTGGGAACTACTTGTATTTATTTAAAAGAATTTCTTAAGTTTGTTCTTAGGGACTTCGGTATTGTTAAGTTTCCGAAGGGGTGTCGAAAAAGAGTTCTGGTTTGGTCCATGTACTTAGTAGTTCTTTGGGCAGTGATGAGCGAGTTAGGGGAATGTGTGGAAAGGAGGCCTGGCGTGTAGAAATATGAATGTACCAGTTTATTACTTGCAAACATTGAGGTAAAGACATTTTGGTAATTCATTATGTACTAACTGAAACATAAAAGCTACCAAGTTGCAGATTGTTATAGATCATTAATTTTTAAGGATTTATGTTTAACAAAGAGAAAGGATTTGTGTGAGCAAAATAATGAAATTGGTAACAATGCGCAGGGCTCGTTTTTAAAATAAACAGTCTGTTGATTGTTGTAGCAACCTTTTCTGTCTTAATATACCATAGTTAATATAGGATAAAAATTAAAGGTCTTACATACTGGAGAAAATAAAATATGATGTGGAAGAAAAAATGTGTGGGTTTATTAATAATACCCATATTACGGGAAATTATTTTATAAAGTAATCAATGTGGTATTTCAGGATAATTATTATCAGTATATAAATAGGAATTTACACTATTTGTGAACAGTCACCGTATTATCAATACAAATATCTATAGGAAGTACAGTGTGCTTATTACTAAATAACATGGGTGGTCTTTTGAAGTTTAAGGATAATTTGTTAGATTTTATCCAGTCGGAAACAGAACGAAGTTCTGGTTATAGTATTAACAAGGTAACAATATTTGTGTGGCTATAGATAAATTAGAATCGTCAGCAAATAGAACGTAAGATAAGTTTGGACGAACTAGTGATATCATTTATGTAAATTAGAAAACAGGGGTTCAAAATTGATCCTGGGGTACCCCACGCATGATAATGCGACAATTGGATATGGTAGAATCGGTTGAAACTTTCTTCCTGTTGAACAGATAACTGGTGAATTCGCTCTTGTGATTTTCCACAATTCCGTAGTTTAATTTATACAGCAAAATGTGCAGTTTGGTATCAAATGCTTTAGAAATCGAAAAGATACCCAAGTATGTTGTGAGTTGTCGTTCCTGTCACTACATTAATAAAATGGAGGTGCATGTAGTGGAATGTTTAGCACAGGCAAATTGATAATTGGAAGGATATTATGTTTCTGAAGAAAAGCCAGCAAGCGTTCATAACAACTCTTTCTGAATTCATTTTTAGGGATTGGAATGACTTTGCAATTTTCATATCGTTTGGAACCACGCAGTGAGGAAACGTTAACAATGTAAATGAAAAGGATCGACAACTGCTGATGCTTGTTTGATAACAAACGTATTAATAAAAGTCTAGCCACAACTGTTTTTTACTAGCTAGTTATTAACAATATCACGAACCTCTTCTTTAGTAACCGGGTTAAGGAACATAGAGTGGGGATTAGGATCAGAGAAAAGGTAGCCAGTGAAATTGGTCTTGCATCGGGGAATATTATTGGCTAAGTTAGGGCCAATACTAACAAAGTAGTTATTAAAATGTCAGCCATGGCAGGAAGGATCTTTAATTAAGTTTTTCATTGTGAAGATACCCAGTATTTTCTGAGAGGGACTTTTGTTCAAAACCGAGTTTACAATTTTGGGTTTTAATATTTTTTCTCCTTATGAAATTGACAAAGTAATATTCTTTCTTGTAACTCTCAGAACATTCGTTAAGACATTTTATATCTTTTTATAAGCATGAGATTATCTTCAGTACGTTTTTTAGGTACTTACAGTAAAAGTCTATTTTTAGGTTTATCGACTTCAAAGAATCGAAGACCCATGTGGCAGACACGGAACGTGTTTGTTAGTTTCATTTTGGTTGTAGGAAAGTACTGTTGCATCATGGATATGATTAAAGATACTAATAAAGGTATCATAAGCAAAATTTGACTATGGTAAGTACGAGTTGACTATGAGTGAGGTACAGTGAAGTACGAGGTGAACCTGGTGCAATTGTGAGTTGCCGAAGGTACAGTTGACTGTGGTTGACTATAGTGGAGTTGCGGGTACAGGTTGGTGAAGGTACAGGGATTTGGCGAAGGTACGAGGTTGGCGAAGGTGAGGATTGGCGAAGATACAGTTGGCACTGTCGGCAATATACATTTACTGGATCACCAACAGATGATTAATAATTACATTTGCGAGGATGTTTGGATCACATGTAGCCTACAAACTGAAGATTGTTGATGACTTGAACAGTTACGATACTGCATTTGGATGGTGTCAACGCTGTGTCTCGAGGGTGCTGTAGGCTGGAACTTAGTCTGAGCCATGATGTATTGGAGTCAACATGCTGTAAAAATAGCAGGAAAGTTTTATAAGTACATGGACCGAAATAAAGTATTTGAAATTTCAGAAATTCTAATTTATAATATGGATAGGAGAAAACGGTGTAATTTTGGAGTAGCTGGACCATTGAAATTGAAAAGAACATTGGTTTTCAAGTACACAATTATTCTTGACAATGTGTAATAAATTAAAGAAATGTTCTTGCATGAAGCACATCAAAGAGAAAATTTGCGAGCCACCGATTTAAAATATTTACGCGGTTGCTGAGGTGCTCACGCGGTGAGCATTTTGTGTTGGGTGTAAATAACTGTGTTTGGGGGCACAATTTTTCTAATGGTCTGAACAGATGAATCTAGGATCACTGGACACACACACCAAAGATTTTAACATTCTGACGAATTGACATTGGTTCACCACAGTTTTGTAAAAAGTACATGTCGAAATCCGCCCCCAGCCCTATGGCAACTCATCCCAAACCCTCAGCAGGTAACTATTTACTGTTTGATTACTACTGGCTATTTACAACACTACAGGGTAAACCACAAAACATATACCCCCCACACCACCACATGACACAGCCTGATGTTATGTAGTCCAGCGTGTTACATATGCTTTGATGTCATCATGCTGTGCCACTAACAACACACTATTTGTTGATACCATATTGTGGTTTTTCATAAAGGGAGGAATTTTACTTTGTCTGGTGTTATGAGCCCCTAAGAAAAGGAAATGACAATGAAGAAATAGTACATGAGACAAATGTTTCATTCAAACAGTATTGTGTGTATTGAAACCACAAATCACCAAAATCAAAAGACCAAAGTAACAGTAACGAGAAATCATAATATTTGGTGTTATCTTGTGAAAATGAACAGACAAAAAAAGGTGAACCAAAAAAACCTGTTGCTTATGTGGTACCATCACGAGATAAATACAGGAAATCCTCTTAACAAGATAAATTCAAAGATACCTACCTTTATGACTATGTTGGTTTAGTACGAGTTGGTTGGGTACAGGGTTGGCACGGAGGTTCATCAGTAATATCTACATATTTCACACTCGTATTTTCACTTAAAATACAATTTCATTCTGAGTAAATCTGTTTCTGCCGATTGAGGGCGACACTGATTCACCGGCCCCGCCCAGTCGATTGAAGTGTGCGGACGTGAGTGGAAATAACAGATTGCGCGTAAATTTTCACGAAAAGTGTATCTTTTTTAACACAAAAATGTCGTGTTTCAATTACAAATAAATATCAAACTCAAACATATCCTCGTCTCTAATGTCATATTTCCCTCTTTACTCATGATAAACTACATATTTTCCCCGACTAAATCAATGGTTATTGATTTTCGGAATCCCCTCGATATGATTTTTTAATTATTAAACTTTGAATTATCGTAATTCAGTATCAGTGACTAATCATGACGTCACAAATTCTGTTTCATCTACGTTTTGATTCTAGAAAAGTATATGCCAAGTTTCAAGTTCATGTATGAGAAGTTTAGTATGTGTTTTTGTAGACAGTCTGTCGGGAGAAGGAGAAGAAAGAAAAAACCGAGCAAAAACAATAGGTGTTTCAGTTATGCGAACGCAAATACGTGGCAATAAGTTGTACAATATAACTATGATTTCATTGAGTGGACCTACAAGATACAATGCATGTACTTCCTGAAGTTTATTTCCTCTCCATCAATGGAAACAACAATTTCAAATATTCAAACATTTAGCTCACTTGATGTAAAGTTCAATGGTACCAATAACCATGACATTCTAACCTTTGCGAAATGAATATATGCCAAATTAAAGGCAATATTTAAAAAATAATTTTTTTAACATACCACACAGTATCATTATTGTTTTGCATTTGGTGCTGAAACATTAGATCCCAAAAGGCTAAAATTGTATAAACATGGATCAAGCGAACAAACTACGCTTACATTATGCTTCACAGAGAATACTTCTTGAAAATAAGCTAATGGAGCAAACCTTTCACTCATTACTAATAAAAATTGAATACATTTACAAGATCAAAAGTTGAATTGGTTCAATATGATAATGATCTAGATATGGAACAGCTTTGATTTACACATGAATATTTGTGTTACTTAAATTTTAATGTTAAACACTATACTAATACTATCCGCGATCTTTTGGCATAAATTTTATGTGATATAGTTTTTGATAAATAAGCGCAGTTAGATATTCAGAATTCCCAGTGAAAAGAAAACAAATGTAAATAGTACATTTAGAAAAAAATTTGATGAACAAAGAAGAGTACCTAGAACACAAGGACTTGAACCTGCGAACTCCGGATTGACGTGCGGTGCTCTACCAACTGAACTAACTAGCCCTATATTGTGGTTTCCCTATTTTGTCATAGGGTATATGGTTGAATGACTTCTGACTGGCACCCCCGTACAAAAGATATTGACAAAATGGGGAAACTGCCAATATAGGGCTCGTTAAGCAGTTTGGTGAAACTTGCTGGCGCGCCAATCAGAGGTCTGGGATTCAGCCATATAGTAAATATAACATTCGTCAAGCCCTAATACATGATAGTACATTTGCTTTCATTGTCGGCCACCACTTTTGTTGATGCATTTCTGGGCAGCTCTGTGCCATCTTACCGAACTTCTGCAGCTGAAACTCTTTGAAACGGTCAATTACAGTTGCTGAAATAAAATATAACCACAAAATATGAAAATTTGAAAAACTGTTTTGTTTGCCTCGTAGTTTCAAACAAGGCCACATTAGTTTAAAGGGTGTTACAGACTGTTATCATACCTACTAGTGCGTGTCATCATACACTAATTTTAAGCTGATCAAAATAGTAATGTCAGTACATTTGAGGTACACTGTAAAAAATTCTTTGTAAATTTACAGAAAAAGTGCTGCCAACAGGTTGCCAGCACTTTCTGATATTTCATTAACCCTTCATTTTGTAAATATAATTACAGACCTGTTGTTATTATAAAAATTAAAGTTATATCATTATTAACAGACCCACATGGTTTGGCCATCAGGCAAACCTTTAAATGCAAATAACTGAACTTCTATTGTTTGTGTTCCATCCTGCAACAATTATTCAAATTGACAGAAATATTGGATTATTTAATTTGGTACTTTGTTTTTTTTCTTTTTATAGTTTCTGCAAATATAAAAGGATCAGAATCATAAAATTAACTTTTGAGAATTATTACATTTGTTGTTTTTTAAAAATTTCATTTGTTTATTCGTTTTATTAATTTTCTGTTAAAATGAAATAGGTTAAATCCGTAAAATTACTTATTTCTTGTATTTTACATTTATATTTTTTAAACGTTTCATTTATTTTATTCATTTTATTGAATTTCAGTTAAAGTAAATTAAGTTTAATCCGTAAAATTACAATTTCTTTTGTATTTTACATTTTTCAAATTTTTAAACGTTTCATTTGTTTGTTCGTTTTATTAATTTCCTTAAATTGAAATAAGTTGAATCCGTAAAGTACATTATTTATTTTGTATTAACACAGTTGTTTTGATACGTCGTGATTGTAATTTATTTGCTTTATTACAACGTCTGCAATATAAAGAATCTGTCCTATTATAGTTCAAATGGTCAAATATCCAACAAATGCAATAACCTCTAAATTACAATTTGGTTTCATTTGCAAACAAAAAGTTGTTATTCAGGAATCTAACACAACAAATCAAACATGTCTAATAATGTGGGTGACATGCCCTCCTAATAAAACGATATTAAAAAAAGTAAGTAAACCATGTAAAGTCTTTAACACACACTCGGTAATAAACATAACTAAAATAATGTTGTAAACTATTTTTGCACAAACTCGACTGCCTGACAATAGTAATAGGTTGGCCCCTAGAAAAACATAAACAAGCAATACCACCTTAGCAAGCATTCAGTGTACACACTTAATTGTCAAACAAATAATCCTGTTCGTGAACCCCCAAAAAAAATTAAATAAAAAAATACATAATTTAAAGAAATACCACAAAGCTGAAAAAAAAATGTTGGTGAATCACCCCGCCCTCTAGAAATACAAATAAATACAACATACTTGGTATTCAGTGCACACACTCGGTGCTGAAACAAATAATGTTAGTGAATCACCCCCACTCCAGAAAAAACATAAATAAAGAAATACAACATGTGGTATTCCGGTGCACACACTTGAACAAACAAATAATATTGATGAATCACTACCCCCCTCAAATACATAAATAAATACAACATATGAAATATTCAGTGCACACTCGGTGCTCAGTAAACAAAATAATGTTGGTGAACCCCCCCCCCAGAAATACATAAATAAAGAATACAACATGGCAAGTATTCAGGTACACCTCAGTGCTGAAACAAATAGTGAATCACCCCCCTCAGAAAAACATAAATAAAGAAAATACAACATGGCAGAAGTATTCAGTACACACTCGGTGCTGAAACAAATAATGTTAGTGAATCACCCCCCTCCGAAGCCATAAATAAAGAAATACAACATGGCAAGTATTCAGTGCACCTCGGTGTGAAACAAAATAATGATAGTGAAATCACCCCTCCAGAAATACATAAATAAATATAACAGCAAGTGTTAATTACTGCACTCGGTGCTCAAAAGTAAACAAATAATGTTGGTGAACCCCCCAGAAATACATAAAGAATACAACATGGCAAGTGTTGATGCACACACTCGGTGCTGAAACAAATAATGTTAGTGAATCCCCCCCTCCAGAAATATAAATAAAGAAATACAACATGGCAAGTATTCAGTGCACTCGGTGCTGAAACAAATAATCATTAGTGAATCACCCCTCAGAAATACATAAATAAAGAAATACAACACTGCTTAGAAGTATTCTGTGCACACACTCGTTGCTGAAACAAAATATTAGTGAATCACCCCCCTCGAAATACATAAATAAATATAACATATGAGTATTCAGTGCACACTCAGTGCTCAAAATAAACAAACATGTTGGTGAACCCCAGAAATACATAAATAAAATACAACATGGCAAGTATTCAGTGCACACACTCGGTGAAACAAATAATGATGAATCACCCCTCCAGAAATACATAAATAATGCAACATGGCAGTATTCAGTGCACACTCGGTGCTGAAACAAATAATGTTAATTAGATCTACCCCTCCAGAAAAACATAATAAAGCTAACTTCTTGAAGTATTCAGTGCACACTAGATTACTTCAAGAGGAAGCAAATAATGTTAATGAATCTTCCCCCCTCCAGAAGCCATAATAAAGAAATACAACATGTAGAGTATTCAGTGCACTCGGTGCTGAAACAAATAATGTTAGTGAATCACCCCCTCAGAAATACATAAATAAAGAAAATGCAACATAACTGATATTCAGTGCACACACTCGGTGCTGAAACAAATAATGTTAGTGAATCACCCCCACCTTTCCTCTAGAAATAAATAAATAAATACAGCATGGCATTATTCAGTGCACACACTTTGATTGCTGAAACAAATAATGTTGGTAGATCATCCTCCCCACCAGAAGAAACTAAACAGATAAAACTTGGTAAGTATTCAGTGCACTCCTCGGTCCTGACACTCCAAATATGGCTCTACCTTCATCACCTTTAGAGCCAGTAATTCAAAGTCTTTGACGCCATTTTACAAGTGGGGAGGACTTTTGCTTTCTTTGTGATATGGACTTTTCTGCCTGGTTCAGTCTTGGCTTTAGTTCCTTTCTCAGGGGTTGATTCCAGGAGGCATCTGAGGAAAAGTACCATCTATTAATATTAGTACATACCCCAGAGACTTTCAATGAAAATAATAGACAAACTGGAGGATGCTATCATGTTTTAACTGATGTTGGGCAGAAACTGTGGAAAATCTCATTCAGTAGAGGTGAAATGTGCCATAGACGCTCTCAATTGAGTCTAATACGCTAATTAAACAATTCTCATAGAATTTTATAATATACACATTTAAAAAAGTTATTTACACTGTTTTCCCTTAAAATGGTACAAGTACATTTTCCTCTTAAATCATGTCCATGCATGTAGTTTCCTTTAAAAACCATTTGGCACAGTGCAATGTGCACTGATGTATCTACCATCATAATGACTTTGTTAATCAGGCTTTCAAAACCTTTCATTTGACTGCTCGTTCCTAGCCATTCTTTCAGCATGGTTTGAAGGTAATATGAATAGTTGCACATAATACATAGTAGGGTTAAATAAGCTATTAAATTTATTTTGACGAAAATAAAAACTGGCTTCGAAAACAATCAATTGGCAATAGGATTAACTATGATGTGGATTAACTGAGGATATCATAGAATGAAAAATATGAAATATGTATTAGTAATCGATAATCCATGAATATTGTACACACCGTTGTAGCTCCAGCGTTGGCAATGCTTCTGTAGGATACTGCACGTTGTAATTGTAGAATGCTGCAAACATCATGCAGAGGCTTGCATGGGGAGGAGATGGTTGTTGATACTAGCTGATCCAATTGCCAACGAAGCTTTTGCAGTGAGCAGATGATCTGGAAAATTTGAACCATTTAAGTTATCTTGAAAAAGTTAATAACAAGAACCAAGTAATTGCAATTTCTCCTACTCAACATCCCCAACTATCTTTGTTAGTACTTTCCTTCATCAAAATGGTGTGACACACGATTTTGTAGTTTATTAGTCTCATTGTTACACCAAAGTTGTACTATAAAACAACTTGGGTCTTGGCATTTTACATTTGCTTTTTTATGATTTTTGTTTACCTCATTTACATCCATGAATACAGCAACAACATGAAATGTATTTCATTATATAATAATTTGAAAATGGGAGGAAGGCAGGCAGGCAGACAGGTGAAATTTTTAGAGATGACGCACACAGTAAACTATCAACACTAGTTGAGGTGACACTCTATAAGTTTTAAAACAAAGCCACATAAAGACTGGGGGGTTCGGGGGACCATTTCCTTGACACACCTGGACAACAGCCACTGGTTCTTACCACAAGCTATTATGCATGGTGGTGGTGGTAGATCTGGGTGTTCATCTTGATTAGAATCAAATGATTCACTGATGCATTCTGATGGTACAAGATGATAATACACTTTGTTAAAAAAACATCAAAACCTTCTTTTGATCTTGTATGCCCTAATCACTTTCACTGTACCTCATACATATTCATGAGCCAATTTGCCATTCTGTGATTGGTCAAGTCGTTGAACAAGTTGTGTTAGATTGCCTAAATCCGCATATCGCGTCTCGTCATTTCTGGGTAATAGATCGGATAGCGTGGCGAGTGCGCATAACTCATTGGAACTATCACACCTCTAGAGCTCAAGAGAGGTGTGATGGTCTTTATGAAACATGAGGGAAAACAAACCAAGCAAGAAATCTGGTTCGCTGAATTGTGGAAATAGGTTGTACATGATTTGGTGCACAATCGAGATGTTTTACCAACTAAAATGTAATTCAAAATTCGAAAAGAAAAGGGTAATACATAAAGAAATACATTAGTATACATGCATGTACTTACATCTGAGGTGTGTGAACCAGCACATTGACATCTTCTCAGTAACTGGCAGTAGGAAGGATCCCAAGGACTTCGCCTCACTGCTTTGCATTTCTCTCTTGGTAGTTCCAAGCTCAGGTGACTTCTTCAGTGCAGGCTTGCTAGACTGCTTCATTTGCAGATAGTTGATTAATCTGGAACGCGTCCAAAATTTTTGCAGTAGTGTATCGCTGAGGGATGCCAGCCAGCCGTTCAAAATGTTTTTAACATACCCATTTCTTCAAGGAAAGGCCATTCTGCTGTCATGGTGGCAATAGAGATTCTCAGTCCCATTTATGATAGACCTTACAGTCAGGTATGTGTCATCCAGGAGTTGTGTTATTTGGTAACATCCTATTTCTCTGGAATGCAAGTCCTGCATTAGTTCTTTTTTTCTCCTTTTGGGAGGTAGCATCTTCACTTGGAGGTAAATTGGGCTGCAGTCTTTTCGTTCCATAGCTTCTGGCTTGTACTGTACCTTCTTGGGTGGTTCACTGCTGTCTTGGTCATCAGGTCGAGCCATGAACTACTTTTGTGGTTTCGCCCTATTAATTTGCAATGCGTGTCTCAAGTTGAGTGGAGTGAATCATATCCACGACTCTTGTTTGTCTCTAGTTTGTCTGGAATGAGTCAGGAGTACTCATTTACAATCTTTGAAGCAATCCAAAGAAAGTGTCTTTCTCCTGGTTTGTTACACCGGCATAGCACCATCCACAACAGTCTCACCATCTGTCTTCGTTTTGAAAGGTATTGTGGTGTTTTCCTTCCGTTTAAAGGTCTTCTCGGAGAGGTGCAGGCATTTTAAAGGGATACGAAACTGCTAGCCCAGTCAGGTGGAGAGCCTACTGATGACGATGGTGATAAGCTTGAAACATCCAATGATGGCGAGGGTGATGATAAGGACACCGACTGTTTATCAAATGGTTTTTCTGTAACGATAAAAAATCTCATGAAATAAAGATTAATTAATAATTAGCTGTTGTAAACTGCTTACCATCAAAAAGGACCTATGGTGAAATGCAAACAATTGTGGCCTCACGTTTCGACCGAGCAGAGTCTTTCTCAAAGGCTAAAAAGGCCAACCTTTGAGAAAGACTCTGGAGGCTCAAGCGCCAAACTGAACCGTGTGAGCCCCAAAATAAGGTGTTAGAAATAGACATTTGTGATCATTTGAATTGGGCAAAATGAGCTAACAAGTTCAATAAACAAACCTCAAGAAAAATTCCTGACTTGTACAGATGTGGACTCAAGTCCGACTTGAGATTGCGTTACCACTCAAATGGAAATCTACAATGCTGAGAATTAAGGGGTCATGCCCAACACTTATTTCTTTGGTTTAAATAACAGGCCTCAGCCTATGGGGCTGGGGTAAAAAATAATACATAAATTGGCATTAAAAGGTTGAAAAAACTCTTATTTGCATAGTTATAGGGGCAGTCTGAGACTGCTGTCATAAATTAAACGGATGAGTCACCACAAACAGTTTTGTCCAATTCTGATGGTCTGTATGCGTGGGGTGCTATTCTACACAGTCATAGGGAGGTGATGTATAATGACTTAATATTACATCAAGGTCACTTGATGTACATATAATCTGATATGGTCCAAAGAAAAAGATTTTGAATAATCTCAAGTTCTGTAATGGGTACAGTGCAATGAAATTCACAAATGAATACATACAAATAGTTTGCCTTGCCACCACAATTGAAATCAAAATATTTAAATCAAAACAAAAGGCATTTTTACCTAAATTTACACTTGAATAATGAGACTACAAAATTCATAGGTTATACAGTAGGTTTCTGAAAATCGGTTGAAGATTTTTTTTGCGAAAAATTCAAAATTGTCTAACTTATACTTTTTAGGGGGTGGGGCTGGTTGCAGCCAAAAGCCTTTGTGTTTTGAAAGAGATATGTGTTCATTACCTCTATCATGTGCTGGCTGCATTGAGGAGCTTCCTCATATGTATTGGCTTCAGATAAGTTCCTTGAAGTCCTCTTCATGAACAAACTTGAAGTCAGACGGGTTGTCAACACCAATTTCAGTGCTTTCTACAATCTGGTTAACTTCCCATTCGATAGCTAGGTAGTGCATTGAAATGTATTCTTGAAGTGGACTGAGGGTTTACAGATTCGTCACTGCTTGCCATTTAGCAAAACTGATAAAGAAGAATTTAACTTTAAGTTTGCACTTTTAAACCTGCAATAATATGATGAAGACCACCTTCCCCAATAGGCCTACCATAACAGTAAGGTTTTAATACGACACTATAAACCAAAATGTACATTCTTGTGTAAAAGCGTACTTTACACACTTTACATTGTATTTCACGCACTACACCAAAATCCATTTTGGTTCATAGTGCGAACAATTATTGCCCGATGAGTGTTATTGTCTCTGATAGGGAAATCTATGCTTTAAAGGGTATCAGGTGTCTTCAAAGTGGTAGGCGAAGTGAAACAAATCATGCAGTTCAGTGACTGGAATACATGAAACTTTACCAAGTAACTACCACAGCAACATGAGCTGGTAGACTGTAAACTCCAAGGTGCGTCTCAAGCTGGCTTCCATGATCGCACCACAACATACACAGATGAGCAGACTTAATGACCATCATCTGTATGCAGCCCAATGTGATGGTGGTCATTTTGAAAACTAACTACTACAAACCCTTCTTAAATCTACTCCATTAAAGTGACCTTCTCACTAACAACTGAGTTCTGAGAATCTAAGCCAAACCTCTGGAGGAACTTGCAATCCCTTGAGAGTACAGGAAGGTGCAAAGGTGCTTTAATAAAATTTACTGAAAGCTGACATCAATGAACCTACTACCTATGTACGCCTGAAGTAGCTAAGTATACTTTCACTAAGTCTTCTTAGTAACATTTTGAAGTTCTGGCAATGCCACAACACTTCTTAAATAAGGTGCTTACTTTCAAACCTCATAGTCATTCTCATTAAGGGCCCAAACTTAAGTATCATCTCAACGCCAGTGAGCCAGCATAGTGGTGTTGGACAAGTTTACATTCTGAATATAACCTTCCGCTCTTCCAGATATTCATCTACAACCATTTAGATAAACTACTTGTTCTGTTGACAATGTGGAGAACACACAAACTCTACAATCTCTCTGAGTTGTAAACACAGCTTTCTTTAGTTTTCGGCCTCTTGATTTTATCACCTATTACCAGTGTTGGGATCCTCCAACATTTCAATTCTGAATGGCATACAAGAATCGTCCCATTCTCACGCACTTCAGGAGGTTTGTGCAGCATCCACTACCAAGGCACATGAACTCCTTATTCTCTTGTTAGCATCTCATATGTGAACCAACATTTGGTTTACAAAGTCCTTACTTTAAGTAAAGGCCAGGTCATAGTAACCACCTTCAAACAAATCATGGCCTAAGCAGGGGGGCCGGGAGGCGAACATAGAGAGTATTTCCAACGGAATTGAAAATTGGCTGACTTGAATTCCCATATGAGCTCTTCAACTCAAGTTTTGTTGAGTGCTCAACTGCATCATATCATACTTGGCTCGGGTCCTTTCTTCACCAACTTCAAAGCCGTTTCCAGAGTGAAATTCATTCAGGGTAATATGACAATATCGGCAAAAATATTGGTTAGTACTGAGTTCTCGCAGAATCCCCCTATTCCATGGGACCCTAAATTGTCCTGTGATTGCAACAAGTGAACCTTTCACATTCCTGAGCTACATATCTATACCGTTCACTCAATATCCTTCAAGTCCTCGAAGTAAAGATGACTTGCTTTTTGTGGCCATATGTCTTGAGATCCTTCTCCTAACTAGGAGAACTAATTGGATTTGGTTAATCGAGGATCTAACTTGTGTGGATGGAGGTTACCAAGACAAAACATACACAGCCAAATCTTGTGTTTCTTCTTGCTTGATCTAATGGATTAACAACCTCCGAAGACATCTTGGAATAGTATCAGCTTTAATGTGTCATCAGTTGACATGAACAATTTGTTCAGCTTGAAATCTTCCATCCTTAAGTCACTCAGAATGTCTGCCTCTGGGCAACGGGTCTGTGGTACTGAAACACTGTGTATTTGCTTTGAAGGTCTTTCATGAGAGTGACATGGTTTCTTTCAAGGTACATAGTGAAACAAACTGATTTCTAGTTATTCTTACCCAAACACATGAACACAGAACACGTAATTACAATTGTTTTATTAATACTCTTATGTTATGACCTTAAACTGCGAATCACTGCCCAATGCTTGCCTCAACAATCACTCAAAATATGAACTCATTTATGACTGTTGAAATACTACTTTCAAAAGTCCTTCTTCTAGCAACCTTTTCTTCAAATGATGTAGGATTCCATTAGGTGCATACTTCCCAGTTCTTGTATCATAAGCTGAATTGTACGTTCTGGTACTGATTGAGCTTGTAATTTAATAGTAAAGTGCCAAATTACGGTAAAACTGTCAACAGTGACATAGTTTCATCTTCCATTTCACTTTCATCTGACATCACTTTGTCTAGTGATGTCCATATCATCTGCTTGTTCCAAATTCTGCTTTTGCAAAGGCAGGTATACTGTACCCACATCCGGGTTTCAACCAGATATTCAGGAGAGATTCTTTGAACTGTATTCTCTGTGATTTCTCAGATGTGTGATGCTAAAGAAGATTTATTATGGAAGGATAGCGAGCAAGACAAAACATGGGCATTCCTTTTATACAATCAATGTGATACTTCATATGTTTTACCAGATCACTTATATTGTTGAACTGTTTCGACAAAATTCTAACTGTGCATTTACTATTATGTTTTCATTGAGTTTTATGCAGAGGGATTTTCTTTGCGATACTTTATGATTGCAGTCACGTGACTGTTAAAGGGGCAATATGATGAAAACGGGTACACCAAGGGACACCACAATCTGAAATTATGGACATTTCTATGTAAACGATGTTGATTGGTATATGCCTTCAAGGAGGGTGTTGAATGTTGACAAGCTGACAATATACATCAGTGAGGCCTATGTAATTTATAAGCAGTAATTATTACATGTATGTACGTTAATGCATGGAGGTGGTTACGGGCAGCCAGTTAAAATACTAATGGTATTACACGGCATGAAATACAAACATGTCTCATGCATATATACTGTACCTATGTAACTAACTAAAACATGTCTCATGTAGGCCTCATGTCTCATGTGGGTTGACCACTTGACCTTGTGATTCCTTTTGCCCAAAACTGGGCAAACAGTGCTATACTTTATGTTTGTATACACTCCATGGTGGTAACCCTCCATTGGTATAACTAGACTAACAAAACTTCCCAAACACGTTGATGCATGTACACTTGGTAATGACAACAACAATATAATTATATAACAGAGGCCGGAAGAATTCTTCCCCATGACAACCAAGCGTGTTAGCGTGGTCTCAAGGCTTATTCTCTCGCTTGCTAAAAACAATCAAATTAATTGACAATAACAACAATCGGTGAGTTATCCCATGTATACCTATGTGCATATACAAACAAGTGATTTAGCCTATAAAACTGCAACAAAAAATTATAACAGTTACCTCAGTCAAAACTGCGTGAGTTGTGTGTGCTTCGGAATGACAAAACAATACCAGCGCCTACCGTGTGTAAAGCTATTACATATTGGACATCACGTTTAATTGCGCGCGTAATATTCGCATTGCTGATTGGGTGTAGACATGGTATCTTCACGTGCTGTGAAACAAGCCGTCTGCTGAAATGAAGGTTCGACGAAATAACTAGTTTTCAGCCAGTGGTTCGTATGCATCAGCCCGCGGTAATACAATGTTAACACGCAGAGTTTTGGTTTTGAATACTGACTTCATCTAAACGGGACACTGATTCCATAAGCCTGTCTAGTTTATTTACGTCGAACCTCTGCATTTCAGCGCAGCAGACGGCAATTCACAGCACGTGAAGATACCATACTCCACGCAATCAACAGTACGAATATTACGCGCGCACGACGTGATGTCTGAATGTGATAGAAGTAGGCTAATTAAACAATAACAAATAAATATATCTTCCTAAAACCTGGACCTCAATCATAGAATAGATAATTATCTTTGATTTAATTATACCTTTTTTAATTTTTTTTATACCATTGGTGTAGTATTTGGTGTCCTCGACCTGTTTGTCGGTTAATCACGGGATCAAGTTTGAATACTAATGTAAAATACATTCAACAGTATACATGACGCAACGATAATTAAAACCAAACAATTAGAATTTGTAAAACAAAATTGCAAAGGCAACAAGCTATAGGCCTTTTTGTTGAAACTATTCTATCTGTAGTTTTGTTATGACGTAAAAGGCACAAAATGTGCATATACGGCTATAAAGAATAACGAATATGTATTTAACATATTAATTTAAAATAAAACTTGTCCAACCACGGGGAGAGCTGTAAAATAATTTTATTTATTTGTGGTTTTACAGATTGTGATGTAGAAAAAGACAAACATGCAGATTTACTTTTGAACAGAATGTGAAAACTGACGACACAATTCGACTGTATTTTACAACTTCTGTATGTAAAATAACATAAAAATACATTAATATCTACAAGGTTTATATCAAAAATATAAACAAAAATGTAAATAAATAACTTGAAAGGCAAAAAAATATATGCTTCAAAAAGATTTCCCTAGTTCGACTGTGTTTTACAATATCTATTTCAATAACAAATATGCGTAAAAATCAACCTAATGTGTAAAAATACATTAATATTGACAGAAGAGGTAGAATTTTCTTCAAAGCAAAACTGTAACAGCAAATAACAAACAAAAGTATGTAAAAAACCAGAAATTTTCACAATTCAATTGTGTAAAAAAGTATGTATAAAAATTAATAAAATGTGTAAATACACTTATTTACAAAAAGGGTTTATTACATCAACACAAAATAAAAATGTAAAGCAAATAACAAACAGGTATGAAAACGAATATTTTAATTCAACTGTAATTTTACAAATTCTATGTTTCAATGAAAAACAAAAGTATGAAAATCAAGCAAAATATCTTAAAATACATAAATATTTATTTACAGAAGAGGTTTATTTACATCAGCAAAAAACAAAATGTAAAACAAATAACCAACAAAAAAATCTCTGTAAAAATGAACATTTTCCAATTCGATTGTATTTTTACAAATTTTATGTTTCAATAACAATAGTAACAGGTAAAATCAACAAAATATGTAAAAAAATACTAACTTACATCAAAACAAAAATGTGGCTTAAAATAACAAACACAAAATCTGTGTAAAAAACAGAAACCCATTCCACAATTCGATTGTTATTTTACGAAATTCATGTTGTATAAGGTGGGTGAAAATCAACAAATTATGTAAAAATACATAAATATTTACCGAAGTGGTTGTTACATCAAAATAAAGCAAAAAACATGTAAATGAAATAGCGACAAAATCTCTGTAAAAAACAGACATTTTCACAATTCGATTTAATATTTTACCATTTTATGTTCAGCTGTAGTAGATGAAAAATCAACAAAATATGTAAAAATACAAACTTGACCCATCAAAACAAAAAGAAAAAAAATGTAAAACAATAACAAACACACAAATCTGTGTAAAAACAGAAACTTTCCACAATTCGATTGTTATTTTACAAATTCTATGTTTAATAAAATTATGGGTGAAAATCAACAATTATAAAAATACATAAATATTTACAGAAAGTGGTTTATTTACATCAAAAAACAAAACAAAAACATGTAAAAATGAAATAAACAAAAAATCTGTGTAAAAAAACAGAAATTTTTACAGTGTAAGCATACTCAATGCCCAATCATACCGTAAACCTGTAGTTTGTTTATAAAACAGAAATTCAAATGCATACCAGTGTGATATTATTTTCACAGGTCGTGCTGCTCTGTCACAGTCCCTCCACTTTCAGGCGCTTGCCAGTTACAAAGTGCCATCTCCTTGGTAGTAAAATGCTCGTCATGGGCACAACAACTTTCAAAATCCTTTGCTGCCTCATGACTTGCACAATGACATTCGGTTGAGGTGCTTTCTCAAGTCCTTCACCGCAATCACGAAATAGGATAATTTTCTGTACTACTCCTAATACGACTGTCGTATTCAATCATCCAGCGAGACAGAGTCCAGGTCCTCAGTGCCTGAAGATCCAGTCCCAAGTCTGGAGTCACAACACTGCTTCTGGAGCCCTAACTGACTGGTTTGCACTTTATCGCCTTCCAATTAAATCAAAAGATGGTCTGGATAAACCTAGATGTTTAAAGACTGATATCTCTAAACAACATGGTTCCACGATGAGTAACCATGATGGTGTTTTGAATGAGAAACTATGTGGCGGAAAACAATGGTACAGGTCACTGTATAAAATAGCATGTGTTAAAAGCTACATGGGCGTTACACTTTGATGTTTTAGCAAAAGGACGGTCCTAATTTTCTCAGTCACTTACAAAGCCATGCGATAGAAAACTATTTTCAAGTGCTTTCTAGGGTTACTACACATGTGGTAATCTTCCAATTGCTAGCGATAGGGCGGTCACACTGCAGCGATAACGGATACGAAATTAGAAGCGAGAACGAGAAAATCACGTTCAGAATCTGTTCAGACTATTACGATAAAACGAAATGTTGATACCGTGCTATGGTTAAATCTTTCTTGAGACCCTGTTGCAACCATGGCAACAGACAGGTGAAAATAAAATAGTTGCTCAAAGTGATTCTCTACTGCTTCTGCTGTTGTTAACAGAGAGAGCTCCCAGTGTGCGGGTACATGAAATTTTACAGAATAAAGAGCTTGGAGGCCTTCCCTAGTGAGGAACTTTCTTCTCATGAAGATAAGTTCTTTCAAGCCACTTCAGGATGTCGGAGGTCAGGTTGAGATCGTTCTTGACATGGTCCAAAACGACCTCATAAAGACTCTAACGCTCGGTCGCCCATGGAATTGCAAAGAGAGAGACTAACTTTGTTCAGGGTGAGCACTCAAGAGGCACAAGTACGCTCATTGGTTATCCGTTTCATAGCCACCCAGGGCTCGTATAAATCTAATTTAAAAATTGTTAAGGGTGACGCCCTCATTCAATATCCGTTCTCAGTATTAGGCTTAAGAAAACTAGATCTTAGTGTTTTGTTGAACAAACACACGGTGTTCAAGTCAACTTCAGTTCAATCAAATTATCAACGATGATGTAAATATTATATTATTGCAGTTTTATCTCTTTTATATGTAATATCAATTTCATATTCAAAAGATATATCAATTTTGCGTTAGAATGTTAATTTGAACTTCCTATTTGGACAGCAAGTAAAGGTCAGATTAGGTGGTTTGAGGTCATATGACCTCATGATTATGAAAAAAATAACAAGTTGTCAACTTATGCAACTGACTGAAGCTGAGATATGACCTTTTTGAAATTGTAAAATCGTTGTAGTGTGCCACTAATTGGACCATTGACAAAGCATTTATGTTAACTCATTTCTAGGGTACAAGCTATTAATGTTAGGAATTCAATTGTGTTTTGTTTCTAATAGGTCATTTAGTTCTTGAGAGATATTGGCTGTTGAACTTGGAAAAGTTGAAAGTTTAGCTTAATAAATTAGAAGTGCTTTAAGTGTGACTTGGAACACAATGTTTTTATTTTAAATATTGACACAGCCCAACACATGCTTTTCAAGCAATAGATGATAAATCAACATGTAAAATCACTCATGTGAAAATAGTTTACTAGGGTTGTGGTGACACATCAACCTATTCAGCGTTATTATAGACATAAAGTCCTGAAGTTGAAGGGACGACATGTATAATGTACTCGTTAACAGCTGCAAATTCAAAGAGTAGTAAATTGTGGGTTAAATTGTTTGGGGGGTTAGGTTACTGAAGACACTGAAGCATGGAAGACCATATAAATATTTCCCTTTCACTTTCCTTTAGCTAATTAACCTTTCATTAGAAACAAGCTTATGCTACTACATGATAAAGTTGGAAAGCTTGCATCCGTGCTTTTCATCACTGCCCACATAGAGAGTTGTCAAAAAGTAAATAATTCCCAATTCAAACAAAATTAAATGTAATTATCCACTGGATCAAATCTGATAGTTGCCCTTTCATTTGAGCTATGGAAAAACCTTTCAATTAGATTCATTTAAACCAACATTGGTTTATGTCTTGGTATTAGAAGTCTTGTACAAAATAATTTTCATTGGGACTGCATGTTTATATATGAGAGTGATCTTTATTTATAATATCTTCACTTTCAGGTTAAGTTTATAATAAAAATATAATGATAATTGACAACGATAGTGACACTGTAATCAGCATCTCCTTTTGTGACATGCTTATAAATTGTCTTTGTTTTCACCTAATCTAAATAATTAAAAAATAATTTATACAATTTGAAACAAATTCTACATTGATTTTACATTTTCAGGTTGTACACATGATTGGCAAAAATGTCTGTGTGCATCCATACTACAGAATTACAACCTAAAGATCAGATGCCATTTGTACATAAATTTTGTACATAAAGTTCCATGGGTGCTTATGATTGCTAATAAAACAATGAAATACATATTTATTTTAACTGTCTGTTGGTTTTCATGACTTGACTTTTGTGTACATTCCCTCCCCAATCAATTGAAACCACTTTATTGACTTGATTTAACCTACTTTGTAACCAGTCTAGAAATGAGTGTTGTTGTCTTACATGCTTTAACAAATTGAAACGACTTCGATAAATAGACAACTATGATCCTTTGTTGACAAAAGCAAGAAACAATCTGCATTCATAATAAATGTATGCTCCAGACTGTATACGATTATGTACGATTTAGTGACGATTCAGAATGGGTGACATTCAGGGTTGTCATTGGAATCGGTAATTTTGGAATAAATGCCGCCTCCCAAGTTCTTTTGGTGATGTGTACTGCCACTAGTGATGAACCAACATTTGTTTTCTAAAATTCTTTGGCTATCATTGCAGCATATAGAATCCAAGAACTAGGGAGGGAGAGAACAAACTGTCAGCATCAATAGTATAAAGAGCTGATGCCAATTCCATTGACTGACGACTACTGCTTCATTATGTGTCGAAATCACACCAGCATCAATTCTGCATAGCTGAGTTGCAAGATGTTTCTGTCTCTTTTTAAAAAGTTAAGATTGAAAATAGAGATGAGGGCTTCAGATTTAAATAAATGTTGTTTAACGACATGGATTGAAGGTGGTTATCAGATACCCCTTCTCTTGGACTGAAATGCCAGTACTGCTATAGCAAAAATAATAACAAGTGTACTAAACCTTAATTTTTTGTAATAAGCAACCATTGAAACTAAATGAAATGTTCATCATTGGTATTTGATAATGAACATTAACTAACTGCTTAACACGTTAACGTTGATAATATAAGAATCTAAACCAAAATAAACTTCACTTTCACCATTTTCCTGTCAATATGCAGAGGTTTCACATAGTGTCAGGGGACATTGTCATGATTGTGTTCGTGTACCTGTATCATGTTAATTCATTGTTGTGTGTCTACCGATGGCAATGCAAATTAATGATGATCATGATTAAGATACTCTTAGAATCCACCATGTCGAGTAGATGTAAGCACCTGTTTGTTCAGTCTATGCCTTTCCTCCTGGTTGATCGATGGTCTGCTATGGGTGTCCCTGAAAAAGGAAACAGGTTTGGTACATTACTCAATTAATCATTATTTTTTTCAAAATGTACACATCATTGGAAAAGCTCATGTTCTCTTCATTCATATGACACCATAATGATGGAAGGGTCACATGACTGAGCAAGGACACTTTATTACTTGGTATGGCAGATTGACATTTGTTCCAAGGCAAATGAGCAGTTATGCACACGTTACAATAAAGGAATAAAGGTTACTGATTACACAATCAATTTGTTTTGAATTTTTTATTCCATTCCTTTCATGACAGTAACTTTTTCTGATTATGTGCTTGTCAAAGACAAAGTTCAATGTCCTTCCACATATCACATTCTTGTCCTGACCTGTGCCCTTGTTCTCATAGCCCTCATTGCACGACTGGATCACTCCTCTGCTGCAGGGCCTCCACCTCTGCGATGATTCTGTCACGCAGTCTCCACGTCACGAGGAGTGGTGAGGCACTGCTCTTTAGATGTCACTTGCAGTAGCTGGTGGCGGCAGAACATCTTGTACGGATGCAATGGATGTCCATTCGTACCACCATTCGATGGGAAGAGTTTTTAGAAATCCCTAATTTGCATTCCTCCTCTGGACTGCTTCGATGTTATTTTCTGACCTTTCCTTCTTCATGAATCGACCTTTGTTTAGGTTTAGACTTGTCCTTCTTGTTGATATTTTCTGATGTTTCTTTTCCAAATTGTGGACTTGCTTGGGGCATCACGTTCAGGAAAACGCCTTTCAAACCACAACTTGCCCTTGAGCTTCCAGAACGAGCCAGTCAGTAACGAGAAACACTCTTTGCTCTGTTGTGAGCTGCATGGTCAGAACAGCTTATGGTTTCGTTAAGCTGCAAAAGCTAATAAATGGAACTGTGTTTATTATCATGTACAATTTTCAGAAATTAATAATGGATTTGCTTCGTATTGAATTGCTTGTATAACACATTCCTGTCTTGAAACCATAATGACCCAATGTAGCAGCCGTCCATATTTTGAACAATTGGGTTTCTGTCAGTGCCACTTCAGATTGTATGTAAATCGGTCATGCGTGATTCATTGATGTGTTTATGGTGTCATAAGAAAGAAGAACATGAGCTTTCAATGACGTGTTGTTTTGAAAAATAATTATTAATTATTGAGTAATGTACGAAAACTTGGGTTTCCTTTTCGAGACTGCCCTGTAAGCATTTTCCTCATTTTTGGCCAGTGGTACTGGTAGTCATGTGCCTTGACTCCCCACAATATTCATGGTAAAAACAACACTGAGGACCCACACAAAATATAACTTCTTTGCTTGACATCAAACGCGAAACTAAATGGGTTTTCTAAAATGTCTGTTCATGCTAACAGTATGACTGTTAAAGAATAATATTTGTTCTACTTACAAAGAATGCTGTGACACAAAACCATGCAACAAGACAGTTCAATGATGGGGATTGCACGGCGTCGCGACATGATATGAACACGGCACTGTGATTTTCCGGGTACAGTGCGAAGTGACTTGTGCAGTGTCCATTTCTTGGTCAACACCAATTGAGAATACTAATGCAGTAATGTGATTCGAAAAATGAAGCAAAAGATGCGTCGGGTGGGAAAAAGTGTAGGCTTCGTTAATTATAGACCCGTCGTCTGCGTTTTAGTTGAAAAATATAGAAAACATTCGTAATGAAAAATGGCATCAAGTTGATTTGGTTCGTCAGCTTGTTGTGTTCTGTTCATGTGTTAAGTTTTGAAGGCTGTAAATGTAGCAAGGATGCCTTTGTTGCCGGACAGCCGCCACTGAGATGAAGTAAAAAAAAAATAAATAGAGATTGGTGTTTGTGTTGACAAACTGGGTGTTCAGGAAGGGTAAAGGTCAATTGGGAATTAACTTTGTTGAACTATTTTTGGACAATTGTGATCTGTGCTTTGTGGTTCAATATAGTGAATTACCTCTTAATGGATGATTTTTTTAAATAATAAACTTTATTTCCGGTTTGGACAGGAAGTAAAGGCCAAATTGGTCTGCTTTAAAAAATATTTTTGACCAAGTAACGCTCTGTGCAACAATTAAAGTGTAAATTTAACTCTTGTAGTTGTTGAGACACGATTTTGTTAATATTAAACTTTGACTTCAGTTTGGACGAGAGTAAAGGTCAGAGGTAAGTCACCCTTTTTGTAAATATTTCTTGACAACGATCTGTACAATGGTGTAAAACTGAATTTACCTCTTGTAGTTGTTGAGATATGATTTTAAATAGTAAACTTTGACTTCCGGTTTGGACAGGAAGTAAAAAGGTCAGAACAAGATATTTTTTTTGCTAAATGTTTGACAATTAACGATCTGTACAATGGTACAAATTGAATTACCTCTTGTGGCTGTTGAGATTATGATTTTTAAATAAACTTGACTTCCAGTTTGGACAGGAAGTAAAAAATTCAGTGGGGTCAACCTTTTGCATAAATATTTCTTGACAATTAACGATCCTGTACAATGGTGTAAACTGAATTTACCTCTTGTGGTTGTTGAGATATGATTTTGAAATATTAAACTTTGACTTCTGGATTGGACAGGAAGTAAGGTCAAATTAAGGTCTGTGTCTAAATATATTTCGACAATTAACAATCATACAATTAGTTAAAAAATGTCAATTTACCTCTTGTGGTTATTTGAGATTTTTAAATATTAAACTTTGACTTCGTTTGGACTAGAGTAAGTCAAGTGGGGTCATTTTTGCAAATATTTTTGAATTAACGATCTGTACAATGGTACAAAAAGTATTGAATTTACCTCTTGTGGTTGTTGAATATGATTTTTAAATATTAAACTTTGACTTCGGTTTTTGGACGGAAGCTGGGTAAATGGGTCATCTTTTGTAAATATATTTTGACAAATTAACGGTCAGCCACAATGGTACAAAATTGTAATTCTCTCTTGTGGTTGTTGAGAATGCGTTTTTAAATATTAAACTTTGATTTATCGTAATTCGATGTCTGATGACCTAATAATGACGTCACAAATTGTTTCATCTACGTGTTATGTTCTAAGGAAGTATATGCGAGTTCAAGTTCATGAGTTTGCAAGTATATGTTTTTGTAGCCAATCTATGGGGAGAAAGAAGAAGAAAGAAGAAAAAAAACGAACAAAAACAATGTGTTTCAGGCTACCCGAACACCTAAAAACTAGAGCCCCAAGTGTTTGTTAGAATAGGCTTTTGGTGTTCGAAGTCAACTTCGAGTTCAATCAAATTATCAACGATGATATCAATATATATTTTGCAAGGTGTATCATCTTTTATAATAACAATATCAATTTCATATTCCAAAAGACATATCAATTTTGCATTAGAATGTGTTAATTTGAACTTCCTGTTTGGACAGAATGGTCAGATAGGTGGTTTGAAGGTACCTCCTGACCTCCTCATGATTCTGAAAATAACAAATTCTTGTGAAGTTTGCAAATGTGTGTTTGTTACCGGACAGTTATTGGGAGAAAGTAAAAAAAAAAACGTACAAAAACAATAGGTGTTTCGGGCACATGCCCGGGCTTACCTACTGAAATACAAAAACAATAGTGTTCGCGCTCCCGCGCTCGAACTAAAAAACAATCACAAAAACAATAGGTGTTCTGCCGCGCTCAGACACCTAATAATGGTTGAAATATGCGCATAAGCCCGGACTGAGTTCTCTATCTACGGGGCAATCGACTACTTGGTTTGTTATTTGGGACCGTATTACAAGAGAATATTTTGATCGCCATACTCTAGGGCGAATGGTGATGCAGTAATTTCTTCCTACTAAACCCATGATTTTATATTATTCGTTGCATAATAATTCAATGAGGCATAAATAATTATTAATAATATTTAGGGTATAATATACAGATATGAAATAAGGAAAGGACAATGATTATTATTCTCAATTAATACATGTACTTATTTTAATTGATCAAAATAAACAATCAACAATAAAAGAGAGAATTTAACACATATAATAAATATTTATACTTATAAATATACAATAAATTGTACTATAATTGTTATGAGGTATTTGTGAATAAATAAGTATAGATAACAGTGTTCTCCTTAACAGTGATCCGCTATTAAATACCAGATAAAACAGCTGCGGACAAGTCACACATTTGAGTCTCCGTACAGACTACAATGTTGCACCATGAGATGTACATTGTACACCTAACAATACATTCAACAAATCACAATATCTTTACCATGGAAGTTGTCTGACCCAAGTTATTGGCTATAAGTGGCAAGGAAACAATTTTAGGGCGGACCAGTGAAAATGCTGGCGGACTTGTGAAAACCTTTCTTACTGGACTGGCTGGCTAGTGAAAGAAAAAGTTAATAGCAAACCCTGGATAGTAACATTAAAATATATTAACAAAATTATATAAATAAAATATATATTTAAAATCTCTCCCCAAAAAAAAAAAAAAGAAAGAAAGAAAGCAAGAACTTTTGCAGGCTAGAACAGCCAAAGTCAGCCAGTATAAAATACGAACAACACATGAGACAGAACGCTTGGATATGAGGAGGGTTCTCCATAGATTTAGTTATTGTTTCTTCACAAATTCAACACATCTTATACAATATTTCTTATGTATTCTCATTTTTTTACTTCAAACAATTTACACATTATTTTCAACAAAACCAAGAACACCATGTTGTTGTAAAATATATTATATGGTACTAAACATTTCCCAAAACTCATTCAATACCATACAAAATAAATACTTTCACATGGTTGTTAACTATTATCTAAACAAATATACGAATATATTTCTGTTTCCTTCCACAGTTTTGTTTAGTTGCATTTCTCTGATTTTCTTTAGTATCAATACCCTACCTTAGACCTCCAGTATCACGGTGCTAGACATGTCAACCTTCTAAAATAAATCAACAGTATTAATATTCATATCATGGTATTATTGAGGAGGATACAGCATTTTAGTTTTTGTTGGAAGAGTACATCCATTCAATCGGAATCCTCAAGGTTTCAAGAAACACATCATAACTAACTGAGAGAACTTCAATTAACATTTAAAATGAGGTTGTTACTAATGATGTACCACATCTGTTGTTATGTGATATTATTAAACTATAATTACACACAAAAACATGGCTGATTATAGAATCAATTTGATAAATTCAATTTGTTCAACTGAATGAAGGTATTTGTGTTCTACAAATGTCCTTCAACATATTGTCTTAAGACATTCACATGGTAGAACACAAATGAACAATTGAGCTTGAAAGTTATACAATTTATTCTGTAATCACCCATCTTTTGTTGTAATTAGTAACATATCTATAACACTGTATCACATTAACTGCTAACAATATCAACAGGGAATTATACTAAAAACACACACCAAAGTTGCACTTTCAGGCAGTATGGAATTTAGTGAACCATTGATGGAATATGATCATGAGTATCTGTGCTGAGGACTTCAGTTCAGCCCCATGTACAATGATGGTTTTAACTAACCTCTGCCCTTTTAATAAGAGGAAGCCCCTAACAGAGTGGGCTGTTAGTTGAAACAGATCTATGTCATCCTCTTCTTTCTTTTGGGAGCTATTTAGTAACATATTTCTTATCTACCTCA
>CM055816.1:40286805-40356038 GCA_029582265.1 Zoroaster sp. YZ-2022
TGAAAGTTGGGTGGGGAGAGGTGAGCATGGTTGGGTGGGGAGGGTGAACGGGTTGGGTGGGGAGGGTGAACGTTGGGTGGGAGGGTGAACGTTGGGTGGGGAGGGATGAACGTTGGGTGGGGAGGATGAACGGTTGGGTGGGGAGGGATGAATGCGTTGGGTAGGGAGGGTGATAGGTTGGGTGGGGAGGGATGAATGGTTGGGTGGGGAGGGTGAATGGTTGGGTGGGAGGGGTGAATGGTTGGGTGGGGAGGTGAATGGTTGGGTGGGAGGGTGAATGGTTGGGTGTGGAGGGTGAATGGTTGGGTGGGAGGGTGAACGTTGGGTGGGAGGGCTGAATGGTTGGGTGGGAGGGGTGAATGGTTGGGTGGGAGGGATGAATGGTTGGGTGGGAGGGTGAATGGTTGGGTGGGGGAGGGGTGAATGGTTGGGTGGGGGAGGGAGGGATGAATGGTTGGGTGGGGGAGGGGTGAACGGTTGGGTGGGGAGGGATGAATGGTTGGGTGGGGGAGGGATGAATGGTTGGGTGGGGGAGGGATGAATGGTTGGGTGGGTATCAGGAGTGTGATTTGACAAAAGTACAAAATCCTGAAATATGGGTAGCGAGCCTGCGTCTCCCTTTGGTCTAGAGGACTGAGTCCCCTGAACCTCCTATGGGTAGCAGGCCTGGGTCACCCTTTGGTCTAGAGGACAAAGCCCCCTGAACCTCCTGTGGGTAGCGGGCCTTGGTCTCCCTTTGGTCTAGACAGGGGTGAGACCGGACAATAATGAAAAATCCACAAAATTTTGTTAACATGTATATCACACATGCCTGCGAGCGCGAAGCGCGAGCCCTAACGGCGTGGGGTCCGGGGCCGCTTTTACGCCTGTGGTGCAATCTGAAGCAATACCTGACCACTGTAACCAATGTTTTAATATATCGCCTTCCCTTTCGTGCCGACGATCCATCTCCGTCTCCAACCACTAAAATTTCCACGGATTTTGGCGCCTTTGTCAACAGACAGGTCCCATCTCGGTCAATTATTTGATGTGCCATTTCACGTAATTATCGAGGTCAGGTAAGCCTCTTAAATACCGCAAAACCTCCAACGATTTGCTGTTGAAAACCATGCGCTCAGTACTAAATCAACTGGCGCCCCATGTTTTTATCGCTACATTAAACGTGATTGCTGTACATGGGTATGGTACAGTCTGAAAGTACACGACACGTGGTTACAAATCGCCGCTATGTGTACCCTGCCTGCTGCGTTGGAATACAAGTCAAGATGCATAGTCTGTCGTTACTTTCAATACAATTACTCCCACGTGAATCATTGTGCTACCCGCAATATTTCAGAGGGAGTGACATCGCCAAGTCACGCGTGAATATTATTCCACAAATAAAACCAACACCAATATGAAAAATCCGGAAATCCGGAAAAATCCGGACAAATCTCACCCATGTCTAGAGGACTGAGTCCCCTGAACCTCCTGTGGGTAGCAGGCCTGGGTCTCCCTTTGGTCTAGAGGACAAAGCCCCCTGAACCTCCTGTGGGTAGCGGGTCTGGGTCTCCCTTTGGTCTAGAGGACAAAGCCCCCTGAACCTCCTGTGGGTAGCGGGCCTGGGTCTCCCTTTGGTCTAGAGGACTGAGTCCCCTGAACCTCCTGGATGTTTAATTTTGGAGGATTTACAGACTCTCCAACATTCTCACAAACAAGAAACTAGAGGTTTGGACACAATACAGGCTACTTCTTTATTTCCTTGCTAGCAACTTTCAAGAAAGTTTTGAGGCAAAGAGAGATTTGTAAAAAATCCTGAAAAATCCCAGGCCTGAGGTATAGGTGGACATAGTTTACCTCTGTACTTGATGATAAGCAGTGCTGCCTGGGGAGGGGTGCAGGACTGGGTGGTGATGGGGTGAAGGACTGGGTGGTGATGGAGTGCAGGACTTAGTGTCTATCTGCAATGCTTTCTTGATCATCCCTATTGCTCCATCAGCATCTTTCTTCCAACTTAGATGAAGAAATAATAACAGGATGTAATGTCAGTTAGGAATATTGACTGATATGGGATTATAACCAATGACAGCTTCAATGACAGCTTTACTTCAAAACCATTTATGGTTCAATTATTTATTTATTTATTTATTTATAAGTGTATTTAACCCTATTCTACACGCATCGTTCCATTTGGCACGATTTGACAGTAAAAACAAAGATCTCTTTCTTGAGGGCGCTATATATCTGCCGCAACGTGTTGTGAAGACTTTTTATGAATGAAAAACTATTGTATACCCATATATGGAAGTTCTCATGAAAATAAATGTCGTCACTACCATCAAGTGCCAATTAACCGGTCGGAAAGTTTCGATAGTCGGGGGTGCGTTCCCCAAACTCTCGGGCGCCATTTTGTTTACGCATACATTGTGTGTAGTTGATAATCGTGACAAACAATCGCTAAACATCCTTCAATATCGTAACCATCCGAGATCGTATCGGATCCAAAATGGCTTCAAAGAAACATAAAGACCCTGTGATGGTTCCGAACTTCTCAAATTCGGAATTGAGTGATGAAATCATATTTTTTATACATGAAACTGACGACGAATTCGAATCTCGTACTCGTAGTGAAAGCAGCGATAGTAAAGATGCCACATCAGTCACGTAAATTTTCATAGATTCGCCAAATATTATCCAATTTTACCCATTTCTTTTGTATTTATAGAGGAAAGGGATGTGTTATACTTATAAAAGCATAAAGAAACACATTCAATATACTTGAATGCTTGAAAAATGTAAATAAATTTAAAAAAAATAAAAAATGGGGAAAAAAATTTCATCATCTAATTAATTATTCATGAATAATTAACATGTAATTTGCATTTTGTATTTATTTTTTTCATTTTCTGGAAGCTTGGGAGTTTTAGCTTTGTATTGATATGCCACTTGTTTGTTTTCAATGCTTAGATCACATAATAAATTCAATTTTAAAAACAACATGTTAATGCCACTTAAAATACCCCATTTTGGTGCATGTAGAATAGGGTTAATAACTTTTGTAAACGTTATTTTAAAGACATTTACACAAAGTTTTTCTGAAGCAGAGGAGACACAATCTAAATCGTTCCTTCTATCACTTTATTCAGTTTCCAATAAAGTATTGACCGTCTCAGGGAAGCCTTTTTTTCCTCAAAATCATTATAATAGTCTACTGACTGAGTGACATTATAATAGTCTACTGACTGAGTGACATTATAATACTCTACTGACTGAGTGACATTATAATACTCTACTGACTGAGTGACATTATAATAGTCTACTGACTGAGTGACATTATAATACTCTACTGACTGAGTGACATTATAATACTCTACAGACTGAGTGACATTATAATACTCTACTGACTGAGTGACATTATAATACTCTACTGACTGAGTGACATTATAATACTCTACTGACTGAGTGACATTATAATACTCTACTGACTGAGTGACATTATAATACTCTACTGACTGAGTGACATTATAATACTCTACTGACTGAGTGACATTATAATACTCTACAGACTGAGTGACATTATAATACTCTACTGACTGAGTGACATTATAATACTCTACTGACTGAGTGACATTATAATACTCTACTGACTGAGTGACATTATAATACTCTACTGACTGAGTGACATTATAATACTCTACAGACTGATAATAATAATAATAATAAAGATTTTTAGCGCGCACATATCCACCCTGCTGGGCGCTCAAGGCGCGGAAACAAAGAAAAAACATTAATACAAACAATATACAATGATACAGTGTAGCATAGGGAAAACAAATTATGTACCGAGATACATGTACCTACAATGCAATTACAAATATACATCATCTTTGAAGAGTTGTGACATAAGATGAGTTTTAAGCATCGACTTGAATCTGGTTATACTATGACAAGATTTGAGTTTAGTTGGAAGATGATTCCAGAGTCTCGGAGCTGCGACAGAAAACGACCTATCACCCCAGTTCCGCCGGTTTTGAAGTTGGTTCCTTGATGAGTGACATGTTGCTGGAGCGCAAATTGCGTGATGGAGTGTAGACTTTAAGTAGTTCAGAAATATAAATTGGAGCAATGTTATTAAAAGATTTGTGAACAATTAGCATAAGTTTAAAAACAATTCTCTGTGAAACAGGAAGCCAGTGCAGTTCTTTCAAGATTGGCGTGATATGGCATGACTTTCTGGACAAAGTCACAACACGAGCTGCTGTGTTTTGTATGTGCTGAAGACGCAGATATTTGATTCTCATGGAAGACCGTGAAGGAGAGCATTCTCGTTATCGAGCCGTGATGTGACAAATGCATGTATAATTTGTTCAGCAGCACTTTTATTCAAGTATTTCCTAATTCGCTTATATTTCTGATATGAAATGATGATATGCTAACAATGTTGGAGATATGTGGTTTTAAAGTCATTGTTTAGTCAAATATAACACCCAAATTACGTGCATGTAATGAGGGGTTATTCATGTAGTCACCAATTGTAATAAATGGAAGAGAAACTTTAGACAATTGCTGACGTGATCCAAATAGAACAAATTCTGTTTTTTCATCGTTCAATTTCAGGAAGTTTTGTCTCATCCAACTTCGAATCTCTTGAATACATTTCTCCAGTGTTTTAATGCAGGAATCAGCAGGTTCTTGAGAAGATTTAAAAGTAATGTAAAGCTGCGTGTCATCAGCGTAGACATGGTAATTTAAATTATACTTCAAAATGATATCACGAACTGGAAAGGTATAAACAGTAAACCACTGTGGGCCGAGCACAGAGCCTTGGGGTACAGAATAGTCAAATGTAACAGGCTCGGAGATAGCGTTACCAATACAAACATGCTGAGGCCTATTTAAAAGGTGACATTATAATACTCTACTGACTGAGTGACATTATAATACTCTACTGACTGAGTGACATTATAATACTCTACTGACTGAGTCACATTATAATAGTCTACTGACTGAGTGACATTTATAATACTCTACTGACTGAGTGACATTATAATACTCTACAGACTGAGTGACATTATAATACTCTACTGACTGAGTGACATTATAATACTCTACTGACTGAGTGACATTATAATACTCTACTGACTGAGTGACATTATAATACTCTACTGACTGAGTGACATTATAATACTCTACAGACTGAGTGACATTATAATACTCTACTGACTGAGTGACATTATAATACTCTACTGACTGAGTGACATTATAATACTCTACTGACTGAGTGACATTATAATACTCTACTGACTGAGTGACATTATAATACTCTACTGACTGAGTGACATTATAATACTCTACTGACTGAGTGACATTATAATACTCTACTGACTGAGTGACAGAGATGAAATATTTTATCAGACTAACGCCAGTCATCCTGATAATCAAATTTCCTTACTAATACAAAAAAATCTAAATAAATTGAATGTAAAATTGTTTTGTAAAAATGTGAAAGACATGTGGAATAATTTTTTGATTTCATTTGATTTGATTTATTTACTTATTTATTTTTTTTTTTTTTTGGGGGGGTTACCTTGGGTATAAAGTAAATGAAAGTAAATGAAAATAAATGAAAATAAATGAAAATAAAATATATATAAATAAAAAAGTCACTTACCCTCGATGTACATAAGCAGTTGGGTTATCTGGTTCTAGTGCTATGGCTTTCTGGAAATGCTCATCTGCAACGGAGAATTGTCCTTGATCACTCTGAGCCTGAATAAAATACAACAATGAGGGCAGTATTTGTGAATTTTATTTGACATAAAATGAGGTCAAAATACGACCAAAAGACTTGTTATTCAATTACATATTGCAGGACCTAAGTTCATTATGATGTAATCTTCAAGGCAGTACCTTTGGTCCTGACTACTATTAATATAAAACAACAACATAGTTTGAAAGGCACCAGTCTATTTTGATAAGCTTCAATGTGATTCCAATTGACCAGTGTGTTACAAAACCAAGATGGCTGTTCTGTAAAAAGGATCTATTGAAATCATTTCCACCGCGGCAGCTCTCCCCCTGACAGATAACCCCTGACCTCATTACCCTACTCCCTCTTCCCTTGACATGTCATCTCCAACCCTTTACATGGGGTGTCGTGGCCGAGCGGTCTAGCTTACCGGATTCAAGTTCTGGTGTTAGCAACATAATGTGGGTTCGAATCACGGCCGTGACACTTGTGTCCTTGAGCAAGACACTTAATCATAATTGCTTCTCTCCACCCAGGGGTTAAATGGGTACCTGTGAAGGCAGAGTTGGTTTGCTCTATATGCGCTAGAAATGGCAGCAATTGAGCTGTATACTCCCCAGGGAGCTGAGATGGTTTGGTTTCAGGAATGATTTATGAGCCTTATGAGCAGGGATAATAATATAATGCGCCTTGAGCACCACTTAGTTGGTGGATACGTGCGCTATATAAATCCACACATTATTATTATTATTATTATTACTTTCTTCAATCTACCCTCCAACCCGACCACATCACCAATGCCCCACCCATACCTGGGCCAAGAGCTCAAAGAGTTTGACGCACACAAAAAAAAACTCTCCTCCACACCAAACCCCTCTCCTCCCCACCAAACTCCTCTCCTTCCCACCAAACCCGTCTCCTCCCCACCAAACCCCTCTCCTCCCCACCAAACTCCTCTCCTTCCCACCAAACCCCTCTCCTTCCCACCAAACCCGTCTCCTCCCCACGAAACCCCTCTCCTTCCCACGAAACCCCTCTCCTCCCCACCAAACCCCTCTCCTCCCCACCAAACCCCTCTCCTCCCCACCAAACCCGTCTCCTTCCCACCAAACCCCTCTCCTCCCCACCAAACCCCTCTCCTCCCCACCAAACCCCTCTCCTCCCCACCAAACCCCTCTCCTTCCCACCAAACTCCTTCCCACCAAACCCCTCTCCCCCCACCAAACCCCTCTCCCCCCACCAAACCCCTCTCCTCCCCACCAAACCCCTCTCCTTCCCAACAAACCCCTCCCTTCCCCCATAGTCCCTCCTTACCTGGGCATACAGATAAGCTTGGGTGATATCGATTTTTTTCATCCAAGATATATCGTCAAACATATATCATGATTTTCGATAGTATCAAATTTTTTTGTGTTCATTCAAAGGGCTGACAATGACAGGTATGTACCCCTCCGTCACGATAATAAGTTACAATAAATCGCCAGTGCTTAGCTGAGATTCACATACAACTCCACCATTCGCTCGAGCACTATGGACATTGGGAAATTCGTGACTTGACTCACAATCGCAATTTTTGTTTTTTAATCGCGATATATTTTTTAATCCCAATTTTTTTCATAACGATTTGCCAATATCTTGATAACTTGAAAAGTTCACGATATCGTAATCGAAAAAAAAAAGTTATCGCTATGTACAATATCATGTTATATCGCCCAAGATACAGAGCAGAGGCCTCAGCACATGTAGGACACTTGGTACCCATTCCTCTCCCCACCACCCCCCTCCCACCTTACCCCTGTCTTCCCCTACTTACCTGGGCATAGAGTGCAAAGGCCTCAGCACATGTAGGAAACTTCTTGGTGCTGTTTTCAAACTGTTCTCTAGGATTCCAAGGTACCCATTCCTCTCCCAACCACCCCCTCCCACCCTACCCCCATAGTCCCTACTTACCTGGGCATAGAGTGCAAAGGCCTCAGCACATGTAGGAAACTTCTTGGTGCTGTTTTCAAACTGTTCTCTAGGATTCCAAGGTACCCATTCCTCTCCCAACCACCCCCTCCCACCCTACCCCCATAGTCCCTACATACCTGGGCATAGAGTGCAAAGGCCTCAGCACATGTAGGAAACTTCTTGGTGCTGTTTTCAAACTGTTCTCTAGGATTCCAAGGTACCCATTCCTCTCCCAACCACCCCCTCCCACCCTACCCCCATAGTCCCTACTTACCTGGGCATAGAGTGCAAAGGCCTCAGCACATGTAGGAAACTTCTTGGTGCTGTTTCAAACTGTTCTCTAGGATTCCAAGGTACCCATTCCTCTCCCAACCACCCCCTCCCACCCTACCCCCATAGTCCCTACTTACCTGGGCATACAGTGCAAAGGCCTCAGCACATGTAGGAAACTTCTTGGTGCTATCTTCAAGCTGTTGCATTGCTGTTTGTAGCTGCATAGGACTCTGATGGACTAGTGCCTGTCTATATTTAGCATAGCTATATATACCGAGCATGTGCCAAGGCAAAGTCACTCTTGAGTTAGTTACACTTCTCAAAGTCCAGAGCTGCATCATCGATACGATCAAGAAGTAGATTCAGCTGAAGATGGACAGAAGAATTGACCGTTAATCATCTGGCCATAACAGACAGTTTATACTTCAGATGAACTGAACTGGGAAGCGAATTTCAGAACTAATTACTGCTCAGAAGAGATTTTGTCACATGGTATCACCGACAATGGTCTTTACTTACGGAGTAGGGCCAAAGTCGTGGTACAACCAAGCCCTTGAGAAGCCCAGCCAGGCCCAGGCTTTGACCAGACCTACAGGCCTATATAATCCTCTAGCTGAGCACAAAAGACCCTTTACTAATGAATAGATCTCAAATAGCTCTTATTGTTAACACAGACTTGACTAACACCTCAGCTGTCCTTGTTCACAACTGCAGCCATTATAATGATCTTGCCTGGGCTATAGGCCTTCCAGAACCCTAGGTTATGTTGATTGGCAGATACTGTATTATTACAGGATTGGACTCACAAAAGACAGATTAGGAGACCAGGTAGCCTAGGCCTGGCCAGGCTTCTTAAAGGCTTGGCTGTACCATGACTTTGGCCCTTTGTCCCAGCAGCAAATGAACACATTTCAACATATTCACATTACTATCAAGGTTGTAATGAAAGAATGAAGTCATATTACCTGTCCTCTATGATGATAGATATCAGCATTATCTGGGTCAATCCTAACTGCCGTAGCAAAGTCATTCATTGCATCGGTGGAGTTCCCTTCCTGCATATGCATGCTGCCACGTTTGATCAACGCATTGGCTCGCAACTAAACAGAGAAAACCAAACAAATATATTTCATGATTACATCAACTGATTTAATTTTGCCATGCACCGACGTGTGTATAGCACTGTATACTCGGTGCTTTTCAAGTGTCTGTGGAAAAACACTCCACATGCGCTTTGGGTGGAATTCGAACCCATGACCTCCTGCTTACTAGTGCAGACGTCTTAACCTATCGGTGCCGCGATATTTATAGATTGATTTATATAGATTTATATAGATTTATATACACAGAGAAACCAAACAAATTGATTTCATGAACACATCATCTACAATGTACATGCTAACATGTATGATCAGTGAGTTGGCTCTCATATACACAGAGAAACCAAACAAATTGATTTCATGAACACATCATCTACAATGTACATGCTAACATGTATGATCAGTGAGTTGGCTCTCATATACACATAGAAACCAAACAAATTGATTTCATGAACACATCATCTACAATGTACATGCTAACATGTATGATCAGTGAGTTGGCTCTCATATACACAGAGAAACCAAACAAATTGATTTCATGAACACATCATCTACAATGTACATGCTAACATGTATGATCAGTGAGTTGGCTCGCATATACACATAGAAACCAAACAAATTGATTTCATGAACACATCATCTACAATGTACATGCTAACATGTATGATCAATGAGTTGGCTCGCATATACACATAGAAACCAAACAAAGACATTTCTTGATAACATGATGTGCGTGCTACTACATATGACCAGCATGTTGACTCACAACTAAACAGAGAAAACCAAACAAAGATATTTCTTGATAACATGATGTGCGTGCTACTACATATGACCAGCATGTTGACTCACAACTAATCAGAGAAAAACCAAACAAATTGATGATGATATACATGTACCATATACTTTATCACAACAGAAATAGCTTTTCTGATATACTGGTGTTTTCTTCAACTGTCTGGTAAATGGTCATAATTTTTATCGACTTTGGCAAGGTGTTAGGAACCACTAACTCCACCCGGAACAATCTAAATTCTCACCCGCAAAAATTCTCGCCCTCACTATTTTTTACTCCAAGTCTCCTCCAAAACCTTTTAGAAAAACATTAACAACAGAAGCCAGCAGCACTAGTTTGATGTAACCTTTTTGTCTGACTGGGCTAATCTGACCCAATGTTAATCTGTCCACACAATGGAAAGGCTTAATTGGCAATTCAAAAGGTCTAAGCCTCCCACATGAACACTCTTTTGTCAATGGATTAGGAAGTTTCCCCCCCCCCCCCACCCCCCCGGAGGAAAAATATTTATTTTCTCATCTCAATTTCACAATCGTTCAGTACAGAAATATAAATAATACATATCCAAAAAATAAAGAGCTACTCTTCACAAAGCCTTGAAAATGTGTCCTATTTTGATAAAATTTAACACTATTACCATTTGTCATGAAATGAATTTCTAATACATAATATCGTTAATATCCTTCTTTATCTGCTCAAAGGATGGTTTACTTTCATTCATCTTCATTTTATAGATATGAAAACGACACATAAGAAGAATCAAATTAAGGGCACTCCAATTTCTATTCAGCACCCCAAAGAGAATACACATATTGTCGAAATTGATATTAATGTTCACTGTCTCTGTCACCCATATATTAACTCGATCCCAAAAGGAACGGGTAATCTTACATGTACAGAACAGATGAACTAGGGTCTCACTTTCGACTTGGCAAAAGGTACACAAATCACTATTCTTGATCTTAATTTTAGCCAGAAAGGAATTAACTCCCAAGATTCTATGGACAAGTGTAAGTAGTATAAGTGCATATGAAATCTGCAATTTTAATCGTGCAGTTAGTATGCTTGTTATTAGTGTAAATGCATATGAAGTCTGGTACCTGTATCAATAAAGTATGCTCGCACAGGGTAAGTGCAAAGTCTGGTAACCTTGTATCATTGTGCTAGTGTCGTTACATGTAAGTGCATATGAAGTCTGGTACCTTGTATCATTGTGCTAGTATGTCACATATTAGTATAAGTGCATATGGTTCTGCAATTGTATCACAGTTGCTTTCTCTTTTGCCTAGTTCCTTCTGCAGTGCATTTTATCAGCCAACATCATGCTCTGACCATGTCTAAAGTTTTCTAAAACACACTGCAGTTGCATCTGAAAACAAAAGATATAAAAAGCATAGCAACAATATTGCTTACATTACAACAATTCATAACTGCCCAAGACAGTTTAGACAATCTGACTGATGGACCAAAACTTAATCACATGGGGGTGTATTAACGGATGGTAAAGACATGGCTTATCTATTTAGCCTGACGCAACATGCATTTGAACCGATTAGAGGGAAGAAGATTGTTTTGTATCACGCTGACTCATGTTCTTTGAAAGTTTTGTGTATCCCTTTAAACATGAGTTTGCCCATTTCTGCTGGGTTTTATTAACCTTCCTACTACTACTAAGGGTCAAAATCAGTCAAATGTTGATATACTTCCCAAGGTGCACTTAAAATCAAACACTGTCAAACCTTACGGTAGTAAGTACATTTACAGGTTAAAATGAGCTCTACCATTTTTGACTGGTAAAAGTATTGTCTGGTATTGTTCAGGGTGGTCAAAATGACAGTAAAAACTAGTCAAAAATTCTACCCTGTGTACATTTAGTCAACAGTCAAAACAGGCAGTTGACTGGGTTTTGACCTCACAGCAACCTTCACTGAAGTGCATCAATAGTAGGAGGGTTAAACAACAAAGTCCAGTATTTTTTTTTACAATTTGAATTTGAAATTGATACAGGCATTTATGGAATAAAGTTTGACGCTTGGTCTTTACTGCAGTATAAAGACAGGTGTCTTACACCCCAGACAAGACAAGACAGGTTTCTACCATTCACAGACAAGACGGGTTCCTTACCATTCATAGACAAGACGGGTTCCACCATTCACAGACAAGACGGGTTCCTTACTATTCACAGACAAGACGTGGTTTCTACCATTCACAGACAAGACCGTTCCTTACCATTCACAGACAAGACAGGTGTCTTACCATTCACAGACAAGACGGGGTTACTTACCATTCACAGACAAGACAGGTATCTTACCATTCTATAGACAAGACAGGTGTCTTACCATTCATAGACAAGACAGGTGTCTTACCATTCACAGACAAGACAGGTGTCTTACCATTCACAGACAAGTGTGTCTAACCATTCACAGACAAGACATAAGTTGTACTATCCACAGACAAGACAGGTGTCTTACCAATCACAGACAAGACAGGTGTCTCACCATTCACAGACAAGACAGGTGTCTTACCATTCACAGACAAGAGTAGGTGTCTTACCATTCATAGACAATACAGGTTTCTTACCATTCACAGACAAGACAATACCATCTACAGGCAAGACAGGTTCCTTACCATTCATAGACAATACAGGTTTCTCTCTACCTTCTAAGCACTGCATCTTTGGTCCATGTTCCTACACGCCTTGGATCGCCGGAACAACGCTTTCACATAACGAGAATTAAGTTCCAAAGCTTTCATATACAGTCAGACACTACTTGGACCATAGTTTTTCTACATGAGGGACAAGAAACCAATTATGTACAAATCAGGAAATGTCAGTGAGAAGCTTTCTAATGTATCTAATGCAAAAAATTTGATGAACAATATTTGAATTTTGATTAACGGAATTTTGATGAAATACACTTGAATTTTGATTAGCAATATTTGAATTTTGATGAGCAATATTTGAATTTTGATTAGCAATATTTGAATTTTGATTAGCAATATTTGAATTTTGATTAGCAATATTTGAATTTTAATTAGCAATATTTGAATTTTGTGCAGCATTTTGCTTAAAGATGGACTTCAACGGAATATATTACAGTGTTTTGATGCTGTTAGGCTTACAAGAAGTGTGTAATGATTACTTCTATATGATTAAAATTCAAATAAAGTAATTTCTTAATGTAAAAAAAAATTCATTTTGATCAGCATTTCACTATCTAGAAAAGTCGGCTCGCAAAGCCCTAACTCATGAATAATTCATATCGAAGTTGTGACGCATAATCATGACTGGCATTCGCTGCTTATGCCCACATGTCATGAGTGTTCCCGCAAAGTGCATTAAAAAGCGATTTGCACTAAACGAACTCCCCAGTCGTACTCACTTGCCTTCTCTCGATATTTGACGCTTTCAAAGTTGGAACAGAGCCTTGTTTCAAACGATATTTGCATCCAAACCAAAACTTTCTTTCACTTGACTGAAGAATTCTACAGTCGCCTCGTAAAATGGGCTGAACAAATCAATGCACCATTTTGTCAACGTGCAAATCCTTTTCGCGGTATTATTCACTTAATCTCACCCACTCCTTGAAGCCGCCGGATTCCGCTGGAAATCGAAAAACTAACCTCTGATTCTTGGTGGCACTTTGTACATCCACCAGCAGCACATGTGCTAGGCATTATGCCGCCTTACACAAAATCGCCAAAACGGGAAAAATCATGTGTATCAGCTTCGAAAGTAAAATCCCCATTGCCAAACACAAAAGACAAAACGGCTTCCTTTATTTATGCCCCAGATAGTACGCCACACTTACGCTGGTTTACGTGGGCCGCTGGTATTTCACCGCTCATTTCGTATTGTATTTCTATGGGCCTTGCTGGGAACCATGAAAGGCTAAGAGCCAACTCAAGTAGAAAACCACTCGCTCAGAAATCTAAGAAGGGGGCTATTTTTATAATCAAATTAAACAAAATAACGGGAATAAAACCATCAGATTGATAATGAAATACAACTCAAACACAACATAAACAAGACCTAGGAGACGATTTAGTGTATGAGCTCGTTGAAGTCCATCTGTACAATATATAAAATCATTCACCGATATTGAAAAATACTCCAAATTGAAGTTTTACAAGCAACCAACAATTATGATTACAATCACCACAAGGGGACAGGATGTTTTCTAGCTATAAAAATTTGGTCAAATATTTCATTTTTAACTAAACTACAAATTAGTTCTTTCTTTTCATGGAAATTTTGATTTTAAGATTAAAACAAAATTGCCTTGGAATCAACCGGTGAAAGTTAAAAATACGAGTAATGGACATTATGTGCCCATATATAAATTTAGATTGATGAAATTTTATGTCAAGGCACCCACTTGATTTGATTTCTTCTACACTGATGTAATTTATACTTCAATGCACTGTATACATGTACATGTACTCAGTGCCTCAGTGTTTCAGAAAAAATGCACAGGCGACTGGGTGTGGATTTGGAACACATCACTGGGCTAGGAACTCACATATAGCAGCAGGAACCAATATATGTACAGGTGACTCGGGTGGGATTTGAACACATGACTGGCCAAGAACTCCTACATAGCAGCAGGAACCACTATATGTACAGGTGACTCGGGTGGATTTGAACACATGACTGGCCGCTGTGAATCCTACATAGCAGCAGGAACCACTATATGTACAGGTGACTGGTGGGATTTGAACACATGACTGGTCGGGCTAGAATCCTACATAGCAGCAGGAACCACTATATGTACAGGTGACTGGTGGGATTTGAACACATGACTGGCTGGCTAGAATCCTACATGTAGCAGCAGGAACCACTATATGTACAGGTGACTCGGTGGATTTGGAACACATGACTGGTCCGGCTAGAATCCTACATAGCAGCAGGAACCACTATATGTACAGGTGACTCGGTGGATTTGAACACATGACTGGTCAAGAATCCTACATAGCAGCAGGAACCACTATATGTACAGGTGACTGGTGGGATTTGAACACATGACTGGTCAAGCTAGAATCCTACAGCAGCAGGAACCACTATATGTACAGGTGACCGGTGTGGATTGGAACACATGACTGGCCGGCTAGAATCCTACATAGCAGCAGGAACCACTACATGTACAGGTGACTCGGGTGGATTTGAACACATGACTGGCCGGGCTAGAACTCTACATAGCAGCAGGAACCACTACATGTACAGGTGACTCGGGTGGGATTTGAACACATGACTGGTCGCTAGAATCCCACATAGCAGCAGGAACCACGATATGTACAGGTGACTGGTGGACGGAACACATGACTGGCCGGCTAGAATCATATAGCAGCAGGAACCACTATATGTACAGGTGACTCGGTGGATTTGAACACATGACTGGCCGGGCTAGAACTTACATAGCAGCAGGAACCACTCATATGTACAGGTGACTGTGGGATTTGAACACATGACTGGTCACTAGAATCCTACATAGCAGCAGGAACCACACTATATGTACAGGTGTGACTCGGTGGGATTTGAACACATGACTGGTCAGGCTAGAATCCTACATAGCAGCAGTGTGAACCACTATATGTACAGGTGACTCGGTGGGATTTGAACACATGACTGGCCGGCTAGGAATCCTAAGCATAGCAGCAGTGAACCACGATATGTACAGGTGACTCGGTGGATTTGGAACACATGACTGGTCAAGAAGCTAGAATCCTAGCAGCAGCAGCAGTGAACCACTATATGGTACAGGTGACTGTGTGGATTTGAACACATGACTGGTCGTTAGGAATCCTACATAGCAGCAGGAACCACTATATGTACAGGTGACTCGGTGGGATTTGAACACATGACTGGCCGGCCAGAATCCTACATAGCAGCAGGAACCACTATATGTACAGGTGACTCGGGAAGTGGATTGAACACATGACTGGCTCAAGGAATCTTACATAGCAGCAGGAACCACTATGTACAGGTGACTCAAGGTGAGATTTGAACACATGACTGGTCACTAGAATCACATATAGCAGCAGGAACCACTATATGTACAGGTGACTCGGGTGATTTGAACACATGACTGGTCAAGCTAGAATCCTACATAGCAGCAGGAACCACTACATGTACAGGTGACTCGGTGGGATTTGAACACATGACTGTCAAGCAGAATCCTACATAGCAGCAGGAACCACTATATGTACAGGTGGTGACTGTGGATTTGGAACACATGACTGGCTTTGAATCCTACATAGCAGCAGGAACCACTATATGTACAGGTGACTCGGGTGGACGGAACACATGACTGGCCGGCTAGAATCCTACATAGCAGCAGGAACCAACATATGTAAGCAGGTGACTCGTGGATTTGAACACATGACCGGCTGGTCATTAGAATCCTACATAGCAGCAGGAACCACTATATGTACAGGTGACTCGGTGATCGGAACACATGACGGCCGCTAGAATCCCACATAGCAGCAGGAACCACTATTTGTACAGGTGACCCGACTGGGATTTTGGAAACACATGACTGGCCGGGCTAGAATCCTTACATAGCAGCAGGAACCACTATATGTACAGGTGACTCGGATTTGGAACACATGATCACGGCCGCTAGAATCCTACATAGCAGCAGGAACCACTATATGTACAGGTGACTCGGTGGATTTGAACACATGACTCATCGCTAGAACTTATAGCAGCAGGAACCACAAAATGTACAGGTGACCCGGTGGATTGGAAACACATGACTGGTCGCAGAAACTTACATAGCAGCAGGAACCACTATATGTACAGGTGACCTGTGGGATTTGAACACATGACTGGTCGGGCTAGAACTTGCCACATACAGTACTGATCGAAATTAAGTGACTAATCTGTCGCTAACGCTGCTCGATTTAACGCGCGGTTGCTAAGCATTTCATTTATTAATTGTTAATTCCATGGGAGCCTTCCCAACGCGTAGCTTAATCGCTGTAGCGAACGCGGTAGCGAACGCTGTTAGGCTAACGCGGTAGCTAACGCTGGCTAAAGATCATAGTAGCCGGAGTATAGGAGAATACAACGGAGACCAAAGTGATCACGATCTGGGGACAGCAATCAGAAGGCCTGCTGCTTTGGATATCTATTGACTGCTGTAATCACTTTCAAACTTAAAATTTCAAGAGATATTTAAAGCTCTGGCCAAAGTATAATAATTTTTATTCATAAATCAAGTGGATTACGCCAGTATTTCAAGGCGAATAACAATGAAATAAATATGTTGAAGATAATGAAGTCGTAACATGTATAAAAGAGATTTCTTATAACCAGCTAAAATGATGCCAGCTAATTAATAGATTCTTTAGTCGGCGCACAGAGAGATTTCTTCACTAGGCTACAAAGACTCAGTCATGCACAAAGGGCTAGTAAAGTCGGCGCCACAAAGGACAAAAAGTATTTATTAAAGTCACACACATTGAGAGTTAGCCTATGTCGGCCATAAAAGATATTATTATTTTAGCTGACTATTCCATGGGGAGCCTTCTCCTAACGCTGCTAACCCTAACGCCTAACGTTGCTAACTCCTAACGCCTTAACGCTACTAACCCTAACGCCTAGCGCAGTTAACCCCTAACGCCAGCTGCTGCTAACCCTAACGCCAAGCTGCTAACCCAATGCTAAAGATCATAGTAGCCGGAGTATAGGAGAATACAACGGAGACCAAAGTGATCACGATCTGGGGACAGCAACAATCAGAAATGCTTTCTTGCTGATATTCATTGGACTCGGAAATACTTTCAAAACTTAAAATGTCAAGAGATATTTAAGCTCTGGCCAAAGTATACAAAATGAGACTGCTACTATCGATGTAATAATTTCTTTTCTCATAATTCTTATTCATAAATCAAGGGATTACGCCTGGTATTTCGGGCGAACAATGAAATAAATATGTTGAAGATAATGAAGTCGGCGTGATGCATTTCTTATAACCAGCTAAATGATGTTGGCGAATTAATACATTCTTTTAGTCGGCGCATAAAGAGAAACTAAGTCGGCTCCACAAAGAGATTTCTTGTTACTAGGCTACAAAGACTCAGTCGGCATGCATAAAGGGCTAGTAAAGTCGGCGCCACAAAGGACAAAAGTATTTATTAAAGTCAGCTACACATTGAGAGTTAGGGCCTATGTCAAGTATAAAGATATTATTTTAGTTGACTACAATGAGAATTAAGACTACAGTACACAAAGGGTTAGAGACATTTACCCACAGATTTATAACCACTGACATGTTGTGGCTTTCACAGTGCAGTACATAAAATGTACTTAACGCAATATCGTGATAAGCTGAACGACAAAGACAGAGATTACGCGAGATCACTACCTCATGGTCTGGTAGTAAAACATTAAAATGTACTGAACGCAATATCGCGATAAGCTGAACGCTGTTAAAGACGGAGATTACGCGAGTCCGTGAGATCACTGGTTTTGGTCTGAGCCAGTGGATGACGTCGACCGGCCGATTTGTCAATCTGTTGTCGTATGCCGATCGTGTACAACGAGCTAGTATCAGAAAACAAAGGTTTCTTGAAGTCGGCTGTACAAAGAAAACAACCTGCAGCAATTGGGTTTATATTTCAGCTACAAAGACATTTAATTTGGCAAACAAAAAGAACAAGATAACTTACATAGCGTCTATCTAATTTATTTATTTATATTTATTTATATTTATTTACATTTACATCTATTTACATTTACATTATTTTACATTTATCTATTTACATTTACATTATTTTACATTTATCTATTTACATTTACATTTATTTATTTATATTACATTCTTTTTATATTTTTAATATTTTTCTGAAAAAAAACATTCAAATCAGTTTGCAGCATGGGTCGATGGTTGATATGGGTCGATTTAGATTTTTTTTTTCAGGTTTAATTTTACAGATTGATTCGATTGATTCAATTGAAGACGACACATCTATGAATTAGTAATTAATTAAAGACTTGTGAACTTTTAGATTTATAGGACGACATTCTTTATATTTTAAAAACATTTCTGAAAACCTATTTGAATCTGTTTGCAGTAATGTGCAGATAACGGCCTTGTGTAGAATTGATCAAAAATCAACACTATAGGACTATACCGCTCGATTTTTATTTTGGGTTTCTAGGACTACTTTTTACAGATGGATTAAATTGAAGACGATGAATCCATTGATGACTTATTCATTTAATACCTGTGAAATTGTCAGATTTTTAGGACTACTGTTCATATTTTTTTATATTTTAGTGAAATCTCCGTCGAATCATTTTGTGGGATGTAGTTACCTAGTTTGAAGATGCACATACGACTGTGCAAAAGTGAATCAACACTTTGGGTCGATTTGGATTTTGGGTTTCTAGGGCTCCATTTTACGGATTGATTCGATTAAATTCGGCGAAGCTTTTCGATAAATTAATTTAGAATTTGTGTAATTTAAGATTTATAGGACGTCCCTTTATATTTTAATATTTTACCAAAAACAGCGGAAAAATCAATTCCAGTACTACTAGTTAATTAATTGACTTTTGATGGCCTCCTCTACTAAATTAATGCAAGAAAAGACAATACATTTATAAACAAGTAATTAATTAAATATTCAGATTGATAGGACGACATTTTATATTTTTAATACTTTTCTGAAAACCTATTCAAATCAGTTTGCATTAGTATAACAAAGCGGATAATAACGCCCTAAATATTTTTTAATCAACACTATACCGGGGTCGAATTTGAGTTTGGGTTTCTCAGGGCTACTTTACGATTAATTCAAGTGAAGACGATGAATCTATGAATAAGTAATTAATATAATACCTGTGAAATTGTCCGATTTATATAAGGGCTACTGTTTAATATTTTAGAGAAACCTCCGCTCGAATCAGTTTGTGGGATGTAGGTATTATTTGAAGATGCGCACATTACGATTGTGCCAGATTCCGTGAAAACGCTTCAGGTCGATTTGGATTTTGGGTTTCTTAAGGCTCCATTTTACGGATTGATTCCATTAAAAGCGATGGAAGTTATTAATTAGTAATTAATTTAATACTTATGAAACTTTCAGGTACATAGGACTAATAATTTATATTTTTAATATTTTACCGAAAAACAACTTCAGTAAGTTTGTGTAATAATAGCGGTGCAGCTACGACTGAGCATATAATCTACATACGGCCATGTCAATTTGAATTTCGGTTTCTGAGGATTTCCACTACTAGATTGATGGAGGCGAGACAATGCATAGATGAACAAATAATTGATTAAATACGGTGTAACTTTCTATATTTATAGGACGACGCTTTATATTTTTAATACTTATAAAAACATTCGAACTGCTTGTAGTAGTTAACGATTTCGTATACATATACATGTACAATATATATGACTACATGCTGAGCCGTTGCACGTATTATGTTTAGGTAGTTGTCCGTCCTGGCCTAGCCTATCTCGTAAGCAGCTACAGCACAATGTGTATTACAAAACGTTGTACTAACTCCATATGCCAAGTTGGGGCCTAATAGTGTATCACATTGTATGTGAAGGCGATTTCGCTTGCCACGCCGCCCGCCAAATTGTGTACCTATCGCACATAAACGCCAGTGATATGACTCCTTGAATGCACAACAGATGGATCCAAAAAATCTGTGGCCAGCCGAGGTGTGTAGTGTAGCATGCAGCCAAAGACAGCCATATATATATATGACTCTGGTGGTAGTAGCAGTGCTGCATAGGCTGGTGATGTGCTTGTACATGCACATAGTATTAGTACATGTACATTGTACATAGTAATCTCCACTGTACATCTACACTATACTACTACTGTACATGTATACGAAATACGCAAACGTTAGAAGAAGGCGAAGGCTAGGGCTAGGGTTAGGTTAGGCTAGGCTAGCTTAGGGCTAGGGTTAGCTAGGGCTAGGGTTAGGGTTAGCTAGGGTTAGCCTAGGGTTAGGGTTAGGCTAGTGGTTAGGTTACAAGTCTAACTGCATATTACTGTTAGGCTACGTGCATGCAATGAAAACAAAGCCTATGTGTACCATTTTGACAATACATAAACATGAAATGTAGGAATAAAAAGGAATAAAAAAAAAAAAATAGATCTGGTTTGTCTCATGGTGATATTTATTACAGTTAAAAATATCCTCCCAGTTTTCTCCTAAGAATATGTACATTCCACAAGTATTTTGTTAATTACTTGTTTATCAGATATTGCTGCTTTACGCCTCAGTCAGATACTCACGTAACGCCTATAGCTGCACAACCACGTTATTACACAAACTGGCTGCAAGTTGTTTTTCAGTAAAATATTAAAAATATAAACGATCGTCCTATAAAGTATTAAATTAATTACTCATTCATAGATTCATTGTCTTAAATCATTCTGTAAAAAGTTGCCATGAGAAACCAAACCCAAATCAAATTTATTAATTTTACATAAGGCCGTCACATTCATACTACTGCAAACTGACTCGAATGGGTTTTTCAGAAAAGTATTAAAAATGTAAAATGTCGCCCAGTCAACATGGAAAATTTCACAAGTATTAAATTAATTACTTGTTAATAGCTGCATCGCTTTTAATCGAATCAGAAACCCAAAGTGTTATATGCACATATTCAAACATAACTACTGCATGCCACAAACTGATTCAACAGACGCCCTATAAATCTTAACATTTCATAAGTATTATATTAATAACGCATTAATGGGTCGTCGCTTTAATTGAATCAATCCAGAAATGAAACCCTCAGTATTGTAAAATACAAATCAACCTAAATTAGCGTGATTTTGAGTACTCTTACACAGCCACACACATTCATACCACTACATGCCACAAACTGATTCGAACGGGTTTTTGCTGAATTATTAAAAATATAAACAGGCGTCTATAAGTGTGAAAAATTACATAAGTATTAAATTAATTACTCGTTCATAGCTTCATCGCATTTAATCGAATCAATCCAAAATGGAGCCCTAGGAACCCAAAAACCCAATCGACCCAAAGTGTCGACGACGCACAGTCGTATGTGCATCTTCAAACCAGGTAACTACATCCCACAAAATGATTCGAACGAGATTTCACTTAAAAATATAAAAATATAAACAGTAGTAACTAAATCTGACAATTTCACAGGTATTAAATTAATTACTCAACAATGGATTCATGCTGCCTTCAATTTAATCCATCTGTAAAAAGTAGCCCTGAAAATAAAAATCACCCATAGTGTTGATTTTTGATGAATTCTACACAAGGTCGTTATCCCATTACTGCAAACTGATTCAAATAGGTTTTCAGAAATGTTTTAAAATATAAAATGTCGCCCTATAAATCAAAAAGTTCACCAGTCTTTAATTAATTACTAATTCATAGATTTGTCGTCTTCAATTGAATCAATCGATAAAATTAAACCTGAAAAAAAAATCTAAATCGACCCATATCAACCATCGACCCATGCTGCAAACTGATTTGAATGTTTTTTTTCAGAAAAATATTAAAAATATAAAAAGTCGTCTTATCAATATGAACATTTCACAAGTATTTAATTAATTACTTGTTTATAAATGCATTGCCCTTTCTTGCATTAATCTGGTTGGAGGAGCGCTAGAAACCAAAATCTAAATTTACCCAAGTGTTGATTTTACGCCCAGTCAGATAATTTCGTGGTACATATAGTAGCTGCACCACTAATTCACAAACTGACTGGAAGTTGTTTTTGTTGGTAAAATATTAAAATACAAAACGGTCTGGCCCCACGCATGACGAAAATTTCACAAGTATTAAATTAAAACTTACCTTTTGTTGAGCGCATTTCAGTTTTTACAGTTAAAATATCCTCCCAGCTTTCCACTGAATGCAAACAGGGTAACTCATCCATGTCAAATACAGCAGGTCCATCATCAACTTGGCCGGGTACTAACATTTATTAACATTTGCCCAAGTTCAAGAAATTGAACATTACGGCCACCCTTGGATACAGACTTCATTTTGAAATTATTTTGTTTGTTTGTTTGTTGTTTTCAGAGATTAATATTAGCTCTGGTAAGAAATTATTAAATGGGGAGACATTGTTGCCTGTTTAAATTGGATCCAGGCACATCGTGGTCGCCGAACAACAAACAAAAATAAAGTCTGTTTCGATCCTCTCGGTAGCTATTTGAGAACGCCTATTATTGATCTTCCACATTTATCAAAATGGTAAAGCAGACTGCCGACTCATCAGCCAAGGGAAAATGACGCTTATTGTCTCAACAGTAACTGAATAAACTTGAAGTAAATAAAGCGTTATTAACAATGTAAAACAAAATTATAAAACGTGTTAAATCAAATGAAATGTTAAAACATGCTATAGCTCAATTAACAATATTTACCAAATTAGCAACAACAGCATGTGCGTAGATAGTTATTAGAATTATCATGTTGTTATTCTAGCATAAGGATTTTAGAATTCAAAAATAAGAGGTATAAAATTGTTAATTCAAAATGATGAAGGTATTAATATTCCTGAATTAAGAGTAGAAATATGAGAAGGATATTGTCTTGTCAGTATGATTTGGAAGCTTTGCATGGAATGCATGGTGATGGATAATGACTAAATTGCTGGTTACACCATGTGAAATAATATCTTCTGTGAAGATGTAGGCTCATGTGTAGTTCTGATAAGAACCGATTGTGGTGAGTCCAGAAGTCGGATGAAGTACACTGCTCAAGCATTAACGGTTCTTATACAAAACCACACTTATTCAAATACACCATACTCACCTAACGTACCGTAGTTTCGAGGTCCTCATATTTAGGGATTTTGCCTCAACAAAATTAATTATTACTGTTAATTGTGAAATGTCACTGTTAGTAAGTAAACAAAAAATAAATAAATATACATAACAGCAAAAGAAACGTCACCCCTAAAAATATTTATTATTTTCATTTTATAATTAATATAATTTGTTTAATGAAGAATATTATGAGCATGGAGTGTAACACTTAACACAATGTATAAATTTGGTTGACCTCAAAATTCATCATGCATGACATTAGAGGACACATAAGCTAAACACGTTCTCAGACTTATCAAAATTTAGGGGTGACGCTTTCTTTGTTGTTATATATATAAATAAAAATAACAACAATAAAAATAATTTAAAAATTAAAAATAAATAAATAAATAATTTATAAAATATATTAAATTAATTAATTAATAAATATATGTAAATAAATAAAATAAATAAATAAATAAATATAAATAAATATATAAATAAATCAATGTAAATGTAAATAAATAAATGAAATGGAAATAAATAAATGGAAATGGAAATAATAAATTAATTATGACTGTTAATTGTGAATGTCACTGTTAATAAGTAAAAATAAATAAATAAATATAAATAAAAATAATAATAATAAAAAAATAATAAAAATTAAAAAAATATAAAAATAAATAATATAAAAAAATGAAATAATGAAATAAATAAATAAATAAAATAATAAATAAAATAAATAAATAACAAAATAATTATAAAAAAAAATTTAATAATAAATATATATAAATAAATAAATATAAATAAATAAATATAAATAAATATAAATAAATAAATAAATAAATGTAAATAAATGTAAATGTAAATAGATAAATGTAAATGTAAATGTAAATGTAAATAAATAAATGTAAATGTAAATAAATATAAATAAATAAATTAGATAGCCGCTATGTAAGTTATCTTGTTCTTTTAAGCAAATTAAATGTCTTTGTAGAATGAAATATAAACCCGATTGCTGCAGGTTGTTTTCTTTGTACAGCACGACTTAAAGAAACCTTTGTTTTCTGATAGCTCGCCAGGCCACGATCGGCATACGACAACAGATTGACAAATCGGGTCGGGTCGACGGCCATCCGCAGCCTCCAGACCAAACCCAGTGATCTCATGGACTCTCTGTACAATCTCGGTCTTTAACGTTGCTCAGCTTATCGCGATATTGCAAGTAAGTACATTTTCATGTTTTACACCAGCAGCAACATGTCAGTGGTTATAAATCTAGGAGTAAATGTCTCAACCCTTTGTATACTGTAGTCTTAATTTCATTGTAGTCAACTAAAATAATATCTTTGTACGCCGATTATAGGCCCTAACTCTCAATGTGTAGTTGACTTTAATAAATACTGTTGTCCTTGTGAGCACCGACTTTACTAGCCCTTTGTACGCCGACTGAGTCTTTGTAGCCTAGTAACAAGAAATCTCTTTGTGGGCCGACTTAGTTTCTCTTTGTGCGCCGACAGAAATAATCTGTTAATTCGCTGACATCATTTTAGCTGGTTATAAGAAATCTCTTTGTATGCCGACTTCATTATCTTCAACATATTTATTTCATTGTTCGCCTTGAAATACTGAGCGTAATCCCTTGATTTATGAATAAGAATTATGAGAAAAGAAATTATTACATCGATAGTAGCAGTCTCATTTTATTATACTTTGGGCCAGAGCTTTAATATCTCTTGAAATTTTAAGTTTCAAAGTATTTTGTGTCCAATGAATATCCAAACGGCGCCACGGTTGCTGTCCCCAGATCGTGATTACTTTGGTCTCCGCTGTATTCTCCCATACCTCGCTACTATGGATCTTTATTATGTCATAATCTGTCGCTAACGCTGCTAGGCGCGTTAGGGAAGGCTCCCCATGGAAGAGTCAACTAAAATAATATCTTTGCACGCAGACATAGGCCCTAATCTCAATGTAGCTGACTTTAATAAACACTTTTGTCCTTGTAGAGCAATCGACTTTACTAGCCCTTTGTACGCCGACTGAGTCTTTGTAGCCTAGTAACAAGAAATCTCTTTGTGGGCCGACTTAGTTTCTCTTTGTATACCGACTTAAAAGAATCTATTAATTCGCTGACATCATTTTAGCTGGTGATAAGAAATCTCTTTGTACCGACTTCATTATCTTCAACATATTTATTTCATTGTTCGCCTTTGAAATACTGGAGCGAATCTCTTGATTTATGAATAAGAATTATTATACTTTGGCCAGAGCTTTAAATATCTCTTGAAATTTTAAGTTTCAAAGTATTTCCAAGTCCAATGAATATCCAAAACGGCGCCACGGTTGCTGTCCCCAGATCGTGATCACTTTGGTCTCCGCTGTATTCGGCTAGTATACTGCTACTATGATCTCTTAATGCTCGCTAACGCTAGGGTAACGCGTTAGCAAGTAGGGAAGGCCTCCCATGGAATTAACAATTTATAAATGAAATACTTAACGCTGTAAATCGAACGCTGCTAGCTGCAACGCGCTAGTCACACTCACCTCGATCAGTACTGTAGCAGCAGGAACCACTATATGCACAGGTGACTCCGGTGGGATTTGAACACATGACTGGTCAAGTTAGAATCCTCACATAGCAGCAGGAACCACTATATGTACAGGTGACTCGGGTGGATTTGAACACATGACTGTCACAGAACCTACATATGTGCAGGAACCACGATATGTACAGGTGACTCGGTGGGATTTGAACACATGACTCACGGCTAGAATCCTACATAGCAGCAGGAACCACGATATGTACAGGTGACTCGGGTGGGATTTGAACACATGACTGGTCAAGCTAGAATCCTACATAGCAGCAGGAACCACTATATGTACAGGTGACTCGGGTGGGACGAACATGACTCATCACAATAGAATCCTACAGAGGTAGCAGGAACCACTATATGTACAGGTGACTGGGTGGATTTGGAACACATGACTGGTCAGAATCCTACATAGCAGCAGGAACCACTATATGTGAGTGTGACTCAGGTGAGATTTGGAACACATGACTGGTCGGCTAGAATCCTACATAGCAGCAGGAAACCACTACATGTAGTACAGGTGACTGGTGGGATTTGAACACATGATCACTGGGCTAGAATCCTACATAGCAGCAGGAACCACTATATGTACAGGTGACTCGGTGGGATTTGGAACACATGACTGGTCGGCTAGAATCCTACATAGCAGCAGGAACCACTACATGTACAGGTGACTCGGGTGGATTTGGAAACATGACTGGTCAATAAGAACTTACATATAGCAGCAGGAACTACTACATGTACAGGGTGACTCGGTGGGATTTGAACACATGACTGGTCTAGAATCCTACATAGCAGCAGGAACCACTATATGTACAGGTGACTCGGTGGGATTTGAACACATGACTGGTCGGCTAGAATCCTACATAGCAGCAGGAACCACTATATGTACAGGTGACTGGGTGGATTTGGAACACATGACTGGTGAAGTTAGAATCCCACATAGCAGCAGGACCACTATATGTACAGGTGACTCTGTGGATTTGAACACATGACTGGTCATTAGAATCCTACATAGCAGGAACCAGGAACCACTATGTACATATGGGTGACTCGGTGGGATTTGAACACATGACTGCTCAAGAATCTTACATAGCAGCAGGAACCACTATATGTACAGGTGACTCGTGGTGGATTTGAACACATGACTGGCTGCTAGAATCTTACATAGCAGCAGAACCACTATATGTACAGGTGACTGGTGGATTTGAAACACATGACTGGCCGGCTAGAATCCCAATAGCAGCAGGAACCACTATGTACAGGCGTTGCAGACTCGGGTGGGATTTGGAAACACATGACTGGTCAAGAATCCTACATAGCAGCAGGAACCACTATATGTACAGGTGACTCGGTGGGATTTGAACACATGACTGGTCGGGTTAGAATCCTACATAGCAGCAGCAGGAACCACTATATGTACAGGTGACTCGGTGGACGGAACACATGACTGGCCGGCTAGAATCCTACATAGCAGCAGGAACCACTATATGTACAGGTGACTCGGGTGGATTTGAACACATGACTGGTCCGGCTAGAACTCCTACATAGCAGCAGGAACCACTATATGTACAGGTGACTCGGTGGATTTGAACACATGACTGGTCGGCTAGAATCCTACATAGCAGCAGGAACCACTATATGTACAGGTGACTCGGTGGATTTGAACACATGACACGGTCAGAATCCTACATAGCAGCAGGAACCACTATATGTACAGGTGACTCGGTGGATTTGGAACACATGATCATCGGGTTAGAATCCTACATAGCAGCAGGAACCACTATATGTACAGGTGACCCGGTGGGATCTTGAACACATGATCACGGGTTAGAATCCTATAGCAGCAGGAACCACTATATGTACAGGTGACTCGGTGGATTTGAACACATGACTGGTCAAGCCAGAACTTACATAGCAGCAGGAACCACTATATGTACAGGTGACTCGGTGGATTTGAACACATGACTGGCCGGCTAGAATCTTACATAGCAGCAGGAACCACTATATGTACAGGTGACTCGGGTGGGATTTGAACACATGACTTGCCGCTAGAATCCTACATAGCAGCAGGAACCACGATATGTACAGGTGACTCGGTGGATTTGAACACATGACTGGTCGGGCTAGAATCCTACATAGCAGCAGGAACCACGATATGTACAGGTGACTCGGTGATTTGAACACATGACTGGTCAAGAATCCTTACATAGCAGCAGGAACCACTATATGTACAGGTGACTGGTGGGATTTGAACACATGACTGGCCGGGTTAGAATCCTACATAGCAGCAGGAACCACTATATGTACAGGTGACTCGGTGGGATTTGAACACATGACTGGTCAAGAATCCTACATAGCAGCAGGAACCACTATATGTACAGGTGACTCGGTGGATTTGAACACATGACTGGCCGGGTTAGAATCCTACATAGCAGCAGGAACCACCATATGTACAGGTGACTGGTGGATTTGAACACATGACTGGCTTGCTAGAATCCTACATAGCAGCAGGAACCACTATATGTACAGGTGACTCGGTGGATTTGGAACACATGACTGGTCGGCTAGAATCCTACATAGCAGCAGGAACCACTATATGTACAGGTGACTCGGTGGGATTTGAACACATGACTGGTCACTTGCTAACCGGCATATCATATATATAGGAAACCACTATATGTACAGGTGACTGTGGGATTTGAAACACATGACTGGTCACGGGAATCCTACATAGCAGCAGGAACCACTATATGTACAGGTGACTCGGTGGATTTGAACACATGACTGGTCCGCTAGAATCCTACATAGCAGCAGGAACCACTATATGTACAGGTGACTGGGTGGGACGGAACACATGACTTGGCCGGCTAGAATCCTCTGCTATAAAAAGCAGCAGGAACCACGATATGTACAGGTGACTCGGTGACGGAACACATGACTGACGGGTCTAGAATCCTACATAGCAGCAGGAACCACCATATGTACAGGTGACCTGGTGGGATTTGAAACACATGACTGCTTTTGCTAGAATCCTACATAGCAGCAGGAACCACTACATGTACAGGTGACTCGGTGGGATTTGAACACATGACTGGTCGGTTAGAATCCTACATAGCAGCAGGAACCACTATAAGGCACAGGTGACTCGGGAGATTTGAAACACATGACTGGTCATTAGAATCCTACATAGCAGCAGGAACCACTATATATGTACAGGTGACTCGGTGAGATTTGAACACATGACTGGTCAAGTTAGAATCCTACATAGCAGCAGGAACCACTATCATGTACAGGTGACTCGGTGGATTGAACACATGACTGGTCGACAGAATCCTACATAGCAGCAGGAACCACTATATGTACAGGTGACTGGTGGGATTTGGAACACATGACTGGTCACAGAATCCTACATACAGCAGGAACCACTATATGTACAGGTGACTGGTGGGATTTGAACACATGACTGGTCGGCTAAGAATCCTACATAGCAGCAGGAACCACTATATGTACAGGTGACTCGGTGGGATTTGAACACATGACTGGCTGGCTAGAACTCCTACATAGCAGCAGGAACCACTATATGTACAGGTGACTCGGTGGGATTTGAACACATGACTGGCCGGCTAGAATCCTACATAGCAGCAGGAACCACTATATGTACAGGTGACTGGTGGGATTTGAACACATGACTGGCCGCCAGAATCCTACATAGCAGCAGGAACCCCGATATGTACAGGTGACTCGGTGGGATTTGAACACATGATCAATGGGCTAGAATCCTACATAGCAGCAGGAACCACTATATGTACAGGTGACTCGGTGGGATTTGAAACACATGACTGGTCGCTAGAATCCTACATAGCAGCAGGAACCACTATATGTACAGGTGACCTGGGTGGGATTTGAACACATGACTGGTCATGAATCCTACATAGCAGCAGGAACCACTATATGTACAGGTGACTCGTGGGATTTGAAATAATGACTGGCCATAGAATCCTACATAGCAGCAGGAACCACTATATGTACACAGGTGACTCGGTGGGATTGAACACATGACTGGTCAAGGAATCCTTACAGCAGCAGGAACCATGTACAGGTGACTGGTGGGATTTGAACACATGGCTGCTAGAATCCTACATAGCAGCAGTTCACTATATGTACAGGTGACTCGGGTGGGATTTGAATACACATGACTGTCACTAGAATCTTACATAGCAGCAGGAACCACTATATGTACAGGTGACTCGGGTGGATTTGGACACATGACTGGCCGGCTAGAATCCTACATAGCAGCAGGAACCACTATATGTACAGGTGACTCGGGTGGATTTGAACACATGACTGGTCAAGCAGAATCCTACATAGCAGCAGGAACCACTATATGTACAGGTGACTGGGTGGGATTTGAACACATGACTGGCCGGCAAGAATCCTACATAGCAGCAGGAACCACTATATGTACAGGTGACTCGGTGGACGGAACACATGACTGGCCGGGCTAGAATCTACATAGCAGCAGGAACCACTATATGTACAGGTGACTCGGGTGGATTTGAACACATGACCGGGCCATTAGAATCTTATAGCAGCAGGAACCACTATATGTACAGGTGACTCTCGTGTGATTTGAACACATGACTGGCCGGCTAGAATCCTTACATAGCAGCAGGAACCACTATATGTACAGGTGACTGGTGGGATTGAACGGTGTATAGCAACCAAGACCACTATATGTACGCACACATGACTGGCTGGCTAGAATCCTACATAGCAGCAGGAACCACGATATGTACAGGTGACTCGGTGGATTGGAACACATGACTGGTCGGGCTAGAATCCTACATAGCAGCAGGAACCACGATATGTACAGGTGACTCGGTGGGATTTGAACACATGACTGGCTGGCTAGAATCACATAGCAGCAGGAACCACTATATGTACAGGTGACTGGTGGGATTTGAACACATGACTGGCTAGAATCCTACATAGCAGCAGGAACCACTATATGTACAGGTGACTGGGTGGATTTGGAACACATGACTGGTCGGGCTAGAATCCTACATAGCAGCAGGAACCACGATATGTACAGGTGACTGGTGGATTTGAACACATGACTGGTCAGCTAGAATCCTACATAGCAGCAGGAACCACTATATGTACAGGTGACTCGGTGGATTTGAACACATGACTGGTCAAGCAGAATCCTACATAGCAGGAACCACTATATGTACAGGTGACTGGTGGGATTTGAACACATGACTGGCTTCGCTAGAATCCCATATAGCAGCAGGAACCACTATATGTACAGGTGACTGGTGGATTTGAACACATGACTGACTGGTCGGCTAGAATCCTACATAGCAGCAGGAACCACTATATGTACAGGTGACTCGGGTGGGATTTGAACACATGACTGGTCAAGAATCCTACATAGCAGCAGGAACCACTGCAGGTGACTCGGTGGACGGCCACCAAGAACCCTACAAAGGCAGCAGGAACCACTATATGTACAGGTGACCGGGTGGACGGGTCATGACTGGTCGGCCAGAACTTACATAGCAGCAGGAACCACTATATGTACAGGTGACTGGGTGGGATTTGAACACATGACTGGCCGGGCTAGGAATCACACATAGCAGCAGGAACCACTATATGTACAGGTGACTCGGGTGGGATTTGAACATGACACTGGTCAAGGAATCCGGCAGCAGCAGCAGGAACCACTATATGTACAGGACTGTGATTTGAACACGATGACTGAAGTGGCTAAGAATCCTACATAGCAGCAGGAACCACTATATGTACAGGTGACTGGTGGGATTTGAACACATGACTGGCTGGCTAGAATCCTACATAGCAGCAGGAACCACTATATGTACAGGTGACTCGGTTGGGATTTGAACACATGACTGGCATTAGAATCCTACATAGCAGCAGGAACCACTATATGTACAGGTGACCTGGGTGGGATTTGAACACATGACTGGCTGGCTAGAATCCTACATATAGCAGCAGGAACCACGATGTACAGGTGACTCGGTGGGATTTGAACACATGACTGGCTGGCTAGAATCCTACATAGCAGCAGGAACCACTATATGTACAGGTGACTCGGTGGGATTTGAACACATGACTGGCTGGCTAGAACTTAGCAGCATAGCAGCAGGACGAAACTGACTATATGTGGGTGTACAGGGTGACTGGTGGATTTGGAACACATGACTGGCTGGCTAGAATCCTACATACATGTAGCAGCAGGAACCACGATATGTACAGATTGATGAAATGTTTGAGTCAGGTGATAAAACCATTGATTAGATTTTGCCCTTACTTATTAAGGAATGTCCAAGAGTTCAATATCTCTTACCAACTGCTCATGAGCTGCGGCTCTGTTCTGATAGAATGTTGAGAGATCTTTGGTCTTATCTTGAGGAGTTGTGGATAGCTTCATTATAGCAGGCACAGCTTGCTCATATCGTCCAGCTTTGAAGTATTTATTTCCTTATTCATACTTTGGGCTTTCTCTTCAGCAGTCTGCAAGAAAAAACAGACCACATTATGTTCTGCACACATGGGTTCAATGGGTGCTCGACCATTGAGTTCAATACCTGGTTCCTTTTATGTCAATTCGCACACGAAAATCACTTTTAAAATCTAATTTAACATTTCAGAAACCAGTATACCAATATTCCATGTTTAATATAAGGTTTTAGTTACTTGATTTTATTTCATACAATTCATGAAATATTTTTGTTTTTGGTATTATTTTTTATATAATAGTAATGAACAAATGGAAATGAATGCCACTGTCTTGTGCCCGATTTCACGGGTACCAAAGAACCAGACAGCGCCCAGGTACACTGTTCAAAATTACCCATGGATGCACAGCACACTAGGTTGAGAGTCCAACATTCATATCATCAGAATAAGAGCATTTTAAGAGGTGAAATGGGCGTAATTTTGATGTGCAGTTGATGTTCATCCTGTGCAAATCTTGTGTGTTCAATTAAGCCTTCACAGTGATGATCTGTGTTGTAATACTTGTTTGTTGCACAGCTAGTAATAAGTGACACAAAGACATGAACATGTGTATTCCAAGATGGCGTCATTGTTGGATCTTCGGCCAATAGAGGGCGGCATACAATATTTGTGTTGTTACATCAATGCATGCATCTTTACATATCATTACATGCATGTCAAAATGTTAAAGATGGCATCATCGATGATATAATGGTTAACTGGCACAAATGACACTGTTTGAACTACGTGCATCTTAAAGTCGCTCTGCATTAGGGTGGGGCAATATTTGAATTTTCGAATGAAAAAGAAATAATTTCTTTCAAGTATGTTTTTTAACCTTCTATGACTGCAAGTGGTCAAAATCAGTCAAAATGTTGATATACTTGCCAAGGTATATCTAATGCACTTAAAAGTCGAACACTGTCAAACCTGATGTGTAGTAACAGGTTAAAATGAGCTCGACCATTTTTGACCAGTAAAAGCATTGTCTGGTATTGTTCAGGGTGGTCAAAATGACAGGTAAAAACCAGTCAAAATAAACGACCAAAGAAGATTTTGCTGTGAACATGGGCAGCATTGAAATAAATGTGAATGAAATTTAAATTTAATTGAAATTAATGTACTCGGGGTCCCATAAGGTTTATCTCAAATAGTGGCTGCAAGGAATTGTGGGATGTCTTTGGACCCAACAGCGCCACCATGTGCCAATGGAATGAACCCAATACCGCCACTTTTTAAGAGTTTTTTGCAACCACTAACCAGTTAAAAAAATGATTCTATCAATTTTTGGGGTACAGAAAACAAAAACTATCTTTTAAATCCACTTTTATGATGGTTTTCGGACTTTATTTCCCTTCTAAAAAAATCCTCCCCTTCAGAAAATAAAAGGATCTTATTATACGGTAGTTGCCACTTTGCATTGTAACTAACAGGATCCTTTTAATTTTGGCTGTGGATATTTTGCCGGCACCGGCTAACTTTTAGTAAACGCTTATTTAGCTGGAACGGCACTGAACATGCAAGCAGTACACAATGTAACTGGTTTTGGACTTAAAATTTTACCGTCGTGACAAATGTTAGTCTGGTTCCGCACCAACATTGTCATTGTGACTCAGATTCAATAGATGGGATTCAGACCATTTACAATGTCGGACTTTATTTCCCTTTAAAAAAATCCTCGGAGCCACAAATCAGAAAAGAAAAGGTAGTACTGTCCATTTAAATGTGGAGTCAATTTTTAATAATAAAAGAAGAATATTCTTATTTTTTGGGACGAAAAAAACCCTGAAAACATGATGAGGCTTGAACACGGACAGTGTTGGTTGTAAGCACCGTCGATATCAACATTTTCAATAATCAATATATCGGAAATCCAATATCGAGTACATTCGATATATCGATTATCCCATGTAAATGTTAAAGACCATAAATAAATAAAAAAATGGAAATGGAAACTGCATCCAATATGACAAACTATGCCTTCACAAATTTCCCGAAAGCGGCAGCATTTTTGAGCTACTAGTTTCCTGCAGGCTGTGAGAAAATAGTCACAAGCTCTCTCTCCCATACAAGATTTCTGGCTACGCAACCGGCAGTCCCGGACATCACAGGGGAGCCTCCCTAGCAACAGTATTTCTAGGCAACCAAGTTGGAATGTGACATGCACCTGTGGCGGGTCCTACTAATTGCCGACCCCTGCCGACATCTACCGACAACTCTTAAAAACCTACCGACATCTCATTGGGTCCTACTAATTGCCGACCCCTGCCGACTTATTGTTCTCCTTGGTTACCATCACCCTCGTGTATAATGGTACAGTCCATGTCGTATCTCGAGCACATAAGAGTTGTCGGTAGATGTCGGCAATTAGTAGGACCGCCTGTGGCTCAATCACTCTAGTTGCGGTGGAAGGAACATCATATTCATGAAAGCATAAATGGTCCGTGATGAAAGCAACCAATGGCGTATTTATTTGCCGGGAAGCGGCTCATTTCATTGGTTGAGATATCATCGCTATTCTTCGGCAAAGAACACTCAATTTTAGGTGGCACATCCTCAAATTCCGGTGGCCTTTAGCTGAACCCGAAATAGATACTTTGTAACAAACAAGAGATGCATTGTATCAATTTGAACAATGCGGTTATCAATCATTCTCTTCTGAAAGGCTTTTTCAGAGCTGAGATTTTATTTGGGCATTTTTTTCAAAGACCAGGGAAAATTTTACACGAAAATGAGGGAAACTGAAATGACACGAAAAATGAGGGAAACTGAAATGACATGAAATTTCACCCCTGCTGTACATGCACATGGATATCCGATTCAGGCATCCTTTCATCGGCGGATTTAGTGGGGAGGTCACGCCTTTCTCCAAGCGTATTGTTAATTGCTCATGTTTTTATTTTAATCAATTACAATGTACAGCGCCGGGCGTTACCGGCGAGAACATGTGGGAAAATATCAGACAACAGAATTTTTTCAAAACCACACAAAATAAACAAATCAATTCTCACGCCTTTCTCCAGAAAAAAATTGCTCATCATCTTTATTATTTTCATCAATTACAGTGCTGGGCGTTACCGGCGAGATAATGTAGGAAAATATATTATAAGGGACAACGGAACTTTCTCAAAGCCAAAAAAGGGCAGCTTCTTTTGAGGTTCTGCATTATATGGAAGACCGCGAATTCCAGCGAAAGCAGGTCTATCTCGCGCTGAACATGGCGCAATACAATCTTTGGTTGACATCGATGTTTGGGAATCCAAAAAACATAACTGGGAATCGTCCAATCGCCGTCAAAATTGGTCAAGAGGTAGAAAACAAGTATAGAGAAAATTATTTTGTGGTTTGATAAGGTATTTTACTCAACTTTTGCAAATCGCCGATAGTTTTGATGAGCAAGAGAGAACCCAAATTTTGAGATTTTGTTTTGAAACTTCTAGATGCCGATTCAGAAAATTCTGAACGAGGTTGAAGTAGAATATGTGACCTACGCCTTCAAAAAAAAGCTACTGGCACGTCAAAAAGAACGGCTTCAGCGAAACGTAACAAAGCGCTATCTCCACGGTGTCTTCGCCACGGCGATTCAACCCGAGATTGAGGCCGCGGCCAAAAAGATTTGCGGCAATGCGTGGGATACGCATAATCCTATAAAAATAATAGCATTTACTAAAAGTTAGTCGGTGCCGGCAAAATATCCACTGTCTTTAATTTTATTTTCTGAAGGGGTTTAGGCCTAACTGGTTAGTGGTTGCAAAAAAATTCCAAAAAAACCTGAAAAAGTGGCAGTCACATGTGACATTTTTCTTTCCGGGGACGAATTTGTACCAGCAGGGGGAAAATTTGTCCGGAGAAAATTTGTAAGGGGTGACTTGATAGGCACTCATGATTGTTAATGTTAGTTGAAACTTGGAGGAAGGTGTTAAATGTGATCTATATTTATAATAATTATATAGGCCCTAGGCCTATATAAAATTAACGAAGCAGTTACCCTGTCGTCAGTTGCTCCATCGTCTTCACCCGCTGCATTGTTACTTTTTACTTTTGCCCCTACACTGCCTACTATCTCCTCGCTAAATCTGTCAGATTTTCTCCTGTGATAGAAGTAAGCTCCAACAGCTGCACCAATTGCCAGTGGAGCCCCGATAGCCAACGCAAGTTGCCATGATTTAGGCCAAGAACTACCGATCTCGGCGGTCGGCTTGCCACTGTCGGCCATCTTGAAACCTTGCACGTTAAGTCAACCTCGTCCGTAGCATGCACGTGCGTGTATGTATGTTGTCGAGCAAAATGTTTGTGTTTTGGTAACATGATTGTATGGATATAATAAGGTTGTAACGCACATCAATGAGGACGAGGTTGAGCAGCTGATTATTAATTTCACGTGGTTTGATATTCAATATGCATGAAGATTATTTTCAAGTCCTAAAATACCATCGATTGGAATCGATTCTCACTCCTTCATGATGACACGCAAACCTGAACCAAACTGAATGATGCAATGTTCGAATCCAGGAGGCGTATTTTTTTGCAGGACGAATTATGAACGTGGCCAATTTCTATGAAATTCCCAATTTTATAAACTTGTTTTTTCAAAAATTGCTCACGTTTGTCCTGGGAAAAAACGCAACCATGAGGAGTGGCGGGGGGGGGGGGGGGGGGGGGGGGGGGGGGGCGGGGAGGGAACATTAAATTTCTTCCTATTTGTGTGTAGACTACATAAACGTGTTTAGGAATAGGAATGTGTCATGTGCCATCCTCTGTACATGTTTTACCAAAGAGAAAAGATCCTCTATGATGTTACACGTGTTTAGCTTTTTGACACCTGAGCGTGCAGTGCTATACACACGTCGGTGTAGGGCAAAATTAAATCAATTGTTTATCTCCCGACGCAAGAATTTCACCAATCTATATATTTTTGACACCTGTTCATCATATATGATATTTAGCATTCAAACACACATCAAAGAAAACCACAATCTCAACGTGTTTTAGGCTCAACATGTGAATACAATCTAAGTGTTTAGAAATGTTGTTAAATTCTAAACACAATGTTTACATTGTATGTGTATGCAGACCAACCGGCTCATCTAGTCTCGTGCTAGATCCGTCCGGTCTGAAACAGGCCGGAACGCATGGATGGAGAATGATGACCACTGGCGCCTCGGGGACAGGGAAAGGTTTCCAAAGTTCCCCTCCCCCACCAAAAAAGAATAATACAAATAACAAATAAATAAATGAATCGTCGTTGGTGCGTTGGAAGTTAAAAACTTACTGTACATAAACTGCATCGTGAGCTACAATACTTTGCAACTTTCTTCCTGAAAACGCTGATATTGCATTAGAGAATCCAATAATAATTATTATTGTTGTTGGTTTATTTCAATGAAAAAACATGGCGGCCGTAGAGTCGAATTGCATTTACATTTAGGCCTACAAAGTTAAGACAACATAAATATTTAAAAACCACTGTAGAAAATAAATAATATAATAAATAAATAAATTCTTTACAAGTTAAATTCTTTTAAACTAATTATAATTAAAATTAAAATATACAAATTAAACAAATTCTCCATCCCCCAGAAACATTGGTTCCCCAGTGATCCGCCCGTTGATCGATTCTGTCCCTCAAGATACACAGTGTGATCGCTAAAGAAGGTCACATGGTTTAAAGGGGGCACTGCCAAGAAGGGCCCTATACCCTCTTTGACACCCTAAGTCCCCTATGATGCCAACTTAATGCTCTAGCCTCTCTTAGGCCAAAACAAGTCTCTGGTATGGTGTTCTAAAACGGCCACATGCACATTGCAAGAAGAGTGTAAGCGTCGCATTAGGATTCACGCGTCGCACTAGAAGTGTTGTCGCGTCGCACTAGAAGTGTGTCGCGTCGCACTAGAAGTGTTGTCGCGTCGCACTAGAAGTTGTCGCGTCGCACTAGAAGTGTTGTCGCGTCGCACTAGAAGTGTTGTCGCGTCGCACTAGAAGTGTGTCGCGTCGCACTAGAAGTGTTGTCGCGTCGCACTAGAAGTGTTCACCATTGCAGTTTTTTCTCGTATGAAGAGCCGTATGTGACTAAATTTTGACTAATTAATATATAAAACTAAAATAAATGTAAATCCATATATTTACTAGAAAAACCAATTATACAAAAGCGGCAACCAGACTGGTTTGGCAGCTAGCATGCATACAGGTACTAAACATGAATTTTTGGGATTTATATTCCTTTAAAAAGTCCTCCACAGCCCATACATTATTGTTTTACAGAAAAGTTTTGTTTCTGAATTAGTGTTGTAGTTAACCAAAAAATGTTGCTAATCCTGTTACAAATATTTACAACCTAAACCTAGTCTCGATCCCAACTACCTACTTGGAAGGTGAGCATTCTAAACCACAAGACTACCATGCCACTCGAATTTGGCGGTGAATTAAGTACAGAAGAACCTTTGTAAAATTGTATTTATAAAATAATATAAATTAATGCATAAAATATTGCTCAGGCTCACAGGGTTCACTCGTCCCCACCGCCTGTGTCCGTAGCGAGAGCAGGGCAGGGGTATGGTGTGCGACATCCCAATAATTGTTCTCAATAATAATAATAATGAACATTTGTAATGCGCCAGTCCATCAAAAGAGACGCTCTCATGGCGTAGTGACGCATCAGTGTAAACAAGAAAACAAAATACATGGTAAGAACAATGCAATATAAAATGACAAGGAACAATGGTTGTAAAAAGGCCGATTGGCCCTGGTCAGAATATGCTAGGCAAAGATGATATTCTGACAACAAGGAAAAAACCTGCATACACAACCATGCAAACAAGGTTGATTAGCAAAAATTTAAACACCGTAGCGATACTCTTCACATATTAAACAAAACAAAAGGTATAAATACATCAACATAAAAGTCAATAGTTAAACATAAGTAAATTATACATCAATTCTCAGTCGGCAAATCAAAGGTACTAGCGCAAGGGTTGGTCCATAATAAATTTCCAGTCAGCAACATTTGTATGTTTTATATACTGATGCCTACTTTCACAACAAAATATTTTAAAGCAGAACCATACCCTAAATTCATGGTCACACAATAATGTATAATTATATGGGGGTGGCTAGATGAAAGATAATTAAAAAGCAAAAGGACACAAACGAATTGTACAAATTAGATGATTTTATTTTATATAAACTTGTTTAAAGCATCAACCATTATATACTGTTAATTAAAGGAAATGTTTATTATGTATACATGTACAACACTGTCCCAAATATGTCCCACAAGTTTGCATTTTGAGATAATCAAATTTGTCACACAACTAACTGTATTAACTATAGGCAGGAACACATTTAAAAGTCATGAGACAATTGTATTTCACATAATAAACAACCTGAATGTATTTTCACTATTGCTGAAGCTTTCATATAGGCTGGAGTTATGCATCAACAAATGCATTATCCTAACAGAAAATAAATATATTTTACTACAGAAAAGACTTTCTTACAGTTCATGAGTTCAAAGCTAAAATTAAGTCTTAATTGTTAACCTGGAGATCCTGGTAATTTTTAAATATTTTTATTTGTTTTTTCTGAAACATGTGAGTAGACTTTCACGGGTCAGTATGTCTGACCGAGTTCCAATGACCAGTTGTAACAGTTGTACTTAATAAGTACACTGGAAAAATACGGTGTTAAAATATACACCAGTGGTGTAACACCACTGGTGTTATTTAACACCGCATATTTTGCAGTGTACCTGGTTGGTACTTTGCTGTGTTTGCTTTGTTTAAAATGTTGATTTTCTATGTGTAACGATGACTTGAACTTATGCCGCGTGGTCGCCTATTCGTCACTGCAACGCACGCACAGCGTATATACCTACACTTTCTTATTCGTCACTGTGTAAAAAACAGAAATGTCGCTGGCGCTTATTCGCCACCCATGTACATACTCTGTAAGGCCGATATTACCACAAACGAATGCACTTCCTAACGAAAAGATATAAATACCTTAGTTCCATGGTTTTTATTTGTGTTACATTGCAAAACAAACTAAAAACTTGATGTTTTCTACAGATTACGCTGATCAGTCTGTCCGTGGTTATACTGGTACCAGCCGTCCGCGCACAGTGAAGGTAAACAAATCTGTTATGCAAGATGACCCCATAGGGATAAACAGATTCTTGTTCGTTACTTTAAAAAAATTGACACAGGAATAAAAATCCAGATATTGGATAGCGAAACAAAAGCAGAAGTTTCGAAAAATATAGGCCTTAGTGACTTTCTCAACTCACAACAAAAATCCTGGAAAAACTCACTGAAATTTGCCAAGGCCGCGTTGGAATTGATTGCCCATTAACGAAAACGAAAATAACGAACTTCTACAATATCCTTTGCGCATCGATGATTGTTAATTTGAATGCATCAATCACGAAAAGATGCGAAACATTATATTTCAGAATGACACAGTTGAAGTCATGAATGCCGAAAAACGAATTAGAACTTACTACTTGCGGTTATATGAACGAAATAATTATTGTTTTGAAATCAATTAAATTAAACGCAACAGTATATAAAAAGAATGGATCACTAAAACGGCGTGAAATTGAATATTCTTGAACGACAAATTAACAAAAAGGTTTTGACATTGGACGGGAAAACCTAATCCCCAGACAAAATACGGTGTCTCTGGCAGGTATATAGCCCGCCCTCTATCACCATTATCGTTTCATCAGTTATGGGTGGATTCAGCGTGGGAGAAAGAACGCACGTAATAGCGTATAAATCTACTCGTAAGGATGAGGAAAATGATGAATTGCACCCTTTGAACATCAATTGATCATATGTTATTTGTTTGCCCCCTTGTTTGGCAGTGTAACCCCGCCCTTTTATCGACACCCAGGATCCACCCCTGTATTACATTATCGTTTTACACCAACAGAACAATAATTGCCCATTGTGTATTGTTTGTTCCTCGCAAACGTCTATCATAGTCACGTTCCATATCTACAGGCAGTATCATTATGATTGGAACCATCACATCGTAAGGAACCTGTCTACTCGTTTAGTTGTACATGTGCCTCATTCTGATTCTCATAGACTTGTGTACAGGAAAGCAAAGATGGCTGCGATTTATTAATTAAAGGCCTATTACACCTACAGGATGGAAGGATTCGGTTGACAAGAGATGTTGTTGAATTTCAGAATGGTTAGTGATGAGGCCCATCATATCAGTTATTGACATAGTCCTTAAATTAATAAAGCTGGCGACCATATTTAACCTCAATGTCAATACCCTTAGTTTTAGGAACAGAGGCCTACCACATACATATATAAATCTTGCTGTGTTTTACCGATCTAATTTAACACTGTCTGATCACCTCACAGGCCTTGAATTCTGTCCTCCTAGGAGCATATAGGTACCATCAAAATGGACAATATGAGGATAGTATAGTTGACATCGACCTCGTGTAAGTAAATTAGACATGCATGGTCAATTTGCCTTGACTTTATTGTTTTTGATTTAAAGCAATCATTGCCTGCCGGGAAGTCGTCTTATCCATGCTTTAATAGATCCTCATCACATTGAGGCCATATTTGTCTGGTAACCTGACAGCTAACAATAAATCAATATGAGTTTGCAAGGCACCATACTATTTAAGACAACAGCCTCATTTTGATTCCAATAGAGAAGTGCATTAGGAAACCAAAATTGGCAATTCTTGGATGAAGTTCTATTTGTCTATGAAATGAAAAAAAAAACACGAAGAAAGAAATTGACTGTCATGCAGTGTTTTGTAACAAGGATCCGTTCTGCCCATTTTTTTAATTATAGATTTATTTTATGTAAATTAATTTTTGTGTTTGTGTTATGTATTAAATGTAATTCGTCATTTTGCAGTTTTGATTCCAACTAATATATATTAGTGTATTAATTTTATATGCATTTCAAATGCTTTCTTTATTTTCTCCACACTTAAGGGGACAACAAAATTATAATTGTAAACATATGAAATATTTAATAATAGAATAATATAATTATGAATGTGCATGAAGCTTGTTCGAGCAGGGACCCTATATTCATAATGTTATGGACACAGTAAATGTTAAACTCCCTTAAGGACATGTACACAAGATACCGGTAAGTAAGACAATGTTACCCATATTAACAAAGAATCTTATTCATATTATAAATACTTAGTAATTGAGTCTTTAGTTTATGTTTTAATTAAAATATTGAATATTTGTAAAAGATTTCCACAGAATTCCACAACTTGGGGACCTTCATGGTCAATTTCTTTGAGTAAGAGTGGTTGGAGGAAATGATTAATGTTAGTCATCAAATTGCCTGGTAAATAGTCATGTACACTTAACAACAATATTGAACATGGAGCAATAGAGTCGGGCAATTTATTTGTATAACGTTGAAAAACGAAGGACCCTAACTGAAGAAGATATATTATTTAATATACAAGTAAATTATTATGAAAAATTATAATGAAGACACACAACACAGAGTAGGCCTAAAATAAGTTTTGTTCAATTTAATATTTTTGTCTTAAAGGTATATAGAACTGATATTTTAAAAAAAGAAAAAAATATCTATGAATGTTAATGTACAACTTAGTTGGTATAAAGATGATGATGGTATCAATCTTCACAATAAACTATTTAGTCTGAGGAACTGCCATTAGGAATGTATTAAACAAAATTAAAATAAAAATGATTCAAAGAGAAGCAGTTTTGCTAACATTTTACAAATATTGTTATTCCATCCCTTCAACATTGCATATAATGAATCTGTCCTAAACTTTCATACCCGGGCCTGAGAAAAGTAAAAATGTGACAAATGAATGCCAATTGAAAAAAAATATGAATTCTTGATCAATCGCTTGCGACTGGTTCTTTTGAAATTGAATGAACTTAACGACACTTTCAATTGGAACTTACTTATTTTATCAATGAGTTGGGTTAAATGAAGATAGAATGAACAACTTATGAATTTGAATGTATCTTTTTGCTGATTGAATGATGACGTAAAGGAGCATTCATTTTCATATCATATTTAATGAGTCGCGTATTAAATTGAATGCACTTTTTTTAATTCATCTGAAAAACCTGTAATAAAATAGATAAAATGAATAGCCTAAACAAATAACTGTGATGCTCATGGGTCTTCATGTAGGGTATACATTTATTTTAATATCATGATCCATCCTCTCGCTGAGTCATTTGTAATGTACTCTATATGATTAACATTCATTTCATTTAGGATTTTCATATATTTACTTTAATTCATTTACTTCACAATGTATTTCCAAAGAATTTGCATTTAGTAAAATTAATTATTGTGCTTACAAATAAAGAAGGGCAATAAAGTTGTTCTTCAAATGTTTATTAATAAAGGTCTCCAGTTTGTGGTCATAGGTCGGCTTCAAAATCGGTGCGGTGACATACTAAGAGAGGCCTCACAAATCAGGCAAATCTATGGTTACATATCGTTTCAAATTGAACACCGGCGTTTTCTCAGCCTGCCAAGCGAGGCAAGCGTCAGTCCGGGCACCGGAGAATCCTGGAGACCTCGCTCGGCAGTGGCGGATTAACCATATGGGCAATTGGGCACTTGCCCAGGGCCCCAAGGCTGGGGGGGCCCCAAGCAAAAAAAAATAAAATAATAATCCATTTTTTTTTTTGCTTGTGCCCTAATGCCCCAAGCCTTGGAATTTTACCTGCTGCCCTCAAATTATTTTGTATGGAGCCCACAGAGAGCCTAAACACTATACTTCATGAGGGGGCCCTGTGTGAAGTCTTGTCATGGGGCCTAAAATCCCTAGTGACACCCCTGCAACAGTGATCTTGGTGTCCTCCCTAAAATAAAATATAACCCTAATTAAAACTTGTTTTTGGTATTTATTATGTCCTAGGCACTCTGTGCTTGGTGCCCCTCGAATTATAATTATAGTTTGTATATATTTCTGATAAACGTTTGATTGGATGAATGAACGATGTTTGGATTAATGAACCAATGAATGCTGCTCCACACTTGATTTGAAAGAAGCGAGACAGTGAGCGTTGCGTTGCCACCTAGCCATAAACGAGCTGCAAAATGAAGAGAGTGCAACTGAGTGGAGCCGCAAAGAAGCGAAAAGGAAGAAAGGGTTACAAAATGCAGAAGCTTTAAAGAAGATCCGTCCAATTTATGAATTTTATCGCACAACAGCAGTCCCAGACCAAGAGGGATGCAGCAACACCAGCACCACAGATGCGTTAGCTAACGTTAGCAGCACTAGCAGCAGCACTTATGCTAACGTTAGCTCTGCTGCTGCAAAACCACCAAGTGACATTAGCAATCGTGAGGATGTGGAGGACCGCTCCTGTGCCATCAGTGCTATCGGTGATTCTGACTCTGATGAGGCTGCTGAGCAACAAACGGTGAGCGACAAAGTCGATGAGCGAGCTCAGCCTCCGAGACAAGGACCTGCGGAGGAGAGTGAAAGCAGCAGCACCGAGGAAGATGGAACCGAGGAAGAACGCCATCAACAGCAGCCTGCTGCATCAGGTTGGTTGCCCTACGTTAGCTAAGTTAGCTAGCGAAAGTTACCTTAGTTTTTCGTTTTCCTTTAGATGTTGTAGCTAGCCTTATAGCCTACAGCCTGTTGTGTCTTAGTTTCAGGTTTATTTCGATTATGTTGTAGGCATAGCCTATGTTTTATGTCCTGTGGCACTTTGAGTTTGTTGATTGATTCAATGTAAAAGTGCGTTTACATATTCATTATTATTTTTAGGTTACATCGTTCCCAGAGACCCGGGATTATGGGGACCCATCACAGAGCAGATGCGAGAAGAAGCGATACAGAGAGGGCCTGCAGACTACCAGAATCGGTCGGCCAAATATCCTGCATCTGTGCGGGACTCTGGGCTAGGGGGCAGGAGTCGTTCTCTCACGAATGACTTGTTTCGCAGCCGTCTCCCAAACAATGAAACAGTGCCAAGGGAATGGCTGCTATACTCTCCGTCAACAGGCTGCGTTTACTGTTATGCTTGTAAACTCATTTCGTCACAAAATCACACATTTGTCAGCGGGTTCTGTGACTGGAAACATCCAGAGCGGATATCTGACCACGAAAAGACCCCTGCGCACAGACAACACATGCTTTCTGTCCTGAACAGATCCAAAAATGCCACAGTGGATGCCTCTTTTCGCCGGCAGGCCCAGGCAGAGATTATGTACTGGAGAGAGGTTTTAAGACGCGTTGTAGCTGTCATCAAATTTTTAGGAGAGAGAGGGCTCCCATTCAGAGGACATGACGAACTACTTGGATCACCACACAATGGGAACTATTTGGGATTATTAGAACTGATTGCAGAGTTTGACCCCTTTCTAAAGGACCACATCAACAAACACGGCAAGAAGGGAAGAGGTAAGCCCTCATATTTATCATCTACCGTGTGTGACGAGTTCATCTCATTACTGGGCGAGAAAACAAAGACCGTCATAGCTGCTGAAATAAAAAACGCCAAATATTTTTCTATCATAGTCGATTCAACGCCAGATGTAGCGCACGTAGACCAACTCACCGTCATTTTCCGTTTCGTTTCTGAAGAGGGTAAAGTAGTTGAACGATTCCTTGGATTTGAGCCCATCCATAGCCATACTGGCATAAGCCTTGCCGAATGTCTCATAGATATGGTGAGAGATTTAGGATTGGACTTGTCAAACTGCCGTGGGCAGAGTTATGATAACGCGAGCAACATGTCCGGAAAATATAATGGACTCCAGGCCCACTTGAAAAAAGAAAATCCTCTCATCCACTATACACCCTGTGCTGCTCACTCCTTAAACCTTGTTGGTGTCAATACTGTACAGAATTGCTGTGAAGAGGTCAGATCATTTGTTGAGCTACTGCAGTCACTTTATAGCTTTTGTAGTGCATCCACTCATCGCTGGAACAGGGTATTCCACAATAGTAAAATTCCCATAACGTTGACGCTAAAATCCCTCAGTAGCACGAGATGGAGTGCAAGGGCAGACTCCGCAAAAGCTCTTCGTGAAAACTATAATGCAATAAAAGAGTCACTGGGAAAAATAGCATCAGATGAGGAAGAGAAGCCAGACACAAGGCATGAGGCCGCTGTACTTTCAGGGAAGCTTGGTAGACTTGAGACAGTGATTATGTCTATTTTGTGGGATAGAGTGCTGGGGAGATTCAAAGCAACAAGCGTCCAACTCCAAACAAGTGAAATGGATATAGGAACTGCTGTTGGCCTTTTAAAGTCCTTACATTCTTATGTTGGCACACTCAGAGACCAGTTTTCTGAACTGGAACAGTCCGCACATTCTTATGTTGGCACACTCAGAGACCAGTTTTCTGAACTGGAACAGTCCGCACATTCTTATGTTGGCACACTCAGAGACCAGTTTTCTGAACTGGAACAGTCCGCACATTCTTATGTTGGCACACTCAGAGACCAGTTTTCTGAACTGGAACAGTCCGCACATTCTTATGTTGGCACACTCAGAGACCAGTTCTCTGAACTGGAACAGTCCTTACATTCTTATGTTGGCACACTCAGAGACCAGTTTTCTGAACTGGAACAGTCCTTACATTCTTATGTTGGCACACTCAGAGACCAGTTTTCTGAACTGGAACAGTCCTTACATTCTTATGTTGGCACACTCAGAGACCAGTTCTCTGAACTGGAACAGTCCTTACATTCTTATGTTGGCACACTCAGAGACCAGTTCTCTGAACTGGAACAGTCCTTACATTCTTATGTTGGCACACTCAGAGACCAGTTCTCTGAACTGGAACAGTCCTTACATTCTTATGTTGGCACACCCAGAGACCAGTTTTCTGAACTGGAACAGTCTCACATTCTTATGTTGGCACACCCAGAGACCAGTTTTCTTCTGAACTGGAACAGTCCTTACATTCTTATGTTGGCACACTCAGAGACCAGTTCTCTGAACTGGAACAGTCCTTACATTCTTATGTTGGCACACTCAGAGACCAGTTCTCTGAACTGGAACAGTCCTTACATTCTTATGTTGGCACACTCAGAGACCAGTTCTCTGAACTGGAACAGTCCTTACATTCTTATGTTGGCACACTCAGAGACCAGTTTTCTGAACTGGAACAGTCCTTACATTCTTATGTTGGCACACTCAGAGACCAGTTTTCTGAACTGGAACAGTCCTTACATTCTTATGTTGGCACACTCAGAGACCAGTTTTCTGAACTGGAACAGTCCCCATTCTTATGTTGGCACACAGAGACCAGTTTTCTGAACTGGAACAGTCCTTACATTCTTATGTTGGCACACTCAGAGACCAGTTCTCTGAACTGGAACAGTCTCATATCATTACATTCTTGGCACACTCAGAGACCAGTTTTCTGAACTGGAACAGTCCTTACATTCTTATGTTGGCACACTCAGAGACCAGTTTTCTGAACTGGAACAGTCCTTACATTCTTATGTTGGCACACTCAGAGACCAGTTTTCTGAACTGGAACAGTCCTTACATTCTTATGTTGGCACACTCAGAGACCAGTTTTCTGAACTGAAACAGTCCTTACATTCTTATGTTGGCACACTCAGAGACCAGTTTTCTGAACTGGAACAGTCCTTACATTCTTATGTTGGCACACTCAGAGACCAGTTTTCTGAACTGGAACAGTCCTTACATTCTTATGTTGGCACACTCAGAGACCAGTTTTCTGAACTGGAACAGTCCTTACATTCTTATGTTGGGACTACCTGAGACCTGTATTCTGAACTGGAACAGTCCTTACATTCTTATGTTGGCACACTCAGAGACCAGTTTTCTGAACTGGAACAGTCCTTACATTCTTATGTTGGCACACTCAGAGACCAGTTTTCTGAACTGGAACAGTCTCACATTCTTATGTTGGCACACTCCAGAGACCAGTTTTCTGAACTGGAACAGTCCTTACATTCTTATGTTGGCACACTCAGAGTTGGCAGAGACCAGTTTTCTGAACTGGAACAGTCTCATTCTTATGTTGGCACACCAGAGACCAGTTTTCTGAACTGGAACAGTCCTTACATTCTTATGTTGGCACACCAGAGACCAGTTTTCTGAACTGAACAGTCCTTACATTCTTATGTTGGCACACTCAGAGACCAGTTTTCTGAACTGGAACAGTCCTTACATTCTTATGTTGGCACACTCAGAGACCAGTTTTCTGAACTGGAACAGTCCTTACATTCTTATGTTGGCACACTCAGAGACCAGTTTTCTGAACTGGAACAGTCCTTACATTCTTATGTTGGCACACTCAGAGACCAGTTTTCTGAACTGGAACAGTCCTTACATTCTTATGTTGGCACACTCAGAGACCAGTTTTCTGAACTGGACACGTCCTTACATTCTTATGTTGGCACACTCAGAGACCAGTTTTCTGAACTGGAACAGTCCTTACATTCTTATGTTGGCACACTCAGAGACCAGTTTTCTGAACTGGAACAGTCCTTACATTCTTATGTTGGCACACTCAGAGACCAGTTTTCTGAACTGGAACAGTCTCATATTCTTATGTTGGCACACTAGAGACCAGTTTTCTGAACTGGAACAGTCCTTACATTCTTATGTTGGCACACCCAGAGACCAGTTTTCTGAACTGAACAGTCCTTACATTCTTATGTTGGCACACTCAGAGACCAGTTTTCTGAACTGGAACAGTCCTTATTCTTATGTTGGCACACTCAGAGACCAGTTTTCTGAACTGGAACAGTCTCACATTCTTATGTTGGCACACTCAGAGACCAGTTTTCTGAACTGGAACAGTCCTTACATTCTTATGTTGGCACACTCAGAGACCAGTTTTCTGAACTGGAACAGTCCTTACATTCTTATGTTGGCACACTCAGAGACCAGTTTTCTGAACTGGAACAGTCCTTACATTCTTATGTTGGCACACTCAGAGACCAGTTTTCTGAACTGGAACAGTCCTTACATTCTTATGTTGGCACACTCAGAGACCAGTTTTCTGAACTGGAACAGTCCTTACATTCTTATGTTGGCACACTCAGAGACCAGTTTTCTGAACTGGAACAGTCCTTACATTCTTATGTTGGCACACTCAGAGACCAGTTTTCTTGAACTGGAACAGTCCTTACATTCTTATGTTGGCACACTCAGAGACCAGTTTTCTGAACTGGAACAGTCCTTACATTCTTATGTTGGCACACTCAGAGACCAGTTTTCTGAACTGGAACAGTCCTTACATTCTTATGTTGGCACACTCAGAGACCAGTTTTCTGAACTGGAACAGTCCTTACATTCTTATGTTGGCACACTCAGAGACCAGTTTTCTGAACTGGAACAGTCCTTACATTCTTATGTTGGCACACTCAGAGACCAGTTTTCTGAACTGGAACAGTCCTTACATTCTTATGTTGGCACACTCAGAGACCAGTTTTCTGAACTGGAACAGTCCTTACATTCTTATGTTGGCACACTCAGAGACCAGTTTTCTGAACTGGAACAGTCCTTACATTCTTATGTTGGCACACTCAGAGACCAGTTTTCTGAACTGGAACAGTCCTTACATTCTTATGTTGGCACACTCAGAGACCAGTTTTCTGAACTGGAACAGTCCTTACATTCTTATGTTGGCACACTCAGAGACCAGTTTTCTGAACTGGAACAGTCCTTACATTCTTATGTTGGCACACTCAGAGACCAGTTTTCTGAACTGGAACAGTCCTTACATTCTTATGTTGGCACACTCAGAGACCAGTTTTCTGAACTGGAACAGTCCTTACATTCTTATGTTGGCACACTCCAGAGACCAGTTTTCTGAACTGGAACAGTCCTTACATTCTTATGTTGGCACACTCAGAGACCAGTTTTCTGAACTGGAACAGTCCTTACATTCTTATGTTGGCACACTCAGAGACCAGTTTTCTGAACTGGAACAGTCCTTACATTCTTATGTTGGCACACTCAGAGACCAGTTTTCTGAACTGGAACAGTCCTTACATTCTTATGTTGGCACACTCAGAGACCAGTTTTCTGAACTGGAACAGTCCTTACATTCTTATGTTGGCAGTCTATGAGACCTGTTTTCCGATCTGGAACAGTCCTTACGTTCTTATGTTGGCACACTCAGAGACCAGTTTTCTGAACTGGAACAGTCTTACATTCTTATGTTAGCACACTCAGAGACCAGTTTTCTGAACTGGAACAGTCCTTACATTCTTATGTTGGCACACTCAGAGACCAGTTTTCTGAACTGAACAGTCACATTCTTATGTTGGCACACTCAGAGACCAGTTTTCTGAACTGGAACAGTCCTTACATTCTTATGTTGGCACACTCAGAGACCAGTTTTCTGAACTGGAACAGTCCTTACATTCTATGTTGGCACACTCAGAGACCAGTTTTCTGAACTGGAACAGTCCTTATTCTTATGTTGGCACACTCAGAGACCAGTTTTCTGAACTGGAACAGTCCTTACATTCTTATGTTGGCACACTCAGAGACCAGTTTTCTGAACTGGATTCTGAACTGGATACAGTCCTTACATTCTTATGTTGGCACACTCAGAGACCAGTTTTCAGAGACCAGTTTCTGAACTGGAACAGTCCTTACATTCTTATGTTGGCACACTCAGAGACCAGTTTTCTGAACTGGAACAGTCCTTACATTCTTATGTTGGCACACTCAGAGACCAGTTTTCTGAACTGGAACAGTCCTTACATTCTTATGTTGGCACACTCAGAGACCAGTTTTCTGAACTGGAACAGTCCTTACATTCTTATGTTGGCACACTCAGAGACCAGTTTTCTGAACTGGAACAGTCCTTACATTCTTATGTTGGCACACTCAGAGACCAGTTTTCTGAACTGGAACAGTCCTTACATTCTTATGTTGGCACACTCCAGAGACCAGTTTTCTGAACTGGAACAGTCCTTACATTCTTATGTTGGCACACTCAGAGACCAGTTTTCTGAACTGGAACAGTCCTTACATTCTTATGTTGGCACACTCAGAGACCAGTTTTCTGAACTGGAACAGTCTCTTACATTCTTATGTTGGCACACTCAGAGACCAGTTTTCTGAACTGGAACAGTCCTTACATTCTTATGTTGGCACACTCAGAGACCAGTTTTCTGAACTGGAACAGTCCTTACATTCTTATGTTGGCACACTCAGAGACCAGTTTTCTGAACTGGAACAGTCCTATCATTCTTATGTTGGCACACTCAGAGACCAGTTTTCTGAACTGGAACAGTCCTTACATTCTTATGTTGGCACACTCAGAGACCAGTTTTCTGAACTGGAACAGTCCTTACATTCTTATGTTGGCACACTCAGAGACCAGTTTTCTGAACTGGAACAGTCCTTACATTCTTATGTTGGCACACTCAGAGACCAGTTTTCTGAACTGGAACAGTCCTTACATTCTTATGTTGGCACACTCAGAGACCAGTTTTCTGAACTGGAACAGTCCTTACATTCTTATGTTGGCACACTCAGAGACCAGTTTTCTGAACTGGAACAGTCCTTACATTCTTATGTTGGCACACTCAGAGACCAGTTTTCTGAACTGGAACAGTCCTTACATTCTTATGTTGGCACACTCAGAGACCAGTTTTCTGAACTGGAACAGTCCTTACATTCTTATGTTGGCACACTCAGAGACCAGTTTTCTGAACTGGAACAGTCCTTACATTCTTATGTTGGCACACTCAGAGACCAGTTTTCTGAACTGGAACAGTCCTTACATTCTTATGTTGGCACACTCAGAGACCAGTTTTCTGAACTGGAACAGTCCTTACATTCTTATGTTGGCACACTCAGAGACCAGTTTTCTGAACTGGAACAGTCCTTACATTCTTATGTTGGCACAATAAGAGACCAGTTTTCTGAACTGGAACAGTCCTTACATTCTTATGTTGGCACACTCAGAGACCAGTTTTCTGAACTGGAACAGTCCTTACATTCTTATGTTGGCACACTCAGAGACCAGTTTTCTGAACTGGAACAGTCCTTACATTCTTATGTTGGCACACTCAGAGACCAGTTTTCTGAACTGGAACAGTCCTTACATTCTTATGTTGGCACACTCAGAGACCAGTTTTCTGAACTGGAACAGTCCTTACATTCTTATGTTGGCACACTCAGAGACCAGTTTTCTGAACTGGAACAGTCTCACATTCTTATGTTGGCACACTCAGAGACCAGTTTTCTGAACTGGAACAGTCCTTACATTCTTATGTTGGCACACTCAGAGACCAGTTTTCTGAACTGGAACAGTCCTTACATTCTTATGTTGGCACACTCAGAGACCAGTTTTCTGAACTGGAACAGTCCTTACATTCTTATGTTGGCACACTCAGAGACCAGTTTTCTGAACTGGAACAGTCCTTACATTCTTATGTTGGCACACTCAGAGACCAGTTTTCTGAACTGGAACAGTCCTTACATTCTTATGTTGGCACACTCAGAGACCAGTTTTCTGAACTGGAACAGTCCTTACATTCTTATGTTGGCACACTCAGAGACCAGTTTTCTGAACTGGAACAGTCCTTACATTCTTATGTTGGCACACTCAGAGACCAGTTTTCTGAACTGGAACAGTCCTTACATTCTTATGTTGGCACACTCAGAGACCAGTTTTCTGAACTGGAACAGTCCTTACATTCTTATGTTGGCACACTCAGAGACCAGTTTTCTGAACTGGAACAGTCCTTACATTCTTATGTTGGCACACTCAGAGACCAGTTTTCTGAACTGGAACAGTCCTTACATTCTTATGTTGGCACACTCAGAGACCAGTTTTCTGAACTGGAACAGTCCTTACATTCTTATGTTGGCACACTCAGAGACCAGTTTTCTGAACTGGAACAGTCCTTACATTCTTATGTTGGCACACTCAGAGACCAGTTTTCAGTAATTTAACTGTCCTTACATTCTTATGTTGGCACACCCAGAGACCAGTTTTCTGAACTGGAACAGTCCTTACATTCTTATGTTGGCACACTCAGAGACCAGTTTTCTGAACTGGAACAGTCCTTACATTCTTATGTTGGCACACTCAGAGACCAGTTTTCTGAACTGGAACAGTCCTTACATTCTTATGTTGGCACACTCAGAGACCAGTTTTCTGAACTGGAACAGTCCTTACATTCTTATGTTGGCACACTCAGAGACCAGTTTTCTGAACTGGAACAGTCCTTACATTCTTATGTTGGCACACTCAGAGACCAGTTTTCTGAACTGGAACAGTCCTTACATTCTTATGTTGGCACACTCCAGAGACCAGTTTTCTGAACTGGAACAGTCCTTACATTCTTATGTTGGCACACTCAGAGACCAGTTTTCTGAACTGGAACAGTCCTTACATTCTTATGTTGGCACACTCAGAGACCAGTTTTCTGAACTGGAACAGTCCTTACATTCTTATGTTGGCACACTCAGAGACCAGTTTTCTGAACTGGAACAGTCCTTACATTCTTATGTTGGCACACTCAGAGACCAGTTTTCTGAACTGGAACAGTCCTTACATTCTTATGTTGGCACACTCAGAGACCAGTTTTCTGAACTGGAACAGTCCTTACATTCTTATGTTGGCACACTCAGAGACCAGTTTTCTGAACTGGAACAGTCCTTACATTCTTATGTTGGCACACTCAGAGACCAGTTTTCTGAACTGGAACAGTCCTTACATTCTTATGTTGGCACACTCCAGAGACCAGTTTTCGAACTGGAACAGTCCTTACATTCTTATGTTGGCACACTCAGAGACCAGTTTTCTGAACTGGAACAGTCTTACATTCTTATGTTGGCACACTCAGAGACCAGTTTTCTGAACTGGAACAGTCCTTACATTCTTATGTTGGCACACTCAGAGACCAGTTTTCTTGAACTGGAACAGTCCTTACATTCTTATGTTGGCACACTCAGAGACCAGTTTTCTGAACTGGAACAGTCCTTACATTCTTATGTTGGCACACTCAGAGACCAGTTTTCTGAACTGGAACAGTCCTTACATTCTTATGTTGTCACACTAAGAGACCAGTTTTCTGAACTGGAACAGTCCTTACATTCTTATGTTGGCACACTCAGAGACCAGTTTTCTGAACTGGAACAGTCTCTTACATTCTTATGTTGGCACACTCAGAGACCAGTTTTCTGAACTGGAACAGTCCTTACATTCTTATGTTGGCACACTCAGAGACCAGTTTTCTGAACTGGAACAGTCCTTACATTCTTATGTTGGCACACTCCAGAGACCAGTTTTCTGAACTGGAACAGTCCTTACATTCTTATGTTGGCACACTCAGAGACCAGTTTTCTGAACTGGAACAGTCCTTACATTCTTATGTTGGCACACTCAGAGACCAGTTTTCTGAACTGGAACAGTCCTTACATTCTTATGTTGGCACACTCAGAGACCAGTTTTCTGAACTGGAACAGTCCTTACATTCTTATGTTGGCACACTCAGAGACCAGTTTTCTGAACTGGAACAGTCCTTACATTCTTATGTTGGCACACTCAGAGACCAGTTTTCTGAACTGGAAACGTCCTTACATTCTTATGTTGGCACACTCAGAGACCAGTTTTCTGAACTGGAACAGTCCTTACATTCTTATGTTGGCACACTCAGAGACCAGTTTTCTGAACTGGAACAGTCCTTACATTCTTATGTTGGCACACTCAGAGACCAGTTTTCTGAACTGGAACAGTCCTTACATTCTTATGTTGGCACACTCAGAGACCAGTTTTCTGAACTGGAACAGTCCTTACATTCTTATGTTGGCACACTCAGAGACCATTTTTCTGAACTGGAACAGTCCTTACATTCTTATGTTGGCACACTCAGAGACCAGTTTTCTGAACTGGAACAGTCCTTACATTCTTATGTTGGCACACTCAGAGACCAGTTTTCTGAACTGGAACAGTCCTTACATTCTTATGTTGGCACACTCAGAGACCAGTTTTCTGAACTGGAACAGTCCTTACATTCTTATGTTGGCACACTCAGAGACCAGTTTTCTGAACTGGAACAGTCCTTACATTCTTATGTTGGCACACTCAGAGACCAGTTTTCTGAACTGGAACAGTCCTTACATTCTTATGTTGGCACACTCAGAGACCAGATCTCTGAACTGGAACAGTCCTTACATTCTTATGTTGGCACACTCAGAGACCAGTTTTCTGAACTGGAACAGTCCTTACATTCTTATGTTGGCACACTCAGAGACCAGTTTTCTGAACTGGAACAGTCCTTACATTCTTATGTTGGCACACTCCAGAGACCAGTTTTCTGAACTGGAACAGTCCTTACATTCTTATGTTGGCACACTCAGAGACCAGTTTTCTGAACTGGAACAGTCCTTACATTCTTATGTTGGCACACTCAGAGACCAGTTTTCTGAACTGGAACAGTCCTTACATTCTTATGTTGGCACACTCAGAGACCAGTTTTCTGAACTGGAACAGTCCTTACATTCTTATGTTGGCACACTCAGAGACCAGTTTTCTGAACTGGAACAGTCCTTACATTCTTATGTTGGCACACTCAGAGACCAGTTTTCTGAACTGGAACAGTCCTTACATTCTTATGTTGGCACACCCAGAGACCAGTTTTTCTGAACTGGAACAGTCCTACATTCTTATGTTGGCACACTCATAGACCAGTTTTCTGAACTGGAACAGTCCTTACATTCTTATGTTGGCACACTCAGAGACCAGTTTTCTGAACTGGAACAGTCTCACATTCTTATGTTGGTACACACTCAGAGACCAGTTTTCTGAACTGGAACAGTCCTTACATTCTTATGTTGGCACACTCAGAGACCAGTTTTCTGAACTGGAACAGTCCTTACATTCTTATGTTGGCACACTCAGAGACCAGTTTTCTGAACTGGAACAGTCCTTACATTCTTATGTTGGCACACTCAGAGACCAGTTTTCTGAACTGGAACAGTCCTTACATTCTTATGTTGGCACACCCAGAGACCAGTTTTCTTGAACTGGAACAGTCCTTACATTCTTATGTTGGCACACTCAGAGACCAGTTTTCTGAACTGGAACAGTCCTTACATTCTTATGTTGGCACACTCAGAGACCAGTTTTCTGAACTGGAACAGTCCTTACATTCTTATGTTGGCACACTCAGAGACCAGTTTTCTGAACTGGAACAGTCCTTACATTCTTATGTTGGCACACTCAGAGACCAGTTTTCTGAACTGGAACAGTCCTTACATTCTTATGTTGGCACACTCAGAGACCAGTTTTCTGAACTGGAACAGTCCTTACATTCTTATGTTGGCACACTCAGAGACCAGTTTTCTGAACTGGAACAGTCCTTACATTCTTATGTTGGCACACTCAGAGACCAGTTTTCTGAACTGAAACAGTCCTTACATTCTTATGTTGGCACACTCAGAGACCAGTTTTCTGAACTGGAACAGTCCTTACATTCTTATGTTGGCACACTCAGAGACCAGTTTTCTGAACTGGAACAGTCCTTACATTCTTATGTTGGCACACCCAGAGACCAGTTTTCTGAACTGGAACAGTCCTTACATTCTTATGTTGGCACACTCAGAGACCAGTTTTCTGAACTGGAACAGTCCTTACATTCTTATGTTGGCACACTCAGAGACCAGTTTTCTGAACTGGAACAGTCCTTACATTCTTATGTTGGCACACTCAGAGACCAGTTTTCTGAACTGGAACAGTCCTTACATTCTTATGTTGGCACACTCAGAGACCAGTTTTCTGAACTGGAACAGTCCTTACATTCTTATGTTGGCAACCTCTGAGACCAGATTTCTGAACTGGAACAGTCCTTCACATTCTTATGTTGGCACACTCAGAGACCAGTTTTCTGAACTGGAACAGTCCTTACATTCTTATGTTGGCACACTCAGAGACCAGTTTTCTGAACTGGAACAGTCCTTACATTCTTATGTTGGCACACTCAGAGACCAGTTTTCTGAACTGGAACAGTCCTTACATTCTTATGTTGGCACACTCAGAGACCAGTTTTCTGAACTGGAACAGTCCTTACATTCTTATGTTGGCACACTCAGAGACCAGTTTTCTGAACTGGAACAGTCCTTACATTCTTATGTTGGCACACTCCAGAGACCAGTGTTCTGATCTGGACCATTCCTTACATTCTTATGTTGGCACACTCAGAGACCAGTTTTCTGAACTGGAACAGTCCTTACATTCTTATGTTGGCACACTCAGAGACCAGTTTTCTGAACAGGAACAGTCTCTTACATTCTTATGTTGGCACACTCAGAGACCAGTTTTCTGAACTGGAACAGTCCTTACATTCTTATGTTGGCACACTCAGAGACAAGTTTTCTGAACTGGAACAGTCCTTTACATTCTTATGTTGGCACACTCAGAGACCAGTTTTCTGAACTGGAACAGTCCTTACATTCTTATGTTGGCACACTCAGAGACCAGTTTTCTGAACTGGAACAGTCCTTACATTCTTATGTTGGCACACTCAGAGACCAGTTTTCTGAACTGGAACAGTCCTTACATTCTTATGTTGGCACACTCAGAGTACAGTTTTCTGAACTGGAACAGTCCTTACGTTCTTATGTTGGCACACTCAGAGACCAGTTTTCTGAACTGGAACAGTCCTTACATTCTTATGTTGGCACACTCAGAGACCAGTTTTCTGAACTGGAACAGTCCTTACATTCTTATGTTGGCACACTCAGAGACCAGTTTTCTGAACTGTAACAGTCCTTACATTCTTATGTTGGCACACTCAGAGACCAGTTTTCTGAACTGGAACAGTCCTTACATTCTTATGTTGGCACACTCAGAGACCAGTTTTCTGAACTGGAACAGTCTCACATTCTTATGTTGGCACACCCAGAGACCAGTTTTCTGAACTGGAACAGTCCTTACATTCTTATGTTGGCACACTCAGAGACCAGTTTTCTGAACTGGAACAGTCCTTACATTCTTATGTTGGCACACACTCAGAGACCAGTTTTCTGAACTGGAACAGTCCTTACATTCTTATGTTGGCACACTCAGAGACCAGTTTTCTGAACTGGAACAGTCCTTACATTCTTATGTTGGCACACCTAGAGACCAGTTTTCTGAACTGGAACAGTCCTTACATTCTTATGTTGGGCACACTCAGAGACCAGTTTTCTGAACTGGAACAGTCCTTACATTCTTATGTTGGCACACTCAGAGACCAGTTTTCTGAACTGGAACAGTCCTTACATTCTTATGTTGGCACACTCAGAGACCAGTTTTCTGAACTGGAACAGTCCTTACATTCTTATGTTGGCACACTCAGAGACCAGTTTTCTGAACTGGAACAGTCCTTCAAAACTAATGTTGGCACACTCAGAGACCAGTTTTCTGAACTGGAACAGTCCTTACATTCTTATGTTGGCACACTCAGAGACCAGTTTTCTGAACTGGAACAGTCCTTACATTCTTATGTTGGCACACTCAGAGACCAGTTTTCTGAACTGGAACAGTCCTTACATTCTTATGTTGGCACACTCAGAGACCAGTTTTCTGAACTGGAACAGTCTCACATTCTTATGTTGGCACACTCAGAGACCAGTTTTCTGAACTGGAACAGTCCTTACATTCTTATGTTGGCACACTCAGAGACCAGTTTTCTGAACTGGAACAGTCCTTACATTCTTATGTTGGCACACTCAGAGACCAGTTTTCTGAACAGGAACAGTCCTTACATTCTTATGTTGGCACACTCAGAGACCAGTTTTCTGAACTGGAACAGTCCTTACATTCTTATGTTGGCACACTCAGAGACCAGTTTTCTGAACTGGAACAGTCCTTACATTCTTATGTTGGCACACTCAGAGACCAGTTTTCTGAACTGGAACAGTCCTTACATTCTTATGTTGGCACACTCAGAGACCAGTTTTCTGAACTGGAACAGTCCTTACATTCTTATGTTGGCACAGAGACCTGTTTTCTGAACTGGAACAGTCGTTACATTCTTATGTTGGCACACTCAGAGACCAGTTTTCTGAACTGGAACAGTCCTTACATTCTTATGTTGGCACACTCCAGAGACCAGTTTTCTGAACTGGAACAGTCCTTACATTCTGATGTTGGCACACTCAGAGACCAGTTTTCTGAACTGGAACAGTCCTTACATTCTTATGTTGGCACACTCAGAGACCAGTTTTCTGAACTGGAACAGTCCTTACATTCTTATGTTGGCACACTCAGAGACCAGTTTTCTGAACTGGAACAGTCTCACATTCTTATGTTGGCACACTCAGAGACCAGTTTTCTGAACTGGAACAGTCCTTACATTCTTATGTTGGCACACTCAGAGACCAGTTTTCTGAACTGGAACAGTCCTTACATTCTTATGTTAGCACTCAGAGACCAGTTTTCTGAACTGGAACAGTCCTTACATTCTTATGTTGGCACACTCAGAGACCAGTTTTCTGAACTGGAACAGTCCTTACATTCTTATGTTGGCACACTCAGAGACCAGTTTTCTGAACTGGAACAGTCCTTACATTCTTATGTTGGCACACTCAGAGACCAGTTTTCTGAGCTGAACAGTCTCACATTCTTATGTTGGCACACTCAGAGACCAGTTTTCTGAACTGGAACAGTCCTTACATTCTTATGTTGGCACACTCAGAGACCAGTTTTCTGAACTGGAACAGTCCTTACATTCTTATGTTGGCACACTCAGAGACCAGTTTTCTGAACTGGAACAGTCCTTACATTCTTCTGTAGGCACACACAGAGACCACATTTCTGAACTGGACAGTCCTTACATTCTTATGTTGGCACACTCAGAGACCAGTTTTCTGAACTGGAACAGTCTCATTCTTATGTTGGCACACTCAGAGACCAGTTTTCTGAACTGGAACAGTCCTTACATTCTTATGTTGGCACACTCAGAGACCAGTTTTCTGAACTGGAACAGTCCTTACATTCTTATGTTGGCACACTCAGAGACCAGTTTTCTGAACTGGAACAGTCCTTACATTCTTATGTTGGCACACTCAGAGACCAGTTTTCTGAACTGGAACAGTCCTTACATTCTTATGTTGGCACACTCAGAGACCAGTTTTCTGAACTGGAACAGTCCTTACATTCTTATGTTGGCACACTCAGAGACCAGTTTTCTGAACTGGAACAGTCCTTACATTCTTATGTTGGCACACTCAGAGACCAGTTTTCTGAACTGGAACAGTCCTTACATTCTTATGTTGGCACACTCAGAGACCAGTTTTCTGAACTGGAACAGTCCTTACATTCTTATGTTGGCACACTCAGAGACCAGTTTTCTGAACTGGAACAGTCCTTACATTCTTATGTTGGCACACTCAGAGACCAGTTTTCTGAACTGGAACAGTCTCATTCTTATGTTGGCACACCCAGAGACCAGTTTTCTGAACTGGAACAGTCCTTACATTCTTATGTTGGCACACTCAGAGACCAGTTTTCTGAACTGGAACAGTCCTTACATTCTTATGTTGGCACACTCAGAGACCAGTTTTCTGAACTGGAACAGTCCTTACATTCTTATGTTGGCACACTCAGAGACCAGTTTTCTGAACTGGAACAGTCCTTACATTCTTATGTTGGCACACCAGAGACCAGTTTTCTGAACTGGAACAGTCCTTACATTCTTATGTTGGCACACCCAGAGACCAGTTTTCTGAACTGAACAGTCCGCTCTGTCAGTGTAACGCAGAACTACCAAGAGAAGCGCGTAAGAAAGCGAAAGCTACATGCAGACGAGTCAGATGCTGGTGAGACCACTTTCCATGAAGCTAGCCGCAAATTTGAGGTGGAGACATATTATGTCATCATTGATAAGCTCATGACATGCTTATCCCAGCGAATAGAGGCATACGAGGACGTAAATGATCTTTTGGTATTCTGTTCAAGACGGACAAGGACTGCACAGAACGTGACATGCGCAAACTAGCTTGATAACCTGTCCTCCGCATATCCATCAGACATTGACAAAACCTTGACTGATGAACTAATTCAGTTTAGGCATTTTATGAAGGATGAGACATCGCCAGTAGAGCTCCTGCGAGTAGCCGATTCTCTTAAATCCACGTTCCCACATGTCTTTGTTGCGTTGAGACTGTTTTAACCTTGCCGGTCTCTAACTGTGAGGGGAAAGATCATTTTCAGTTTTAAAGCGGGTTAAAAACGAACTGAGATCAACAATGGCACAGCGGCGACTTTCTGCACTTTCACTAATGACCATTGAGTCTGAACTGGTAAAAGGACTGGATTTTGAGGACATCATATGCGAATTTGCATCATCAAAGTCAAGAAAGGTGCAATTGTAGCGCACTGAGTGCCTTGTTTCATAAGCAAAACGTTAGGTCTACAATAGTCTAGCCTAGGCCTACACTAGCCCTGTTAAAAATGTTGCCTATGGTTTAGTCATTAATTCATTAGTTGTTGTTGTTGTTAATGGGCATTCGCTTTTAAGCTATAAGCCTAATAAAAAATATGTCGGTAGTAGTTGGCGGCCTAGTAGGCTATTATTATCCTGTAAAGTGATGACTGTAATGCATACATCTTGTTATATGCGATGACCGAATCCGAATGACAACCTTGTGCACTGTCCCGTCTGTTTCTTTGTATAGAGTTCAGCACTATGAAGAGCAAATCGTTTAGCCTACTAAACTGACAGTGGGAGTGGGAGTGGGACTATTGTTTATTCATACTCCGTTTCATTATATGTTCTGGTGAGTTCAGCACCACGGACAGAAAATCGTTTAGCCTACCAATCTGTTTTTGTCTTTCATTCTTTTGCTGGTAACTGACACTTGGGACTGTTGTTTATTCATTTAAGTATGTTATAAACTGTAATAATTTCTAAAGTCCAAGTTTGAATCCATTTGTATTTTCTCTAGCCAACAGTTTGTTTGTAGTTAGCCTACAGTGGAGACCTTTTGTGGTATGACTGACCCTTACACTCTTGACTGGTGTGATTAATAAACAATCAAAAGGCCTACATTCTCTTCATTCTCTTTCCAGTAGCCTAGGCGTAGACTGTCAACTGAATAATGTGTAAAACAACCTCAGTAGTGTACTTCTAGTGCCACCTAGTGGCGACGCGTAGGTAGGCACCAGTCACTGGCGTGCCCAGGACCATGGATTCTTAATCCGCCCCTGTCGCTCGGCTTCGCCGAAGCTGTTTACGTACACTGGCTACAGTGTGTGAAACTACCACACTGTGTATGGATGCAGGTGTGATGAATGGTTTGGGAAGCCTCCTTTTAATTATTGAACTACACAAACTTCCCCTTGTGGAAATGTATTAAATTTGTTGATTTCGTATCCCTCTTAATAATTTTGTTTTTCCATTAATAAATTATCATGGTTCACTATCTCCGCCTACGGCAGATTGTGCACTAACATGAGTCAGTTGCCTCCAAAGATTTCGGTTTTGTGTGACCTCGTTTAGAGCGGATATAGATTGAGGCCGGACCATTCATGCACATTATCGCGCCATCTTTTGCGCTGTCTGCCTCTACTCCTTTTGCCATTGACCATGCCTTCAAGGCAAATTTTAGAGAGACCAGACTGGGAGCGTTTGATATGGCCATAGAGTTTTAAGACCTTGCTTCTAATTATCGACATTATTGGGACTAGGGTCGTCATTCTAAGAAGCTCTTCGATTTTAACATGGTCTAAAAGTCTATGGTTCGTCATAAATCTCATGATGTGGTTTTGAAAGGTTTCAACCGTCCTACATAACTTGGAAGTCCAGTTGACGAGTCCATAGAGAGCAACTGGCAATACATAGGTGTTATAAATTTTGGCTTTGATGCAATATGAGACACGTTTAGATGTTAGGGGTTCTTTATTCTTTTCGAATGCTGCCCATCCTAACCCGATCCTATGCTTGACGGCTGCAGTACCATCATTTGTAGCGGACAACTTGTGGCCAAGATAAACAAATTCAGAGACCTGTTTGATTGGTTTACCATAGATGGTAAGATGGAGAGGTTGAGCATTTTTGTCAGTTGTCATACACTCAGTCTTAGAGACATTGACAAACAGACCAACTTCTGCAGAATATTTAGCTATGCAGTCAATGAAAGTTTGTAGTTCTTGGTTTGATCTACTTATGGCAGCTATGTCATCAGCATAGCTGAGGTTGGAGAGTAGATGACCACCAATAGAAAAGCCAGAGCTGCATTCAGATTCTGCCTTCAGGATGATCGCTGCTATTACTATGCAAAACAAAAAGGCTGAGAGGACATCACCTTGTTTCACGCCCTTGAGTATTTTGACGGGTCTGGATATCCCAATATCAGTCTTTATAGCTGCTGTTGAGTTGTCATAAGTTAGCTTTAGAAGATTTATATACCTCTTGTTCAAACTAGTTTTCTCTAGGAGTTTCCAGAGGCAGCTGAGTTTGATACTGTCAAATGCTTTAGTAAAATCTATAAAAGCTATGAAAACGGGGCTATTGAATTCAATAGACTTTTCAATAATTTGTTCTAAAGCAATTATTTGTTCTATGGTTCCCCTTCCAGGCTGATAGGCAGCCTGAGAGTCTGGGAATGATGCATATAGGTCTTCTTTTACTCGTGATGCAATGATGCTCATAAACAATTTATAAACATGGCTCAAAAGACTGATGGGACGGTAGTTTCCACATTCAAGACGACTATTCTTTTTAAAGAGCACAACAATCAGAGCTTCCTTGAACGCCTGAGGAATATTACCTGTGATTCAAATACGATTGAAGAGATGTAGTAAGGCATTCATTAGGGGTTCCCCACCTGCCTTAATGTATTCCGAATAAATATTATCTAATCCAGGGCTTTTACCATTCTTCAGATTTTGAATTGCATGTTCAATTTCACTCCTGAGTATAGGGAGAATCGGGTCTTCACTAGAATCATCTACAGGAAAAGCCACAGAGTCGTCCCAGTAAAGCTCTTCATAAAATTTAGCCCATCGTTCAAGAATGTCATCTTTACTAGTTAAAACACTACCGTCATTATCCTGGATACCCCAACTAATGTTCTTAGGCTTAGCTTTCAGTCTCTTTAGTGCAGAATAGTATTGCTTATGAGGAGGAAGACTACTTATAACATCGATATCTTTCTCAACTTGTTTTAATCTGTCTTTCTTCACAAGCTTTTTTGACTCAGCTTTTGCTATTTTGTATTCAGATGATGAGGGTCCATTTTCTTTTCTGATTTTGTGTTTGGTATCTATTGCACACTTGGTTTTCACGGACATCCAGTCTGGCCGAGAAGAGTTCTTGAGTGGTAGAGTTTCGCTAGCAGTGTCCAAAATAGCTATGGTGATACTCTCAAAAAGAGTTCCTGGATCTAAGATTTCACTGAGAAGAAAATCGGTTACTTAACTCAAGTTGAAATGGCTCTTTAGCATCTGAAGTTAAAACTTCGAGATCATATTTTGGCACACACGCTTCTTTTTTAGGCCAAGAAAAGCTCATTCTAACTTTAGTTCGTACCATTCTATGGTCAGATATATCAGGCATATTGAGAGCAGTGCTATCTAACACACGCTGACGAACAGATGGTTTTCGAGTTAGAATAAAATCTATCTGATTCCTTGTTCTTCCATCAGGGGATGTCCACGTATAGAGTTTACGCTTTTGGAACATCGTGTTGGTGACAATAAGATTATTTCTAACACAAAACTTTGCAAGAAGTTCGCCGCGATCGTTAGCGTTACCAATAGTGTGTTTACCAATAACATCAGGATAGTTCAGATGAAGATTACCAAGCTTACAATTGAAATCACCCATGATGAAAAGATGGTCCCTTTTTGGTACATTATCTACTATAGTTTGGATCTGATCATACATATCAGCAACATCCTCATCAGGATGAGTGGATGTTGGGAGGTAACACTGAATGAAGGTTGTCTTAGAAAACTTCCCTTTCAGACTCAAGACAGCAAGCCTATCTGAGATAGGTTCGTAGTCGTCCACAACAGGGACAAACGATTTGTTTACTAGAAAACCAACTCCGTTTGATCTAGAAGAGTCGTTACCGGAAAGAAACATTCTGTAGCCAAAATCATCCAAAGATTCTATTTTGGTTTCTTTCACTTTCGTTTCTGAGAAACCAATCACATCCCACTTTATGTTACCGATCTCATGAAACATAGTATCTAGAGCATGAGTATTTAGATCATTTATAGTACGTGGATTATAGGTGCATACATTCATGCATTTGTGAGATTTGTGAGATTTGTGAGATTTGTGAGATTTGTGAGATTTTCCTCTGATCGCTCGTCGCATACCAGTCCGAGGCTGCTGGCATGAACCCCTGATCGCCCCTGTCACATCAGTCCGGGGCTGCTGATGCGCCCTCCTGATCGCATGGCGAGGGTCCGGAGGTGGCTCCCTCTGGTCTGGAAATCTTTGATTGGGCATTTTCACTTTTCATGTTAGTTTTGTCAGCCTACTCTTCCGTGCTGGCTTAGGACAAATTGGAAGAGGGTGTTTTTATTTGTGACACCATCACTAGGAGACTGCCTTACTGGGCTAACGGAAACTAATTTCTTGCTGAAATAAAAGTTGATCTCATTATGTAATTGGAAAGACATTGTTTCTGCAAATTTATTTCTTGATCTGGTGCTGATGGTTATCATACATATAGTTAAAAGTAACTTGTTCTTTATTTCAAATTGAACACCAGCGTTTTATCACCCTGCCAGCGAGGCAAGAGCCAGTCCGGACACCGGGACGGAAACCCTTGAGACCTCGCTCGTATTATACTCACATGTGTAGGCACGTGTATTTGTATATACGTGTATATACATATACGTACACACGAAGAAACACGCACATGCCTCGAAATTCTCTTTCAGATACGAATAGCTCAGAAATATCGTTCTTTGATATATCAATTGATATGGGCAGATACTGCAGTCCTCGCCAAAGATAATTACGTTGATATAATGTCTACAATTACATCGGGACAGCAAAACTGAGTCGTGTGTTAAGTTATAAAGATGTTTATTTTTCTTTTATTGTGAACAAGGTAATACATCAAACTAGAGATGTTTCTCTTTTTGAACAGACCTCAGATCTGCCTGTATATATTCCGTAAGTGCTCCTGCTAATAATTATGCAAAATTATTGTGGTTTGATCTAATTTTATAATAACAAGAAATCGCATCCTCTTCTAGTGATCCTCAGATTGCTGCTTCCCATGTTGTTTTATTTATTTATTTCTGATATTTTATCAGGGTATCGCGTTCACATAACATGTGGTCTCCCTCGTGGCCCTGGGAATTAAAAGGTAATTCAAAAGATCAAATTAAAATAATCAATAAACAATAAACATAATAAAACATATAAACAAATAAAACTAAAATAAAAGATAAAATTAATAACTAATTCAGTTACAAACAAAACCCACTGTGGTAAGAAATATATAAGTGAAATAACACATTATGTTCATTGTACAAAGGTACTTGAGTTGATAGAGATAATCAAATGTTCCTAATTATTGTAAAGTCTATGCACTTCATACACTCTAAAAACAGATTGGTTAAAAAACTACCAATTTAAATGATTAACACTATTTTTATTATTTTAACCGAGAGATTGATCAATGTGGTTTGAAGTGTATGTTGGTTGTATTATTTATTTTGAACCTTATGTGTTTGTTGTATACGTTATTACCACATGAAATTCTTGAGCCGTATTGAAGTATTACCCTAACTCTCGCTTTATCATTCATTGTGTTCAAATCGAGCGACCCAACACACCTCAACCGTCGATCGAGAAAATAGGCCTATACACTTTGCGAATCAGGTGAGGGATATTGAGATTTGTTGTTTGTGTATGATCGTTTGGCCCTCAAGAGCACAGGGAATGGACGGTGACGGACCGGGCTGGCTTTCAAAAAGACTATTCAAGAGCACAGAGGTGCATATATTTGCACCACCTCAATTAACCTATCACCAGCATCATCACCCAAGCCAGCGCCACTCTCCAATTCTTTTACCAAGCAAATTTGTCTTGACTTTTATTTATTAGATCAATCCACATTCAAATATTAAGTGCCTCAAATGCTCTTATTAAGCACCTCATTTTCCGGGACAAAACAGTGATGGATTTTAAGCGGAAGAAGTGCAAATAATTTTTACAGTGTATAAGAAAGAGCTAAACATAACAATGTGGTCAGTACCTGACTAGAATAATAGGAGCTTTTTAGACAAATTGATAGTTTGGATCCTATAAACGCTATGGTTTAACCAATCACGTCACAAAATGTCAATTTGTATAAATCGCTTAGAGCTCTTCTTTAAAATAAGAAATCTCTGTTAAATTCCTTTACTTTGGAGAACTTTGTTTGTTCACGTATATAAATGGTTATTACACAAGCAAAGTTGTTTGTTTATCAAAAACCAGCAATGAATTAACTGTCGTGGTTCCATAAATGCATTGCATGCCCAGACACTATGAATAACTTTACCCTGAAAATGCCCTGAAAATCCGTTTTGCCGTGAAATAACAGTTCACCATAATTTCACGGCAATTTCATGGTGTCTCTTCCTCTCAGATATTGGCAATAATGTTCACAGTGATTTCAGGGCAAATTCACGGCACTCTCGAGATTAAATGAGCTGCCCCAAAACTGCCACAAGAAGTTCATGGCATTTTCACAGCGTTTTCACGGCAAAGGAATTCCAAGAATATTTCATGGCGTTTTCACGGTGTTGTGGCGTCATGAAATTGCAGTGAACTATTTATTTCACGGTAAAACAGATTTTCAGGGCATTTTCAGGGTAAAGTTATTCATAGTGAGAATCGTATCCAATTATGTCGTCTAATTTCATCCACGCGTCTCTAATGGATTATAACAATACGATTATATGAGTTCGTGTAATATCGCTTTACCTTGAAACTGTCGTAGATGGAGGATGCTTTCAAGCTACTGCTATTAATTGCCGTTAATTGTGATCACGAATTTCAGTCAAAAAGATACCTTTTATATGACGTGTCACATTGCCCAATCAAATGTCTGTGGAAAAACTACAGTATTAATGAATTGTTAAGCAATAATATTACAAAGTCCCGTTTTAACTGGTACTTGGCCAGAACAGTTAACCATCGTTTAGGTCGGACCCTGGTTTATGTTTCGTAATTTTTTTTCATTAAAATCTTATTCATACAAATTAACAATAACAATAGTAGTATTGTATTGTCCTCTGATTATACGGTAAAAAAAACCATCAGTTTTTTTTGCCTCATTTGGGAGACAAAAATGGGCTGGAATTAACCAGAACCTAATTATAGTGTTCACTTTATAACGGTTTCGATAATCCTTTGGAGGAAGAACTTACGTATCGACATAGGTTTATATAACACTAAATTACAGCAGAAATTGCAGATATTATAATTGTCAAGTTGTTGTAAGAGTAAACATTATAATTGTCAAGTTGTAGTAATAGCAGACATTATAACTGTCAAGTTGTAGTTTGGGAA
>CM055816.1:40356538-40385414 GCA_029582265.1 Zoroaster sp. YZ-2022
TATCACACTTTGTTTTTGTTTTTTCTTGATTACAATCTATATTGGATTCTGTTACCTTGGCCTAATTTGTAACATTTATATTATATTGGACTGTTTCAATATAACCTTGTTTTATTGTTTGAGTGTCTTATGATTTCTAATCCGGTTTTCTGTGTATCTTAATATCCATTCATTTGGGTTCTCAAACCCGTTCAATTAATGTTAACTACATTTCCACAATGCTCACCTTAATAATGAATTTGAATGTCCAAAATACGCGTCGAAAGCTCCCGTAAATTTGAATGTTCAGTGGATTGTTAAATTGGATGTTTTTTCGTTTAAAAAAGGAAACTGAATGAAACTGAATGATGATTTTGAGCAACATTTAATTTTCACGCAAAGGAACAGAATGACGCGTTATTTAAATTATGAAAATTGACATAATTATTACGTCATACGGTGTCAAATTACATATATTATAAATATTACTTAAAACCCCTTACGGTTCGTTTTTCCTTTGTTAATGAACACCTGTCATTTACATTCTTAGCCCTACATCTCAAAGAGTTCAACTCAGAACAGCTCTGAGGTCTGTTAAAAAGAGAGCACATCTTTAGTTTGGATGTGTTACCTTGTTCTACATAAAAGAAAAATAAGAGACCTTTATAATTCGAAATACACGTCTCATTTAGCTGTCCTGATGCCATTGTTTGTAGACTTAATGATATAGTTATCAACGGAATTATCCATTATCAACATGCAGTATCTGCCCATATCAATTGATGTATCAAAGAATGATATTTCTGATCTATTCGTATCTGAAAACAGAAAATTCCGAGGCATGTTCAGGTATTTTATTATCGTGTACACACGTATATGTATATACACGTATATACAAATACACGTGCACACACATGTGAGTATATTCGAGCGATCAAGAAAAATTTGCAGAAAACGTCTTTCTAATTACATAAAGCGGAGATCAACTTTTTGTTTAACAAGAAATTAGATTAACATATAATTTATTAATGGAAAAAAAAAAATTTATAGAGAGGGATAACAAATTAAAAATTTAATGCACGTTTTCCACAAAGGAAATTTGGGAAGTTCAACAATTTAAAAAGAGGCTTCAAACTGACATTCATCACACACTGCATCCATACACAGTGTGGTAGTTTCCACACACATGTAGCCAGTGTGTACGTAAAACGGCTTCTGGGCGAAGCCCAAAAGCGAGGTCTCCAGGTTCCTCGGTGCTCAGATCGACGCTTGCTGCGCTGGTAGGCTGGGAAAACGCCGGTGTTCAATTTGAAACGATATGTAACCATAGATTTGCCTGATTTGTGAGGCCTCTCTTAGCCACCTTATATTTTGTGTATGGGAAATTTGGTCTAGTTCAAATGATCATTATTATACATGCATTACGTATTTTACTGGTTATCAAACCAAAACAAAACAACAACATCATAACAAAGGTTTAAAAAAAAATAATAAAATTAAAAAAATAATAATAATAGATGTCACCGATTTTGAAGCCGTCTATGGACAGAAACTGATATGCCTTCTTAATAAAATACATTTAATTTATTAATGGAAGAACAACTTTATGCGCCTTCTTCATTTGGCAGTTAACAATAATTAATTTTACATTAAATTAAAATTTTTTTAAAGTAACGCACATACAGGAAGTAAATTATTTAAAATAAATATTTGAAAAATCTTAATTGAATTGAATGTTAATCATATAGATTGCAATATAAAAGACTCAGCGAGAGGATGGATCATGATATTAAAATAAATGTATACCCGACATGAAGACCCATGAGCATCACAGCTATTTGTTTTTCCGATGAATTTCAAAATATTGCATACAGTTTAAATTCGCGACTCATTCAATTTGATATGAAAATGAATGCTCCTTTACATCATCATTCAATCAGCAAAAAGATAAATTCATATTCATAGGTTGATCATTCTATCGTCATTTTACCCAACTCATTGATAAAATAAAGACGTTCCAATTGAAAGTGTCCTCAGGTTCATGTCAATTGCAAAGAACCAAAATCGCAAGCGATTTAGATCAAGAACAGATAATTATAATGAAAACACACAACACAGAGTAGGCCTAATAAATTTTATTAAATTTAATATATTTGTCTTAAAGGTAGGTTATAGAACTGATATTTTAAAAAATAATTCAAAAATATACCAAATAGTTGAATGTTAATATACAACTTAGATGGAATCAATCTTTCACCATAAACTATTTAGTCTGGAGGAACTGTTACTTTTAAAGAAGATATTATTGGCAAAAAAGTTCCCCTAAAATTGATGATCCAATCCCTTCAACATTGCACATAATGCAATCATACCCGGCCTGAAATTGAAAGAAAAATGTGACAAATGAATGCCAAATGATAAAAACTGAATTATATTTTCTTGTATATTAAAAGAACATATTCTTCAGATTAGAGGTCCTTCCTTGTTTCAACGTTATACAAAATAATTGCCCGACTCTATTTGCTCCATATTTCAATAGTGTTGTTAAGGTACATGTACATGACTATACCAACAATTTACCGAAGGCACTTGATCGACCAACATTAATCATTTCCTCCAACCACTCTTACCTAAAGAAATTGAACATGAAGGTCCCTAAGTTGTGGAATTCTGTGAAATTATCCTTTAAAAATATTCGGTATTTTAATTGAAACATAAACTAAAGACTCAATTACTAAGAAAGTATTTATAGTATAAATAAGATTCTTGTGTACATGTCCTTGTGTGAGTTTAACGTTTACTGTCCCTATAACATTATGAATATATGGTCCTTCCCTTACAAAAATGTCCTGTGGTATTACCACAAAAAATACCACAGGACATTACCACAGGAATTGTCCTGTGGTTTTTTGGGACATTACCACAGGCACGTTACCACAGGAACATTACCACAGGAACATTACCACACGGATTGTTACCACAGAAAAATTACCACAGGAACATTTTCACCACAGGTACCACAGGAACATTTACCACGGAACATTACCACACAGGATTGTTACCACACGAAGAATTACCACAGGAACATTACCACAGGTACCACAGGTACATTACCACAGGTACCACAGGTTTACAGGAATATTACACAGGAAACATTACCACAAGTTACATGCCTGTGGTAATATTCCCATGGTACCTGGTAATATTTTCCTAGAAAGGTTTGTGTCTGTGGTAACATTCACTAATGTTACCACAAGCTACACGTTACCTGCCACAGGAACGTTACCACAGGAACGTTACCACAGGAACACTTGTACCACAGGTACTACCACCAGGAACGTTACCACAGGCTCGTTATCAACAGGCATGTAACACGCTTTATGTGGTAATGTTTCTGTGATGCCCAGGAGAAAATTCGAATACAACACATGTAATAAATATTTAAAAAATTATAAATAACAAAATATCCTGTAGAAGATACCGTCTGAAGTATTGTAGCTTTTTTTATAGAAAATAGGCAAAGAATTGTGATTTCAAAATTATCATGCGCATATGCGTGATAATTCTTTAACCATTTACAATGTGTTACACAAAAAGGCAGATGCAATTTTACACTATTTTTCTCGTAAACAGCCCAAGCAAAACTAGCTGAAATTCTCTGACAGTTATTTTGTTATTATACACACATCTACTACTTATAAATTATGGATGCATTAACCAACACTTACCAAAGATGTAGCATCTCTTTAATATATATGTTTAATAGTCACTGAAGAGTTTTAACTATTTAAAATGTTTTTACAATGGCATCATTCAACAACTGGAACTTCAATCCGCCATATGCATGTATAATTAAAGCTTTTGTTGGTGAAAAACCATCTCATTAGAAGTTGAGCAATGGCAAATAACTGGGATGGATCTAAATTCCATAATACTGTGAATATTGCAGTTTATATTGCGGTTTGGTTTTATAACATTTTCTTTCAACTTAATAAATTAAAATTCAAGTTAATTAATGATATGACCTTTGCAAAAACTAAAACAGTCACCAAATAACATATTTATTGTATTTTATATCAGACAATAGGTTTTAAAAAGGATTGAAATGTTGTTAATCACAAACTCACCAAGCTTCTTTTAAAGGGAAGCAAAAAATTGTCTTTCAGACACCTTTAAACCATCTTAGAAGTAAAAATGTAAAGTCATTAATCATAAATTGCAGAATAGATAAAGGCACTAATTAAAGTCACCAAAGAACCTATTTAATTTGAAATGTTGTCCATAATCACAAAAGGTCTCAGGCTTTTTATAAAGGAAGCAAAATTGTCTTTCAGACACTTTCATCATCTTAGTAACAATGTAAAGTTTTAATCCTTAAATGTTGAAAAGCAAGCACCTAAATGGATAGATAACATTTCTGCCAAATATAATCAACGAAGTCACTGGGCATTGGCAATTTAAAGTCATGTCAATCAACATGTGGAAATGGCAAGCACTAATTAAAGTAATTAATTCATGGGATGATCCTCCAGCAGTCTACTTTGCAGCAACATTTTCCAGAGTCCGGTATTCTTTCCTGGAGGACGATCAAGGGAGCATACTGCCATCGAAACATCGAGTTGTACCTCCAGTTCTTTTCAAGAACCAATACTACTACCAAATGAGATTCACATGGTGTCTACCGCAATTTAGTCTTACTTACTAATTAAAGTCACCAAAGAACCAATTTTTGTGTTTTCTGTCACACAATAGCATTTGAAGTGATTTGAATTTTGTAAAATCACAAACACACCAAGCTCCTTAGAATCTTCTTAATTAACAGTGTAAAAAGTTGAGTTAATTATAAACATGTGGGAAAGGCAGGCAAGCACTAAATGGATTCTGAATTAAAATTTCTACCAAATATTATCAGCGATGTCGCGGCACAAGTAGCACATTTGCGTGTATTACATGTACTGTAGGTGTTTCGCCTTTTCACATGTTTATAATTCAATCTTTTTTAGCCCTTCAAAATTACCTCTATTGTAGTATGATGAACGTACAAGAAATAGGTTTTTGGTCTGTGAGAGAGAAAATAGCGGACATTATTAATAGACTGGTCAATCAAAATGTTCATTTTTAGAGAGAAAGTTTCATCCGAATCACCAATGACAAACTCAATTTTACTAATTTATCTGTTTCCTTATTAGTCTATTCAATGTCACTGTATTTTTTCTGAAATATACATGTGCTTATTAAACTTCACAAGCCCCTCAACGGGTTTTCAGCTTCCTCATTCAGCTTCCTCACATCTGGACATGAGACGGTCCATAAACACTCTAAAGTAGTAACACAAAGATAGATACTTTACGGTGTTATATTTTCTTGCCCATATTCTCATATCAAACATATCCAACAATGTAGGAGACACAGTTCTAACCAACGTAATGTAGGTGTTTTAAGACTTGAAATTTGGCAAAAAGAAAAGGTATCAATGGTACCTTCTAAACTTGATAATTGCGTAAAAAGTAAAAATTTTTAAAATCAATTTAACTTTTGACAGTCGCATCAATTTCGTGAAAACTGGCGACAAAATGTGCACATCAGGTTCTCAGGCTTGAGCATATATGGAATTCTTACCTTTCTTCCCTGTTCATGTCTTGTCCATCATGGTTCTAACGTTATGCGGCCTTCCATCATGGATGTAAAAGCGTGTGTAGTTGTACACCTTTTCATGTACATGTGATAACATGTACATGTGATAACACAATAGTACAATACCCATACTAGTACCATGCATGTGTCAGGTAACGTAACCTGGTCACTTAATTAGTGCAGTTATGTCCAGACTACAGAACAACACATGGCAGCATAACTCCATCTGATTCTATTCTATTAATCTGTTGCAGTAATACTGGTCACTAGTGGGCTATATTTCAATACTTAAATTGACAGAATTGTTACAAATACAAGTTTAATATAACATTTCAAACATGTGCACTTAATAAACAATTATTTAGCTGGTAACATGCATCATACAGAAAGCCTTATCCTGTACTGCTGTACAGGCTTGGGTTTGCAATCATTGGTACTCTGCGTCACATGGCCACGCATTAAAAAACAAGTTCCCTTGCATAGATGATGTGTACCAAAGTCCAATGGAGGGCAAAAGTTTTTGTGATAAGTACTAACAATATCTTTTAAAAAATTCAAAACATTTCAAGAAAAATTCTGAGTACCCAAAAGAGTAAAACAATATCATGCATAGTGAAAACATAAATAAAGTTACCAAGAATAAAATATGCACAATAATTTGTTGCCTATGACAATTATTTTCCTACTACAATTAGGTCCAGTTACAATTCTTACAAAATACGATTCCTAGTACAATGGCCTGTTGAAATGAATGCGTACATGCAATAACCCATTAGGTAATTTTATGCAATAACCCTGCGGTAATGTTCCTGTGGTGTCTGAGTACTGCGGTACGCTCCTGGTAAACCTGTATATGCATTGATTTTTCCTTTAAATGAATCTTACTGATGATTGAAATCACAGAAATTGTAAATTCGAACTCTTTTGTCCATCAACATTGGTTTAGTGCACTTCAAATGTTTATTTCATCTTTTGTCGAGACAATATCGACAGTTAACTTCCCCAACAAATAAATTGGCTGTTAATTTCTATCAAAGTAAAATTTCAACACTGCTTTTTGTCCCAGAGTATTCAATTTTGTCTAGTCTACGCCGATTGTGAAATCAAATTTTTCTAATTTATGTAAGACAATTTGAATGCTGCCATTCAAAGCAACAACTTTTGTGTTACTTTGACCTGGTATTTAAATGAGGGTGGTGACAAAACTTTAAAATTGAATGGCAAATTAATTGGTTTTGTTAACAAAAATTGGTTTTTGTGAAATTTTTGTGGATGAAATTGAATGCATGATAACTGGTAAATTTGAATAGAAAAATCTTTTAAAAGAATAAAATCCTGCTAAATCTAAAAGTGAATAATAATAACTTTCTTATGAAATTCATACCCCCATGCAAATACCCAACCACAAAACATACCTGGGACTGGGATACCCAACGTTACAGCCAGTACCACATAAATATGTGTAGTAGTACTCTGATTGATATTTGCTTTTCCTGTGGTAATTTCTTATGGTATCTACATGTACCACAAGAATACCTGGGACTGATCAGATACCAACGTTACATTACCACATAAATGTGTGTGGTACTCTGATGATATTTGCTTTTCCTGTGGTAATTTCTGTGGTATCTCATGTACCACTGAAGTACCACAGGACCAGAATATCCAGCGTTGGCATTAACACATAAATTTGTGTGGTACTCGGTGATAATGCTTTTCACTGTGGTAATTTCTATGGTATCTACATGTACCACAAGAATACCACAGGACTGGGATACCCAGCGTTGGCATTACCACATAAATGTGTGTGGCACTCTGATGATATTTGCTTTTCCGGCACTGTGGTAATTTGTGTCTACATGTACCCAGAGTAGGCCCACAAGGATCACCTAGGACCAGTCAATGTATCCAGCATTGGCATTTACCATAAATTTGTGTGGTACTCCGGTGATAATGCTTTTCCTGTGGTAATTTCTGCGGTATCTACATGTACCACAAGAATGCCACAGGACTGGGATACCCTTAGCGTTGGCATTACCACATAAATGTGTGTGGTACTCTGATGATATTTGTTTTTCCTGTGGTAATTTCTGTGGTATCTACATGTACCACAGAAGTACCACAGGAATACCACAGGACATTTTCGTAAGGGTTGCTCGAACAAGCTTCATGCACATTCATAATTATATTAATTTAATATTAAATATTTCATACGTGTATGGTTTTGTTGTCCTCTTAAGTGTAGAGAAAATAAAGGAATCATTTAAAATGCATATAAAAGGAATGCATTATTATATATTAGTTGGAATCAAAACTGCAAAATGACGAATTACATTTATAACAAATCACAATAATACTAGAAAACAACAAATAAAATGTAATATACATCAAATAAAACTAATTTAAAAGGCAGAAGAGATCCTTGTTACAAAACACTGCACGACAGTCAATATCTTGCTTCGTGGATATTTCATAGACAAATAGAACTTCATCCAAGAATGGTAAATTTTGGTTTGCTAATGCACTTCCCTATTGGAATGAAAATGAGACTTTTGTCTAAAATAGTGTGGTGCCTTGCAAACTCATATTGATTTATTGTTAGCTGTCAGGTTACCAGACAAAGAAAATTGGTAAGTTTCATTAATAAATAGGCCTATGAATGAGGGCAAAAAAAAAAAAAAAAAAAAAAAACCGACCCGAGATTTCAGCACTTTGGGTCATCGGTCGGTGGAGGCAACTCAACATCTTTTTAAATTAATAGTTGATTAACAGTTTCACGCATAATTAAAGCTTGATCATGGGGAACATTTCCATTTCTTTTGCTTTTTTATGGACATCATCACTTTTTTATTACCTCCGGATTTCTCAGACCCATGAAATACTTGGTATTCTTTTCTCCTCTTCAAACCATTTCTTCACTCGGGAACGAAAAAGTTAACGTAACGCATTTTTTTCGGTTCGTCACTATGCGTAAAAATGCGACGATTTGATGTTTACAATTAATTGAACAGATCATTTAAAAATAGTGAGTTGAATTCATGAAAAAAAACATTATTTGTATCAAGTTCAGAATTTTTGTTTTCTTGGTAAGCCAAAGTTAACCCATAGAGAAATGCATACTCAAACAAAAGACTCGTGGTACATAGAACCATCAGGACAAAACCTTCATACTTGCGTTTTGTTATACCATTCTTTAAATGACATCTGAACTCAAGAGGGCGCTCTTACATAAAGGCAGCATTGGATCCTATCAAAACGGGGTTTCACTAACGCCAAACACCCAGTCTGGGCTTGTTTGAGTGCTCTTTATATATTTTCAAACAGAAGCAATTATACAAAATGAAATACAAACAATTGAAAATAAAAAGCAAAATCACATGTTTAGTAGTTGTGATGATGCAGTGTCAGCCAATGTTAAATGATATCACATACCAGTGTGTATTTTTATAACCAGTCCCTTTCTCTATACAACTGTCAGCAGATTTCATCATAAGTTAAAACCAAAGTTGTTGATCTGTAATATTTTGACAGACGGTTATTTAAGGACTAGATGTCAGAATGATTGATAAGATAGACTTATCCCTAACCCATGCTTAAATTCAACAATAACTTAACATTATAATGGATCATATTGCCTTACACAGTAGTAAACAAAAAGAAACATAATTGTTCTAGCTGATAGATTTAGTTGAGACCAGCAGCAGGCTTAACACTTTTTCTGACGTGGGATTTTGTAGCTGTATCTATAGCAAGGCTTATTTGAACCCTTTTCAAACATCAATTAGCCAAAAACATTATTACTATTTCTTACAGCATCATCCATACCGTTCTCAACCTAATCTTTCCATCATATAGGTGCAGTAGGCTCAAGTATATACGCACTGGCCATCTTTGCTTTCCTGTACACACAAGTTCATAGAGAATCAGAATGAGGCACATGTACAACTGAACCAGTGAACAGGTTTCCTCACACAATGTGATGGTTCCAATCCTTAACGATACCGCCTGTAGATAGGGAACGTAACTATGATAGACGTGTGGGGAACAAACAATACACAATGGCGAATGGTTCCATTGGGGTAGGTAATAACACGTGTAATAATTGGGCGCCCTCACCGACCAGTGCATGCTCAGCCTATTGTACTGGATCTGGTAGCATTTTTTAAGGTTTATAGCAGGCATTCAAAGTGACAACCAGCACTGCGTGGTGGGGGGGAAATTAGCACCTCCCAAGCTATCACTTTTTAAAAAGGACCTGGGTCTCCTACTTTTCAACTAAATTGTCATACAGCCTTGAGTGAATGATTTTCCTCGTATTAAATCCAAATATCTCCAAAATAACGCAATCTTTCAAAACTGATATTGTCCAAATTTATCCAAAAATTATTTCTAATTTTGCAAATTTTCATTATAATTTTTTTTTAAATCCAAATTAATGTTTCAAACCCCAAATGATTTGTTTTATTCGAGGAGATCCGTTGAGGGTGGTCATTGGCATGTTGGACGATTGAGGATAAAAAACATTCAATCTGTGATGGGCACAGTCGTCTCCTCTTGGATCACAGTCGTCTCTGCCTAGGACGGGGAATGGGTTAGGGAGTCACCTTGTGTATATATATGCCCTGTAGCTGCAGGAAAGCGGAAAAGGCCTTCCCCATTATGTTCGCCAACACCCGCCCCTGACACTTCAAGAGATCGTGGCCGGATCCAACAACACTGGTTTAACACTGTTCTGGTTCCAAATTGGGGCACAGCACGAAGGATATAATGATCAGACCATGGGAAACACGTTGAAACCCCTATTGGACTTTTGAGTGTGGCAGACATGGGAGGGCGTTTCAGAATGGTAAATCTTGGCGTAACTGCAAGATTTCACCCGATCTAAACAAGTGCCCCTTTTTTTCTGAGAGACGGAGAGGGAGAAGGGATGGGCAGGGGGAGAGAGGAAGTGAGAGCAAATGCCGTGTAATCCGGATCCAATATCAAAGGAGCAAATAAATATACCCCAAATGAGTAGCTGGGACTGTGAGATGCCCATTGATATTTATTTGGTAACTTTGCATTTGATCCCTTCCTCTCATCCCACCCCGGAAGCTCTCCTCGCTTCCTTCCTCTGGACCTCTACCCATCTAACTCCCTCCTTCCTTTTCCTCTCGCTTCCCTCCCCTTCCCTTTAACAGCTTCCCACCCCTCCACATTCCTCTCCACCCACCTCCTCCTCCTCCTCCCCACCCCACCCAACGCCTATCCTTCTTCAGCATTAAGTCGAAATTTTAGTGTAGACTGTTTATTTTTGGTCAACTAAATTTTCGACTTAATACTGGAAATGAAAAGATTTAGAAAAAAAGAAAAAAAACGTGTTCATTTGTAATGTTAGATGTCCTTCAATAATGTCAGAGAGATGTTTAGTTATCTATAGTCTCTGTAAACCTCCTGTCGCCGTTTTGTCCTCCTTAGATCAGGTCACGTGGTCAAGTTTAGAAGAAGACTCTCATTTTATACACAAACTCAGAAACAATGAGAAACATTTGTATTCGGTTCCTATCACACCAGTTTATTGCACAGTTCATTCGAACAGGTTTTTCAACAGTACACTTAATTTAATTGAGGCTATCCAACATTTTCAACATTTGAGTACTCAGCATTTTCAAGATAAAAAATTGCCAAACACGTCCATTATTACTCCTTGAAAATGTCTGAAATTTTGCGCTGGGCTCTGACAATGTGCTTTTATCAATGCGTTATGTACAGGTAATTTTTATTTTAAATTTATAACGATTGTTCTCCTAAAGATTGATATTCCGTGCTCAAAGTGAATTTCATGCCTGGGAAATATATTTCAATTCTTGAATTGTTTTTTTAGTCAAAAATATGATTAAAAAGAAATGAGTTAGATAAATTGAATGAATTTATGACATTACGTCATCAATTCATAATTATTTTATAATGGTTTCTCATTGATAAAATTGACATGTTTAACTTCAGTGACCAATATCCTTGAGCATGGAATATGCCATTAATATCTTTAATAACTTTAATTAAAACATTAAGTAAATTGTACGAACAATTCAAATCCATTGTCAACAAAGACAGCTTAAATTCCTGCAGACCATCTTGTGTTTCGGTTTTGGATTATTTAATTACCGTTCACTGTCATTGTGAATATATGCAGGAGGAGTTGCGATTTTTATTTATTTTTATTATTGGACAATTATTTAATTATTGGACTCAAAATATATAACAGAAATCATGTCATGCCTAATCCAGGCCCAAGTTATTGCTTTTTGGTTTAACCTTTTTTTATATTGGACAAGTATTTAGCCAATTCAGGCCTAATCCATTTAGGTTTTATAGCAAGGACGATCACCTTAATTAATTATTTGTTGACATGATGTCCTGTTATTTGTTTATATTCTGTTTTATTAACCTTTTTGGTAGCAAGTAAAAACTAATAAAATAAACAACCACACCATTCCTATACACTTAGACCCGTAGACTAGTTTGAAAATAACGATTGGATGGAGCAGAGATTTGTATACAACATCATTAATAGTAATATTCCATATAAATGCATCCATACTTTAAAGAATGAAGAGATATGTATACATTAAATTGAAAGTTTCAGCTTTATTCTCGTCGTTAAAAGAGAAATAGAAAGAACATGTAATCCGATTTGTTTGCATGTATGCACCAAATGTGGAAAATACATTTCTACGTTTTACTGTGGAATCTGAAGACGGAATGATTTCTCTAGATGTTTGGTACGAGCAAAACCTTCATATATAAAAGTAAGTTTTTAGATTATAATTTAGTAATCGTGTAATCAGGTGATTACCAAAGGTGTACACCAACATTACACACTTTTTTCCAAATGGAAACCCCATTACACATTGTTTGTCGCAAATCCTCAATAGTCGTGATATGTTCAAAGTATCATTGGGGGGGTTCATTCTCAACACATGAATCCCCAGTCTATGGGCCAGTGTTTACGATACTAATATGATTACATTTACAAATATTATGTTTTTTTCAGTGCAGTGCATACAATTTATAATTACACTTACATTCAGACAAACTTTAAACACTAAATATATTTTTCTATAATGACCAAAACAAATCGCTGAAGATTGAAACACTTTTTCATGATTCCTAAACTAGTTTAACTATCAATTATATTGTTAATCTCAAAGAGATTTAATTTTCCAAAATAGTGAATGAAATTTGTTAATAATCGTTTAAAAACATTTATTTTTAATTAAAAAATAAATAAATCAAATTGTTTCTTTCAATATGACGTTTTTAATAGTAGATATAAATGGACACCCTTTTCAGCCCCTGTTATTATTATTATTATTATTATGTAAACAAACAATTAGTGAATTAAACATACCCTTTTGGCCTAAACACAAAATATAAGCCCTATAATAATTCATTTATTTATTTATAATTATTTAGTAAAACAAATGATAAATGTAGGCGTGATGTGTTAGGGTGATTGCGGAGTAGACGGAAACACATGTTTTGACCGCCAAATAAAGCTACTATTTTGTTATGTTTTCCAGTATGTTTCCAGTAATGTTGAATTGGTGTACTTACATGTCTGTTTCACGCATTTTCATGTAAGCGATGGATGCTTTGAGAGGATTGGTTGTTATGCCAGTAATACCACACAATGCCTTTGCTACCCTGAGACTGCCCATCCGGGCACACGAATGCACATTAATGATTGGTGACAGGCATTAAACCACCAGGCTCCTTCCTGTATTGTGCTATTGTGCATTCCCCCCCGACGCATCATTGTCATTATCCCTTTACAGAAGTGCATTCCTCAGAAACCCAAGAGAGTCCCCAAAGCGTGCTGCTCCATCGTATTCGCGATAATTCAGTGTACTTCTCACTCAGTGATTTGAAATCCGTGTATTTCCGGGAATGCCATGTATCACCCAACCTGTGAGATCATGATGCGGAGGTTACATGTCCATGTCCATGATTTATCGTGTATCAGACGGTGATCAGATCACCAGAGTTATCATTGCCCTATTGCCTGCTCAATGCTCCTGCTGATCACCTTGAATCACCGACCAGACTTGTAATGACTCCAATCACGATATAAAGTTCAGTCTACACTGCCGTTCTCTCTGCTTTGCTGAAATACAATCCATCCGCCACCATCAATGTCCATCTGACAATAGACTTGGGGCCCCTTAATGAATCCGTCTGGGTAGATCTTGCATAGACACCATCACTTGTGCGGTAACATGCCTCCATTAGTCCTTTACAACTTCTGTTGTGAGCAAAGGAGATATCAGGTACGAATGAGAAGAGAGGAGGTGTGTCTTCATTTTTATCGAAGTACACACTCTGCTTGATCTTTCAACGAATGATTCAGGACACTAGCCCTTGTGGAGTTGTTTAACTCACACAGTTTATTGCATTTATAGAAGTTGGAAGCTTGAATGACTTACATTATTATTATCCATGTTACAGTCTCGTCCACACATGACGTAATAGGGTATACAGTTTTCTTGGCATACGTGAAGTTTTTTTGGGCGCTCGGTTATCTGCGGGGAGATATTCTGTTTGCAAGCCCACCACATTGACCCCAAGCTTACCGCTTAGATATCAGTGGTACTATAAACACGAACACTCATTTTTGATGGAGTACGGACATCAAGAGTACTTGCTGCGTCATCTTCAATGTATTGTTTGTATATGGGTGAAAACGTTTCAAGATAAAATCCAATTAAATAAGTAGAACTATCAGTTTTTATTCAATGTATCGCTATGTTCGGTATCATCAGGTCGACCAACTTTTGGCAGTTGAAACACAACTACTACTGCACACGGCGTAATGTAGAATGAAACACTGTATCGACCGATGAGTGTGTTTATATTGCATGTTAGCGATCCAAAGGATTGCATGCAAAGCGCTGATTGGTCAAAAAGAAGTCACTGCTTAATGGTGATTTACATGTATCACCTGATTGGTTGACAGAAACAAAGATCTCAGCTTTTATCTGTTTTTTTCCTCACAAATTGGTTTAAAAATTTTTTTTTTCAATAATAGATAGTCCCGACCTGAATTGTGTTTAATATTTCGAGGAAACAAATATAAATTTTGCCTTTATGAATTAATACCTATGCTCACAATTTGCTTTCTAGCACATAAAAAGTTTGGATGGGTGATTTTACCAAATATTTATGAATAAATTAAATGGCCTAATCCCGGGCCTCCCCAATGCAGCTAACGCAATTCATACTACTATCTAGTCGCCCCTAATTTTATATCCAATTTTTTTATATTTTGAAACCCTCTCCCTCCCAGGGCGAGAGCAGCAGTGGGCATGAGGTATGCATAAACCGGGGAAAATTCCACCAGGACGATGTTGTGTCCTTCATCATACCTGAACACTATTAAGCCCAACTTTCACGTATGTGACCACCATTCAAAAACTTGATAATTACTATGGCATTATTCGTTTTGTGTTCATTTAAATTTATTACATGGTGACCCCTTAAAATTCTAATTGATTTCTGTTTAGAATGCCAAAGTGTTCAAATGTATTAGCTAAAGACATCGTGTAATCCAGGCTGTAAGATAATATATAATAATCTGAACATTTATATAGCGCTCTTTACACAGGTGTAAAATGAAATGCAAGGCATCCACAGGGTCCCACAGCGCTAAATGAAATGGAGAAACGCGGCACAAAATGAGCTGGAGGGTTGAATACAAACATGTATCCACCTATGGTGACGCAGTGGTGGCGCAGTGGCGACGCAGTGGTGACGCAGTGGTGACGCAGTGGTGACGAAAAGTGCTACCGACGCGAAAGTGGTGACGCAGGTGAGTGACAGTGGTGACACAGTGGTGACACAGTGACAGTGCACACAGTGCCCAAAACATAGCCTAAAAGTAGGGTCAATTTCAAAACCATGTAGCGATTTGGTGGCCTCCTTGATCTGATAACTTGTCTCCTGGCTCCACCGATCTGGGTTAACTAATGCATGACATGAATTCCACGAATGAAACGTACTGATTGTGGGTATTCAGAGTATTATACCGCAGCCATCTTTGCTTTCTCCTGTACACAAGTTCATGAGAATCAGAAATGAGGCACATGTACAACTGAACCAGTAGACAGTTCCTCTCAATGTGATAATGTGTATTGTTCCAATCATAACGATACCGCCTGTAGATAGGGAACGTAACTGATGATAGACGTGTGTGAGGAACAAACAACACACAATGGCGAATGGTTCCATTGAGGTAAAGTAATAATGTAATTGGCGCCCTAACCGACGTGGCTCAGCCTTTTTTACTGTCTCTGGTTGAATTTTTAGGGTTTATCCCCGGCATTAAAAGTGCCAAACCCGCACCGTGGTGGGGGGGGGGGGTGGCACTTCCCAAGCATCACTTTTAAAAAGGACCTGGGGTCCCTTTACTTTTCAACCAAATTCGTCATACAGCCTTGTGATGGTGAATGATTTTCCCAAATTATTAAACCAAATATCTCCAAAATATGCACAAATCTTTCAAAACTGATATTGTCCAAATTGTCCCAAAAATTATTTCTAATTTCTCAAATTTCATTATAATATTTTTTTTAAATCCAAATTAATGTTTCTTTTCAACTCAAATGATTTGTTTTATTCAAGGAGATCCGTTGAGGGTGGTCATTGGAATGTTGACGATTAGATAAACAAAATTCGATAACAGATGGGCACAGTCGTCTCCTGGATCACAGTCGTCTCTGCCTAGGACGGAGATGGGTTAGGAAGTCACTGTGTATATACCCTGTAGCTGCAGGAAAGGGAAAAGCGCTCTTCCTATTATGCTCGCCAACCCCGCCCCGACACCCCAAGAGATCGTGCCGGAATCCAACATGCGGTTTAACACTGTTGGTCCAAATTGGGGCAATGAAGGATATAATGATCAGACCATGTGTGAAACACGTTGAAACCCCATTGGACCTTTTTGGTGTGGCAGATGATAGAGAGGCGCTTTTCCAGAATGGGTAAATCTTGCGTAACCGCAAGATTTCACCCGATCTAAACAAGCGCCCTCTTTTGTAGACGGAGAGGAGGAGGAGAAAGGGATGGGGGAGGGAGAGTGTGAGCAAATGCCGTGTAATCCGATCATCATCAAGGGCAAATAAATACCCCAAATGAGAAGGACGTAGGATGCCCATTGTTGATATTTATTTGGTAACTTTGCATTTGATCCTTCTTCCTCTCCACCCCGGAATTTCCCCTCCTTCCTCCTTCTGACTCCTCACCCATCTAACTCCCCTCCTTCCTTCACTTTCCTCCCTTCCCCTCCCCTTTCCCTTTCCTTCCCACCCCTCCACATTCCTCTCCACCCACCTCCTCCTCCTCCTCTTTTACCACCCCACCCAACGCCTTCTTCCTTCAGCATCAAGTCGAAAATTTAGTGAACATTTATTTTGGTCAACTAAATTTTCGACTTAATACTGGAAATGAAAAGATTTAAAAAAGAAAAAGAAAACAGTGTCCATTTGTACGTTAGATGTCCCTTCAATAATGTCAGAGAGATGTTTAGTTATCTATAGTCTCTGTAAACCTCCTGTGTCGCCGTTTGTCCTCATAAGTCAGGTCACGTGTTCAGTTTAGAAGACTTCGTTTATACACAAACTCAGAATGAAAAGAAAACATTTGTATTCGGTTCCCTATCACTCAGTTTATTGCACTTGATTCGAACCAGGTTTTTCCAACAGTATTAATTTAATTGGAGGCTATCCCAACATTTTCAACATTTGAGTACTCAGCATTTTCAAGCATAAAAATTGCCAAACACGTCCATTGATTCTCCTTTGAAAATGTCTGAAATTGTGCACATGGAGCTCTGACAGCTAATTAATAACATCAATGCGTTATGTACAGGTAATTTTATTTTAATTATAACGATTGTTCCTCAAAGATTGATATTCCTGATGCTCAAAGTGAATTTACCTGGGAAATATATTTCAATTTTTGAATTGTTGTTTTAGTCAAAATAAGGATTAAAGAATGATATATATAAATTGAATGAATTTTATTGACATTACGTCATCAATTCATCAATTATTTTATAATGGTTTCTCATTTAAATTGACATGTTTAACTTCAGTGACCAACATCGCTTGAGCATGGAATATATTAATATCTTTAATAACTTTAATTAAAACATTAAGTAAATTGTAAACAATTCAACCATTACGTATCAACAAAGACAGCTTAAACTCTGCAGACTACTTATGTTTTGTTTGGATTATTTTACCGTTCACGTCCATTGTGAATATACTGCGGGGAGGTTATGATTTTTATTTTTATTTTTATTATTGGACAATTATTTAATTATTGGATATAAAATATAACAGAAATCATGTCATGCCTAATCCAGCCTAAGCGATTGTTTTGGGGTTTAATTTTTTTTTTATTGGACAATTGACAAGATGCAACCAATTCAGGCCTTAATCCATTAGGGTTGAACAGGGACGATCACCTTTAATTAATATTTTGTTGACATGGTCTGTTATGTTGTTCACATTTTAGTATTAACCTTTTTCGGTAGTAAGTAAAATCCACTAAACAAAGCTAAACACACCATTCCTATATGACTTAGACAGTAGACTATTGTTTGAAAATAACGGATTGGATGGCTTTAAGACTGATTGTATACAACACTATTAATAGTAATATGTCTATAAATGCATCCATACTTTAAAAGAATGAAGGGATATATACATTAAACTGAAAGTTTCAGTTTTCTCTCGTCGTTAAAGAGAAAATAGTGAACATGTAATCCGATTTGTTTGCATGTATTCAAATGTGGAAATACATTTTCTCTACGTTTCTACAGAATCTCAGACGGAATGTTTCTCTAGATGTTTGGTACGAGCAAATAACTTCCATATAAAGTGTTTTTAGATTTATAATTTAGTAATCGTGTAATCAGGTGATTACCAAAGGTGTACACATAACATTACACTTTTTTTCCCAAATGAACCCATTACACATTTTGTCGCAACTACACAATGATGTTTCAAAAGTATCATTGGGGGTTCATTCAAATACAGATCCCTCAGTCTATGGGCCAGTGTTTACAGATACCATAATATGATTACATTTACAAATATTATGTCATTTTTTTTCAGTACGGTGCATACATTTATAATTACACCTTACATTCAGACAAACTTTAAAACACCAAATATATTTTTCTATAATGAAAGCCAAACAAATCGCTGAAAAGGTCGAAACCTTTCATGATTCGCTTGGTTAAGGCTATCAATTATATTGTTAATCTCAAAGAGATTTTAATTTTCCAAAATAGTGAAACAGTTTGTTAAATTCGTTTAAAAACATTTATTTTTTTAATTAAAAAAATAATGATAAACTGAACTTGCTTTCAATATGGCGTTTTCAATAGTAGATATAGGCGGATGGACCCTTTTCAGCCCCGTTATTATTATTATTTGTGTGTGTGTGTGTGTTATTTGTAAACAAATAATTAGTGGAAAAACACACCTTTTGGCCTAAACACAAAATATAAGCCCCATAATAACATTTGTTATTTATAATTATTTGTAATTAAATGATAAAATGTAGGCGTGATGTGTTAGGTGATTACTAGATGAACAGGAAAAACATGTTTTTGACCGCCAAATAAAACTACTATTTTGTATTATGTTTGCCAGTATGTTTCCAGTAATGTTAATTGGTGTGCTTACATGTCTGCTTTTCACGGCTTTTTCATGCTGGATGCTTTGAGAGGATTAGTAGTTGTTATGAAAGCAGTTAGCATACCACACACAATGCCTTTGCTACCCTGAGACTGCCCATCTGGGTAATAATGACCATTTAAGGTGAGATTGGTGACAGGCATTAAAACCACCAGGGCTCCTTCCCTGTATTGTGCACAATTCCCCCTGACGCATCATCATTGTCATTATCCTTGTTGTGAAATTACTTCCCTTGTGAAACCCAAGAGAGTCCCAGCAATTGCTGCTCACATCGTATTCCCGCGATAATTCAGTGTGTACTTCTCACCAGTGATTTGGGAAATCCGTGTATTTCGCGAATGCCGTATCGTCACTCCAACCTGTGAGATCTGTGCGGAGGTCCCATGTCCCGTGTGATTTATCGGTGATTGAGACTCACCAAGTTATCATTGCTCAACCAATGCTCCCTGCTTAGATCTTGACCAGCTGGGACTTGTAATGACCTCAATCACGATAAAAGTCTACACTGCCGTTCTCTGCGCTGAAATACAATCATCCATACACCATCAATGTCCATCTCACAATAGACTTTTAGGACCCTTTATGCTGAATCCGTCTGGGCAGATCTTGTAGACACCACTTGTGGTATACATGCCTCCATTAGTCCTTTTACAACTTCTGTTGTGAGCAAAAGGAGATATCAGGCAATGAGAAAGAGAGGTGTGTGTGGTTCATCGAGAAATACACTGCTTGATCTTCAACGAATGATTCAGGATACTCAGCCTTGTGGAGTTGTTTAACCCACACAGTTTATTGCATTATAGTAGTTGAATGACTTCTACAATTATTATCCATATTACAGTCTTGCCCACAGATGACGTAATAGGGTACAGCTTTGGCTTAACATGGCCTGAAGTTTTTGAGCGCTCCCTTATCTGGTGGGAGATATTCTGTTTGCAAGCTCCACCATTATTGACTTCCCAAGCCACCGCTTGTGATATCAGTGGTACTATAAACACGAACATCATTTTGAAATGAATTACTTACATAAAGAGTATTACTATGCTGCATCATCTTCAATGTATTGTTTGTATATGGGTGAAAACGTTTCAAGATAACCAATTAAATAAGTAGAACTATCAGTTTTAAACAATCAAGTATTTCGGTATCATCGGTCGAAATAGCTGTTTACAGTTGAAACACAACTATACTGCACACGGCGCAATGTAGAAACATCGAAACACAGCATCGACCGATGAGTGTTTATATTGCATGTTAGCGGATCCAAAGGGATTGCATGCGTAAAGCGCTGATTGGTCAAGAGAAGTCACTGTGTGCGCTTAACAGGATTTACATATCACCTGATTGGTTGGACATAAAACAAAGACTCAGCTTTATCTGTTTTTTTTTCCTCACAAATTGGTTTTAAAAAATTTTTTTTTTTCAATAATAGATAGTCCTGACCTGAATTGTATTTAATGTTTCGAGTGAAAACAAATATAAATTTTTGCTTTTATGAATTATCATACCTATGAATTTGTTTAGCACATAAAATGTTTGGATGGGTGATTTTACTCAAAATATTTATTATGAAATAAATTAAATGGCCTAATCCCGGCCTCCCCAATGCAAAGCAACGCAGATTCAACAACACTATCAGTCTATCGCCCAATTTTGCATATCCAATATTTTTTATTTTTGAAACCTCCTCCCAGGGCGAGAGAAGGCAGTGGGTACAGGTAGGTATGCATAAACCACAGGAAATTCCTGGGGACGATGTTGTCGTTCATCATACTGAACACTATTAAGCCCAACTTTCACGTATGTGACCAATTCAAACTCAGTGATAATTACTATGGCATTATTCGTTTTGTGTTCATTTAAATTTATTACATGGTGACCCCTAAAAATTCTAATTGATTTCTGTTTAGGGCTGGGGAGTGTTCAATGTATTAGCTGAAGAAGACATCGTGAATCCAGGCTGAAGATGGGCGAGTATAATAATCTGAACATTTATGCATACGCTGCCCTTCTTTACACAGGCGTAAATGAAATGCACAAGGCATCCACAGGGTCCCACAGCGCTTAAAATGAAATGGAAAACGCGGTACAAAATGAGCTGGAGGGATTGAATACAAACATGTATCCACCTATGGTGACGCAGTGGTGGCGCAGTGGCGACGCAGTGGTGACGCAGTGGTGACGCTGCAAAGCCGACGCGGTGGTGAGCCGCAGTGGTGACGCAGTGAGTGACACGGTGGTGTGACACAGGTGACACAGTGCCTAAAACATATGCCTAAAGTAGGGTCAATTTAAAGCCATGTGATTGAGTGGCCTCCTTGATCTGATAACTTGTCTCCCTGGCTCCACCGATCTGCCAAACCAATGCATGACATGAATCCACGAATAAACGCACTGATTGTGCCTTTAAAGATGATCTGATATTTATTTATTTATTTTTGCCAACCAGTGAAATACATGTACTTGCGGTTATTGGAACCAGACCACATTTCCCATATATACAAAGTATGGTGGCTGAGAGAGACAAATCGGGCAAACGTTTATACCCCCCTGTGAAAACGTCGTTTAAAACACATCACGACAGAAATCCTATTGATCGCTTGGTCCTTGATCCTTGACCCAACTGATCCTTGATCCAATTGATCCTTGATCCTTGATCCTTGATCCAATTATCCTTGATCCAATTGATCAATTGATTTCTGATCCAATTGATCCTTTGATCCTGATGGGTCCTTGGATCCAAATTGATCCTTGGATCCCTTGATCCAATTGATCCTTCATCCAGTAAATAAAATGCCGAGCGCGCAGGTCTGGGAGATGACGCGTGCGGAGACCAGAAACCAGAGACTTCTTTTTTTTGTCAATGTCGATCAAGTAATTTTTAAATTTGTTTTACCTGTTAAACTTTTTAGCTCAAACCGTTCCACACAATAATTTCTGAGACTGATGTAACCAAAAAGGACAACTCTTCCAAAGCGCTTATGATTCAAGGTTGTCTTTCACTATGATTACAAATAGTGTACAACAGCTTTTATGGGTGATAGAAAGGTGTGAATACGGCAAGGAAGGGTATCACAAGAAAGGGGACGCCTAAATAATGAATGGTGAAATAGCATTTTTTCATTTAATTACGGAAATTAAACGTCAAATACTTTTTGATTTCAAATTCATCATTATTTTGTTTTCCCCACCAATCGGCTTGTAAACAATAAAGCTCTTTTAAAAAAAAACGTTATTATTTTTTTAAATTATTGTGTAGTTTTTAATCGGTAATGTTGTTTTGGTAACGACTATTATCTTACTTTAAACAGTAATCAGCACAGTATAATGATAATAATTTAATAACACTGTCAATGAAAGATATACTCAAACAGTACATTTGAACCTCTTTTGATGACAGAGTTCAATTAAAGTCTAAAAAGTAACAAGCTCCAAGCAGGGGCGGATCCAAGGTGTGGTTAAAAGGGGAAAACTGCCCATAAAGGGATATGTAAATTTAAACCAAGATGATGAACCAGGCACTTGGCCTCCTTTGCCTGCCTGTCAATTTTTCAGCTCACTAAATTCACACATTATTATTTAGGAACAGTGTAATAAATTGACTTATTCTTACAGGGTACGAATTTTGATAAGCCAACAACAAATTTAGTTCAATTAAAAATATCATTGTAAAATTTTACTAAAAGTACAGCTCTTCAGAAAGGAAGATTTCAAGGATGTTTGACTGTCAATTTACATCCAAGCGTTATGTAAAAATCTGATGAAAAATTATTTTGTTTTTTCTTTTCTTTTTAATATTACCAATAGTTTACAATGAATGTAATGATGTATTCACTGGAGGCAGGAGAATCCAGGTTTCTGTGTATTTACCAATATTTTACAATGAATGTAATGATGTATTCACTCGGAAGCTTGAGGAGAATCTAGGCTGTGCATGGTAAATGAACAGTAGAGAACACGACACAAAAGAACACACTAACCATTAAACGATGGGCACACACATAGAAATGTATGGTAACAGAACTTGTATAATGATATCAAGGGGAAACCTCCTTCCCCCCAGCCCCCACACTCCCAACCACCACATCCCTCCCAATACATCAAATGGTTTGAGACACCAATATAAATGGCTCATTAAGGTTTCCATCCGCAGAATCGGCTTGTAACATAATATGTGACAGGGTTTCAGCTCTTACTGAGAACAGACTATTGAATTGTAAGCGGTTTTTTATTCAGTAATTTGTGCTTTTTGATAACGAGTATTATATATCATAACGTATAATGAATATTAATAATACTGGCAACGAAGATCTGAAGTCTTTTTGATGACAGGTCAATTGTTTTAGATTATTTGGTCCACATGCGGTCGGCTTTGTATTATGCCTTATTTTCTTAACACTTAACATTTTAGAATAATTATAATTTTGGCCCGAAAAAGAATGCCGAATATGACGACATTTATGTTCTACTTTTCATGCGTATGAATAGAAATACGCAGCAACTCTTGTTATTTCACCCTGTGACGAACTATAACCCAAAACCCATTCGACATACGAGCACCCTAAGGTTAAAGGGACAATGTCGTCATGATCCAACAGGGCATGGATCTCAGGTCCTAGTTTTATTTTTTTCAGTCACTGTGTAATTTTCAATCACTGTATATCATCTTGGGAACTGGGACACCGAAAGTGTGCTCTGATCATGTTATTTACCCTGTAACAGACTATAACTCCCAAACCCATTGGATACGAGCACCAAGTAAAATATGCAAGGTGTTGTGGATATTAATGATCCATTATCCGGGTAATACTTCGGTACCATCTGGTACCATTTATATGTTTTCTTTTTACGGAAAAAATATGAAAATTCCAAACAAATATGACAGACTTGTGCTGAAACAGTAGCTTTGTACTCGTTTTTAAGCAAATTCAAACGCTAAACTCATACAATAAAACACTGTTACGATTCATTTGAGGATTGCTACCAGGAAGCCAACCTCAAAAGATCCCATCTTATTACACACTGATGCAATAATTAAAAGCTAAACATCAACAATAAAACAACCGTTGTACATGTTATGTCAATAATAAATGCACCAACGAAATAAGAATTACCACCAGAAAAAACATCTCTGGGAAGCAAAACCCAAAGTCACCCCTCGTAGGAAATATTTGTTTTGGTTTTGTGTTTTTTGGGAACTTTTGTGTTTTTGGAACAGTTTTCTTCTTGAGTTTATCGCATTACATTGACAGCTAAACTCTCAGTGGTGCTTCCTGCCGGGGGCGGGGTCACGGGGGAACGGGGAATGGGGGGGGTGCCTGCCCCCAGCCGGAAAGGGTCTGGCAAGCCCGGTGCCCCAGTACCCCCCATCAAAATTTTGAAAATAGACACTCGTCACGTATTTTAAAAGGCAATAAAATTACATATTATGATTATTGATAAATGCCCCCTTGACCCCTGCCCCCTTCTCGACCCGCCAATGGTTTGGAAACGCAATTAATCGCGTGTTAAATTTGAATTTCAATAACATTAATTTACTGAATTTCAATAACAATCAATTACTAAATTAAAAGTCAAGGCCTTTTTGGACTTGAAAATGGAAATATTTGTTTTGGATTTGTGTTTGAAACTTAAAGCTAAGATTCAGGGTCAGTTTTCTTTGAGTTTATCGCATTGCATTGACAGCTAAACTCAGTGGCGTACCGGGGCACGGGGAGAACAGAGAGAGGGTGAATTGAGGCAGGCACGTGCTCTGCCCCCAATCCAAGGTCTGTGCCCCCAGGTTGCCACCATTCAAAATTTTGAAAATAGACACTCGTCACGCATTTTAAAATTCGTTAAATTACATATTAAGGCCCCTATGACCAACGCCCCCCTTTCCTCGATCCGTCAATTACTAAATTAAAAGTCAAGACCTTTTGGACTTGAACTGGCTCGATTAAGCGACACCCGCAGGTCAGCTTGTAAATAATATATGAGAGGTTTCAGCTCTTACTGAGAACAGACTATTGAATTTTTAAGCTTTTGTTGTGCTTTTAACGGTTATCATTTCTCACAAAATGACAATAAAACTGCAGGACATTAATATAAATCATTTGTCAACTAGATATATGGAATTAATAAATTTGAAGTTTTGTGTTGACAGGCTAATGTTATCTACATTGTGTCTAAAAATAAAATGCAAACAAAATTTAAGCGGAATGCCAGACGTAGAATGAGTAACCCAACATAGATAAGATAGGTATGGTTTGAAAGATACACCTTCCACTTTAAAATGAGACATCAAACGTCCAAATCTGATAATTGTTGACAGAGTTATGAGTACTTTTCCAAGAGGTCAAAGATGGGACGATGGGACCAAGTTTTTAAAATGCAGTGATAATCGATTTTTGTTTAGATGTGCAGAAGTGTTGCAATGTGGATGAACTGTTGATGATTACATCCCTTCCCCTCAACATGCCCTCCCTCTCGCTTCGATACAGGCGACATCGTCTCTCCATATCCTCCCATCGCTTCTCCTAACAACATCTGGAGTCTGCCGCAGGACGTCAATTCTCAGCTGTTATTCTGTCACGGAGAGTCTGCAGGTCCGGAGGGGAGTCATGTACACAGCTTTGGATTTCAAGTATCCCCAGAGGTAGAAATAACACGGGGTGAGGTCTGGAAATCTCGGTGGCCATTCATGCACATGATTCAACGCTATGGACACGGTCTCCGAACGCTTCATGAAGAGTAGTCTCGGACAGCTAGTAGACGATGAGCCGAGCGCCGTCTTTGAGCCCACCACATGCGCCTAAACACACCTCGCTCCTGAACCTCGAAATGTTCTCAAGGATGGGGGATGACATCATCATTCAACATCTCAAGGTAACGCCGTGGCCGTTGGAGGTTGCCCTGAAAAAACACCGGTCCGACGATGAAGCCACTGGCGCAGAGGCCAACCCAGACACTCACTTTCTCAACGTTGGAAGTTGTGCTCGTAATTGAAGGGAGGTGGATGTTGTTTGGGGCGTACTCTCAGAACATTGCGTGAGTTGACTTTTTCGTCGAGAGAAAATCCAGCTTCATCGCCAATGACGAGATGATGGACGAATCGCACATCTGCCCGCAGCTGGTCGACGACCACCTGACAAAGAATTCAACCATCTTTGCAAATCCGGCGGTAGCAGCCGATGTCGCACGCGCATTTGGTAGGGGTGCATGCCCAGGTCCAGCCGAGTGATGCGATTAACGCGTGGCATGTGGTAGGCCGATCCATTTCGTCTCATTACCGACATGCGGGTTGGCATCCAGCTGCGCCTCCACCACCTGATGTTTTCCGTCGACCTCCCAGTCCGATGTCGCCCGGGAACGCCTCGATTGAGATTGAGGCTGGTACCCTCCTCCGGTACTTTCGCAGGTTTCTTCAGGTGAGTGCTGGCTGCAGGTGGATCTCGATCTGGGAATCTTTGCATAAATGCATCGATAACACCATTTACTCTTTTCCAGTACGGATGTCACTCCGTGCACACAAAAAAAACTCTCTCTGCTCGGTAGTTAGTAAACACCAACCACGATCAATGTTTGACGAAAAAATGAATTGACGGTACACAGTTAGCTCATTAGTTACTCAGCATTACATAATACTTAAAAAACTGTTTTAGCAAGTAAACACTTTTCTTGGTATCAGTTTGTAAACATGCTACTAGCTGAACGCACATGTCCAATTCCTAAAACATCAATTTTCAATGGCTAACAACATCAATTATCCGTCCTCATGCTAATGTTTAGCATGTAGTAAACATGTTTACAAACTGATACACAGAAAGTGTTTAGAATTGTGTTACTCGCTAAACACATTTTGTAGGCCAGGCAATTATCCACACAGAGTGTACTAGGGCTACTCGTCCCAATGCTCAAAATTGAAAACTTTCTGGTCCCATCGTCAATTTGACCTCTCTTGGAAAAGTACTATAAAGCGTAGGACCCTTTTTCCCCAAATGGATGCTTATGCCTGTATAGTGTAGAGGATGGTTTCCCTTTGAGATTGGAATAACTGGAGACAGGCCTCTGGGTAATAGTAAAATTAAATTGCAAATTAAATTGCAAATAAAATAAAAGTTAGATATCACTAAATATTTTTGGTAGTTTGTGTAAATTATTTTTAATGACTTTTGATCATTTTGTAATTACAATTGGTTTGTATGGGTGCACCCCACTCTGGAATACTAACTAGTGATACATTCATGCGGCGAGCTGTATCATAATTTGTGTCATGCGGTAAATTTGTGTTAAACATCAGCAATCAATACTTTGTCTGTTAGAGTTTGTAATGATTTTGTAATGATTTGTAGAATGTTTTCATTTAATTTCTGCATTATAGCATTGCATTGCAGTTATGTCATATTGTCCCAGAATGAAGCCGTTATTGGTCCAGTGCTGGGCACACAGGTGGAGCCCTCCAGTGTGGCAGTGTTCTGTTCGGCCCAGTGCTCGTCCGATAGCTGGCGGGAGTTCCACGTATGTTCGCGTTACATGTCGCTTAGTTCTGCCGCAATAACCGCTCCAATGACGATATCCTTGTTACATCCTGGTTGTATCAATGTCTATCAGAGACTGTCGATTTTCATCGAACAATATCTTCTTTATTTTGGCAGGTTTAAAAGAAAAAGCCATGAATAAACTGCTGTATACATTTAATTTTAAGTTCTGTTAAATTTTTCTTGAAAGTAAATGATTTTTCTTTTATAAATTACAAAGATAGCGCGTCATACACTTTTTCAAATGTTTCCCAAAATGTTGGGAAAAGGACATTAATATAAGTCTTTTTTTTCCCAATGTTCTTTACTTCTGTTGACGCTCTGCTCGTCACACGTATTAGCCTTGATCAAGGCGCGCGTTGGAACAGTTTGGTCGCATAACTTGCCCTGTTAAGTTATCCTAACTGCAGCGCACATACACACACAATGCATTTGATCCATATGTATACCGTATACACATACATCTACATGTATGTGTATAGACGTACATCTACATGTATAAGTGCACACATGTACGTTATGTAGTACAGTACGCAATAATGTATGTACAGGCGCGGATGCCCAGGAGGAGGGAGCGGCGTAAAGTCGTGCCCCGGGTAAATTGAGTAAAAAAAAAAAATTAAGGAAAAAAAAAGAAAAAGAAAAAAAGAGGGCGAGGTCAGAGAAAAGGAGGAGTAGCCTAAAAAAAAATACCGGCGACAATATTACATCTGCTGTTGTCTACTTTTGGCATAAACAAATACTGAAAAAATGCAACAAGAACAAAAGGTTATCAATCATGCCATGGAACTGAAAACTTTCTTTGAGAAGAAAAACCGAAGTATTTCCCGGAGCTCAGGGTTTCAACTCTCTCTATCTCAACATCTAATCCTCTTGGGGAGTTTATTACACGGTTTAAATGGCCACATTAAAGCAGGAAACAATTGATCACTTGACTGAATGATTTGCTAGTTTTGCCAAAACCTTTGGGTTAAAGCCCATTTTTTTTAAAATAAAATA
>CM055816.1:40385914-40427102 GCA_029582265.1 Zoroaster sp. YZ-2022
ACCTCTATACGACTCTGGATCTATCCTGATCCCCCGGAACCCCTAGATGCCCAGACTGACATTCCCAATTGAAATATGTAGAATTTTTAATTTATTTTTTCGTCGTCGTTGTCGTCGTCGTCGTCGTCGTCGTTGTTGTTGTTGTTGTTGTTGTTGTTGTTGTTTGAGTAGGATTGTCATCCATGGCATGGACTTCTTAGCGAGTTCAATCTCCTGGGGTCTGTTTAAATAATTAAATTAGTAAATATGTTGTTAGTTTAAAGATAAGTTTAATCCAATTCTATTGTATTCGTCATGATCAGCATGAACATCGTCCTCGAGTCGCCTGTGGAGTTTTTTCACAGACACTCGGCAAGTTCAATTGAGTATACAGTTAGATGCCCCCTCAAAATATGTACCAAGCTATAAGAAACAAGGAAAAAATACTCAAAAAATCATTCGAGAGCGTTAACCCCCCTGTACATGCCCCCTGAAGATTTGTTTTTGTGAAACGGCATGGCATCCTGACTTCTTGTGCAGATTACCTGTATACCGTCGTTGGGGCACCAGTCTATTTTGTTTAAAACACGGTGATAGGGAAGCAATGAAGAGAACATCACTTCAGCAATTAATTTAAAGTACTTTCTCATGTTTACCTGTTGAAATTTTAGCATACTATTCCATGACAACCTTTCAATTGAAACAAAAAATCTAATTAAAAAGTAACATTTATATGAATAAAACACAATGTTCCCGTGGGTTTATATGGATTGCAACTGAAGATTTTATTTCATTATTGTATTCAACTTATTTTATCCTGGAATAATATAAAATTGATAATTGCTTTTAACATTCTTCATGAAAAGAATAAATTAATAAAATAGTATAAATGTAAAATAGTAGTTATTATCCTCAGTTATGTTTTGAACCTAGCAAGTCAGAGAAAGAACCCGCTAGGTTTGAGATGTAAGGCCAGTAACTACCGGTACTATTTTGCATTTAATACGGGTCCTTTAAGTTGGTAAGCAGTTTGTAACAAACATATATTTGTATACATCTAACTAACATTAACAACATATTTCATGGCTTAGCAGGGATTTGGGACTGTATAAATGTATTTCTGTAAATGATACAGTAGATCTAATGCTCTTGAACAAGTTCTGCGAGTAGATGTGAAGCATCATCTTAAGATATAGTAAGATTTGCAATGACATGTATTGAAATAATCTCTTTTGAGTAGTAAGGGTTCTGAGAAGAACCTTTGGTTAACTCAACATTTCGATATGTATGCTTTGATCATCTTCTATAGGAGAATCCGGAATGCTGGTGCAGGAGGGGCTTAAGTAGCTTGGTGGCCGAGTCCTGATCACTAGATCTTTGGGCTTGCTTGTGCCATTCTTGTAGATGTAGCTATTACCTTGAAATATATTTATAATTAATTATGTGTGAAATTACAAATGTATTATTACACAATTTATTCATAGAAAGTAAAATATAATATTGTAACAAATTTTTCAAAAATGTTCTTAAATATCAGCTGTTTTAACCAACCACACACCATCCCTTAAAAACATTCAAATAATAAATCTCATATCCCACTATTTTATTTTAAGCTAGGTTTCAACTTCAAAGGTTCAGGAGTTACACAGTTGTAAACCTTCAATTTATTTGTGAACTACCAACTTTGTATTTAATCACGATGATATAATAGTTATTTTAATAATTTATTCTTGTTTCTAATAGGCCTGTACATGTTTTAAGGGGGCAGAATATAAAAAAGTCAAAAAAGTGAAATAACACTCCCCTAATACCAGTGATACAGCGCTTCATACGTCGGTGTAAGGACAAAAATCGAATCTGTTCTGTATTTGTGTTATACATTTTGTTATCATAGAGGGCTTCAATCAATCAAGTATTTATTTTAGATAAAAAGGTTCGATGTCAACGAGAGATATGAAATCAATAAATTCGAAGCCTTTTTATGACAGGCCAATTTAGTGTTTCATTACGTTTTTCCGCCCGCTGTCGGCTCGTATTATATGAGAGGTTTCAGCTCTTACTGAGAACAGACTATTGAATTTTAAGCGGTTTTTGTTCGGTATTGTTGTGCTTGTAACGGTAATTATCTCACATAAAATGACAATAAAACTACCGAATATTAATATAAATCATTTGTCAACGAGAGATATGAAATTATTAAATTTGAATTTTTTTTTATGACAGACTAATATTATCTTTATCAGTCCAAACAGTAATAATAAAAGCGTAAGCAAACTGATCTAACTGAGGAATCAGCAACAATGCAAAAGTGGGAAATGCAATAAAGTAAAATAATCAGAATTAAACAATAATCAGAAAGAAATTAAAATAATCTAGTCACTAATCTAAGTTCGTAACATCCAATATAAATCTGAGAAACAGAAGGAAAGTAACAAAAACAAATGAAATATCAATAAATGTCAAAACAATTTTTCATGATTGGCAATTCTTTAAGTACAACTGGTCATTGGAACTCGGTCAGACTTACTGACCCGTGAAAGTCTACTCACATGTTTCAGAAAAAAACAGATACAAATAAAAAAAATACCAGGATCTCCAGGTTAACAATTAAGACTTAATTTTAGCTTTGAACTCATGAACTGTAAGAAAGTCTTTTCTGTAGGAAAATATATTTTCTTTTCTGTTAGGATAATGCATTTGTTGATGCATAACTCCAGCCTATATGAAAGCTTCAGCAATAGTGAAAATACATTCAGGTTGTTTATTATGTGAAATAAATTGTCTCATGAACTTTAAATGTGTTCCTGCCTACAGTTAATACAGTTAGTTGTGTGACAAATTTGATTATCTCAAAATGCAACTTGTGGGACATATATGGGACAGTGTTGTACATGTACATAATAAACATTCCTTTATTTAACAGTTTAGTAATGGTTGATGCTTTAAACAAGTTTATATAAAAATAAAATCATCTAATTTGTACAATTCATTTGTGTCCTTTTTGCTTTTAATTATCTTTCATCTAGCCACCCCCATATAATTATACATTATTGTGTGACCATGAATTTAGGGTATGGTTCTGCTTTAATTTTATCTTTTTAATTATATTTTCATTCTCAGGGTCACGTGGGAGACTTCATGAACGGGTTTCCTTCATAAAATATCAGAAATAAATCAATAAAATACAACCTTGGAAGTAGCAATCTGGGGATGACTAGAAGAGGATGTGATTTTTGTTATAAAATAAAGTAAATGTACAGGTATGTATACATATCTGTATATATTCTGTAGGTGCTCCTATATTTTACATACATGCTGAGTCAATATCCTACTCCTGACAATGTAACACAAGTTGACAGCCATTGAGTGACTGTTTTTGAGATAATTTGTCATTTACCCACGGTTAAAATTAGTTTTTAAAATAATAATCTGACAATGTTTACGAGTTATCCCCTCCTCGTTGTAAAACATTCCCAGTTTTGGATCTTGGGGATTTCAATAGTAATCAGATCACTAAGTTAAAAGAAAAGAATAGATGTTTTAACATGCAAAGCAGGCCGCCTAGTTGGCTAATAATAGACATGCTTATTGTATGGAGGGTCAAATTTTCTCCATAAATATTAATAAAGGGGTATTTTCTGATGTTGTTTTATATACATAACAGCAAAAGAAACGTCATCCCCTAAATTTTGATAAGTCTGATAACGTGTTTAGCTTATGTGTCCTCAAACGTCATGCATGACGAATTTTGAGGTCAACCAAATTTGCCACATTGTGTTCGTGTTACACTCCATACTCATAATATTCTTCATTAAACAAATTATATTAATTATAAAATGAAAATAATAAATATTTTTAGGGGTGACGTTTCTTTTGCTGTTATGTATATTTTTAATTAATTATATATTCGTAATGAGGTCATCCAAGATTTCGATTCGACAGTCAATATTATGATGATGCGAAATTATCGAAAAGATGATTTCGAGCGCTATAAACATGAATTTACGTAAAATAGTAAGACAAAACTCGGGTACGAATTTATTTTTTTCTAAAATTAAACAAACTAAAGAAAAGTATAATCAGCATTTTAAAACGGAAACATGTGCAAGAAAATGTTTGCAGACCACCTGAATTTGTTCAGGAACATGATCCCGGGCGGGCGGCGAACACACGGTATGGCCGTCTGTCCCGTAACGTACCGGTACCATAGACTAGGCCTATCTATAACCCTTTCAACCCCATTGTGCCATATTGGCTCAATATTGTATATTTCTTGGGTACCGTGGTGTTCTTTTGGCACACGAAAACAATACTCATTTCTTCCCGGCGAGCCCCTGTGGCACGTCGGTAACACCTGATTTCGAAAAATGTCAATAGCGCCCTCAATTGACAAGTGTTTTCTGATTGGCTGAAAAAGGACGCCCGCGAATTTTTGCGTGCCATTGATAGCTATGGACGCCGATGGAAGTGCACACATTTTGGAAGAACTCTTCGCAGATAGTGGGTCAGATATGTCTTCTGACGAGGATTCTACACCGGAGTCGGATTATAGTGAAGAGGAATGCGTCCCGACATCATCATCATCATCGGAAAAGCCAAACTACCGGTCTGGTTGGTGTGAAACTAACGCATACACGAAGAAACCCATGCAATTCAGTGGAAACAGGGGAACGACTGAAGATTTGAGTAACTATACACCTTTCCAAATTTTTCAACTGTTCTTCTGTCAAGCGACCTGGGAGCTGATGGTGACGGAGACAAATCGATATGCTGAGCAAACTTTGCCTGCAAACCCAACCAATCGTCAGTCTGCTTGGACTCCAATAAATATTCCCGAAATGATGGCATTCGTGGCATTATTACTTTGCATGGGCATCAACAAAAGGCCTCGATACAGCATGCACTGGTCCATGTCAGATGTTCTTCGAAGTCCGGTATATCCGTCATCTATGTCCCGCAACAGATTCACTGCAATCCTTAGATTTTTTCACCTAGCCAACAACAGAGCTCAAGTCGACAGCCATACCGACAAACTAGCAAAACTTCGCCCTTTACTCGACATTGTACTGCCAACCTTTCTCAAAATATACAGCCCTGGACGAAACCTCTCACCAGATGAGAGTATGGTCAAGTTTAAAGGACGACTGAGCTTTAAGCAGTACTTACCGCGAAAGGCCAACAAGTGGGGAATGAAATGCTTCTCTTTAAATGAGTCCGAATCCGGGTATACGTGTGCTTGGAAGATGTTCACAGGGTCTCGGCCAAGCACAGCAACAATTCAACCTTCCACTGTGCATGCTGCAACCATGGCAACACACCATCCATCTGTTATTCATGCACCAGGCCAGGTTGTCTTGGATCTAGTGAAAGGACTGGAACACAAGGCTCATGTCATTTTCATGGATAATTGGTACAACAGCCCAGCTCTGGTCTCAAAGTTATCACAGCTAGGATTTGGAGTTTGTGGAACTGTGCGCTACACCACACAAGGAATTCCTGATTTTGCTCATCCCAAAAAGTTTCCAATGAAAAACAGAAGACCCCGGTTTTATACAAAGGCGGGCCAACTTTGCGTCGCCTGGCAAGACACAAAGCGTGTAACTCTCTTGACAAATTACGGGAATTGCAGTGTCACCACTAAGCAGATTCGTAGTAAAAACAGTTTAACCGGACATCGCGACATTAAAAAACCTTCTGTAATTTGCGATTACAATAAATACATGGGAGGAACTGATCTGGCAGCACAAATTGTGCAATATTACTCTCATCCACACAGAACAACGAAATGGTGGAAAAGAGTATTCGTAAACATTCTTGACATCTGTTTTCTGAATGCTACTGTGGTATATAACACCATATCTACAAACCATCACCTTTCCCATTTGGATTTTAGGGTAAAGGTCATTGAAGAACTTTTATCCACCTGGAAGTACGACCCCGTACATCATGCAAGCCAACTTCCATGTGCTTCCAGGCCCTTTTCATGTCAACACTATCCTGGAAAAAATGTCTCCAGCAAAAAACGTGACTGTGTTGTTTGCGGTACTAGGGCAAAGAGAACACAAACGCGTATGATCTGTAAACAGTGTAATAAGCCAATGTGTGTTGTTCCCTGTTTTGAGAATTTTCATACCCAATGATCTGTCTGTGCCCAACTACTTTTGGTTGTATACATGTACATGTGATTTCATTTAATTCCACCTTCTCCTCCCTCCTCCCCTCTGTTTCAATGTTGATGTGATGCACGCACACCGCAAGCCCAGATTTTCCAACATTGAACGGGGGGTGGCGGGGGGCTGGAAGGGTTCAAGCCTAGATTCAAGTCCCCGTTCAGTCTTTTTTGCTCAAACAAAATAGATTAAAAAATTGTAGTCAGTTTCCTTACTGTATAAGTCACAATACTTAATAAACCCCAATAAGTGTTTTGCCATTTTAATGTAGGTCAACATAATTGGTATTTTATTATAAAGTTGATTTCATGGTTCAGAGAGTAAATCATTATGACACCTGTATGTTAACAATAGAGAAATTGCCTTGCAATGCATCAACATGTGAGGGCGCTATACAATGAAACTTGCCAAAAGTCCTGTGGTAACCAAGTAGACATGAAAAAGAAATGAGTGTGGTACCCAAGGCATAATTGAAAAATTGGTCTTGGTACTGAAAGGGATATTGCACAATAGATAGCCCACAAAATATATGATTTCCAAAAGTAGTTAATGTTATTAAAATTAATGTAAATATTGAATATTTTATGCTATTTTGACAATAATGTAAGGTTTGGTTTGCTGTACATTTTAAAGAGGCACTCTAAGGTCAAATTCAGTTTTGTGATGCACTCATTTTCCAATAGATAGAGTCCTTATTAAAGTGTGAAAAAAAATTACAGGTCTCTAACTTCACTTTAAAGATGGTGTAACATATCATTTTATATGATACCCTTTCAGAGCGATATTTGAAACATGACGTCACTATTTTCTTACGGTAAATGAGTCTGTAACATTCCATACAGGAATTTTTTGTTTGTCAAAAAGTCAATTTCAACGCCGATTTGATCAAATATTGGGAGATTCAGGAATGAACTGCAAATTCACCGTACAAAAATGTAGAGATCCATTTATTTGAAATGTGACGTCACTGTTGTCTTTGGATGATTAACAAATTTTACACAGGAAGGTTATCAAATAAAATGACATTTTACATCACTTTAACGTGAGGTTAGAGACTATTTTTTGGGGTAATTTTTCACACTTTAATAAGGACTTGGAAAATCACAAAACTAAGGATTGGAAAATCACAAAACTAAATTTGACCTTAGAGCCCCTCTTTAACAAAGTACAATAAAGGAGATTTAAATTGAAAAGAAAACACTAAATTGAAAATGTCAAAATCAGTTACTGCTTGCGTAAAACTATTCTTGTTTTACTTCCTGATATTATTATCACAACATCAATCAGAATTCCTAATTCATAAAAGAGCAGTTTAAATTAAACAAAACTACACGAAGCTGGTAAAAATGTGAAAGATGAATTGCATTTGTACAGTGTGGGGAATGTAATTTATTTGTCAGCACTTTTATAATGACGAATAATTATGTATCATTGCGTACATATATATAGAGGGCAATTATCGTCTGCGTATCTTCTACTAAGGGGGGAGGGAGGCGGAACACACCCATTGAGTTGAATTCACATCTTGACATGACAAACCCAAAAGTTTCAACGCACCATGGCAGGTATTTTGTATTAACAACTCAACGTTGTGGAAACCATTTTTCCCACAAAGGTCTAGTAGTGAGAACGAGGTAGACCCTGTGAACGAGGTTATCATGGGATGCTTATTTTCAACATTAAAGGCAAACGACGATTTATTCAGTGGTATTTGTGTCATACGGGATGGATGTTGGAATTCAACATTTGGAACCGAACCATGTCACGTCAACAAATTTACGCCATTGCTATATTGAAGTTCCCATGACAGGAAATCAATTTATCAATCAATCTTAATTGATTATCGCAAACCAAACTAATAATCTTAATTTTAATTCCATATCTAGTCAAAACGTTGTATTTATGTCGATGAAAACCATTAATAATGTATACCTCAAATTCATAAAATTGTGCTATGCGTAAGAAATAACTGCCCAACAAATATATAAAAATGTGAGAATAGAATCAAACCGACAACCCCAGATATACATATCGTTGTCGGATGGGTTAGGAAATTAAAAAGGTTAGTGAGCTAAAATACTTCGCAAACTATAAATGCTCATAGGCTATTGCATCAGAGAGCGCCAAAAATCAAACATTTTCTGAGGCCCTTAACAGGGGTCCGGACACCGCCGTGAATGGTCTTTGCGCTTCGCTCTATACCTCTCCAGCATTCTCCGCCCCCCGAACACTTGGGTGGTATTTGTAGAAGACAGTACAATTGGACCTCACTGAGTAATTGCCGCCAATTATTGATGTATGCATTGTGATCTGTTTGATTTCTGTTCATCACAGCACACTAAAATACAATTACAATAACTATGATTTTCCCTAATAGTAATGAGAAAATACTGTAAATATCAGGTGTATTTTCAATTTGACGTACAATAAAGTTGTATAATGACAGAAAAGAGGTTTTAGGTTTGTTGTTAGTAGCTAAAGCAGCACCCTTTTTGAGTTTGGTTTAAACACATGTGAGTATTTTGGTCTTGTAAATTACTCAATATGGCATAAGTATAGTGGAGGTACACAATTTATTTCTGTTTGGCCTAATGGAGGAAAGAAAAGGCAAGAAGACGTGGTTTGTAAATCAATATTGTTCTCCATCTCACTTGTTGAATTGTAATACTAAACAACCTTGGTATTTTACAGCAGCTACGACAGTCTTTCGTCACGTAGAGTTACTGACAGCAAAGTCAATATTTTAGCCAAGCATAACTAACACACTGCACGTAGTTCCGTTTCCAGCTTTCCGCATCATTTATTGGTCATTGTAGCCAGTTGAGGTGTGAACTGATATGCACAAGTCTAAAGGCCAAATCAATTTGTTTTCCTTGATGCATTGTAGAAGAATTCGTAACTATAGTCTGTAAATCGTACACTGTATAAGGGTACCATCACTTTAGTTATTTACATTTCAATCTTTTTAATTCAAGATATTTTCACATAAAAATATTTTTAAGTTGATAAACCTCGCTTTCAACTTGGAAATCTGACTTAGCTTGCTACAACTGTTTCAATGAGTCAGCATTCAGCAGCCATCAAAAACCTTGAAGATATTTGTAATTGTTTTACTAATGTACGTAACGGTGAAAGTAATATTACCAATAATACATTTGTCTAGAATTAACAAAAGACCAAATGAGCTGGACTTGAACCTGAGACCTGAGCTATTAAATTTCATTTACATAAAATAAAACTAAGTGAAAAATACAGAACATATTCTTGTTATAAAACACGGTCTGATTGTCAATATCTTGTTTCGTGGATTTTTCATTTCATAGACAAACAGAACTTCAACCAAAAATGGTAAATTTTGGTTTCCTGATGCACTTCTCTATTGGAATCAAAATGAGGCTGTTGTCTTAAATAGCTGTCAGGTTACCAGACAAATATGGCCTTATAAAGGATGCTAGCTAACTGGTGAAACAATAATGACGATAGAGGGCGGGCTGTATACCTGTCCAAATCATCGTATGTTGTCTGGGGATAATATGGGTTTTCCCGTCCAATGTCAAAACTGTTTTGTTCATTTTCGTTAAAGAACATTCAAATGCACGCCATTTTAATGATCCAATCAATCCAGGGTTTCTTTTTCTATTATTGTTGCGTTCAAATTAATTTCCAATCAATCATGTCATACTCAACTTCGTTTATTTAGTTCTATTTCGTGTTTCGGCATTCAAGACTTTAATTAATTATCTAGTCCTGAAATTGCGACTGGTTCTGACGAAATTTGATAAATTTTCAATTAGAATGTACTTATTCTGGCGATGAGATAGAATACTCAACTTATGAATCTTTTTGCTAATTGAATGATGGTGTAAAGGAGCATTCATTTTCAAATCAAATTGAATAAGTCAGATTTTAAATTGAATGAAAAAGAATTGAAATTCGCCTGGAAAACCTATTATTTATTCATTTTATGGTATAGTTGGGACAAACTTCTGAATCTCAAAGGTTAAAGGAACAGTATTGTCACAATCAGAGCAGACTTTCAACAGGGCATGTTATCGGTGTCCTAGGTTAAGATGAACCCCGTGACTGAAAATTACTGGCTCAATTGTTCAGCAGCTATGGTAATATGATCTTAATTATTTTCAGTCACTGAGTTAATCTAAAACTAGCACTCTGATTCCATGCCCTGTTGATCATGATGATATTGTCCCTTTCGACTTTTGTTTATGATACATACGCTTTAATACTTGTTGTGACAGTTTTACTAACATTGGCAGGTTCTATTATGCCCCAGTCACATTGGAGCTGCGATTGCCTACGACCATGTCAGTCGTGCGACCTAGGGCGGTCTTGGCCCGGTCGTAGGCTTTTTCTGCGATGTCGGCCTAGCAGTCACACAATAAGACATGTCCCCGACTCCTCTGCGACTTGTAGCCAACTGATAGCACGACTGGTCGCAAGACCTAGAGGGACTTGTCGTACGATCACCCAAGAATACCTACGATTGTCAAGGATCAGTCGCAAGACTAGTCACGCATAGTCGTGTGACTAGTCGTGCATTCGCACAACAAGTCGTGCGAATAGTCGTGCATAGTCGTGCGACTGTTGGACGACTGGATAGTCCCATGATGAACCACGACTACGTAAGACCACCCAAGACTTGTAGCACGACCATCGCACGACTATTGAAGACCTACCTACGACTAGCTACGACCAGCTACGACCAGTTTGGTCGCAGCCAGGTTTTTGAACATGATCGAAAACCTCTCCAAGACCGAATTCCGTCTTGCGACTACCCAAGACCACCCGGAACCACCCGGGACTTGTCGCAGGACTTTTCTACGATTCCTTGTAACACTGGAGGATACGACAACTTACAACAGGTTACGATCGTCTGCGACTGGAAATTACAAGGAATCGTAGAAAAGTGGTTCCGGGTGGTCTTGGGTAGTCGCAAGATCGAATTCGGTCTTGGGGAGGTTTTCGATCATGTTCAAAAACCTGGCTGCGACCAAACTGGTCGTAGCTGGTCGTAGGTAGGTCTTCAATAGTCGTGCGATGGTCGCTACAAGTCTGGGTGGTCTTACGTAGTCGTGGTTCATCGTGGACTATCCAATCGTCCAACAGTCGCACGACTATGCACGACTATTCGCACGACTTGTCGTGCGTGAATGCACGACCAGTCACACGACCATGCGTGACTAGTCTGCGACTGCACGACAAGTCGTGCGAATAGTCGTGACTGGTCGTGCGACTGATCCTGACAATCGTAGGTAGTCTTGGTGATCGTACGACAAGTCCCTCAAGGTCTTGCGACCAGTCGTGCTATCAGTTGGCTACAAGTCGCAGACCAGTCGGGGACAGGTCTTATTGTGTGACTGCTAGGCCGACATCGCAGAAAAAACCTACGACCGGGCCAAGACCGCCCTAGGTCGCACGACTGACATGGTCGTAGGCAATCGCAGCTCCAATGTGACTGGGGCATTATGGCTTAAGTTTTCTGCTACTGAATATTCCATTCTAATCCAGACCATTTGAGGCTCAAAAGGACGGGGGCGGAAGGCTGTTCACTCCCACCCTACGGCCAAATCCAGTATTTGCCGATGTTAAAAACAGCTTACAAACAAAATACCCAATACAATGTACACATTTAATATTTGACACTTGACCGATACTTTATTTGTGATTTTAGACCAGTACTATCTTGTCCCAATACAACTGGCATAGTACAGACACTTGAGGAACCTCAACCGAACTATCCTTATTTTATTCTACACCTGAGCTACAAAAACGTAAATGGAAAATCAGAAACTAATTGGCACATGCTTTGAAGCTTAAACAGATGATGTTTTATTTTAACAGGTGTAAACATCATAAAATCTGAATATGGATTGATCTAACTCAATATCCCTCACCTGATGAGCAAAGTGAGTCAGTGTACAGCCCTATTTTCCCGATCTCGATTTGGACACGTTGAATAATACAGAGTGAGCCAAAAAAGTGCAACATTCAGAAAACAAATAATTAAAACTGTTTAATGTTTTTTTCTTCAATGAAATTATATTTTACAATAAAGCCTGACTATTTCTCAATCCACCCCTTTTTACCCCATCCCATTTGGGTCCTTAGATCCAGAAATACAATCAGTTAAGTGAAAGGGTGTAAATTTTACTTGGGCCACTCTCACCTGGACATGCTGAATCTGGGTTATGTATTTATGAATTTGAATTTAATGATGCATGAAGAAGACATTTTAATTTGATGCCAGAAACATAAGTGATACTTTTACCCTGAATTTCATTATTTATAACATTTATTGATGTGCGCTTTACTTGTAAATATCTACAAAGATTGTTATTTTATATCTGTGTAAATAACACAAAAGTGTGCAATATCTTTAATTTACCTGAAATGGACTTATAAATTATTTTCTCACAAAAGTATTATTTCAGCAAAAAATGCAACTCACCATGTGAATATCATTGAGATAAGGGATCATTAGATCATATTGTTATGTTATACATGTATTGACAAGAAAAAAAATATTGATTGACATTGATCATGTGTGCATTCATTTACTTCCACAGCCATGACAGCATTCACACCCCTGATAAGGTTCCCAACACACAGAGAGGCCCAACGAGAATTTGACATGCTTCCGCAATTTTGCTTTAGTTTCCTTAAAAACATCGGAATTGACCGGGGAAAAGTTTCATGTAGCTAAGAAACTGTTCTACCTATGACATTACACCAGGTTTCCATCAAAGTGTTTTTTGCCTTAAAAAAAATAATTTGTCAATGTTGCACACCGAGAGTTAGAGTAATACTTCTGTACGACTCAGGCATTTCATGTGGTAAAAACCTATGCAACAAATACACCAGGCACTAAACAAATAATACAACCAACACACATGAAGCACAAGGACTTTACAATAATTAGGAACATTTGATTATCTCTATCAACTCAAGTACCTTTTTACAATGTACATAATTTTTTATTTCACTTTTGTATTTCTTACCACAGTGGGTTTGTAACTGAATTAGCTATTTATCTAATTAATCTTTATTAATATTAATTGATCACTTTTATCTTTTGAATTACTTTTTTATTCCCAGGGTCACGTGGAGGACCTCATCTAATGTGAATGGGTTACCGTGATAAAAAATATCAGAAATAAATAAATAAAAGGCAACCTGGGAAGCAGCAATCTGAGGATCACTAGAAAAAGATGCGATTTTTGTTATTAATAAAGTAATGTAAACCACAATAATTTGGCATAATTTTTAGCAGGAGCACTTATGGAATATATACAGGCATGTATACATATACTGTATAATATTCTATAGTTAGGTATTGACATATAGTTTAGCTTGTTATAAAATAGAGTAATATGCAGATATGTATACATGCTTGTATGTATTATGTAGGTGTCCCTATTGTACGTACAGACTGAGTCAGTATCATACTCTCTACAATGACACTGGTGGAGGTGTAATGGATTAACACTGTCAACATAATTATTGGTGGCTCAAGTTTGGTTTGTTTTGTTCGTATATAACATTCATATTAGACTTAATTAAATCTGACCTGTAAACTTCGTCTGTATTTTTCAGCATAGACTCACTTCTGAAACTGACACATTTCGTTTACACGCGTCATCATTATATCATCAATAGGGCATGTGTTATTTATCAATACTAACAACGTCCGATCGCGACGAGACTTAAGAAGTATGAAATACGAATATTTGCTAATTATGAAGTTACATAATTATTACGTCATAATGTGTCAAATTACATATTTATAACATACTTTAAAAAAAAACTTACATTTCACTCTTTTGATGTATTAATGAACATGTCACTTACACTCATACCTCAAAAAAAATAGTGAAGAAAACTCAGAACAGCTCTGAGGTCTGTTAAAAAAAGACACATCTCTAGTCTTATGTGTTACCTTGTTCACAATAAAGAAATATAAACACCTTTATAACTTAACAACATGTCTCATTTAGCTGGCCTGATGTATATCAACGTAATTATCTTCGGCAAGGACTGCAATATCTGCCCATATCAATTGATATATCAAAGCATAATATTTCTGAGCTATTCGTATCTGAAACAGACAATTCCGAGGCATGTGCGTGTTTCTTCGTATGCACGTATATGTATACACGTATATACAAATACACGTGCATACACATGTGAGTATATTCGAGCGAGGCCTCCCGTCCCGGTGTCCGAATTGGCTCTTGCCGCGCTGGCAGGGTGAGAAAACGCTGATGTTCAATTTGAAACAAAGAACAAGTTACTGAACCATATTTCTCACTTAGCGACAGTAGAGAAAAACGAGTTGCCCGAAATTGGTTCTCCCTTGAACCTTTCTCACTTAACGAAGGTTGAGATACGAGTTATACGGTTCTTTTCAGAACCTGTACCTCAGCTTCACGTTAGTTGAGATAAACACATGGTGTTACCGCAAACCGAAACGATAAACGATAACAAGTTACTTGTTAATTATATGTATGCTATCTATAAGCACCAGATCAAGAAATACACATGAGATCAACTTGTCATTCAACAAGAAATTAATTAACATTTAATTTATTAATTTATTTATTAAAAATTATTCAGAGGGATAACGAAATCAACAAATTAAATGCATTTTCCACAAGGGGAAGTTTGGGTAGTTCAATAATTAAAAGGAGGCTTCCCAAACCATTCATCACACCTGCATCCATACACAGTGTGGTAGTTTCACACACTGTAGCCAGTGTACGTAAACGGCTTCGGCGAAGCCGACCTAGGTCTCCGGCGGTTCCCCGGTGCCCGGACTGACGCTTGCCGCGCTGGCAGGCTGAGAAAACGCCGATGTTCAATTTGAAACGATATGTAACCATATAATTTGCCCGATTTGTGATAGCCAATTACTTATTTTAACTAGCTCAGTGTTTAAAACACGAGCTGCATTATTTACATTGTGATGGATGTAAATTAAACTTGTATCATCAGCAATTAAACAAAAGGATATCATTTTTGATTTATTAAAAGTTCATTAATATACATAATAAACAATAAGGGACCTAACACACTGCCTTGGGGAACTCTGCATGAAATGGATGGATCAAGAGAGAGTTAAAGGAAACAAACTGTGTGATAAATAACTCCTGAACCAATCCAAGGCGAAATCCACGCACACCGTAATTCTCTAATTTAGAAATAAGAATGTTATGATTTACAGTGTCAAAAGCCTTGGAAAGGTTCAGGAAAATACAAACAGAAAACTGCTTATTTTGTATGGCTTCAATAATTGAATTGAATTACAGAATGCAAATTCAAGTGAACGTCGGGCTCTAAAAACCTATTTCCAATGACATAATGTGAACAATTTTTATTTCAATAAGAAATGAATAAACATTTAATTTATTAATGGAAGAACAATTGTATTGCCCTTCTTCATTTGTAAGCACAATAATTAATTTTACTAAATGTAAATTCTTTGGAAATACATTGTGAAGTAAATAAATATTTGGAAATCCTAAATGAAATGAATGTTAATCTGCAAGTGGGATTTTTGTTCCATCCATAGCAAGGCTTATTTGAATCCCTTCAAACATTAATTAGCCAAAAATCTTGTAAAATTCTATATATATATATATATATATATATATATATATATATATATATATATATATATATATATATATATATATATATATATATATATATATATATATATATATATCCATATCCATATCCATATCCGTTGTCAACCTAATCTTTTCATCACATAGGTGCAGTAGGTTTTTAAGTATTATACCGCGGCCATCTTTGAGAATCAGAATGAGGCACATGTACAACTGAACCAGTAGACAGGTTCCTTACAATGTGATGGTTCCAATCATAACGATACCGTCTGTAGATAGGGAACGTGACTATCGTAGACGTGTGCGAGGAAGAAACAATACACAATGGGCAGTTATTATTAGACGCGTAAGTGAGCGAAAAAACAATGCACAGTGGCCAATAATAGTTCCATTGGGTAAAATAATAAATGGAATAATTGGCGCCCTCACCGACGTGGCTTGGCCTTTTGAACTGGATCTGGACTGTATCCGACGCCATCAAAGGGTACCGTTAAAGCAAAATCATTGGAAGCATTTTTAAGGTTTATGACAGGCATTCAAAGTGACAAATCCGCACCGTGGGGGGGTGGGGGGACTTCCCAACCATCACTTTTAAAAAGGACTTGGTCTCCGTACTTTTCAACCAAATTGGTCATGTAGCCGTGAGTGCTGTTAATGATTCTCCTAAATTATTAAATACAAAAATCTAAAAAATAAATTTAAAAAATACAAATTTTCAAAACCAATATTTTCTTTAAATTTTAACTAAATTAATAAACATTTACAAACATTTCCTTAAAATTGTCTAAAATGATTTCTAATTTCTCAGAATTTTCTTTAATAATATTTTTTTAAATTAATGTTTCAAACCCAAATGATGTGTTTTCTTCAGGTGGAGGTGGGTTGGGCCATAGGGGAGGGTTAGGACAGGGAGATCATTGAAATGTTAACGATAAATTTAGCATAAACAAAATCTACAGAAATGGGCAGGAGCTTAAATCTTGAGGGATGGGGGTATATATCCCCTAAAGATTTGACGGTGGATGACCAATGCAATTATCCATCGATAGAGGGCGGGCATTTCACCTGGGTCACAGTCGTCTCTAGTCTTGGGGCAGATTATTTCGTATTGAAAATGCTATACATCCCCCCCCCCCCAGTGAACGCGACGCCTGCGTCTACCTAGGACGGGGAAAGGGTAGGAAGTCATTGTGTATACCCTGTAGCTAGAGGAAGGGGGAAAGCACCTTCCTATTGCGCTCGCCAACAACCCCCCACCCCAACCCCAAGGGATCGTGACCAGAGTCCAACACTGGATTAACACTGCTGGTTCGAAATTGGGAACGAAGGATATAATGATCAATCAGACCATGTGGAAACACGTTGATACCCCATTGGACTTTTTGAGGTGTGGCAGACATAGGAGGGCGCTTTTCAGAATGGGTAAATCTTGCGTAACTGCAAAAGAATTCACCCAATCTAAACAGCGCCCTCTTTTTGTGAGAAGACGGAGAGGATGAAAGGGATGGGCGGGGAGATAAGAAAGGGAGCAATGTCATATAATCCAATCAATATCAAGGGGTAATAAATACTTCAATAACCAGAAATGAGGACGCAGAACACCCCTTGATATTATTTGGTTACTTGGCATTTGATCCCCTTCCCCTCCCCGCCCCTACAAGTCTTCACCTTTCTCCACCACCCCCATCCGCAGCTCTCCTTCCTCTCCACTCCTTCCCCTCTCCCCTTCCACCCATTCCTCTTCTCCCCCACCCCCCATCCAACGTCTTTCCCTCTCTAGCATCAAGTCGAAAATTTAGTGCAACATTTTCGAAGTCTCCCCTTCCCTCCTCCAGGACTCTACCCACCTAACTAAATGCCAAGGATTCTGAAGGGTTGTATCAATTTACAAAACAGTGTCCAGTCGTAATGTCACGTTGGATGTCCCTTCAATAATGTCAAGTTTAGAAGACTTCGTTTACACACAAACTCAGAAATGAAGGAAAACTCAAAGTTTGTATTCGGTTCCTATCACTCAGTTTATTCCACTTGATTCGAACCAGGTTTTTCAAAAGTATTACTGATTTTAATTAAGGCTATACAATATTTTTTACATTTGAGTACTCGCTCAGTGTACCCTTAACCTCCCTTGAAATGGTGCGTTTATTGTTGTTCAGCATATTCAAGAAAACACTAAATAAATATTCCCAAAAATGTCCATTATTCTCCTTTGAAAGTGTCTTAAATTGTGGATGACCTCTTACAGCTAATTAATAACATCAATGCGTTATGTACAGGCAATTTTCTTTTAATTACAACAATTGTTCTTAAAGATTAATATTCCGTGCTCAAATTGATTTTACCTCGGAAAAATATTTCAATTTTGAATTCCGGTTTTAGTTGGGTAATCAAAATAAGGAATTAAAAAAATAATGGTTATATAAAACTTACATAAGTTTATAACATTACGTCATCAATTCATCATTATTTATAATGGTTTCTCATTTAAAATGACATTTTTAACTTTTGTGACCAACATCGCTTGAGCATGGAATATATAAATATCTTTAATGGCTTTAATTATAAAATTAAGTAAATTGTAAACAATTCAAATTCATTGTCAACTACGACAGCTTAAATTCTGCAGAGTACTTATGTTTTGTTTCCTCGTATGTACACTCACGTGAATCAGAGAACAAAAGAGGGGTCGAAAACACATCAATTGACGGGTGCTTCGCCAAGGACATTTCAAAGTCTGCAGAATTCAACAGATTGTAATTGTTGACAAGAGACTAGGGTATATGTAAATTCTACAAATACATTCAAATATTCATTTTAAAAATTCAACAAAGATTTCTAAGAAAGAGGTATGCTTAAATAGTTTCACTGCATTTTGCCGGAGTCACTGGCTAACAATTACTAATGGAATGAGAAATACTTTTTGTATTATTATTTTGTTCATATTATATATATTTTTGTTTAAATTTGTTTTAAATATTTTATTTTTTATTTTTTTTAATTTTTTTATTTAAAATATTTGTGTGTATTTTTTTAAATAGTATTTATTATTATTAATTGTTAATAAGACCAAGTAAGACATAATAAACTAGTGATTGTTCTTTCAAATAAAAAACTCAAGTTAGGTTGATTAATTGTATTTATTTATTTTCACCACATACTGCTACTACGCAGGTTAAATACTAAACGAGATTACAGTGAAAGCAGCACTTTCACTGTAATCTCGTTTAGTATTAACCTTTTTCGGTAGCAAGTAAAATCCACTAAACAAAGCTAAACACACTATTCCTATGATTTAGACCCGTAGACTAGTTTGAAAATAAGAGATTGTATAAAACACTATTAGTAATGTCTATAAATGCATCCATACTTTATAATAATGAAGAGATATTTCTACAATAAAATAAATGTGAAAGTTTCAGTTTATTCTCGTCGTTAACGAGAAAATAGTGAACATGCAATCAGATTTGTTTGCATGTATTAAAATGTGGAAATACATTTCTCACGTTTTCAGAACAATTACAGAATGTCATATGGAATAATATCTCTAGATGTTTGGTACGAGCAAATAACTTCACATAAATAGGTTTTTAGATTATAATTTAGTACTCGTGTAATCGGGTGATTACCAAAGGTGTACACTGACATTGCACATTTTCCCAATGGAACCCATTACACATTTGTCGCAACTACACAATGATGTTTCAAAGTATCATTAGGTTAAACTTGTCCGGGGAGCGGTCATATTCAAATACAGATCCCCAGTCTACGGGTCAGTGTTTAAGATACTAATATGATTACATTTACATATATTGTGTCATTTTCAGTGCAGTGCAATACATTTATAATTACAATTACATTCAACCAAACTTTAAACAGCAAATATATTTTTCGATGTGACTAAACAAAAATGCGATTTTCTCATCACCGGCGCACAACTTTTCCCAGTGGCCAAGAAAATCCAGTGCGGAATTTTATGATAAACAAAAGGAATGTTTGTGTAATCGCTGAAAAGTCGAAGCCTTTTTCATGATTCCCAGCTTTGAAAACTTGATTAAGTGAACTAACAAGACAAATATTGCAAGTTCTTTCGGTGTTATGTATTTCTGATGATATAATGTACCGTGACAAACATAAAATGCTTTAAATTCAGTCAAGATAACTTCATATTTAAACTTAACTATCTTAATGTCTAAAGTGATGACAACATTCGTAATTTTTTTTAAATATACATGTCCCAAATGTTTCGCTATTTCACCGGCAAGTATAGTTATATTTTCCTCTTTAGTGAGAAATGTATCAAACTTATTGTGAGTGACATTGTAAAACCATTTTTAAACAGTCTATCGTAGGTGCCATTATAATGAAGAGCAATGAATCCAGCTGCATCATCAATGCATTCATTCACTTAATTTCTCGATATATCCACTCTGTATCAATAACATAGCTTTGAGCAAGGCTGTTGTCGTACGGTACCTCCATCCCGTATCGATTTCTGGCCAGAGAAATTCAGCACACACTGTGCACATACGTGTACAGTGTACAGTTCGGATAGCTAACTGTAAGTGGGGCAACATTACGCGACCAAATCGTTCCGATGCGCCTTGGTCAAGGCTATCAATTATGTTGTTAATCTGGAGAGATTTAATTTTCCAAAAGAGTGAAACAGTTTGTTAAATCGTCAAAAACCAAACTGAACTAGCCTTCAATGTGAGATTTTCAAAATTAAGACCAAAATATTAAGTCTTTCCATTTATAATTATAAAAAAATAGGGTGGGTATAAATGGATACCCTTTTCAGCTCCTGTTATTTTTATTATTATTTGTAAACAAATAATTAGGTTGGAAACATACCTAAAGACAAAATATAAGGCCTAATAACATATATTTTATTTATTTATAATTATTTGTACTTAAATGATAAAGGTAGGCGTGATGTGTTAGGTGACTGCGGGTAGACGGAAACACAAATATTTATGTTTTTGTCCGCAATATTTTTTTTTTATTCTGTTTTTCCAGTATGTTTCCAGTAATGCTAATTGGTGCACTTACATGTCTGTTTCACGTATTTTCATGCTGGATGCTTTGAGAGGATTGTAGTTGTTATGCCAGTGATACCACGTGATGCCTTTGTAATCATGAAACTGCCCGTCTGGGTAATAATAAGCATTTAAGTCAGAATCACTACAGTCATTAAACCACCAGGCTCCTTCCTCGACTTGTGCACAATTCCCCACTGCCGCATCATTGTCACTATCCTCTGTTGAGAAGTGCATTCCCTTGTGCCACCCAAGAGAGTCACCAGCAGTGCTGCTCACATCGTATTCGCCATAATTCAGTGTGTACTTCTCACCAGTGATTTGGAAATCCGTGTATTTCGCAAATGCCGTATCGTTAATCCAATCTGTGAGATCTATGTGGAGGTCCCATGTCCCGTGCGATTTATCAGAGGTCAGACTCACCAAGTTATCATTGCCTAACCAATGCTCCCCGCTTAGATCACCGAAGCCAAACTTGTATTGACTCCAGTCGCAAAAAAATTCAATACTGCCGTCCTCTCTGCGCTGAAACACAATCCATCCGCCGCCATCAATGTCCATGTCACAATAGACTTGGAGACCATTACTGAAACCGTCTGGATAGATCTTGTAGACACCACTTGCGCGGTAACCTGCCTCCATGAGCCATTTACAACTTCTGTAGCGATCAAAGGAGATATCAGGCAATGAGAAGAGAGGTGTGTCTTCTTTTGCGTCAAAGTACACACTCTCTTGATCTTCGACGAATGATTCAGGATACTCAGCCCTTGTGGAGTTGTTTAACTCACACAGTTTATTGCATTTATAGAAGTTGAATGACTTACAGTTTTTATCCATGCTACAGTCTCGTCCGCACATGACGTAATAGGGTACAGTTTTCTTGGCATACGTGAAGTTTTTGAGTGCTCGGTTATCTGCAGGGAGATATTCGTTTGCAAGCCCACCACATTTTCCCAAGCTTACCGCTTGTGATATCAGTGGTACTATAAACACGAACATCATTTTGAAATGGAGTACGCACATCAAGAGTACTTGCTGCGTCATCATAAATGTATTGTTTGTATATGGGTGAAAACGTTTCAAGATGAATCCAATCAAATAAGTAGAGTTATCAGTTTTTATTCAATCGAATATTTCAGTACCATCGTTCGGCCAACTGTTTGATTGAAACACGACTATACTGCACACGTCGTAATGTAGAAATGAAACACAGCGTCGACCGATGAGTGTTTATATTGAATGTTTGTGAACCAAAGGATTGCATGCGTAAAGCACTGATTGGTCAAAGTGAAGTCACTGCTGAATGCTGATTTACATGTATCACCTGATTGGTTGACAGAGGCCACACCCTATGAAGCCATGTAAAGAAATATAATTCACACATCCTACTTGATGAGGCTCGGCTTTATTTGTTTTCTGTTCCTAAAAATTGATTTAAAAAGATAAAATAATTCAATAATAGATAGTCCTGAGCTGAATTGTTTAAATTTTCCCCCATATATAATAAATAATTAGTCCAAATGTAGGTTTATTTGGTAGATTATATTGCGTCACCCTCCCAAATCTACCAAGGATTTGAAAGGAAAATTATCTCGTGATATCTAGCCAGCCCCTCCTCAGTTTGCAATGACAACAATGATCTTGCAATAAGGCAAATAACGTAAATAAAAAATCCTATCCCTGACTGGATTTTTGGTTTTTATTGGCGTCAAAATCGCGTAGCGTAGTTATATTGTATTTTCAGTTTTGTTTTATTTGCGAATTAAATCACCCCTGACAACAGAATAGTTGAATCCTCAAGCCCACGTGGCCATTAGCCAATGATACATGTTTAAATTTTCCCGGGTAGACTCCTGCAGCCACTAGTATTTTTGGCAAACCGCTTTTAGTATCCTAGGACGCAGATGTCATTGACTCTTGTGTACCCAGTGACAATCCTCCTTAAAAAGGAGAGCCTTGAATTTGCCTTGTCTCTTTGTATGGTCCAACAATGGTTTAACAAAGGAAATCTCATATCTGCACAGTCTTTGAAATTTCTCTTATAACGCACAACATGTCCGATGTAAATTTCCCTAAGTAGTTAATGTTATTAAAATTAATGTAAATATTGAATATTTATGATATTTTCACAATAATGTAAGGTTTGGTTTGCTGTCAAATGTCAAAATCAGTCACTGTCAATTTAGCAGCCAATTTCAACGCAGCGTCAATTAAATTCACACGAAACTAATTGTTGCACAAAATCATCATTCAATTTGCTTAAACGAACATTCAATTTATTTTCATGGGAACAAATAATTTAAGAAAGACAAAAGTGGAATTTGGTATGGATGGAGAAAAAATTCAAGATAAAAAAAGTTAAGTTAAGAGATTTTAAGAAATTTATGTACCAAATATTGCCTACTCATCAACTGTTATGCAAATGGATATTTAAAAGATGTGCCCTACATTTAACGCTATCAATGATTACAAGCACGCATTTCCTTTTTGCAAACACACAACCGAATTTGGAACCGATTTATTATTTTTGTCGCCTCTCAAACCGATTATCAAATTCAACTCTTATTCCATCTGGGGAAAAATAATTGCAGTCAATTATTGCATTGTGGTCTGTTTGACTTCTGTTCATCACAGCACACGACAATACAATTACAATTAAATATAATTTTCCCTGATAGTAATGAGCAAATACTTTGTAAATCTCAGATGTGGTTTCAATTTGATGTACAATAAAGTTGTATAATGACAGAATATAGGTTTCAGGTTTGTTCTACTAGCTAAAGCAGTACCCTTTTTGAGTTTGTTTTAAACACATGTGAGTGTTTTGGTCTCGTAAAATATTCAATATTACATTAGCATATCTCACTTGTTGAATTGTAATACTAAACAACCTTGATATTTCACAACAGCTACGACAGTCTTTATTTGGCAATCAAGGTTGGTTTTTAATCAATATTTCCCTCCATCTCCCATATTGACTCGTAAAATATTAATATTAAACAACCTTGGCATTGACTCAACACCTACGACAGTCTTTTATTTTCTAGAGTTACTGACAGCAAAGTCAATATTTTTTCAATTTGGTCATTTTAGCCAAGCACGATTATCACTGCGTGTTGTTCTATTTACCCTTTCCAATTCATTTATTACACACTGCAGCCAGTTGAGGTGTGAATTGTAAATCGTACAATGTAGAAGGTTACCATCACTTTAGTTACTTACATTTCAAGCTTTTTAATTCAAGACATTTTCATATAAAAATACTTAGACGAGCTGTGGTTATCAAATCTGGGTTTTTTCTTGCTAACTGCTAAGCATTCAATACCCATCAAAAAAAACCGAGACATTTTTTTAAATCTAGTAACAAAGTAGGAAACAGTGAAAGTAATCAATTTAATTACATATAATATTTCCACTAATAATCTTGTTTTTAATGAACAAAAGAACCCTGTTACCATACAACATAAATATATACTTTATTTTATATGTTCTATTTTTTAGTGTGTACTTTTACCAAGAATTTATCAAGTACTAGGCCAATGTTTAGCTGTTGTAAATGAATTAACTATTTGTCTAATTAATTGTATTTTAATTGTATTTGTTTATATTTTGTTTAATATTTATTTGTCACTTTACTTTTATCTTTTTAATTATAATTTCATTCTCAGGGCCACAAGGGAGACCACGTGTTATGTGACCGGGTTACCCTGATAAAAGATCAGAAATAAATAAATAAAATACAGTTGGTACTAAGCCCTGTCCGCACTGTTTGATTCCGTTTTGATCTACCTTCATAAAAAGAAGTAGTATTTTAAGTTCATAATAAATATGTAAATAAAAAAACATATATGCCTACGTTTGTCTGTTGTATCTTCATTTGTTTCGTTAATTCAATAAATTCATGTTTTAAACACAAAAGAGTGTTCGAAATTGAGTGAAAAAACACGACCACACAGTTTACGGAGTTAAATCAGAAAAGTTAGAATAAGTTTTATGTTTTTTTTTTAAACAACGAAGAAAGTTCATGTTTAAAAAGCACAGTAATAAGCATTACTTACAGTTATTCTCATAGCAGGCACTAAACTTACAACTCTTTTAATGTTCCTGACAAATTAATATTTAAATAAAATGGAAAAAATCACAAAAGGTCTGAAAACGCCTGAAAACGCAAAGTATATTATAAGTTTTCATTTCAGTAATTTCCCCACGAACTGTGTCAGGGATCCAGGCGAGCCAACATGTTTACGTGTCGCTGGCATGCTGTGGTCTGTTTCACTTCTGTTCATCACAGCACACTACAATACAATTACAATTATATATGATTTTCCCTGATAGTAATGAGCAAATACTTTGTAAATCTCAGGTGTGGTTTCAATTTGATGTACAATAAAGTTGTATAATGACAGAAATAGGTTTCAGGTTTGTTCTATTAGCTAAAGCAGTACCCTTTTTTGAGGTTGTTTTAAACACATGTGAGTGTTTGGGTCACGTAAAATACTCAATATTACATTAGCATATGGTAGAGGTACAGTGCTGGATAAACACGACTTATTTCTGTTTGGCCTAATGGAGGAAAGAAGAGGCAAGCAAGATCTGGTTTGTAAATCAACATTTTTCTCCATCTCACTTGAATTGTAATACTAAAAATCCTTGATATTTTACAGAAGCTACGACAGTCTTTTGTCGCGTAGCGTTACTGACAGCAAAGTCAATATTTTAGCCAAGCATAACTAACACGCTGCACGTAGTTTCGTTTCCAGCTTTCTGCATCATTTATTTGTCATTGTAGCCAGCCGAGGTGTGAACTGATCAGCACAAGTCTATGTTTTCCTTGATAGAATATTCAACTGTACTCTGTAAATGGTAAATTGTACACTTGAGTTATTTTCATTTCAATTGTTTGTTTTTTAATGCAAGTAATTTTCAAATAAAAATACTTGATAAGTTCATAAACCTCGATGTGGTATGAACTTGGAAATCTGTCTTGTTTAATTTTCTAGCTTGTTACAACTGTTCCAATGAGTCAACATTTAGCAGCCATCAAAAACCTCTAACACATTTGTAATTGTTTTAATCAGACTAACAATGTATATAACAGTCAAAGTAATCATTTGAATTACATATAATGTTACTAATAATAATGTCTCGAATTAACAAAGAATACTTTAATACAACTGGATATGAACCTGCGACCTCCGGGTTAATGTACTGGTGCGCTACCAACTGAGCTATAGCTCTGTGTTTAAGGTTCAAGGTTCAAGGTTCATTTATTTTTCCACAGTATCAAAATTCATCAATAACAATATAAAGTAGTGAAATAAGTAAAGAAATAAAAAAAATATTACAATAGGAAGTAAAAGTGAAAGATATGGGTGATACTGCAGAGGGACCCATTGAGAAGCAAAGCTTGTAAACATGGGCCCCATAGCATGCATGTGCATTGAGCCGGAAATAAGAAGATAATGTCCATTGTACCATGGGCCCACTGCATAATGAGGTTCCATGGATATACCAACATGTAATAGGGCTCAATGTACATGCTGCATATATATGAAAAATATATATATTTAAATATATAAATAAATATAAAATAAATAGTTACTTAAACATACACAAGTAATACACAAACAATACAATGAACAGAACAGACAGACTTAAAGCTCTCTTCTGTAGAAGAAGTAACCTGTTTAAATTAGTGACAGAGCTATTTCCCCATGCGAGTATTCCATAGTTAAGATAATATACAATTAATGTATTATGAAGAGAATCAAGGACAGATGAGGGAATAAGATATTTGATCCTATTAATCACACCGATGTTCCTAGCAATAATTTTACAAATATGATCAATATGATTTTTCCATGTTAATCCAGAGTCAATAAACAATCCCAAAAATTTACAACAATCATTTCTTTTAATGATGCAATCATTAATTATTAATTCATAGGGAAGAAAATTGGCAGAATTACTGAACAACATATAGTTGGTTTTAGCAACATTGAGGGACAACTTATTGACTCTGAACCAGTTGGCAACTGATTTGAGTTCATTGTTCACAGTATCAATGAGATAATTAAGGTTACTGTGAGAAAAAAATAAATTAGAATCATCAGCAAACAAAACAAAAGATAGTACATTGGAAGATTTAGTAAAGTCATTTATGTATAATATAAAAAGTAATGGTCCTAGAATAGATCCCTGGGGTACGCCATATGTGAGAATGCTGGAGTTTGAATTAATACCATTAATAGATACATATTGGAGAGAGATAACTCCTAAACCATTCAAGTGAAGTTCCCCGAATGCCATAAAAAGAAAGTTTATACAATAAAATGTCATGATCAATTGTATCAAATGCCTTGGAAAGGTCTAGAAATATCCCTACAGTGTGTTTGGAGTCATCAATTGCATTAGAAACTTTATCTATAAAATCAAGAAGGGCATGAGTGGTAGAATGCTTATTACGAAAGCCAAATTGTGAATTAGCCAAGATATTAAATTTATTCAGGAATTTAATAGTTCGAGCATAGATGCATTTCTCAAAAGTTTTGGAAAAACATGACAGGATAGAGATAGGTCTATAGTTATTGACACAGTTAGGATCACCCTTTTTATATATTAATTTTATCATATATTAATTTTATCATGACCAGAACTTTGTTTGCTTTGCAAACTGTTAACAATGTCAATTATCTCAAGTTCACTAGCTGGTGTAAGAAATAAAGAATTTGGATTAGGATTGGACAGGTAATCTGTAAACCTAGAAGACTGTGAGGGTTGAATGTTATTTGCAAGATTAGGGCCAATATTAGTAAAGTAATCATTAAAGCAATTAGCAATTTGATCAGTATTATTTATCAAATTTCCATCAGAAATAATACTACTAATGGTGCGAGAAGATTTGTTGTTATTTAAAACAGAATTAATTACTTTCCAGGTATTATGAATATTGGTTTTTTCCTGTTCAAACTGACGAGCATAATAAACCTTTTTGGATGTACGTAAGAGGCCTGTAAGAGTATTTTTATATTTAGTGTACTTGTTTTTGTGAGAAATCGTGGGATTAGACAAATATTGACGATATAGTTTATTTTTCTTGGTGATGAATTTAAGGAGTGAATGAGTAATCCAGGGTGTATTTGAACTATGGTTGGTTTTGGTTTTGTGATTATGTCGAGTAAGCGGAATGTTTTTGTCGTACAAATAATTGAAATTATCTATAAATGTATTAAATGCCACTTCAGGATCATCGCAGCATAAAACCTCAGCCCAATCAGTAGCATGCAAATCATCATTAAATCTTTCAAGGTTAATGCTAGAAAAGCTACGAGTAAAAGAAGAACTACCATTGCGACTACTGGGAGCACTAGAGTTGGGAGACTGTATAAACATAAAAATTGGTAAGAGATCTGAAATATCAGATATTAAAATACCTGATTTAGGGGTATGTAAAATATTATTAGAAAAGAAATTACAATAAGTGTAGCAGAGGTATCGGTAATACGGGTGGGCTTATCAATTAAAGGGAGAAAGGAATAAGATGCTAATAAATTAATAAAAGACTCAGTGCTAGAACTGGTGTAATTAAGTAAGTTAATATTAAAGTCTCCAGAAATAACACAAGGTTTGTTACCGTATTGCGCGAGAACAAACATTTTGAAAAGTGGCCATAAACTCAGCGTAATCAACAGAAGGTGCTTTGTTTGCGACCTCCCTATTGATCAATATATTTGTTTGGGTCTCTCATCAAAAGTCATTTAACCACAGAATGCCGTGTAGCCAGTGATCACGCCCCATGTTACGATATAAAATAATATATTTTGTATTTTGTATATTCTATATTCTAAGTGTTATTCAAGTACTGACCACATTGTTATGTTTAGCTCTTTCTTATACACTGTAAACATTATTTGCACTTCTTCCGCTTAAAATCCATCACTATTTTATCCCGAAAAGAAATGAGGTGCATAATAAGAGCATTTGGTGCACTTGAAGTGCTTAATATTTGACACTTGAACGATACTTCATTTGTGATTTTAGACCAATACTATCTTGTCCCAAAATAACTGGCATAGTACGGACACTTGAGGAACCTCAACCGAACTATCCTTATTTTATTCTACACCTGAGCTACAATAATGTAAATGGAAAATCAGAAACAAATGGCACATGCTTTGAAGTTTAAACAGATGATGTTTTATTTTAACATGTGTAAACATTATAAAATCTGAATATGAATTTATCTAAGAAATAAAAGGCTAGACAAATTGGCTTCGTAAAATAATTGGAGAGGGGCTTGGATGGTGATGCTGGCGATGGGTTAATTGAGGTGGTACAAATACATGGACCTCTGTACTCTCGAATAGTCTTATTGTAAAGCCATCCCCGGCCCCTCACCGTCCATTCCCTATCCCCTCGATGGCCAAACGATTATACACAAACAACAAATCTCAATATCCCTCATCTGATGAGCAAAGTGAGTCAGTGTATAGAACTGTTTTCCCGATCGAAGGATGAATAATAAACCGAGAGTTAGAGTAATACTTCTATACGACTCAGGCATTTCATGTGGTAAAAATCTATGCAACAAATACACCAGCCACTAAACAAATAATACAACCAACACACATGAAGCACAAGGACTTTACAATAATTAGGAACATTTGATTATCTCTATCAACTCAAGTACTTTTTTACAATGTATATAATGTTTTATTTCACTTATGTATTTCTTACCACAGTGGGTTTGTTTGTAACTGAATTAGCTATTTATCTAATTAATCTTTATTAATATTAATTGATCACTTTTATCTTTTGAATTACATTTTTATTCTCAAGGTCACGTGGAGGACCTCATGTAATGTGAATGGGTTACCGTGATAAAATATCAGAAACAAATAAATAAAAGACAATCTGGGAAGCAGCAATCTGAGGATCACTAGAGAGGATGCGATTTTTGTTATTAATAATGTATAGTAAACCACAATAATTTCGCATAATTTTTAGCAGGAGCATTTAAGGAATATATACAGGCATGTATACATACCTGTATATATTCTACAGTTAGGTATTGACGTATAGTTTAGCTTGTTATAAAATAGAGTAATATGCAGATATGTATACATACCTGTATATATTCTATAGTAAGGTATTGACATATAGTTTAGCTTGTTATAAAATAGAGTAATATGCAGATATGTATACATACCTGTATATATTCTATAGTTAGGTATTGACATATAGTTTAGCTTGTTATAAAATAGAGTAATATGCAGATATGTATACATACCTGTATATATTCTATAGTAAGGTATTGACATATAATTTAGCTTGTTATAAAATAGAGTAATATGCAGATATGTATACATACCTGTATATATTCTGTAGGTGTCCCTATTGTACGTATAGGCTGAGTCAGTATCATACTCTCTACAATGACACTGGTGGAGGTGTAATGGATTAACACTGTCAACATAATTATTGGTGGCTCAAGTTTGGTTTGTTTTGTTCGTATATAACATTCATATTAGACTTAATTAAATCTGACTTGTAAACTTCGTCTGTATTTTTCAGAACAGACTCACTTCTGAAACTGACACATTTCGTTTGCACTCGTCATCATTACATCATCAATAGGGCATGTGTTATTTATCAATACTAACAACGTCCGATCGCGACGAGACTTAAGAACTATGAAATACGAATATTTTCTAATTCTGAAGTTACATAATTATTACGTCATAAGGTGTCAAATTACATATCTATAACATACTTTAAAAAAATTACATTTGATTCTTTTGATGTGTTAATGAACATGTCACTTACACTCATACCTCAAAAAAAATATTTTTAGTCAAGAAAACTCGGAACAGCTCTGAGGTCTGTTCAAAAAGAGACACATCTCTAGTTTTATGTGTTACCTTGTTCACAATAAAGAAATATAAACACCTTTATAACTTAACACACGTCTCATTTAGCTGTCCCGATGTAATCAACGTAATTATCTTTGGCGAGGACTGCAATATCTGCCCAATCAATTGATATATCACAGCATAATATTTCTGAGCTATTCGTATCTGAAACAGAAAATTCCGATGCATGTGCGTGTTTCTTCGTGTGCACGTAGATGTATATACACGTATATACAAATACACGTGCATACACATGTGAGTATATTCGAGCGAGGCCTCCCGTCCCGGTGTCCGGACTGGCTCTTGCCGGGCTGGCAGGGTGAGAAAACGCTGGTGTTCAATTTGAAACAAAGAACAAGTTACTTGTTAATTATATGTATGCTATCTATAAGCACCAGACCAAGAAATAAACATGAGATCAACTTTTCATTCAACAAGAAATTAATTAACATTTAATTTATTAATTTATTTATTGAAAATTATTCAGAGGGATAACGAAATCAACAAATTAAATACATTTTCCACGAGGGGAAGTTTGGATAGTTCAATAACTAAAAGGAGGCTTCCCAAACCATTCATCACACCTGCATCCATACACAGTGTGGTAGTTTTACACACTGTAGTCAGTGTACGTAAACGGCTTCGGCGAGGCCGAGCTAGGTCTCCGGGATTCCCCGGTGACCGGACTGACGCTTGCCGCGCTGGCAGGCTGACAAAACGCCGGTGTTCAATTTGAAACGATATGTAACCATATATTTGCCCGATTTGTGACAGCCAATTACTTATTTTAACTAGCTCAGTGTTTAAAACACATGCTGCATTATTTACATTGTGATGGATATAAATTAAACTTGTATCATCAGCAAATAAACAAAAGAATATAATTGTTGATGAATTACAAATAATTATCATTAATATACATAATAAACAATAAGAGACCTAACAGACTGCCTTGGGGAACTCTGCATGAAATGTATGGATCAAGAGAGAGTTAAAGGAAACAAACTATGAAAGTTTAAGACAGATTCATTATATGCAATGTTGAAGGATGGAACAACAATATTTGTAAAATGTTGGCAAAACTGCTTCTTTGAATCATTTTTATTTTAATTTTGTTTAATACATTTATAGTTTCATGAACATTATGGGGGACGTTTTGGCAATAATATCTTTCTTAAAAATGACAGTTCCTCAGACTAAATAGATTATTGTGAAGATTGATTCCATCATCAGTTTTATACCAACTGAGTTGTACATTAACATTCAACCATTTGTTTATTTCTGAATTATTTTTCTAAATATAAGTTGTATAACCTACCATTAAGACAAAAATATTAAATTCAATAAGAATTTATATTAGGCCTACTCTGTGTTGTGTGGTTTCATTATAATTTTTCATTATGAAACATGAAAATCCCCAAGTTGTGCAATTCTGTGAAATTATCTTTTAAAAATATTCAATATTTTAATTGAAACATAAATCAAAGACTCAATTACTAAGAAAGTATTTATAATATGAATAAGATTAATTTAATATTAAATATTTCATACGTGTACGATTTTGTTGTCCCCTTAAGTGTGGACAAAGTAAAGAAATAATTCAAAATGCATATAAAATTAATTAATATATATTAGTTGGGATCAAACTGCAAAACAACGAACTACATTTAAAGCATGATTTACACAAATCACAATAATACAAGAAAACAACAAATAATTATTATTTTAAGGACTATCGTATTTCAGAATAACTATCCATTCTCAAATTCAACAAGATCTCATGTCAACCGAATCCTTCCATCTTAGAGGTGTAATAGACCTTTAATTAATAAACCGCAGCCATCTTTGATTTCCTGTACACAAGTCTATGAGAATCAGAATGAGGCACATGTACAACTGAACCAGTAGACAGGTTCCTTACAATGTGATGGATCCAATCATAACGATATCTATACCGCCTGTAGATAGGGAACGTGACTATGATAGACGTGTGTAAAACGATAAAGTAATATAGGGGTGGATCCAGGGTGTCGATAAAGGGGCGAGGTTACACTGCCACACAAGGGGGCAAACAAATAACATATGATAACTTGATGCGCAAAGAGTGCAATTCACCATTTTCATTGTCATGGAAGTAAATTTATACTCTAATTACGTGTTGTCTTTATTCCCACCCTGAATCCACCTCTGTTATCAAATGAATAAAACTGATGAAACAATAACAGCAATAAAGAGTGGGCTGTATACCTGTCCGAGTCATCGTATTTTGTCAGTGAGATAGTATAGGTTTCATGGCCAATTTCAAAACCACTGTTTTAGTGATCCAATCAAACTAAGGTTTCTTTTTTCTCTGTTGTTGCGTTCAAATTAATTTGCATCATTATTCTATTCATGTCATACTCAACTGCGTTTAATTTCGTTTTTTAGCATTCATGATTTCAATTATGTCATCCTGAAATTTGATATTTGGCATCTTTTTGCGATTGATCAAATTAAAAGTTATCTATGCGCAAAGGATTTTGTGGACATTTATTATCGCTTTCGTTTATGGGAAATCAATTTAATCTTAGTGGTATTCAAACCTGACCTTGGCAAATTTCACTGAGTTTTCCAATGACTTCTTCAGATGGAAGTTATGAAAGGTACTAACTATTCTATTCATATCATACTCAACTGCGTTTAATTACTTTTATTTCGTTTTTTAGCATTCATGACTTCAATTATGTCATCCTGAAATTTGATATTTGGCATATTTTTGCGATTTATGAAATCAAATTAAAAGTTATCTATGCGCAAAGGATTTTGTGGAAATGTATTATCAATTTCGTTTACGGGCAATCAATTTCATCTTAGTGGTATTCAAACCTGACGTTGGCAAATGTCATTGAGTTTTCCAATGACTTCTTCAGATGTGGGTTATGAAAGTCACTAAGCTTGATCTTCTTCTTTTTGTATCGCTATCCAATTTCTTGATTTTTATTCCAATGTAAAAAAAAAAAATAGTTTAAATAAATAAATTAAAAAATCAACTGGTACGAAATAAGACTCTGAGTATCCCTACTGGGTCATCTTGCATGACAGACACATTCCTCTTTGCAATATTTCAACCTCATTTTTCCGTTTCCCAAAGTTTATCTTTCTTTCCTTTATTTTTCCCCTTTCTTTTGCTTTCTTTTGCCTGTAATCTACTGACGCGTTAGGCAAATGAGACATTCAGAATTGAATGTAAAAATGTGACAAATGAATGGCAATTGATGACATTTTTGATCAACCACTTGTGACTGGTTCTGATGGAATTTAATGACACTTAGTGACACTTTCATTTTATTTTATTTTATTTATTAGTTTATTGCTTCACTTATCGCAGCCAAAATTATACAAATAGGAATTAAACTATTAAATATCAAAACACCAAAATGCATACCTATTTAAACTTATTTTCTTTGTATTAAATATTAAATAAAAAAACAACACCAAAAATAGACGAAATGACGAAATTTAATGAACTTAGTGACACTTTCGTTTGGAACGTACTTGTTTTTGCTATGAGTTGGGTTAAATGAAGATAGAATGCTCAACTAATGAATTTGAAAAACCACACTGATTTTGAAGCCGACGTAGGACCTGAAACCATATCCTTTTTTGGCCAAAACTAAAACTCAATTACTATGTAACGATTCTTTGTTAACATCGGTAACATTGTGTTACTTATACTGTGTACAAGCTTCATGCATATTCATAATTATATTAATATATTTTTGAATGTTTCATATATTTACAAGTATGATTTTATTGTCCCCTTGTGTGGAAAAAATAAAGGAATGAATGAATGAAAAATACGTCTTGCAATACAAAGTATTTAAAATGCGTATATAATAATAATAATAATAATAATAATGTGTGGACTTATATAGCGCACGTATCCACCAACTGAGTGGTGCTCAAGGCGCATTATATTATTACCCCTGCTCATAAGGCTCATAAGGCTCATAAATCATTCCTGAAACCATCTCAGCTCCCTGGGGAGTATACAGCTCAATTGCTGCCATTACAGCGCATATAGAGCTAATCAACCAACTCTGCCCTCACAGGTACCCATTTAACCCCTGGGTGGAGAGAAGCAATTATGGTTAAGTGTCTTGCTCAAGGACACAAGTGTCACGGCCGGGTTTCGAACCCACATTCTGCTGCTAACACCAGAACTTGAGTCCGGTAAGCTAGACCACTCGACCACGACACTCCACATAATGAATCCATTAATATTGAATAGTGTTCATGTGCATATGTACATACGTGTAAAGTACAAGTAAAGACTGTTTGCTGTGACACCATGTTAAATTCTACATGCATTGAGTAGTAATTAGTTCTGAAAAGAATTCTGGAGGTTACAACTTGTTGTTTCGATCAGTATGCTCTGATCATCTTCAGGAGAAATAATATATCAGACTAAACTAAATGTTAAATAGCAAAAACATACAGTTTTCCAGGCCAAGTTCGTCAATTTAGCAGCTAATTTCAACGCAGCGTCAAATCATTTTGCGCGAAACCAGTTGCTGCTTAAATCATCATTCAATTTAATTCAACGATCATTCAATTTCATATAATGTATCGTGCATTTTACAAAAATACTCACCAACAGCATTCAATTTCACCCAAGCTTCCCGCAGCGTACAGTCAGTCATTCAAATTCGTTATTGGGCAAGCATTTGTGCAATGAAATTAATAATATTAAACTTGTTTTTCCATGTTTCAATTTCATAGTAGCAATTGGTTCACTCATTGGTAAGAGCCTGCCACTTTATTAATGTTCGTCGAATGATAAAGTTTCATTTCTACAATTCACTACCTTGACAAACAAAAGATAACGAAACGGCAACTCGTGATTATTACACGAGAATATCTGATGTAGTCCGAGCACGCTTGATTTAGGCGTTCGATTAAAGAAAAATTGGTAAGAATAATTTTTTGTTTACTTCCCATTGTGCGAAATTGATTGCCTGTAAACGAAATTGAAAATAAAACGAGAGTGCAAATCTTCATTCAAGCCAATCTGGCGAAATTGAATGACGGATGTGCACCACTAAAATGAATGACACAAATGCGAAATTTAATGTCTGAAAACGAAATTGAATGCCTGAATTCTTAATTCGAACCGTGGTAGAAACCGGATTAGCAAATTAATCACTTTAATACGAACGCACGAAAACGAATTAGAATGCTAAATTGACGAACTTGGCCGGGAAACCTATATTTAATTATCCTGAAACATATAATTCTCCATTCTCCTGAAGACGATCAGCGCATATTTAGCATACTGATGGAAATATCGAGTTATAACTTCCAGTTCTTTTCAGAACTTATTACTACTCATTTGATAATGTTCACATGGTGTCACAGCAAATAGTCTTTAGTTATCCTTTTCACCATGCAAAGCTACAAATCTTACTACATGGTGTCGCAGCAAACACTCTTTACTTATCTTCTTCACCATGCAAAGCTACAAATCTTACTACATGGTGTCACCGCAAACAGTCTTTAGTTATCCTCTTCACCATGCAAAGCTACAAATCTTACTACATGGTGTCGCAGCAAATAGTCTTTATTTATCCTTTTCACCATGCAAAGCTACAAATCTTACTACATGGTGTCGCAGCAAATAGTCTTTACTTATCCTCTTCACCGTGCAAAGCTACAAATCTTACTACATGGTGTCGCAGCAAATAGTCTTTACTTATCCTCTTCACCGTGCAAAGCTACAAATCTTACTACATGGTGTCGCAGCAAATAGTCTTTACTTATCCTCTTCACCGTGCAAAGCTACAAATCTTACTACATGGTGTCGCAGCAAACAGTCTTTAGTTATCCTCTTCACCGTGCAAAGCTACAAATCTTACTACATGGTGTCGCGGCAAATAGTCTTTACTTATCCTCTTCACCATGCAAAGCTACAAATCTTACTACATGGTGTCGCCGCAAACAGTCTTTACTTATCCTCTTCACCTGCAAAGCTACAAATCTTACTACATGGTGTCGCAGCAAACAGTCTTTAGTTATCCTCTTCACCATGCAAAGCTACAAATCTTACTACATGGTGTCGCAGCAAATAGTCTTTACTTATCCTCTTCACCATGCAAAGCTACAAATCTTACTACATGGTGTCGCAGCAAATAGTCTTTACTTATCCTCTTCACCGTGCAAAGCTACAAATCTTACTACATGGTGTCGCAGCAAACAGTCTTTAGTTATCCTCTTCACCATGCAAACTACAAATCTTACTACATGGTGTCGCAGCAAATAGTCTTTACTTATCCTCTTCACCATGTAAAGCTACAAATCTTACTACATGGTGTCGCAGCAAATAGTCTTTACTTATCCTCTTCACCGTGCAAAGCTACAAAGCTTACTACCTGGCGTCACCGCAAACAGTCTTTACTTATCATTTTCACCATGAAAAGCCACAAATATTATTTATAAACAAAAGTGAACGATTTCGCTTGTACGACAAAGTAAAATGCTTCACAAAATTCACAATTGCTACTCAACATTCAAAATTTGCTAATCAAAGTTAGCACAACATACAGATCGGTGGGGGGCGGGTTCAGAGGGTTCAACCCCCCATGGGCCTGCCAATTTTGTTAAAACAAAAACGGTGTTTGGGGTGGGGGATTACCCCTACCAAGGCATGTGTGCAAGAATTGAGCTCACAAATATAAATGGCACATATACCCCCCCCCCCTCCGTTGAGCGACGTTTGAGATAATTCATTTTGGGGAAAGCAAAATACACCCTCCCTCCCCCCCAACACCCCCAACCCTCATGACCATTCTCTGGCTACGCTCCTGCCGATCAATATGACAGGAATGATATTGGCCCATTGACCAGGGGTAATAATTATGTTGACGCAGGTTTTTTTGGGGGGGGGGGATGGTCCATACTGAACGGTGAAGCTTACATTATCATTTTATTTTTTGTTTCGAAAGTGTTCTCAATATTTACTTTTGTGGAGGTGTTTGATTAACCGCAAGAAATATTAATAAACCGTTGTCACCATAAATTCACATCACTTTCTTGTTCGTAACAGTATGAACCAATCTCAAGACTAAACAAAACATGAGTGAATTTATACAATCAGCTTAATTCTTTACACACCTATCATTTGTTGTCCCCCAATCATGTGCAATCAATGATCAATTTTATATGATATTGGCATCTGATGTCTAACCTAAGGATCATCCCATATAAATGTTTTGTTCCCACATGAGGCACGTCAAAAGTTGGGGATTAGGACATTCAAAATCCTGACTCATCTTAAGAAACTAGAGAAAATCCCCAGGTCAGACCTCGGGCAGAGAGAGGAGAGGGATTGGGGATAACAATAGATACACTCACTGGCCATAAGTATTGCAACATTGAAATTCACACCAAAGTTCAGTTTGGAGAACTGTGTTACAATAATTTATTTTATTTTATTTACACTACTTAAGACTTCTTGAAAGTACCTGTATTTTGAAGTCAGTGTTCTTTTTTTACTGTTCTTGCTCGGAAACAAAGTCCTTCAATACTTTGTCGGGTAACCACGTGACCTGATAATTGCGGCCATCCGTCTAGGCAATGTCTCGTACAAATTCATGTTGCAATACTTTTGGCCAGTGAGTGTAGTAGCATATTTCACATGTTAGTTGGAATCAAAATTGCAAAATAACGAATTACATTTAAAACATAACACAATTCACAATAATAAAATACAACAACAAATAAAATTTAATTAATTTGAAAACAATTCTAATTGAAAATTACAGAACAGATTACAAAACACTGCCTGAAAGTCTATCTTCTTCCTTAATAGTGGATTATTTTTTTTCATTTCAAAGACAAATAGAACTTTTGGTTGGTCAATTTTGGTTTTCTAATGCACTTTTCTATTGGAATCAAAATGAGGCTATTGTCTTAAATAGTGTGGTGCCTTGCAAACTCATAGTGATTTATGGCTAGCTATCAGGTTACCAGACAAATATGGCCTCAATGTGATGAGGATCTATTAAAGCATAGATCGTCCTGGCAGGCAGTGATTGCTTTAAATAAAAAACAACAGAGTCATGGCCAATTTATCATATGTCTAGTTTACTTGCACGGGGTATCCTCATACTATCCATTTTGATTTTATCATGGAAAAAGTTCTTTGAGGGAAAATTGTCTTACTCCTACCTATGCTCCTGCGAGGACAAAATTCAAGGCATGAGAGGTTAAATTATATTTACGTTTTGTTAAATTAGATCGGTAAAACACCACAAGATTTACATATGTATGTGTCAGGTATCTGTTCCTAAAACGAAGGCTATTGACATTGGGGTTAAGTATGGTCGCCAGCTTTATTATTTTAAGGAATAACTGATATGATGGGCCTTATCACTAACCATTCCTTAATAATAATAATAATGATGATGATGATGATGATGATGATGATGATGATGATGATGATGATGATGATGATGATGATGATGATGATGATGATGATAATAAAGATTTGTAGCGCGCACATATGCACCCTTTCATCCTATAGGTGTAATAGACCTTTAATTAATAAACCGCATCCATCTTTGCTTTCCTGTACACAAGTCTATGAGAATCAGAATGAGGCACATGTACAACTGAACCAGTAGACAGGTTCCTTACAATGTGATGCTTCTAAACATAAACCTACCGCAAGTAGATAGGGAATGTGACTATGATAGACGCGTGTGAGAAACAAACAATACAATTTATTGTATCTCATTCTACAATTACGACTGGTTCTGACGAAATCTTTATGAAATTGGAATGTACTAATGTTTGCGATGAGTCGGGTTAAATGACGATCGAATGCTCAATTGATGAATTTGAATTATGTTATGGGGTGCCATGACTGAGCGGTTTAGTGCATCGATCGGATTTGTGTCCTGGATATTAGTGGTTTTCCCGGCTAATTTCAAAACATTTTGCTCATTTTCGTTTATGAACATTCAAATTTACGCCGTTTTTACTGATCCGATCAAATTAAAAAAAATAATAATAATAATTTTTTTTTTTTTTTTTTTTATATTATTTTTATTGTTGCGTTCAAATTAATTTTAACAACTGCGTTTACTAATTTGTTCTTCGGCAATTATGACTTCACCTATGTCATACTGAAATTTAATGTTTCGCATCTTTCCGCAATTGATGCAGTCAAATTAGCAATCATCGATGCGCAGAGGATTTTGTACAAGTTCGTTATTTTCGCTTTCGTTTATAAGCAATCAATTCAAACGCGGCCTTGGCAAATTTCAGTGAGTTTTTCCATGATTTTTGTTGTTGTGAAGTAAGAAAGTCACTAAGGCCTATTTTTTCGAAACTTCTGCGTTTATTTCGCTGTCCAATATCTGGATTGTTATTCCAATGTCAAGTGTTTTGGAAAGTAACGATCAAGAATCTGCTTATCCCTATGGGGTCATCTTGCATAACAGATTTGTTCCCCTTCACTGTGCGCGGACGGCTGGTACCAGCTATAACCACGGACAGACTGAGCAGCGTAATCTGTAGAAAACATCAAGTTTTTAGTTTGTTTTGCAGTGTAACACAAAGAGAAACCATGGATCTAAGGTATTTACATCTTTTCGTTAGGAAGTGCATTCATTTGTCGATACTTATAAGTAATATTTGCCTTACAGAGTTCGTACGTGGGTGACGAATAAACGCCAGCGGCACTTCTGTTGTTGTTTTTTTTACAAAGTAACGAATAAGAAAGTATAGGCATATACGCTGTGCGTGTGTTGATGTGACGAATAGGCGACCACCCTGCATTTGATTTTTTACATAGTACGAATAAGTTCAAGACATCGTTACACATAGAAAATCAACATTTTAAACAAAGCAAACACAGCAAAGTACCAACCAGGTACACTGCAAAATATTCGGTGTTAAATAACTAGGTACTTATTAAAACATAAACAAAGCCAAGAAACTATGGGCGAAAATGTGTCCAACTTAAAACATGCTGGACGTTAAGCCACTTTAAAGACCCGCGTACGTTCCACATTTTGACGAGTCAAAGGCTCCAACGTCATCACCTGACAATGGGTCTTTTTACTTGTTTTGATAACCGAGGGTACAATATTGACCAATAAGAATCATAAACTTTATTTTGGTACCTTACAATTGGCGCCCTCACCGACGTGGCTCAGCCTATTGTACTGGATCTCAACCGTATCCGACGCCATCAAAGGGTACCGTTAAAGCAAATCATTGGTAGCATTTTTAAGGTTTATGACAGACATTCAAAGTGACAAATCTGCACCGTGTTAAGGGGGAGGGGCACTTCCTAACATTACTTTTAAAAAGGACCTGGTCTCCCTACTTTTCAACCAAATTTGTCATGTAGCCTTGATTGCTGTTAATGATTCTCGTAAATTATTAAATCAAAATCTCCAAAA
>CM055816.1:40427602-40468651 GCA_029582265.1 Zoroaster sp. YZ-2022
AGGTTATTTAAACGATTAAGCCTGATGTTATACAACCTTAGGTTGTGGTCTTGGACGTAAAAACATGGCAGAAAATGTGATATGTCTGTATTGCTACAACAGCAAAGCCAAAAATTAGGTGCTTGTACAATCACTCAGTAAATGCTAGTCGAAGGTCATTTTTATGAATACAACCGAAGTAGGTGCTAATTTCCTCTCAGCATTTACTTATAAGTAAAAAGCAAATTACTAATGCTTAAAACTGTAGCTTTTACTTGAAAGTCATTGCTTTATTTCTAATATGAATACACATTTAAGTAAAAGGTTATAAAAAGGGTTGTTACTTTAGTAAAGCAATTTACTTATTTTTATGAATACGGCCTAATGATTGGGAGTGTCAATGTCCTGATTAGCCTAGTGGTTGTGAATATGAGGCACATGTGTTAGCAGAACATGGATGCTGCTGAAGAATTGGGGAGTGGTACACAATAAAGTGAGCAATCTTTGAACGAATCTGTTCGTTAGTATAATCAAAGAGCAATTCCTGTTCTAATCGGAGAAAAGCTTGCAGTTGCCGGGGTAAAAGACATGAAGGCAAATGCATCTTAAAAAGCAACAAATGTCAATTGCTATACTCAACACAGGCAAAAGCCATGCTGATGAGAAAGCAAATTTTGAAAAAGATAGTAAAACATGAAAACCAAGGAAGAAGAAAACAGATGGAAATGCAAACAGTGAAATAGGGAAGATTGTTTTGGTTCCAATGGAACAAGATCTGGTGGGCCAACATGTCTTCAAAGGATGAAAACCCGACGGTCATTACGAAGATGCCATGCGCCATTTCTGCTGGTTTCAAACCAAGTACTTCGACTGCTGCTAGCCACTGCCAAATTGTCAAAAATTTAATTGAAATAATTTCCGGGTATCTGGGTAGGATTGACTTCATCACGATTTATTCTTTCTTCATTGTACACCTATGTTCCCATACATGTACAAACTCGGCCATGATGGCGGTGAGTAATGCAACATGGCAAGTGTTAGCAAATGCGTAAGCTCCTCATTTAGTATCTTAAAAAATATTAGCAAGTGCTACAAGTCATTAGGTAAAAGGTATGGTTTATTTATATGCTTCCAAGCAAGTGCTAATCTCTCTAGTAATTGCTTAAAAATCATAGCAATTGCTTTTGCTAACTACTGGAAACAATTACTTGCAAGTAATTGTTCACTTTTATTAATGAAGATTTAAGAAAATGACTAGTAAAAGCAATTGCTACTTTTTATTTATCCGGCCCATTAAACTGTGTGAGTTGAGCAAAGCTACAAGGGCTGAACATCCTGAAGACTTCTTTTAAGATCAAGGGAGTGTGTACTTTGATACTGATGAAGACACGCCTCTCTGCTCACTCTCTGATAACAGCTCACAAGTTCACTACAGAAGTTGCAAAATTCTCTTACATGCCGGGTACTGTGCAAGTGGTGTCTACAAGATCTACCCAGATGGATTACATCAGGGTCTGTTGGTCTACTGCGATATGTTAGCAGATGGCGGGGGATGGATTGTGTTCCAGAGGAGACAAGATGGTAGCGTGGACTTCAATCTGGGTTGGGGTGAGTACAAGTCAAGCTTTGGTGATATCACCGGGGAATTCTGGCTGGGTAATGATAACTTGGTGAGTCTGATCTCTGATGATTCACACGGACCATGGGAGCTAAGGGTGGATCTCAAAGATGGACGAGGTGGCGGTACGGCATGGGCGAAGTACAAAGAGTTCAAAATTGAGGGGGAGAAGTACGCTCTATTTGTAAGTGGATATGTTGGCACAGCTGGTGACTCTCTTGTCTATCACAATGGAATGAATTTTACAACAAAGGATAATGACAATGATTTATGGCTTACGTTCAATTGTGCACACTATTGTGGAGGAGCATGGTGGTTTAAATCCTGTACAAATAGTAATTTAAATAGCATATATTATCAAAATTGGCAATCTGAGGGGAATAGAGGCATTCGATGGAGCACTTTCCAACAACATCCTAGCTGTTTCTCTGCAAACATGCAGCATGAAGATACGTGAAAACGACTAAGAATTAAGTAGGCATGTGGCAGATGCATGATTCGGCAAAGTGCCTCATCCTTCCACAATGCATGTTACAAATTGCTGGCCATCTGAAGCCCCCTTTTTTTAGAACCAGTTGCCATAAGAACGTGATGTCACACCATGGTCTCTCTCTCTCTCTCTCTGGGTGTTCTCTGCTCTTAGCAGATTGGCTGTCATGGACCTCCACCTCCCTCTGTGTTGTGCCACCCCGCCCCAAATTTTTTTCTTCACATGCCATGGTTTCAGAACTGTATATCTAGTTACCCCCATTTTGCCCTCAAATTTTAGATTTCAAAGTTTTACTTTGAAAATGCACCTGAAAGTAAATTAGTACCCGTGCATAATGTCTTGTAAAACACAAAACTGTGTACGATGAATTGTTCAGAAAATGGCTGTGTTCTGTTTTTATCCTAGTAGAGATTTGATATTGCAAATAACAACTCAAAAATGAAATACAGGGAAAATCAAACGTTTTCAAAACTTAAAACAAATAAAATAATAAAGAAGAAAAAAATATACTTATTTAACTGTTTCAGATATTTGAATGTGTAGGGCCTATGCTTGTTTTGTAAGTTAGAAAAAATGAAACTTTGAGTAATTATAGCAATTTTTGTTAAATGACGGTAAATAGTACAGATTTATTTGTTATCTTTAGTCTGACTGTGCACTGTAGCTGCTCTCTAAGAAGACACTGATCGAAGAACACATCAAAAACATAAATTATTGTGTATAAAGTCAAGTTATGTAGATAGTACCAGATTAAATATTTAATCTTACGTGTATTACTGAAGTTATTATTGTCGAGCTACACTCAGCTTTTAAATTCTTGAAATTGTGTATTTTTCAGCAAACAAAATTAAAGTTAGATTATGTTCGAATAAAACAATTCACTAATAATAAGAAAAAATGTAAAAATTAATCGTTTAAATTACATACCAACAAATGTGTTTAGATATTTGAATGTGAATGCTTAATTATGTTATTAAGTTTGTTTAAAAATCTTAAGCTGAGCAACAACAACAATTGGTTCTAAAAGTTTAAAATTTGATTATTTTTAATGTACTGCACGCTTTATAGTAAACATTTGATGCTGTTAGGTGTTTACTGCACTCTTAGAAGACACTGATCCAAGAAAAACTTTAGAGTAAATATGTAGATATTTTGCAAAGTACAAAATTTTGCATCATAATCAAAAAATAATGATGCATTATTATTTTTTGGATTACTCAAATTATCATTATGTGCTGTGCACAACATTTACATTTTTTTTAAATTTATACAATTATACCAATTAAACAATAGATTTGTGTTAATGGTTGTTTTTGACATAAAACACAATAAAGGGGGCCACTTTGCATCCGTCACGTTAGCAGTTTTTCCAATGGTTGTTATTTATTTTTAAGTACCTGAAACCGACCAAAAAGTGTTTAAACATGTGAATGGACATGCAGGCTTATACTAGAACTAATTTGAGTTGATTTATTTTATTTATTTTATTATTATTTTTTTTTTTACCCTCAAATTTCCATAAAAATTGGACGGAAAAAGTTACCTCACTTTTCCGTCCATTTGTTGTTGGAAATTTTAGGGTAATTAAAAAAATAATAGTAATAATCAACTCAAATTATCTTTAGGATAAGCATGCATGTCTATTCAAATGTTGAAATTCTTTTTTGGTGGTTTCAGATATTTAAAAAAATTACAACCATTAGAAAAACTGCTAACGTGACGGTAGGAAAGTGACCCCCTTTATTGTGTTTTATGTCTTTTATGGTTTACATACATTAAAATAACATTTTGCGACAACTTTATGGTTTACAAACCATGAAATTACATACAAATAGTTTTACATGGTCTATAAACCATATACTATCATTTTATTTGAATTGTATGTAAACCATACAAACAGCCATGAACACAACTCCATGGTGTACATATAATTGAGCCAAACCATGGCAAAATCATGCTTAAAATGGACTAAATAATTATGTGACAAACGGCGCGCCATACAGTTAATACTTTTAAGCGACTATACACTATTGGTAGTCTTAAAAAAATATATAAAAATTATTTACATGGCTTTAGGTGTAAACTTGATGATGATCAAACATTCCTAAAAAAAATCATTCTGTCTGAGGATTTATCATTTGTAGTATAATTATTAAGAAAATTATTTACAAATTTTTTTCCTTCGGAGAAGTAAATTCTATGTCGGAATGTATTCGACAAAACTGAATGCATAATTCACTACAATGAAAAAAAGCTGAAACGTCGCCAGGATTTTTTTTTTTTTTTTTTTTTTTTAATATTAATTTTGTTTATTTATTTATTTATTTATTTATTTTGTTATACACATCTCTTGATTCTTATATACGATGTGATCTATAACATCTCATAGATCAGCCCCAAAGGTTGAACTGCGCCGGGCACAAAATGTACACTGGTCTGTGACAAGAAACCATCAAATCTGATATTTTGATATATCGGCAGAAAAAAAAATCTTTGATTGAGTCTTTTGATTGAGTTTTGGAAAAGCACTAACATTACATCTCAAATCTTATTCATCTGAAAATATTAAAAACATTCCTGATGTTATATGGAGAGGTACAAAGTGTGCAATCTCTGCATACAAATACACACAATTTTGTCACACGGTCTAATGGTGCCCTCACACCATAGCGTATGCTGAAACCTATGAGTTGCGTGTAAAAAATATTTTTATACGCACCAAACGCAACCCAAATCAACAATTTTGTCAATTTCTAACCTATTCAACCTATGGGTTGCGTGTGAGTTGCGTGTGGGTTGCGTGTGGGTTGCGTGTGGGTTGCGTGTGGGTTGCGAACTGAACTTATGATCCCCCAATATCTGCGATCACCTGCGTACGAGTTGCGTGCGAGTTGCGTGTGAGTTGCGTGCAGAACTTACGAGTTGCGTTTGAGTTGCGTTCAAAACTTACAAGTTGCGTTGGACCTGCGTGCTAGTTGCGTGCTAGTTGCGAATATCGGTCACGTGATAAAAACCTATAAAAGCGGAGCCGATTCAGTACTTTCTTCAGTACTGATTTGGTCATCGAAGAGCCAACATGGGGAAAGCTACCAAGAAATCAGATAAAAGTGACCCCAAAAGTGATGTCAATACTATTTATACCATTTCTCAACACGCATGTAGTACGCAACTAACACGCAACTCACACGCAACTAATAGGTTGGATACGCAGGGCATAGGTTGGGGATACGCTGGGAATACGCACAATAGGTAGGGGGTACGCTACACATGCAACAGGATTGCAGCAGGCACGCAACACGATCGCAACAGGTACGCAACACATTCGCAACATGTACGCTACCAAAACCTGGCCAGATACCTCAAATTTGGACCTGCGATCACCTGCGTTCATAACTTATGAGTTGCGTACCTGTTGCGATCGTGTTGCGATCGTGTTTCGTGCGTAGCGTCCCTGTTGCGTATAAATTGATCGCAGGCATTCGCAGAGAATTATTGAACATGTTCAAAATTTCTGAACTTACTCTGCGTGTGTCTGCGATCACCTGCGTGCTTGTTGCGTACTTCAAACCTATAAAACCTATTAGTTGCGTGTGAGTTGCGTTCGGAACTTATGACCACTATTTTTTATTCGCAACCATACGCAACTGGTGATCGCTATGGTGTGAGGGCACCATAAGTTGTTGTCCTCTTTCGGCTGCTCCCGTTAGGGGTCGCCACAGCGGATCATGATCCGCATTATTTGATTTGGCATAGGTTTTACGCCGGATGCCCTTCCTGACGCAACCCTCCCATTTATCCGGGCTTGGGACCGGCACTAAGCATGCACTGTCTAGTACATCCCCAGTGGCTGGGTTCAATTCGGCCCTCGGAGCAATTATGGTAAAGTGTCTTGTTCAAGGACACAAGCACCAGGGTCGCGGCAAGGTTTCGAACCCACACACTCTGACGACTCAGCCATCAGAACACAAATCACACGGTCTATGTATGTATGCTTTTACAGATGTTTTACCAAAAGCATAATGCTGGCTTTTAAAATACATCACCTGTGTTTTCGACTATTTCACTGGCAAATCTGAAAAGGGTTATTTACCTTAGTTTAGAACGGAAAACAAATTTGTTTGTTTTTTCTTTTTTTCCAGTTTTTTTAAAACAATTTTAAGAAATAAAAACCAATATTGCCAGTAAAATAGTTTTAAAAAAACATGGATGATTTAATCATTAATGTTGTTGCTTTAAACTTTTATATTAAAATTAGATCAAGATAATGTTTTCTGTATTTGTTTCTTATTCTGATAGATAAAAAGAAGACAAGAAATATTTTGAAAATATTTCAAAGATTTTACAAATTTACTTAGATTTAAAAATTATTTAATGACAAATGAACCCTTTCAATTATCATAGATGAGTCTGGCAGGTGGAAACAAATCACTAAAGATGGTCCAGGAGTCTGTGAACTGCCTGGGATTTGAGAAATGTACATTTTATATGCAGATAAAAATAACTGAATTCAACTATTTCACTGAATAATGAAAAAAATGTAAATAATGATATCTTGCTGTTGATGTATAGTGTTAATTACCTTGTTCCAATGACCAATGACGTGTAATAAACCAAGTGGTAGGAGCCAATCAAAGACTCAGTATGTTATATGCTGTTTCTAATCGAACTTTCCCCCACAGGCAGTTCAGTGTAGCCACACGATGGGTGTTCAACCGCCCCGCCCCCCCCCCCCCCAAGCCGATTTTGTTTTTCTTAAACAAAAAGAACAAAAACAAAACCACAAAAAAAGAGAAACAAAAAGGAGAAAGTTGTGTTTTGAGGAGAAAAGGGAGACAGTGGTGTTTTTTGGGGATGGAATTACCGATGTTCGAGATTATATTTTGGGGGAAAACAAAAACACAGCCTTCTGAAAATTCTCTGGCTACGTGCCTGCCTACAAGTTTACATGCGTAGTATGCAGCTGGTTATCACTGAGGTAGAAAGGGTATACTTACTGAAAGGACATCTCACGCTTGAACTGACAGCTAGCTCAGCTATGAGTCTCTCAAGGCGCCTACACGGTGGTTCACAGTCTCGCACACATTTTTACATATTGCAGCATCTATGCTAAGTATAGGTTTTTAGCAAGTGATAATTCTATTTCCAAAAGGTACTTTCCATAAAATCAGCGTACGATTTCGCGAATGTGCACTTAATTTAGTATATTGATAATTCATTTACGCGCGAATTGAATGCACATCCGCAAACATCATATCGTCAAAGTACAGTGGGCTGTTATTGCAGCACTGTGCACAGATCACACCAACATACCACAACACTCTGGGGACTTCATGCGTGCACCAGCCTAACCCAGATGAGTGGCCATAATATAGGTTTTCCCGAACGATTTCGCAAAATATACCTTTGAAATTGTAAAACGTTAATTCAATTTCGCGCTGATTTTGGAAACGACGTGTATCCGAGTTTCAATTTCGCAAAACTAGCATTCGATTCGATTTATTATCATTCTAAAAAATGAATGTACATAACGTTTAATTTAAACGATTACAAATACGTTATTAGGCTCTCGGTTTGACGTATGCGTGGCCGATTATTAAGAATGTGCAATCTATTTCGGAGCAAATCTACTTGTCATTATGATACGGCCCGAATTAAATATTCTTTTTCATTTGTTATAATTCAAATGTGCAAATACTGAATTGAATTTAACAAAAATATATATATGCCTATACAAGTCATAATGGCAGTTTTCATTCATTGATTAATTTATTTATTTTAAGCCTAATTGATTCCTAATGTCTTTGTTCTTAAAACAAATATTTTTCTGAGAAAATATAGGCACAACATGTTCAATTATATATATATAAGTAACAATGTAATTTTATCAATCAAAATAATCTTGTACCTTTATTAATGTATATATTTGTGTAAGTGTGATATGCATATAACTTTGTGATAAGCCTTTTAATTATATATATAGTTAACAGCATTATTTTGGTATTTGAGGGTCTCAAAGTATGAATCGTGATTCAAAGGACACGGCGACCACTATATGGACTATAATTCAACTTGATTGATTCATTAATTAAACAATAGGCCTATATTTTTTAGCCTATATATTGCTTTCTATGAAAAGAAGTCTGTATACAATCGTCCTATATAAAATGTTAAAATTATATAGGTTTGCTTAATTTAATGACCGATACCTCAATAATTAAACTAGATATAAAGACAATGTGTAGGCGTATATTATATAATACAGGCCTAAACATTTTCTTTATATCTATTTTATAGCCTAATAGGCCTATTCAGTTTGGTGTGCATTGTAGCCTAAACATTGATATTTTGTTTTGATTGTTGAATTGTTTGTAGGCTTTGTTTCGTAACATTATATACATAAATTCCCCACACGTCCAATTCGCAATATCATAAATGTGACCATCCACCACGAACCAGGTGTAAAGTCGCCAGGCCCAATTCAGAGATATTGATCAATAAACTCAACAGAATTCAATGGGAAACAAAGGATTTTCAAGAGGATTATTGATTATTTGAGTGCCTGTTTACCAAACAATTATCACATGTGATACATCATTTTAAAGCTTATTTTTTGTAGATTTTAACCAATTGAAAATTTTAATTTTTTTAATTGCAACTTTACACCTGGTTCGTCGTGGACGGTCACCAATTTTCTTTGGTGTTGCTATCTACTGAAGATAACTTTTTTCTCCTTTGTTTATAAAATGTAATTTCAATACAAATGTGGTGAGTAAACATGATGAAGGAAGACATGCGCAACCATGGGACCAGTGACTTATTCTGAGTTCTTATTGGTCTTTAATCCGGGACTAGTTATATCATTATGGGATATGGAGAGTTTTTATTGTTGATTTATTTCTTCTGCATTTCCTAAAGTTCTCTATCCGTCAATCTCCTGTCTACCAATACATCTAGCCAGGTAGGTCTGAGAATGGTTGTACCACGTTGTGCATTTTACAGGTGTCACCTCTCCAATGTTAAGTGCAGCCACCTCCTGGAGAAGGCGAGATCTCCAGACTTGGAGGTTGACGCCAGCTTGGGCTCGTGCGGCTTGGTCCCCAAATCTCTGCTGCCATTCAGGTAGCCCAAGCATGCGCTTCACTCCTGCCTTGAAAGCTGAGTGCGCCATTTCCGTTGGGTTTAGAAATGGCGAGTAGGGGGGCAACAGCTTGATGGTAAAATTGCCGGCATTAGGGGGTAGTTGGGCTCGGATATGAGGACGAGCGTTATCATATATCAGAAATATTTGATCACCTGCGGGGAACATTCTACCGCATTCTTGTACCGTTGTCGCCAAGAACTCCTCAAATGTCGCCCTCGTAACAGTCTCTGAAGATATTCTGTGAGCCACCAGTCCAACTTCACCAGAAATGGCAAACGTTACATTGACTTGCTTGCCTCTCTGGCCATGGACGACACGTCGTGCTGGAACTCCACGAGGAGCGCGACCATAGGACCGGCGGGTCCATATATTGTAGCCTGTCTCGTCAATGTACACGGTATGTGCAATGACACCGTGCTGCAGGAACCAGTTTGCAAAGACAACTCGTGCATCTAATATGCGTTGCTCATTCCTCTGCTCTGGAACATCTTCCGCTAGTTTAAGAGTCATAAGCATACCATCTAGAGTTCTAGCGACGGTGCTAGTTGTCACGAAGGGCTTATTAGGGAGATCAGCTCGCAGTTGAGCATTGAGTTGAACCAAAGTCATCAGGGGGTTATCATCTAGATATCGTTGAAGGGCATCTCTCATGTCGTCGTCAATCTTCCGATTTATTGGTCCTCCTTTGGGCAGCTTGTTACGACGTCCATCTCGTAGATACAAACCAACGATTGATCTGGCCGTTGAGTGGTTGATGCCTAGCGTATCTGCCACCTCCAGATAGTCAGCGTCATCAGCCTCAAAGGCATCGATGAGGCGATTTCGGTCAATGTCCGGTATTTGTCTGTATCTCCCTCTGACAGCCATAATGGGATTTTAGGAGGCTTGATATGTGTGAAGTGCAAAATTTGGCTATATGATGCGAGCGTGGCAAATGATGAGCAAAGAAAGAACGATTTTCTTCAGCACAAGCTTTTATAGCTTATTATACAATACTTGGCATGATTCAAAAGACTAGAGCACCTGGTTCAGTTCCCACTTCTGTTAACACATAAATGAATTGCAATGCTTGAGCAAACATTCATTTACGCGGGAAATCGGCTGCTCATTTAGCGAAATAGATTACTTATAAATTAAAAGGAAAACATGTTTGCGGATGTGCATTCGAATTCGCGCGTAAATGAATTATCAATATACTAAATTAAGTGCACATTCGCGAAATCGTACGCTGATTTTTATCGTTGGAAAGTACCTTTTTGGAAATAGAATTATCACTTGCTAAATAGAAATCGGGATTGTGAATGTTCATTCGATTTCGCACGAAAATGAATGCATCTTTTACAAATTAATGTGCATATTTCCTGAAATCGTCCGGGAAAACCTATATTAAATATTATTATTCTGTTATTCGTTTACTCTCTAAAAGTTTTAGATTGAAAAAAATAAAAATTCACTCTAACACTCTAGTTTCAATCGGTTAGACAAATATTTAGCAATTTGTCAATAGATTCAATCGGTTAGACTGAATTTCAATCTAAAATTTAATATAGGTTTTCCCGGCCAATTTCAACAAAAAATCATTCAATTTCATCAACACGCTTTCAAATTCACGCGATTTTGATAATTCAATCCAACTAGCGTTTCTCTTTCGATATTATTGCATTCAATTTCGTTTCCGTGCACACATGATTTCTTTCTTTTCATTCTATTTCGTTTATAGGCATTCAAAACTACAAGATCACCATTCTTATGTTGAATATCTACCACATTTTCGCAATAGGTGCAATCAAATTCAGAGTCATCGAAGCGCACCAGCCTGTTGCTGCTGGCTTTGACGAAATTGAATGAACTTAGCGACCATTTGAAATTGAATGATCTTATTTGTCGAGTGAATGCTCAAGTGTTGAAATTGAATGATCTTATTTGTCGAGTGAATGCTCAGGTGTTGAAATTGAATGACTCTTTTTAACTGTTGAATGCTGATGTAGCTGAGCATTTATTTTCAAACGAAATTGAATGAGCCGGGTATCAAATTGAATGATTTTTTTCCGAAATTGGCCGGGAAACCTATAATATAAATGGAGGCATTTTTAAAGCGGTCTTACACGAGGTATCGCAGCACTGTAACATTATTACAGAAGAGGAAAATGTAATACGAGATGATGGCCATTTTTTAAAATCTGCTACAACCACATAATTAAGTACATGTTGTCGCATCCAGGGGTTTTGCCCACTGACCCCTCCCCAACTGGGGCTTTTCCCCCTGGGTCCATGCAACTTGAGAAAAATAAAGCTAAACATTGTTTATATGTTGCTTGAAGTAATTTTGCAGCACCAAAAACACATAAAAATGCAGAGCTTTCATTGTTTTTGTTAGTAATCTAAATTGTGTGAATTCTTACTAGGAGTTGAATTACTGGTCGTGGGAGTAACCTTTGAAGGGTTCGCTGGTATTAATTTCATCCATTTCCAGTATTCCGTGCCAACTCACCTATATAGAGGTTGTCAGTGACCGATATCTTGCCCATTTGTTTCCAACTTATCTCTATGGGAGTAATGAACACACATCACAATTTTTTGCTCCCAACTCCAACACGTTTCCGCGATATGGCCCCCGAAAAATATAGTCACGCCCCTTCTTATCCCTCCAAGTTGCGTCGGTGATTTCAGAGGGCTGTCTATAGGCCTATCTCGAAATTGGGTGAAGATGTTTTGCTGCAAATCTCCAAACATTTGGACAGATTCGGATGAAACTGGATGGATGGCCTTGGGTAATCTCTCGGACAAATCGACAAGAGTTTAATGAAGATCTGAAAGGTCACCGTGGTGGCAAATAAAAAAAGGGGGAAAAACCTTGGAGGACGGGCTGGGTAGGTTACTAGGACTAATAGATCATTAAGTTTGGTGAACTAATTCGAAACGGCAATAGGGTATAATAACTGGTAGTACGCCAGATGATCCGATACGGACAACCGTACGTGTGTCCATTGGGAAAAAAGGGGACTTCGAGGGCTCCCTCTACCGAATTGATCCACAAACACAAGACAGGAACACTTTTACTCTTGTGAAAAGTTCTCATTAACTTATTTTGACGACCCTTTTCGAAGGTGCCCGGGTTGCGGCCATTAACTTGAAGGGGAACATGGCAATATCCGCGGTCGCCGCGGTAAAAGATCGAACCCCGGGGGAAAAATGTTCAGGATAGAATACAAATCATTAGTGTGACCGACCGTACGAGAGTGACCGCTCTATTTGGTCTCATTTAATTGCTAAAAATATAACTTCTTAAAAGACGTATGCCTATCGCCCATGTTTTTGGCTATTTTAACGGCTATATTTTCTGAAATTGTCATTTTTATTTTTTAACTGTTAAATTGTTATTTGTGGAAGGGAAAGCAAACTGCTTGACAAAAAGACTATTTCTTTAAAATATCACGAGAAGCATGGTTTGTGTTTATTATGGGTCCCTTTATCAATTCACTTGAGCAGATAATTAGTTAGACCAAGCTTACGAAAATTAAAGATACACACCGCCTTTGTCGCGCAATATTGGGCGATAAAAAGATCTTTCAAAAGTAGAATATAATTGTCCACACAAGTACCCCTGAAAAATGCGTCGTTTTTCTGTTATTGTACAAAAACCAATGTCATGTGACTTTCTTGAACCAAAATTTGTCCAGAAAACTCACGAGGACAACAGTTATAGTCGCACTTTCAGACGTTTAAAAACTTTATTACTGAACCAAATTCAAGAATAATTATTTTTTATAGTTCATTGATACATGACAAAAGTGAAATGATTTTGAAACAATGGGTCAAAATTGTCAAAATCGACAAAAAGACACCGGAACTGGAACCAAGACTGTACCAGTACAGTCATGGGCGCCAGCGCAGCAAAGCGCCCTAGGCGTGAGCCCGCTGGTTAGGCCATAAATATATGAACACTTTTTGCGTGGAAGCGTAAAGCAGGGTCTTGACCACTTTGGTGCTTTTCGTGTCGGGTATTTTGAATTATGATACTGCCAGTGAGTTTAGTTTTGGAAACAACAATAACGTATTTATTTGGAACATCGTCACAGCCCCTTCATCATATCAACGCCAATAAAAAGTGACAAAAACTGTTCAGTTTGGAAGGCCATCCGTCAAAATCAACGCTAGAATTTCGACCGAGCGGGCTGGGCGAAGAAAGACTCACCGTCTACGGCAAAACGACGCATGCCTGGCGACCATTGACGGGACAGCCAACCTCAAATGATGGCAAACACTCAGGGATTTGATTGTTGAACGTGATGGTGACCATGATGATACTATGAATAATGTCGCATTTGTAGGATTATTGTTGGACAGGTAAGAGTAATAAAAGAGAAATATTGTTTGATAATTTAATACTCGTAGGGCTTTTTGTGTGGCTGTAGGCTATGCTGAACTCTTATGATGAATTTCTGTTAGCCATCACTTTATTTTTGATAGTTCATATAGCCAAGGCCCAATGATATTGTGATGATGTTTACAATACAGACATGATAATTATGAGATATAGTTTAGAAAGCAGAACAATTTCCAGTGAATTAGTTGTAATTTCCACCATCGATGCCCGGGTATTTTATGGGGAAGATTGTCAAAAGGGGTCATGGTGAAAATTCAAACATGGACTGGAGGAAATAGCATCAGGTACCATTATTCCCCTAAAAGTACAAGTACGAGTACGAGTACGAGTACGAGTACGAGTACGAGTACGAGTACGAGTTATATTTAAATGGATTTTCAATATGCACCATGTCCATCACATCCACCATTATTTCATTAACTGTTATGTTTTGTTTTATAGGTATGAGAAAACATCACTGCCAGTATTTTTACTTGCATCAACACCATGTAGAGTTCAGCCTGATTCCATTTTCAGTATTCACAGCTACAAAGCATTGCCAAGGTAGAGTAAATCTGGGATTGATGTAAATATTGATTGATGTAAATATTTGTTTTTCTATCAAACAAAATCAGGTTTACAGAAACAATTTCTCATTTAGAAAAAAATGAAGTTGTGCATTCAGGTTTTCCCCTTGTGCAATGCTTAATGTTAACTTGTCCATATTAAAGGGGCAATATCACGATCAGAGCAGACTTTCAACAGGGCATGGAATTGGTGTCCTAGTTTAAGATGAACACAGTGACTGAAACTTACTGGCTCATTTATGCAGAAGCAATGATAATATGACCTTATCATGTGGGATATTATTTTCAGTCACAGAGATAATCTAAAACTAGCACTCCGATTCCATGCCCTGCTGATCGTGACCGCTGTCCTCTTAAAGGGAAAGAACAACATTGGTTATAATTTGAAGTGTGTGTGTGAATGAAGTGTGTACTGTAGCACTAATAATTAGTCAAAGTAGCTTTACATGTGTTATTCATGGCTGGCTATTGTGTTATTTATGTCTTTGTGGTCAGTTTCATATCGCAACTGCAAGAGTAATCAGTTCAATGTAATATTTCTTTTGTAAGATTATATATATGTTTGTTCATGTTTGGTCCATAGATGAGATGAAGGGAGATGGAGACAGAGACGAATGCTCAGTTCATCATGTCTGCCTACGTATGTGAATGGGGGTCAGTAAACGGAAGCCTACAACATCCCACTTACTAGCAGACATTCCACTGAATAAGAGTTTTCGCAAGAAGATTACCTACTATATCAACTTCAGGTTTGTTACGGGTGCCATCCAATCAAAAGTTTCTAGGAAGTATAGAGGACATGTCGTACTTTCAAGACCCTCAAAAATTGCAGGTATAACATGAAAATGTTTCAAGGCAACTGACAGCCCTCAACCCCCCCCCCACACCCAAACAAATTACTCTCTTAGTATTATGTACTACCTTGAAAATGTTGAGATTTTGAAGCTTCACATGGTTGAAGAACAGTAGGAGTAGGAGTAATTATCTTTCAAGAGTAGTAAATAGCATTGGTTCTGACAAGAACTGGCAGTGACATTACTTTATGTTTCAATCAGTATACTCTGATTGTCTTCAGGGGGATGAAGATGATCAGAGTATACCGATGGAAACTTCAAGTTATCTCACCACCAGTTCTTGTAAGAGCCAACACTATTAAACTGTAGAGGTAGTTACATGGTGCTACCACAAACCTCATTATATGCATAATGATATTGACACTAGCCCAACACATGCTTTTCAAAAGCCATGCCAGATGATAAATCAACATGTAAAAACACTCATATGAAAATAGTTTGCCAGGGTTGTAGGTATCCAGATCAACTTATTCAGCGTTATTATGGGCATAAAGTCATAAAGTTGATTTATGGTAGTAACTGGATTAAACGTGGATCAAAGGACAGAAAGTTGGGGTTAAATTGATTGGGGGGGGGGGGGGTGCTGGGGTTACTGAAGACACTGAATCATGGAGGAGCATATAAGCATTTCCCCTTTCTTTGTATTTCCAACTTTACCAAGGAAAAGTTACCCTGCGAGAGACGAGTCTTTACACTCCTGATATTTCCATTTCGCTACATGGAACATGAAAGTTTGCTAATAATTGAGCATTTCATCCATGTTCGTGTACCACAGAGTCTACTCAAATAGCTAATGTCTGCAGTTTTCAAAGCTTGTATGGATATCAGCTAATTAACCTTTCATTAGAAAACAAGCTTATAACTACTACATGATAACGTTGCAAGAAAGTTTTGCATTCATGCTTTCCCTCTTCCCCTGCCCTCAGCAGAAGAGTTTTCAAAAAGTAAATAATTCCCAAAAGTAAGGCCACAAGTTGTAATTAGCCAATTGACAATTCAAACAAAATTAAATGTAATTACATCCATTTGATCAAATCTGATAATTGCTTGCCCTTTTCATTTTGTTTATGGAAAAACCTTTAAATTCTAGATTTAGATAAAGCCAACATTGGTATTTTATCTTGGTATTAAGTCTTGTACAAAAATAAATTTAATTGATGGACTGCATGTTTATATACTGAGAGTGATCTTTATTTATAATATACTTCACTTTCAACTCAAGTTTATAATGAACAAAAATATGATAAATTGACAATGATAGTAACACTGTAATCAAGCATCTCCTTATTGTGACATGCTTATAAATTGTCGTTTTCACCTATACTGCAAATTAAACATCATTTATAAAATTTGAAAACAAATTCTACATTGCTTTTTACATTTTCAAGGTTGTACACATATTTGGCAAAATGTCTGTAGCTGCTTCCAATCTATAGAATTATAAGCTAAAGATCAGATGCCATTTTTGTACATAAATGTTTAGACATTGAAATAATTAAGAGTTGTATGGGTGCTTGTATATTGCTAATAAAACAATGAAATACATATTTATTTTAACTTCCCTCCTTCCCCCACAATCAATTAAAACCACTTTGCTGACCTGCCTATTGTAAACAACCTAATAATGAGTGTACATGGCATGACACATGTAACAAGTGAAATGACTTCAGCATAAATGAACCCAACCATGATCCTTTGTTGACAAGAAAACGGAATCAATCTGCATAATAAATGTACGCTATGTATGTACGATTTAGTGACAGTTCAGAATAGGTAACATTCAGGGGCTGTCATTGGAATCGGTAATTTTGGAATAAAATGTACAGACTGGAACCTTGTTCCTCTTGTTACAATCACAACGGTGTGCAATGCAGAGGTACCAGTCTGATTACAATCTGCAATTGCCATATAGGTTTCACGGTCGTGTAGACTACTGAAAAGGCGTATACATGACATTTGACCTTATTGTTGTTTTTTGGACTTTTCTCAGTAATTACACGATACCTGAATTTAGTTTTTTGAAGAAAACCTTCCAAAAATGATTCTCTATCATTCTATCAAGCCCATTTTTTGCTCTTTTAGGGCGGTGTGTACCTTTAAGGGATAATTTGTGAGCACGTCAGGAGCGGTTCTTAGATCTCAAAGAAAGGGAGACACTATGAAGCAAGTATTATGATGATCAACTGAAAGGGGTACACTTCCCCCAGCCCCACCCTCCTGTCATTACCCTGGATACATCATGTGTTGTTCATACAGACCTCATACAGACAGCTCACCTGTAGTTACAATGGGAGTCTTCTGCCGTTCTTATCGCATGCACGTAACCTATTATAATAACTGTGTACAATGCATGTACATACGAACCACATGTGTGTGTAGTGGACGAGGCGTCCTACAATGTAGCCCCTAATCCTGCTGAGCCTACCGCGCCGAGGGCTGTTGCGCATCAATGCGAGGTCAACAGTCAACTTTGATAATAGCCACAATGAGTACGTGCGTAAGTGCACGGATTGGAACCAGGCAACCTGCATTGCTTGGGCCAGTGTAAAGCACACGAATTTGCTGAGCACAGAAAAGTTATGCTAAAAGTCCAGGGGCTGAAAATTAATTTGCCGGTACCATATCTGGAGGGAATAAATATCTCATGTTTTCTACTTGCAAAAAATCTATTATTTACAAAAAAAAGTATGATAGCCTCGTAAGCTTAACCTCGTTCAACCACTCCTATGACTGTTTAATGATGGCTTATAGAAGTAGCCCAAAAATTCCCATGATTTTCAACACAGTAAATTAATTAAGCTAAATGGCTTTGTTTCAAACTGCCGTTGTACATGTTGTGCGTTTTTTCAACAACAACAAAAAAACTTACGCCGGACCGGAGCAGCCATCAAAAAGACATCGGATATTTTCTCTTTAAAGGGGAGGCCGCCCCCACTCACTGGCAAAATAGTGTTCTGTCGGTAAGTTCACAAACTTGTTGGTATTTTTGAAAAAATAGAAACAAAGAAGAGAAAATGATATATAAGGCCAAAAAAAGACTCCGGTTTCTGATCTCCGCGTGCATCGCCTCAGACCTGCGCATCGGCATTTGTATTTGTACTAAGTTTGTTGTTGTTGCTATGAAACGATGTCCAATTTCAGTCAAAATTGCTGAATCGACTTTTTCACAAAGGGGTATGAACTTTTGCCCGAGTTAAGTTGTGAAAAAAAGTGCGTCACCGCACCGATTTCGAGGCCGACATATCGACCAGAAACCGAAGACTTTTTTGGGAGGCCTATTAAACTAAAGTGGGTCCTTTATGTACTGGTATACCGGTTTTACCTTTTTTGTGCTTGCGCACTATTTGCGCAAACGGGGTCGATGTCAACTATACTATTCCAATTGGGATATACTTTTATTCTGATTGAGATACTATTCTTCCAATGAGAATACCAATATGCCCTGATCGGGAAACCCTTGGGTGGCAAAGACACCTTCCTGCCATACTATCCTGATTGGGAGATACTTTTATCCCAATTGAAACCCTACTCTCCCAATGGGGATACCAGTAGGCCCTGATCGGGAAACCCTTGGGTGACAACTACACTTTGATTCTGCACTATTTGCTTAACTAAAGGCTATTTTCCCTAATCTAATATGTTTCTTTGTGCAAAATACTTGATGCACTTCTACTTCAATGAAGTAATTGAACTTCCAAGTTTAGACACCACTTGGTTATTTTTTTATATATACTTGGTTGATACATCAAGGAGCCACCCCCTCATCGGGTGGGGTGTGGACATGGACAATATTGGGGTCATCGGGGGTAGTTCATTAATTGACTGGTTCATAGTGATGCTGTGATGATGATGGGCTGTGACGGCGATGAACTGGTGATGAATGGTTTGGCACCACACAAGCTCTCCGTCTGCAAAAACATTCTCGTTTCACTTCTTCCGACACTAGTTGTGAGAGTTCAGATGGGAATGGGTCGTCGTTGGGGTCAATTGGTGGGTGTCGAACCTGCCCATAACATGTCTTGGTGTACTCTATGATGTTACGACCAGCAATTCCCACAGCGATATAATTTGCGATTTCCGCGAGCTCCAGAAATTTCTAGACGCAACTCAAACAAGGTTACACATGATATTTGTAACAGCAACAATTATTCAAATGGTTTAATTAACACAAAGTATTCAAGTTTACAATATTATTACACAGTTTAAATCAAGCTTTTATAATAATTGTAAATAATCCAAATTACAATTAAAAGTTGCTAACACCGTAAAGTGGCTTAGACCTTCAAACGGCAGCTTTCTTTTCTAGCCGGCGATTTTTAAGCACTCAGAGACTCTGTACTATAGTTTATATACGATATTTCCAAACATACACAGGAATCACTAAAACCGTCCAGTTCACAAACTTTAATAATTAGAGTCTTTTCTTGGCCTTCTGACTGTATTATTAACAGCTTAACTTAATTGAAGTTAAAAATCCTGGACGACTCGCCATAAAACTCTCGTTCCGATAGAAAATATCTGTCTGACGTGGGGAATTCTCTTAAAACTGCCGTGGAATTCGTGAAGAACCCGTACACTCCTCCACAAGTCTTACACACGCTCCTATTGCTATAATGAAGGTGTCCCACTTTTATACCCAAAATCAACCTTATAGAAAATTCTAGACTTGCGTACACAATTAAGATTTCTCAGAAAACCTATTTTATACATTACGTTATCACTGAAAGAAAGTTCTAGATATTTTTCCACGTAAGTTTAATTTAAAGGGACCGTCGCTTTCATAACATCAATAGGATTTCTCCCCTTATCGTCTTCATCCTCCGAGACACTCCTGGGTGGTGATGGGGGCTTGGTGGGGGATCGGCAAGCCGAATCCCACTGCCTTTACTGGGGGAGGGGTGGAGAATCGTGTACGATAAACTTTGTACATTATATTTTGCAACCAATGTATATCTCGTCCTGCGACACCAGGGACTCCCAATATAGCCCAAATATGTTCTAATTATTGTATGACAAGCGCTGTAAACCATGTCTAGTAGTATTTTAGCTAGGTCTGAAATTATTTGTACATTTTCATCGTTTTATCAGAAAGCGAGCTTTCATTTTGGGTGAAGCTTTAATTTTTTTTTCATTTCATAATCGTGTTGAAGTATAATGGAACACAATAACCTTATTTTCCATTAGCCTATTATTTTTTAGAGAATACTTTATATACATTTGTTAATAGTCCACAAAATATTACTTGCAATGTTGGCGCCCTGCTTCCCCCAGGACAAACATATGCTAATTAACATGTTCAAAAGTATTTTGACTTAATCGTAAGTCCACTCTTCCTAATTTTTATGAAATAAATTTTCATTTTAATGAAAAATATTTAAATTTCATAATTTATATGAAAGAAATCATTTTATTGCAATTTTTTCTAAATTCAACTTTATTTACCAAAATTTATTTCATAAAAATTAGGAAAAGTGGACTTATGATTAAGTCAAAATATTTTTGAACATGTTTTAAATGTTTCTCAATGAATGTTGTGTGATATTCAATATAAAATGGTCTGTATAACACAGGGCTATATGATGTGAAACACTAAACAAAGCTAATGAAAATTAAACATTTTATATAAATATTGCATACAATTAAAAACACACAATCTTTTAGAAAATTACTTTTAAACTCTAAAATATTTTTCGAGATTTAATTTCCCCTATAATCCTAAATTTGTTCGATTCAATTCGATTCAAATGGCATTTTAAATTCAGTTCATTTCAATATCCCCTATAAACTTAAAATGTTCGATTCAATTCAAGTTCAATTTAAATAAAATCCATTATTTGCTTTATTCATGCAATAGTTTTTAAACATTTGGTTTGATTTTTATTAATTTCTTTTTATATACTCTGTTTTCATTATGCATTAAATCTCAATATAATATCATAATTTACATTACAGTGATAACTTTCAACACTCATTAAATTGCATACGCTGCAAATTATTGTTTTGACTGTACCGTAGAGAGGATGTACTTGATTTCGCTACCTTGTGGAGTCCTATAACAAAAGGGAAAGGCAAGAACAATTGGTCTCCACAGAAAATTCTAAAGGATTCCGGTCTCCACAAGGAAATTTGTGTACAAACATTATGAGAAATTGTTAAGTACAAGGACAAAGGAAAGAACAATAGGTGTCTCCACAAGGATGTATATTTGAGAATGTGTGTTTGCCTTAATGTTGGCTATAATTATTTCATCAAGAAACTGAAAAAAGATTATGCAATTGTGAATTAAAACTACACTCACTGGCCGTAAGTATTGCAACATCCCCAAAGTTCAGTTTGGAGAACTGTGTTACAATAATTTATTTTATTTTATTTACACTACTTAAGACTTCTTGAAAGTGCCTTTTGGCCAGTGAGTGTAATATGAAATTATATTAACATGATCACAATGGAACATTTGATGAGAAAGTCATGTTACAGCATTCAGTGAACCATTTCTGAAAAAAACTTTGTTCATTATATTATTTTTTTCACCAATGTATATCTCGTCCAATGTAAATACCGCCCAAATATACTCATTAATTATCATAATGACTGCTGTAAACCATAATCATGTCCAGCAGTATTTTAGCTAGGTCTGAAATGTTTGTACATTTTCATCATTTTATCAGAAAGCGAGCTTTCATTTTGGGTGAAGCTTTAAATTTCATAATCCTCATGAAGTATAATATATTTTTAGAGAATTGTTAATAGTCCACAAAACATAACGCTTGCAATGTTGGCGCCCTGCATTCATCTATTGTGTGATATTCAATCTGTGATGGCCCGATAACACAGAGCTAAATACTATAATGGACTAGACATGAACAAAGATAATTCAAATTAAACGTTTTATATAAATATTACATACAATTAAAGGCACACGATCTTGTAAACAATTACTTTTAAACACTAAAATATATTTCAAGATTTAACTTCCCAACATTTTTTCAATTCAATTCGATTAAAACAATTTCAACTTCCCTTATAAACATTTTCGATTCTATTCAAGTGAGATTCAAATGAAAACCATTACTTGCTTTTCGTGATAATTTCGACAAAATAGTTTTTGTTTGATTTTTAATCAAACAAAATTAATTTTTAATATTTTTTTTTATTCTCAGTTAAATCTCAATATATATCTTAATTTACACTGATAACTTTTAATACTCGTTAAACTGTGTTGTTGAATAAGAAGTTATGTTATAATCGGATAACTTATGCGTATGCAGCAAATTATTGTTTGTTCGTGGAAATGAGGTTTGTATTAAATTTGCCTTGATTATTTCTTCAAGAAACTGAAAGTGGCTGTGCAAAATACATCTTCACAAATATCATTACAATATCATTACCACTAAGACATATCCATTACTGTCAAAATATTAAATTATAACTTATCGAGCACATCGATTAAGCAAAAGATTCAATATAAGAGTCTTCAAAGAGGTCGTTAATATTCGTCCCTTTAAAATTGTACTGCAAAAATATAGCCGTGTTCACGGATACTAGTCAGAGGGCCAATGTTATAATACATAGGCGATGTAACCAAACAAACAAAAAATTAATAAATGGTGATCGTCCTTATACAAGGACCACTTATTCGTCACATTATTAGTGGAAAGCAATCAGATCGGGCAAGGACGATCATCACACCAATCATTAATTTTTGTTCTGTTCTGAGAACTGATTAAATTTCTTCCATACAAAAACAAATCACCTCTGATTGTATTTTTTAAATGGCTTTCCATAGAGCAATGCATATCCTTGTTTTAGATATTTGTTTATGATGTCAGGTTATCATTTACAGAATGTATAACCAGTTATCAGAAAACAATCAATTTTGTTAGTCCGTTCATTCTGCAAATTGTTAAGATTGAGAGAATGAGAGCGCCCTCTTTGGTCGACTTAAATATCATCTAAGATATCACATACAAAGCAATCAAAGTATCAGTCATCCTGAAAACTCATTCTGTTCCAGTAATTCCATCTTAAAGAAAAAATATGAAATTTACACAAAGTTGCCGTTCAGCAAAAACATAAAAAGCTTGTAACAATTTTTTGTCATTGTCTCAAAAAGTATTTGCACTTATTTTAGTGAATTTGTCACATGCTAGTTTTATAATATTTTCTTGCTCAATAATAGGGATATGATTATGACTGCTTTTGCTGCATAGATCGTATGATGTATGATGTATGATGTTTTGTTTTATATTTTGGGTGAAATCTTCTTGAAAACAAGATTCTGTAAGAAATCCTTTCAGTTAGCATGTTTTTATTAGGCAAACAAATAAAACAGTGTCAGCTGAAGAAGCAAATTAATGTAAATTTTCTGTCAATATTTCATCAAAGCAAAAACATGTTCAACAAAAAGTGCCCAATTCATATTTAGGCTCAATATGATATTTCAAGACTCCCGTGCAGTGGATTATTTTCATTTCACTCTTCACTATTTGATGCCCAACCCATGTATTCCATCTAATGCCGCGATAATCTTGACTTGAATAATCGACTGGATGTGAGTATTCACCATTAAGGTTACTCTCAACGGGTGTATCAGACGAATGATTGCCTCCTGTACAACGATTAAACCACCAACCTCCCTGTAATAACCCAGCACAATTAGACTCAGGATCCTTATCATTGTCTCTGTCGTATGTTGAGAACTGTGTGCCATTTGCAGACCAAAGAGGTTGTGAACCTGTACAGGAAAAAACATAATGATGTATTTAAAATAACAGTTACCGTATGGCTCAACATTAGAAAACCTTAACGAAATACGTAATGTTAAAATGAAGCAGATGTTTTCTTAAAATGTAATTTTTTAAACTAATGAAATCTGAAGTTCGTTAATGTTAATTGTTTTGTGTATTTTTTAAGACAATTCAAACGAGAACACAATCGGGGCTAATTGATTAATATTTTTAAATTTCAACCAATCGGATTAAAGACCATTAAAAGTATGTCCCGGATCATTTTTTAACAGAAAATTTCAAAATATTTATTGTTGCATACCAATGTCATCGTAGACAGTGAAATATGATGTGTTTGTCCCAATATTCATTTTGTAATTGTCACTGGAGGACATTATGCTGAAAGGCTTAACAATCTGATTGCCATTTTTTTCATTTTCATCCGTCAGATCCACACGTATCGCCCACTCGCCCTGTCCCGTTGTCAGATGATGCAGTTTATCGTTTCAAAGCCAGAAATCTGAATTCAAGAGCCAAATCCGTCCTTGCACTCGTTCCAGCTCCGAGTGAAATTCTCAGACCCAACTTCTCGCCGCTGAATCACCTGTAGTATTTCAAGTCAGTAATAATGAACAAACCGTCAACAAAGAAATCGCTGTAATTGAGCTACTTTATAAAGCACATCAGCATAGGCTAATGGCGACGGATGCAGAATTTCATAATGGTGGGGAGGGGGTGAAATGTAAGACCCTTTTCACAGTTCTATAATTATTTTGTTCCTTTGAGCAGTATTTTATTTGGCCCAACAGCTCCGTTACATACATCAATATTGTGCGCATCATTCCTTCTCTTTTTCCCTCACCTCCTCATTTTGAGTGGAGGGGCGGGATCATGCCCTGCATTCATTGGCAGATCCAGGGGGGAGTTAAGGGGGCTGTAGCCCCCCCCCCCTAAAATCGTTTTAAAAAAATTAAAAAAATAAAAAAGAGAGAAAAAGAGAGAGAGAGGGGGGAGGGGAGGGGAGAACGCACTCTCATTTCCCCCTCACTGTGCTTTGTTTTTCTCTCCCTTTGATTATTTCATTGTAATTTTTGTAGTACTGAAAAATAATTGTTTTTGATTCTCAGCCCCCCTAAAAAATGTTCTGGATCCGCCCATGGCATTTGCTACTGATTTAATGCTGTTTCCTTATTTATAATTGTCCCTGTTTTTAACGCAGACAAATTAATTCGATTGTGTGGATTTAAATTGTCTATTTCATTGATTTGCTTTTATATTGTACTGAGCAGCGAACTAGACATTCCATATTTCAGAGTCAAACAAACAAAATACGATGTTATTAAGTCCAATCATGGACATACAATAAGGGTTGACATTTTGCCAGGGAAATGTCATATTGTCCATGACGGTGGTAACTACTGGGATAACCCAGTTAATACTGGGTAATACTGGGTAATACTGGGTAATACTAGGTAATACTGCATGGGTAATACTGGGCAAATGGGCAATAACCGGATAAGAATATCAATACCGTAACGGTTCAATATTATTACATCACAAGTGGTAATTGTACAAGTTGGATATAATCATGTCATATTGTTTAAAATTAATTCAAAATAAGTATTAAGAACAGGGACATTTTAACATGTATATATACGTGTATACGTACATATTGAAATGTATAGGCCTACATTGGCTTTGATCATCAGTTGGGTGTTTATTTTCGTGGTCATCGATATAATTCGGTGTGTTGCATTTCGTGTAACCCCATTTGCGTCACAGACCCTGCATTTAAAAGTCAATATGGTCTCTATCTCTGTGGTTCTCACCAACTCAACTTGTATACATTCAAATGTTTTATTCCAAAATATGACCATCCGACCAACATTGTTTAAATTACATATTAATCTGGGGTTATGAATACAGCAAGCCTTTAAGATTATTGGGATATAAAATATAAAACTTGTTCAGGCTTCGTTAAGTCCACTCATTGCTCCTTATTCTCATTCATCTCCCCCCCCTGCCCTCCCATTGAATTCACGAGTCCCAGTTTGGGTTTCAATCTGTATGTGGTAATGGTAGACAAACGTGAACTTACAATATAGCCATTGTACAATCTCATGTCACAGGAGACATTCAAGCCTTCTGGATACATGTCGGATTGTGGATAGATGGTGTAAACACCACTCTGACTGTTACCAGCTTCAAAAAAGGCCTGACAGTCTACAGGTTTGTAATCTAATGAAAGATAATAATAAGATGTATTACTACAGTAAGTGAATTTATTGATGAATGGATATATGTCCTCAAATGGTGAAGAGAATTAAACATGTTGTAAACATTGTAATTACCGCACCATGATTGGTCCCGATACAGCAACATTCTATGATTTTATTTTCCACTATCCTACAAGGCTACATGTATCGACCGTTTTATTCGGCAATTTTTCTTCATTTTTATTTGCAATCTGACAATATATATTTTACTTGAGGAAGTAAAAAGAAGTACTTTAAAATGACATGAAAACATGTTTTCAAAAGCATGGTTGAACAGTATATAAGTCCTATCATTAATGTATGGTGTGTCCCGTCATAAAATATATGGGCGCTTAATTTATATTAAACCGACCTTCTGACAATTATTTTGAAAAATATTTAATTTTAGATTGTTTGTGTTCCTTTCTAAAAGTAAATGAAAAATGTCTGTTTAAAATTGCCGGTAAAATAAAACAGAAACGGGCAACACATCTATCATAACCCAGTAGGCTGCGTGCTAGTGTGGTAATTCAGAATGTTGTAGATTACGGCATAAGCCAAGTTATTTGTTAATTTGGTGTTACATAAAATAAATGCATCAGTAAATTTTCCCCATGGTTGGTCTGTAAATGACATTTAGGATTCTGACCAACTGGTAAATAGATTGAGTAAAATTGTAATGTGTCCGATACCAAACCACAACTCAAGACACTGAACATAAATGGTTTGCTAAGATACCGTGGAAAGAGAGGACGTAACCAAAACCGTGTGCATGACAATCGCTATGACCATCATCAAAGCTACAAATTTGACCATCATCAAGTTCATGCTTGTCAAAATTAATCATGGACCCGGACCATCGTATCTAACCACTGCAAATATGCACAAATACCTGTTAGAGTGATACTACGTGCTTTCATGCGATACAGACCTATCGGTAGCCTACCACATGCAAGTCTAATCCACGAGCTGAATACCGTCATATATAGTTCCAATAAACATGGTAAACTCTCAGCAAATGATAACAAGTAAGGAAAAACCACCTTTACTACCATATATGTTGCTTACTAATGCTAGATGGAGTGTCGTGGCCGAGCGGTCTAGCTTACCGGACTCAAGTTCTGGTGTTAGCAGCAGAATGTGGGTTCGAATCCCGGCCGTGACACTTGTGTCCTTGAGCAAGACACTTAACCATAATTGCTTCTCTCCACCCAGGGGTTAAATGGGTACCTGTGAGGGCAGAGCTGGTTGATTAGCCTATATGCGCTGTAATGGCAGCAATTGAGCTGTGTAATCCCCAGGGAGCTGAGATGGTTTCAGGAATGATTTATGAGCCTTATGAGCAGGGGTAATAATATGCGCCTTGAGCACCACTCAGTTGGTGAATACGTGCGCTATATAAGTCCACTTATTATTATTATTATTATTATTATTAGATCACTAGCAATAAGATCGACAAACTTGAACTCAGCATTAACACCAATAAAGCTGATATTACAATCGTTCATTGGAAACAACAATTAGGGATGGCTGATATTTCTAACTATACCACCTCCGTTAAAGGTCCTATGAATTATAAATTATTTCCAGTGTAAACTATAAAATATGCACACATTAACCTCTAAATGCAATTTTAAAAAATGTATTGGAGATTTACATCGCCAAAAAATTAAAAAATTAAAATTTGGGATGAACCCGCGCCCCTAAAAGGGGACAAATTTGTGACGTAACCTAGGAACATGCTGTTTGTTGGCGCGCATCGATCGATACATATGAATGATACAACGTGCAAACTTATGTAACTGTTTTTGTTGTTATGCCGCCAAGGTGTATTGTTGCTGACTGCAGCAACACTTCTAAAGATGGTGTCAGTCTGCACAGATTCCCATCAGATCCAAAATATCAATGAATTTGTTTGTTTGGACAGCTGCAGTGAAGCATACCAGAGCATAATGGTCTGGAATGTGCATTGTCAATGTCCTTTGTCATTCGGTGCCTAGGTCTACGTCACGAAAAGCGATATCAAAAGGGACAACACAAATTTTGGGGACAAATTAAATTGTTATAACTCATGACAAACTTATAAAAATAGTAAGTATTATGTTTTATTAATACAAAACCATATATTAAGCCCCAAAAATGTAGTGTGAAAAATTACCATTTCATAGACCTTTAAATGTCGTACGAACAGAAGGGGTGGAGGTGTAGCTATCTATACCAAACAGCATCTTAAAGTGGATTCATTATTTATCCGTATGTTTGTGGTTGAGGTTTGAACTGAAATGGTCTAAACGGACAATTAATTTGTACCTTGGGATAATTTATTTCCTCCAGGCATAAACGACTTATCAGCAATTATAACAATTATGGGTGACTTCAATGACTAAAAATGTGATACCATACAACTGGAACTAGGTATGACACAACTTAAAACAAGTGACCATTGCTGTAGGCCTATCCTTGTTAAGCCTATAGTTCAACTTCCTTGTCATCAGCCGAACAGAAACACCACTTCACGCCCCTACAGGGAATCTTCTGTTATAGACCATTTGGGCGATGGATCGTTAATTTCAATTGGGATGATGTCCTTAATCATGGCTCGTCATGCTCTGATCAAGCTCGGCTATTTTTAACTGAAATTCAAAGTGAAATTCATCTTTACTTTCTCCTGGTTTCCTGCAAGCGACATATTAAACAGGGATAAAGCGTAACATCAAACATCTCATTATACAACGCCAAAAATGAGTCATCCATGAAGCTAAGGATAGATTTGATAAAACTTCAGTAGAAATTCTTAAAAGCAACCAACCCGGACAATGGCATCGTCGAATCCAGAAACTATATAACCTCAAACCGAAACCATCCCTTATTCCTGATGCTTCAAGTTGATCCGTCAGCAACAGCTGAGGCCATTAACAACCATTTTGTCATCTTATCTGCATCTTATCTGCCAGCGGAGTCACCACCTAAATAGTCTACCGTGGCCAAGTATTGAAAGCAAAGGCTAGCCAACAGTCAGATGTACCATTTCGACTCATCAAAGAGTTTTCAACTAAGTAGATCCCCTGACCCGTATCTTCTCTGACGTCTGGAAAACAGCTACAATTGTTCCAGTCCCCAAAGTGAAGAACATCTCTTCGCTTGACCAACTTTGTCCGATCTCACTAACTCCAGTTTTTACACACATCTTGGAATTTACAACAATATGGTAATATTAAGGGCTGCTCCACCACACATTATCTTGTTGATATGCTTAACTTTGTTTTGGAAGGACTTGATAAACCGGGCCATTTTGCTCAACTCTCCACAATAGACTTTACCAAGGCTTTCAACCGTGTTAATCACACTGCATGTGATACAAACACTTTTAAACCTTGGAGTCAGAAGATCCATAATTCCCATCGTCTGCAGCTTTCTCACTGGTCGCACCCAAAATACTAAGCGCAATTGTCGTATTTCTTCAACCCAGGCAATATCCTGCGGCGTTCCCCAGGGAACAAAATCAGGTCCAATACTTTTTCTTGCTCTTGACGCATCGATAGATTGCTGCGACGGAAATATGTAGATGACCTGACTCTGTGGGAAATTGTCAAATTTGGAGAACAGCAAATACTTCAAATGCATCTTCATAATCTTTCTATTTGGTGTAAAGATAACGATGTTTTGCCTAAACCCTCTAAATGTCAAAACATGGTAGTCAGTTTAAAAAAAAAGCAAGTGTAACAATTGTGTTGATGGTGCCATTATATGAACCTGCTGTTACTATGTCAATCATTGATGACAGTTGAATTTGACAAGAGGTAACAAAAATAATAAATTGGTTCCAGAATTCTGTTGTGTGTTTGCAAAAAGCAAATGCCTGTTTGTAATCATAGATAACGTTACACGTAGGGCGCATCGGAGATTCTTTTAATTTCCATTTCCACAACAGTTAATGAGTAGGCAATATTTGGTATACATACATTTGAAATTATAATCTCTTAATTTCACTTCCTTTATATCTTGATTTTTTTTCTCCATTCCAAATTCCAGTTTGGTCTTTCTTAAATTATTTGTTCCTGTGGTTCTTGTACAACTGGTGGTTTGCCTTTCTTGTCTGCTATGTATCCATAAATAATTTTGGTTGTTTAATTGGATAATACTACTATGAATTGAGGTTCATATTTGGTATCATATTTGGTTCATATACAGCGACCTTTTCTGTTTCAGTCAGAATAATTGGAAACTATTCATTTGGAGTGGCTCTTCTTAAAACACACATTTCAACAATCCAATTACGTTTTAAAGTAAGTTTTCTACACAAAAAACTCCTCTTTTTCATCGAGGTCATTGGATTTAATCCAATTGCTAAAATACAAAGTCTTTTTATTAAATTTAATGTACTCATTAGACCAAATAGTTTGTGATTTTATTTCAGCAGCATTTAAATATTGTTTTTGAATGTGTGTTGAATTGAGTTCATACCAACAATTGTGACAATTAAAACAATTGTGACACTTCACTGTGTTTTTGCTCATATCGAGAATTACACTCACTGGCCAAAAGTATTGCAACATGCTTAAAATTAGCACTTTACAGTAACAGGTGAGATGATCATTTAATCTGATTTCATCGATCGTGTATTACATCATTTCCGAGCAAGAACAGTAAAAAAGAACATTGACTTCAAAACACAGGCACTTTCAAGAAGTCCTAAGTAGTGTAAATAAAATAAAATAAATTATTGTAACACAGTACTCCAAACTGAACTTTGGTGTGTGTTGCAATACTTATGGCCAGTGTGTGTAAATAATTACGTCCACATAACTGTCAATAATAACCACAAAAGTTGTCCATTTTCCTATGGGATTGTTGAGCAATTTAACAATCCAATTGATTTTCAGAGCCAAAGTGTATATTTCAATGTTAAGGCCACCTTTGGTGAGTTTACGGATAATTGTTTTACCAGATATTTTGTCTATTTTCCTTTCTATATAAAAGAGAAAATAAGTTTGTTTATCTGTATTAAAAACTTGTTTGCCATGGGAATGACGGACCCCAAAAGGGTAAGAATCGATATACCGAGAGTATTTGTAAATAGTTACACGTCCTGGTAAGATGAGGTTCCTTCACAGAGAGTGGACAACCTTGTCGCAAACCACGGCAAAGCGTGAAAAATTCAGATATTAACCATTGTTACTACTTCTACTTTGGATGTTTCCATACATTGTTTTGATCCAGTGAATAAACATCTGACCAAAATTGTTTTTTGTAGTGTTTCAAATAAAAACTCTCATTCAACTCATTCAACACGACTAAACTGAATAACATCATCAATGAGTTTAATATTGTTACCAATTAATCTGCCTTTTATGTAACCAGACAGTCTACATTAAGTGAACTTATCGGTCTTCATTTTGTTAAACCTTATTTTGACGAAATAATTGTCTGGTTAACATTTTGTGTTTAACTTTGATGTCTCTTAAGTTATTGGCAACATATTAATTTTTGTTTACAACAACAATTGTATCAATTGCTATAAGTTGCCTTTACACACAGAGACCTTGAAATTTGATAGTTTGTTGGTATATTTTTGGGGAACAGTTACACAAGTTCCTTTATTATTTTACTTACCAGAACAGAATATGCCACTCCAGTTTTGATCACATTCACACTGGCAGGTGCGACTATCCAGTGTACCTCCATTCTCACAGGACAGTGCACATTCTGAAAAAAAATTCAAAAAGGTCAAGTCAAATGTATTATTTATTTTACTCTTTTAAAAACAAATAGCAGGATAGTGCATACTCTGAAAAGATAAATATTCAAAAAGGTCAAGTCAAATGTATCTAGTCATAGCTGTAGCCAAAGCGGTCATTTCGGACACGGCCTTATTGAACCAACAAATGTTAATTAATAAGGGAATAAAAGTTTGTCGCACAGTCTTTACCACAGGATATATTCTAAGTACATTTCAACAGTCTCGGGCTAAGCTACGTTGTTTGGAGGGTCTACTAATGAACAAGCACGTAAGGTTTGTTAAAGACATGCCCTTTTCCAGGAAATAATTTTTTTCAGATTTTTCTTCATTTATTTTTACATGTTTGAATATTTTTGCAGGGCGACAATTAAACAAATCTTTCAAAAGGTAAATTTATATTTAAAAGTCCTTTTCTTATATTGATGGGTCGAGGCTATTGTAGATTTGCAAACAAGTTGAGCAATTTGTACTAAAGAAAATGGATACGCACACTTTAATATAACGTATTTTTACAAAACATGTCATGCTATTCCATTTCATCGCTAGTTTATTGTTCAAATAGCCGTGTTATCACAACTTCCTTATGTCAGTAAATAAGTATTTAACCTTAAAATTGCATAAACGTTTTTTCTGATTATTATGCAATCATACTTGAGGATCGTCTCAATTGGTTGGCACGTTTCTAAAGCTGGGAAATTTTATTTGCAGGGGATTTTGGAATTGTTAGTGAAAGCACATCCGGAGGAGTAATTTATCAGGATAGCTGCCAATATGAACACCACAAGTGTATGTTGTATTTAACCCTGTTGTATTTAACCCTGCGCACACTCTACAAAATTAAGTTAGGAATGCAAAATATTATGTGTTGACATTTTCTTAAATTTTATTGGCATGTTTATTATGTACAAACACATCCATTTTTGAGACAATGTTATTAACATGTCATTGACTTTGAATAAATCGTGACCAGATTAACACAATGAAACTTTTAAGGCAATCTTTTAGTGCAACTTAATTTGGGGGTCATTACTCAACATACCCAACCTTATTATCCGACTCACCTGAACATTTTTTGCCACTCCAGTTTTGCTTGCATTTACATTGACAGGTTTTGTCATCCATCCGACCTTCATTAATACAGTTGGTTTCGCAATCTGGGGAAATATAAATGTTTGGTAAGTTTTAAGATCTTTTAACATCATTCAAATAAATTACTACTTGGAGGTCATTTCAAGGTAAATTGGTATAGAATTAGTGTTTAAAAAATAATAACATTTACATTTGTAATGTTAAGGATGGCATCAATACGAAAAATCTGAATGTATTAATCTTCATTTCAAGATATAATACTTTATGAAGCAGTTTGGTCAACATTAGCAATATTGTATCATTCCTTTAAGTCATATTTGACAAACAATGGTGATTTTTGGTGAAAAGTTTGGACTTGCGTCAGTCACCAAAGATTTGTTCTCCTCATTGGAACGGAAACTATCGCTGTATTTTAAAAGGATAATTTAGATAAACAATTGTTTTGACTATTTACATGTCTTTGAAGTATATTATATTATTATTTAGTTTCAATTATTATATTTATCTACTTAACAATTCTAGGCCACTAGATTATTTTAAAGGTATCATACAATACTCACCTTGACAGTTGAAATAGTTGTAAATCTCTGGTTGATAGTCGGTAAACAGTGGATGATCAGTGTAGAACGGTTCAAAGTCTCTCTCAGGTGTATAAGTGCTTAGACCACCAGGCATGATACTAGTACACGAACATCGGTCTTTATGGTTAGCTGGCATCACCCAACGAAGTTTCCCAAACTCGTTGGGATCCGGTTCTTGTCCAAAGAAACACATATGTGCAGCGACTTCCGGGAATTCAAACCAGGTCACTTAGAATACATAACAAAACATAACATTTCAGAGAAACAGAGAATCATGGGATTAAACGGATAAAAAGAAGAATAAAAGAAACAGTGAAACCAAAACATTGTGAATTAAAGAAACGAAAAACGAAGAGACAAAGCAATTTCCCCAAAAAATTAACAAAAGGACAACTATACATACAGACAAACCATTATGAACCAATTTTAAAAACAGAATCTACATATACAATGAAACAAAAATGTGGAGTGCATCTTCACATTAAAAGAACAGTATCGTCACGATTAGAGCAGACTTTCAACAGGGCATGGAATCAGTGTCCTATATATAGCATTGAAAATCTGTCTTCGGCGCATTGGATGACATGAATTAATTTTGCCATTGTTTTAATTTATTTTTCTTAAACACCAAGCAGGTATTATGTAACACTTTGATTAATTATGTTTTACGAGATTACCATTGATGTATAGTACGTGGTTTCAAGACAGAAATATTTTAATAGATGTTTGATATCTTAAACATTTTACATAAAGTATTAAAGTTTAAAGGGGCGGTATCGTCACGATCAGAGTAGACTTTCAACAGGGCATGGAATCAGTGTCCTATATATAGCATTGAAAATCTGTCTTCGGCGCATTGGATGACATGAATTAATTTTGCCATTGTTTTAATTTATTTTTCTTAAACACCAAGCAGGTATTATGTAACACTTTGATTAATTATGTTTTACGAGATTACCATTGATGTATAGTACGTGGTTTCAAGACAGAAATATTTTAATAGATGTTTGATATCTTAAACATTTTACTTAAAGTATTAAAGTTTAAAGGGACAGTATCGTCACGATCAGAGTAGACTTTCAACAGGGCATGGAATCAGTGTCCTAGTTTAAGATGAACACATTCACTGAAAATTACTGGCTCATTTATGCAGCAGAAACGATAATATGACCTTATCATGTGGAATATTATTTTCAGTCACTGAGTTAATCTAAAACTAGCACACCGATTCTATGGCCTGTTGATAATGACGATATTGTCCCTTTAAACCTAAAGTTTAAAGGGACAGTATCCAACCATGTCTCCTCTATGAAATAGTCTGTGAGCTTGTGGAGTCCATATGCATTTTTGGGTACAATCTTTGAAACTCTCAGGATCTCATATAAATATGTCAACAAATACAAAACTGCTTGATGCCATTTTTCCTATGTCCCCTATGGCGGCCATATTGAATTTTAAAATGGCCGCAATTTTTAGCATATTATGTGCATACTGTATGCATGGAAAAGGCCAAAAATTACAAAACTGATATGATCTTAATTTTTCTACATTTATTATCTCTGGTAACACTATTAAATTCTTTCATATGATATTAAAGGTGTTGCAGGCATTTGAAAATTCAAATTTGTCACCATTTAAGGCATATTAAAGATACTTTTTGTATCGTTTCAGTCAACAGGGGCTATCAAGCACTGATCATGAGTTAAAATAATTGTAAATGAATATTACGTTAAAAACCATTGACTGATTAGCATATGGTGGATTTCTATATTTGTAACAAGGATTAACCAAATAACCAAGGTAAGACTGTACCTTTAAGCATTTTGTTTTGTTATGAAATATATACATATAAATACATATATAAAAAAGAACAAAAGCCCTGACCACTTACACAAGTGCCACTTGTCAACCCAACTATCTTATTAAAAATATAATACAAATATATAAGTATATGTTATTTATAACTAAATTATCTACCAACTATGGCAAAACGGAAATTTACGCAAAGAGCAAAATGTTCACAATCAAAACAGGAAATGAAACAATTTTCACTTGAATGCTCGACTAAAACCAAACAATACAAAAATAGTCTACTGACTACACTAGCAGAACAAAGTGAAAAATTCATCACAAACCTTTCCAAAGCAAACATTGAAAAAATGCTCTGGGTAAAGGTTTAAACTTTGTTCCAACTCCTGCTAAACCAACCCGTTCAACTCTTTTGAGTGACATTGACGTCTTCCAAAGGAGAATGAGAATTGAATTCCTAATACATAACAAACCTTCCAAAACCCATCCGTTCAAACCACTATCCACTTGGCATCCAAAACCTATACAGAGTCGACACTTGGAAACTATTTGGAAGCCACAAAATATATATATATATATATTTGTATTAACCCAATCTCTTTTCAGGTACTTGTTTTAACCCGCTCTCTCCTCAGCTCTTTTCAAACCTTTTTTTATACATATAATGTATATTGCTTTTCTCTATGTCATCGCTTAATACTAAATGCCTTTTCCAAAAGTTGCGCAAACTTGAGGAAAAGAGAGTACGTTACCTATCTCACCTTGATAACTACCGTTTCTATCGGTTATCCCGTATTCTCCCCAAGGGTCTCAAAATCAAATGCAGCCCCTCCTTTGGGGACCTAGACCCCGCATTCAGTAAGAAATGGAATGACACACTAACCAAGACTTCCTTCCATTTACTTGAACTTAAGCCCAATGCCGAAAATGCGTTGACAAGCAGTCACTTGATATTGAGAGTACAGAATCTCAATTGAAAGTGGCTTGCCCTAATGATTATGAATGGGACCATTTCCAAGCCATTCTATCCTCCAACATTAACCACCTTCGTTCCTCCCTACAACGCCAACAGGACAAGAAATGCTGTAATGCCCAGGCTACCCATAAGAAATACATCTACAGGCGTTTCCATAAGATCATTCGACGCATATTATTCGACGCCGGGGGAAACCCAAGAGACTGATCTTATTGAACCAGGGATACCGACCAGCGCCTATTATCCAACAAAAATATTTATTAACCTAGCACACGGGTGAGCGGCTACCCGAACACAAGGGGGGATAATAACGAACGGCGGACAAAGCCAAGGGGCAGTTCGTTTTGGTGGAAATGTACCACCGCCTAGGGAATTATTATACCTCAATAGGAATTAGAGCAATTACCAGTAACCTCAATAAACCTCACATGGATACAGTGTTACCAAAGACAGTAATTAAATGGTTTATTCTGATCAATGATTCTTTTATAAAGTCTTGTATTAAATTACAATGGCAAAGATAAGGCTAAACCTCACCTCGTTGCCTTCTTTAAATACAATTCAATAACTTTATATACACAATCCTCACAATATACCTCAGTGAGAATAACCTCGTGGTAAACCTCACCACGAATCTTAAAACCAGTATACCTCAACTAGGCTAGCTCACTGCCAGCTTAGCCCTGCAACAGGTATACCTCACAACAGGTTATAATATTAACCACAATACAGATCAAGTGAAATATCGGTAACAGATTATCTAACGGGGTTGATTACACCTGAGGATTACCATAACCCTCACAGGAACCCAGAGCGCTACAACCAATGAACCGGGTTAGCAAGCACAAAGGTAATAGGAATACAATCCAGCCGTCAATCCCACCAGAGGTGTACTACAAACAGCATGTAATCCTCAACCCTCCTATGCTTCTCAGCTTTCCCAATACTAGGTCCAAACCTCACACTCACTCACGTTCCCAAAACAATCCTACCCCAAACAGTACTAAAATCTGCCTAATTGTAATAATCTACAACGAACCTCACTGATCACGTCTGATGAAGCTTTGTTGATTCCCAACCGCAGCTCGCTTCACAATGTCTCAGCACAGCTACAAGAATAACAGAACGTTCACCACCATCAGCACTCAGCACCAGAATGCCCGCGAAACGTGATCATGCGACTCTCTAGCTCTCACAGGACCCCACGCAATGCTTGCTGCGCGCTGCCAGCGCATGCGTGATCAGAGCCCTAAACTTACATATAAGTCTACCACTGTTTCGTCACACAGGCCCCAGCTAAGCTTGGTCCGTCCCGGGCCAAACAGCTTTAAAAATCCTAAAAAACAGTATTAAATAATACAATATTAAATAATCCTCACTGCATGTGAGGTTCACACACTATATATACAAGTTAAATCATCGAGGTTTACTTTAACCTCACATACTTTTAGCAACATCAAATAAACATTATGTCTCATGAGGTTCACCTAAACCTCACAACATCACCTTTATCTACATCTGTACATTATTTCCATTATACAATCTGTAAATAAACCTCATGCACTCTTCATGAGGTAGCTTAAGCATTTCTTTAAACAGTGATAATCACAAAGTCTTTGGTTTTAACTTACAAAAACAAAGATATATAAAAAGGTTATAAAACTCTTTATAAACTTGTAGAAATATACGAACAGAATATAGTTTTATATATAACGGTGATAAACACTACCCTTGGCAACTTCCAGATATCCCTTAAAATTTTGAAGAATTAATGTCCAATCAAAATATTATGCACACAATTATAAGAGTCATCAGGGGCAAGATTCAAAGTCAGTCATCTGGTTACTTCAGGCTTAAAGATGACATGCATATTAGTTCTCATCAACAGGTTTCAGGTAAGACTGATGAATGTTCTCATGATGGACCAATATTCCGCGTTATTCTCTCTTCGACCGTGGCCAGCTTCATCCGCTTGATGGGCTTCGGTTCGGGGTCCTTACCTGCATCACTTCCCGTCTCCTCAACGTCGCTGTCCCCTCCGTCGTCAGTACCCGCATTTGTCCGCGGACTTAGTGATGGCATTGATGCCGGTGTTCCTGGAGTTGGGCTTCTCTGTCTCCTCAAGATATTGAAGAGAGATCTAGGCTTCCCTGTCAAATAGATCAGCGGAGACGATGGCGCGACCAGGGGAGAAATTGGAGTCGGTGAGAGGCTGATGACGGCATCCTGACCAGAGCTGTCCGGAGACTTACTCACAGCCGCGCTGGGAGGGGACCTAACCTTCGGACTTTCCGATTTCTCTGTGGGTTGTACAACTCTCCTCACGGTCCCTGGCTGATCCTGTGGCACTGGCATCTTTATGCCCCCTGGTTCTTCCGGCCGATCTCCATAGGGATGGTTCTATACTCCTGTAGGCATTCTGGATGAGACTTCCGGTAATGCCTCTTCAGGTTATCCCGCCTCTTATCGCGGTAGCTGCACTGGCCACAATGCAGATACTCCGGCGGCCCATGCATCAAACGACGGTGGCGCCATAGTCCCTGTTTTGAAGTGAAGGTTGTCGCGCACTCAAAACACTTGATCGCCATCTTTCTCACTAATACCTCGGGAAATTCAGAGTCAGCTACAACCTTCTCGGGGACCTCAATAACCCCAGGTTGCACAGAAACCTCAGTACCATTTGATACCTCAAGGGTTTCCGGTACCTTACCGATGTCCGTATCACTGCCACATTGTTTACAGGCCTTCCGGGACAACCTGTCAGCATTCCCATGCTTACGCCCAGGCCTATGTTGAATGGTCATGTCATATTCTGAGATAACTTCGAGCCACCTTGCTAGCTGGGCCCTCAGGGTTCTTGGAAGTTAAGTAACCACCTAAGAGCAGCATGACTCAGTTCGAACAGTTACCTTGCGACCATACAAGTACTGTTTAAACTGTTTGAGGTATACCACTACCGCCAACAGTTCCCGCCGAGTAACACAATAGTTCCTCTCGGCCTTACTGAGGTTACGGCTAGCATAGGCCAGAACCTTCTCCTCCCCACCATGGATCTGGGACAGTACAGCCCCTATTCCATCCCCGCTAGCATCAGTGTCTAAAATGTAGTCACTGTCTAGATGGGGTACGCCAGTACAGGGGCCGTTTGCAGTCTGTGCTTAAGTTCCTCAAACGCCTCTTGACAGGCATCTGTCCAGAGAAACTCCCGTGACTTTTCAGTCAAAGCATGTAGCGGTGAGGCTACCTCAGCAAACCCCTTGACAAACTTCCGATAATAGGAAGCGAGCCCCAGAAAACTTCTAATTCCTTGACACATTTAGGTATTGGCCAATCTGCCACAGCCCGAACCTTTTCAGGGTCAGTAGCCACACCTTCGGGCGAAACAATATGTCCCAGATAGCCAACCGACCTCTGAAATAAGATGAACGGTTCTCCTGCAGAATTGGTGCACTTTATTCGTTCCCCATTCAACCTCAACTCTAGGCTTCGGAAATCTAAGTTCCCACAAGTCGGCAACAAGAAATTCATGCAAAAATTGCTTTGACCGGGTAGGTTGTTTTACCGACCTGCACATCAACCCAGGCAACGCCCATCACAGACAATGGACTGCCATCAACCTGTTGAATGTTGGTCACATCCGTTTCCAACACGGGTCTCCGTTCTTTGGCAATTTCCTGATAGACTGAACGGCTAATAAGTGTTTCAGTCGACCCAGAATCAACCAAGAACCGACATTTTGTACCTCGCACAACCCCATCAACAAACAGGCCAAATCTAGGCTGGAGAACAGAAATAGGCTGAGCAACTATTGGCTCCCCATTCTCTGTTCCTCGGCTCTTGTTGGCTCCGTCTTCTTCTGGAGTTCGTCTACGTTTGGACCCTTGGGACCATCCAGCCTGCCCGTGGGCCCCCCGGTCGGCTGGTTGGCGTTTCTCGACGTTAATTTTTCCGAGGTTGAGTACATTCCCGAAGGAAATGGCCAACCTCTCCACAATTGAAACACCTCACGCCACGAGGTTTCCCCCCTCGGGCTTTGTACCCAAATTACTTTTCCACTCAGGGCTCTTTTTGGAAAGTACCGATAGTAACTCTACTACCATGTCCAATTTTCGAATTTGCTCTCCAGCATCGCTCTCCAGCTTCTGGAGACGCTGCTCTGTGCAAGAATCCACGGCCCTCGCGAACTTTGCAGGCCTCTTCTCGGCCCTCCTTTCGCTTTCAAATTTCTCTACACTTTCAGTCTCTAGGGCAGCCTGTATCGCTTCGTCCAAAGTCTTCGGGCGAGCGCGATATATGCCCTCTCTGACAGCCTGGCTGTCGACCGCATCAATGACATGGTTCTTCCCAAGGCGCTCTCGTGCCTCTTCGGAAAGTTCTGGATAGGCCTTTACGGTCAAGTCTCTGACTGCCTGACCTAACTCTTGAAGAGTTTCTTTCGCACCTTGTCTACGGTGTCGTAGCTCAACCAAATAATTTTCGGCCTGGTAGCTAGGGCCGAATCTCCGTTCCAACAACTTCACTAGTTCACTATAAGTGGACTTCTTCTTTGATCCATCACCAAGGATCCAGAGCGCATCGCCCTGGAGGCTTGCGGCCAAAAATTCGGCTGCTTGCTCCTCGCTCCATTGATTAACCTTTACAGGCCTCAAAATGTCTGTGATAATCGGTCCACAGAACCTTACCCTTGTAACGGTCTGGGGTGATCGTAGGGCGGTGAGGCCTTTCTTCATGAGGTTTATTGGAAACCTCGTCACCGACCAACCTCGTCTCTCTTTTAAGTGGCCAAGGACCAGCATGAGGTTTACCCACCTCGCTGTCCTATCGGCACCATTCCAATG
>CM055816.1:40469151-40546651 GCA_029582265.1 Zoroaster sp. YZ-2022
TATGCAGCAGAAACGATAATATGACCTTATCATGTGGAATATTATTTTCAGTCACTGAGTTAATCTAAAACTAGCACACCGATTCTATGGCCTGTTGATAATACGATATTGTCCCTTAAACCTAAAGTTTAAAGGGACAGTAATCCAACCATGTCTCCTCTGTAAATAGTCTGTGAGCTTGTGAGTCCATATGCATTTTGGGTACAATCTTTGAAACTCTCAGGATCTCATATAAATATGTCAACAAATACAAAACTGCTTGATGCCATTTTTCCTATGTCCCCTATGGCGGCCATATTGAATTTTAAAATGGCCGCAATTTTTAGCATATTATGTGCATACTGTATGCATGGAAAAGGCCAAAATTACAAAACTGATATGATCTTTAATTTTCTACATTTTATTATCTCTGGTAACACTATTAAATTCTTTCATATGATATTAAAGGTGTTGCAGGCATTTGAAAATTCAAATTTGTCCCCATTTAAGGCATATTAAAGATATTTTTTGTATCGTTTCAGTCAACAGGGGCTATCAAGCACTGATCATGAGTTAAAATAATTGTAAATGAATATTACGTTAAAAACCATTGACTGATTAGCATATGGTGGATTTCTATATTTGTAACAAGGATTAACCAAATAACCAAGGTAAGACTGTACCTTTAAGCATTTTGTTTTGTTATGAAATATATACATATAAATACATATATAAAAAAGAACAAAAGCCCTGACCACTTACACAAGTGCCACTTGTCAACCCAACTATCTTATTAAAAATATAATACAAATATATAAGTATATGTTATTTATAACTAAATTATCTACCAACTATGGCAAAACGGAAATTTACGCAAAGAGCAAAATGTTCACAATCAAAACAGGAAATGAAACAATTTTCACTTGAATGCTCGACTAAAACCAAACAATACAAAAATAGTCTACTGACTACACTAGCAGAACAAAGTGAAAAATTCATCACAAACCTTTCCAAAGCAAACATTGAAAAAATGCTCTGGGTAAAGGTTTAAACTTTGTTCCAACTCCTGCTAAACCAACCCGTTCAACTCTTTTGGTGACATTGACGTCTTCAAAGGAGAATGAGAATTGAATTCTAATACATACCAAACCTTCCAAAACCCATCCGTTCAACCCACTATCCACTTGGCATCCAAAACCTATACAGCGTCGACACTTGGAAACTATTTGGAAGCCACAAAATATATATATATATATATTTGTATTCACCCAATCTCTTTTCAGGTACTTGTTTTAACCCGCTCTCTCCTCAGCTCTTTTCAAACCTTTTTTTATACATATAATGTATATTGCTTTTCTCTATGTCATCGCTTAATACTAAATGCCTTTTCCAAAAGTTGCGCAAACTTGAGGAAAAGAGTACGATACCTATCTCACCTTGATAACTACCGTTTCTATCGGTTATCCCGTATTCTCCCCAAGGGTCTCAAAATCAAATGCAGCCCCTCCTTTGGGGACCTAGACCCCGCATTCAGTAAGAAATGGAATGACACACTAACCAAGACTTCCTTCCATTTACTTGAACTTAAGCCCAATGCCGAAAATGCGTTGACAAGCAGTCACTTGATATTGAGAGTACAGAATCTCAATTGAAAGTGGCTTGCCCTAATGATTATGAATGGGACCATTTCCAAGCCATTCTATCCTCCAACATTAACCACCTTCGTTCCTCCCTACAACGCCAACAGGACAAGAAATGCTGTAATGCAGGCTACCCATAAGAAATACATCTACAGGCGTTTCCATAAGATCATTCGACGCATATTATTCGACGCCGGGGGAAACCCAAGAGACTGATCTTATTGAACCAGGGATACCGACCAGCGCCTATTATCCAACAAAAATATTTATTAACCTAGCACACGGGTGAGCGGCTACCCGAACACAAGGGGATAATAACGAACGGCAAGACAAAAGCCAAGGGGCAGTTCGTTTTGGTGGAAATGTACCACCGCCTAGGGAATTATTATACCTCAATAGGAATTAGAGCAATTACCAGTAACCTCAATAAACCTCACATGGATACAGTGTTACCAAAGACAGTAATTAAATGGTTTATTCTGATCAATGATTCTTTTATTAAATTACAATGGCAAAGATAAGGCTAAACCTCACCTCGTTGCCTTCTTTAAACACAATTCAATAACTTTATATACACAATCCTCACAATATACCTCAGTGAGAATAACCTCGTGGTAAACCTCACCACGAATCTTAAAACCACTATACCTCAACTAGGCTAGCTCACTGCCAGCTTAGCCCTGCAACAGGTATACCTCACAACAGGTTATAATATTAACCACAATACAGATCAAGTGAAATATCGGTAACAGATTATCTAACGGGGTTGATTACACCTGAGGATTACCATAACCCTCACAGGAACCCAGAGCGCTACAACCAATGAACCGGGTTAGCAAGCACAAAGGTAATAGGAATACAATCCAGCCGTCAATCCCACCAGAGGTGTACTACAAACAGCATGTAATCCTCAACCCTCCTATGCTTCTCAGCTTTCCCAATACTAGGTCCAAACCTCACACTCACTCACGTTCCCAAAACAATCCTACCCCAAACAGTACTAAAATCTGCCTAATTGTAATAATCTACAACGAACCTCACTGATCACGTCTGATGAAGCTTTGTTGATTCCCAACCGCAGCTCGCTTCACAATGTCTCAGCACAGCTACAAGAATAACAGAACGTTCACCACCATCAGCACTCAGCACCAGAATGCCCGCGAAACGTGATCATGCGACTCTCTAGCTCTCACAGGACCCCACGCAATGCTTGCTGCGCGCTGCCAGCGCATGCGTGATCAGAGCCCTAAACTTACATATAAGTCTACCACTGTTTCGTCACACAGGCCCCAGCTAAGCTTGGTCCGTCCCGGGCCAAACAGCTTTAAAAATCCTAAAAAACAGTATTAAATAATACAATATTAAATAATCCTCACTGCATGTGAGGTTCACACACTATATATACAAGTTAAATCATCGAGGTTTACTTTAACCTCACATACTTTTAGCAACATCAAATAAACATTATGTCTCATGAGGTTCACCTAAACCTCACAACATCACCTTTATCTACATCTGTACATTATTTCCATTATACAATCTGTAAATAAACCTCATGCACTCTTCATGAGGTAGCTTAAGCATTTCTTTAAACAGTGATAATCACAAAGTCTTTGGTTTTAACTTACAAAAACAAAGATATATAAAAAGGTTATAAAACTCTTTATAAACTTGTAGAAATATACGAACAGAATATAGTTTTATATATAACGGTGATAAACACTACCCTTGGCAACTTCCAGATATCCCTTAAAATTTTGAAGAATTAATGTCCAATCAAAATATTATGCACACAATTATAAGAGTCATCAGGGGCAAGATTCAAAGTCAGTCATCTGGTTACTTCAGGCTTAAAGATGACATGCATATTAGTTCTCATCAACAGGTTTCAGGTAAGACTGATGAATGTTCTCATGATGGACCAATATTCCGCGTTATTCTCTCTTCGACCGTGGCCAGCTTCATCCGCTTGATGGGCTTCGGTTCGGGGTCCTTACCTGCATCACTTCCCGTCTCCTCAACGTCGCTGTCCCCTCCGTCGTCAGTACCCGCATTTGTCCGCGGACTTAGTGATGGCATTGATGCCGGTGTTCCTGGAGTTGGGCTTCTCTGTCTCCTCAAGATATTGAAGAGAGATCTAGGCTTCCCTGTCAAATAGATCAGCGGAGACGATGGCGCGACCAGGGGAGAAATTGGAGTCGGTGAGAGGCTGATGACGGCATCCTGACCAGAGCTGTCCGGAGACTTACTCACAGCCGCGCTGGGAGGGGACCTAACCTTCGGACTTTCCGATTTCTCTGTGGGTTGTACAACTCTCCTCACGGTCCCTGGCTGATCCTGTGGCACTGGCATCTTTATGCCCCCTGGTTCTTCCGGCCGATCTCCATAGGGATGGTTCTATACTCCTGTAGGCATTCTGGATGAGACTTCCGGTAATGCCTCTTCAGGTTATCCCGCCTCTTATCGCGGTAGCTGCACTGGCCACAATGCAGATACTCCGGCGGCCCATGCATCAAACGACGGTGGCGCCATAGTCCCTGTTTTGAAGTGAAGGTTGTCGCGCACTCAAAACACTTGATCGCCATCTTTCTCACTAATACCTCGGGAAATTCAGAGTCAGCTACAACCTTCTCGGGGACCTCAATAACCCCAGGTTGCACAGAAACCTCAGTACCATTTGATACCTCAAGGGTTTCCGGTACCTTACCGATGTCCGTATCACTGCCACATTGTTTACAGGCCTTCCGGGACAACCCGTCAGCATTCCCATGCTTACGCCCAGGCCTATGTTGAATGGTCATGTCATATTCTGAGATAACTTCGAGCCACCTTGCTAGCTGGCCCTCAGGGTTCTTGAAGTTAAGTAACCACCTAAGAGCAGCATGATCAGTTCGAACAGTTACCTTGCGACCATACAAGTACTGTTTAAACTGTTTGAGGTATACCACTACCGCCAACAGTTCCCGCCGAGTAACACAATAGTTCCTCTCGGCCTTACTGAGGTTACGGCTAGCATAGGCCAGAACCTTCTCCTCCCCACCATGGATCTGGGACAGTACAGCCCCTATTCCATCCCCGCTAGCATCAGTGTCTAAAATGTAGTCACTGTCTAGATGGGGTACGCCAGTACAGGGGCCGTTTGCAGTCTGTGCTTAAGTTCCTCAAACGCCTCTTGACAGGCATCTGTCCAGAGAAACTCCCGTGACTTTTCAGTCAAAGCATGTAGCGGTGAGGCTACCTCAGCAAACCCCTTGACAAACTTCCGATAATAGGAAGCGAGCCCCAGAAAACTTCTAATTCCTTGACACATTTAGGTATTGGCCAATCTGCCACAGCCCGAACCTTTTCAGGGTCAGTAGCCACACCTTCGGGCGAAACAATATGTCCCAGATAGCCAACCGACCTCTGAAATAAGATGAACGGTTCTCCTGCAGAATTGGTGCACTTTATTCGTTCCCCATTCAACCTCAACTCTAGGCTTCGAAATCTAAGTTCCCACAAGTCGGCAACAAGAAATTCATGCAAAATTGCTTTGACCGGGTAGGTTGTTTTACCGACCTGCACATCAACCCAGGCAACGCCCATCACAGACAATGGACTGCCATCAACCTGTTGAATGTTGGTCACATCCGTTTCCAACACGGGTCTCCGTTCTTTGGCAATTTCCTGATAGACTGAACGGCTAATAAGTGTTTCAGTCGACCCAGAATCAACCAAGAACCGACATTTTGTACCTCGCACAACCCCATCAACAAACAGGCCAAATCTAGGCTGGAGAACAGAAATAGGCTGAGCAACTATTGGCTCCCCATTCTCTGTTCCTCGGCTCTTGTTGGCTCCGTCTTCTTCTGGAGTTCGTCTACGTTTGGACCCTTGGGACCATCCAGCCTGCCCGTGGGCCCCCCGGTCGGCTGGTTGGCGTTTCCCTGACGCCAATTTTTCCGAGGTTGAGTACATTCCCGAAGGAAATGGCCAACCTCTCCACAATTGAAACACCTCACGCCACGAGGTTTCCCCCCTCGGGCTTTGTACCCAAATTACTTTTCCACTCAGGGCTCTTTTTGGAAAGTACCGATAGTAACTCTACTACCATGTCCAATTTTCGAATTTGCTCTCCAGCATCGCTCTCCAGCTTCTGGAGACGCTGCTCTGTGCAAGAATCCACGGCCCTCGCGAACTTTGCAGGCCTCTTCTCGGCCCTCCTTTCGCTTTCAAATTTCTCTACACTTTCAGTCTCTAGGGCAGCCTGTATCGCTTCGTCCAAAGTCTTCGGGCGAGCGCGATATATGCCCTCTCTGACAGCCTGGCTGTCGACCGCATCAATGACATGGTTCTTCCCAAGGCGCTCTCGTGCCTCTTCGGAAAGTTCTGGATAGGCCTTTACGGTCAAGTCTCTGACTGCCTGACCTAACTCTTGAAGAGTTTCTTTCGCACCTTGTCTACGGTGTCGTAGCTCAACCAAATAATTTTCGGCCTGGTAGCTAGGGCCGAATCTCCGTTCCAACAACTTCACTAGTTCACTATAAGTGGACTTCTTCTTTGATCCATCACCAAGGATCCAGAGCGCATCGCCCTGGAGGCTTGCGGCCAAAAATTCGGCTGCTTGCTCCTCGCTCCATTGATTAACCTTTTTACAGGCCTCAAAATGTCTGTGATAATCGGTCCACAGAACCTTACCCTTGTAACGGTCTGGGGTGATCGTAGGGCGGTGAGGCCTTTCTTCATGAGGTTTATTGGAAACCTCGTCACCGACCAACCTCGTCTCTCTTTTAAGTGGCCAAGGACCAGCATGAGGTTTACCCACCTCGCTGTCCTATCGGCACCCATTCTCCACAGTAGGATGAGTCAAGAAGCTCAAAACCTCACTGTGTAAACCTCGTTCACTTGCCGGGTCAACCTCAGTGTTCAGAAAAGGGTTTGTATGGGAACTACGCACAGGGATGGACCTCTCAGCGCATGCGTGATCAGAGCCCTAAACTTACATATAAGTCTACCACTGTTTCGTCACAATACCCCAAACCCACCAACACATACTGTAATTAATCTGTCTGATACTGCACTCAGTGATCCCCAGGTTAAATTGCTCTCAAGGGGTCTTAAGTTTTGCCCCACACCCAAGGAGCATAATCAACTCTCACTCCAACAGAACATAGCCCACTTCAACCGCAGACTACGACTCCGTGAATTCTTTCAAGTCGAGCCATCCACAGACGACGAGACCCCAGATGACAGTCCCTGTGGGGCCCCCAGCCGCAACCGCTTCAAAGAAAAACGTGTATGGGTACCTCCTAAGAATAGAGATGCAGCCCTTGACAACTATATCAATGCAGTCAACTCTGAGGTTAACAGGGAACCTCCTGCTAGATGTGCCAGCAACCTCTCCCGTGCTGAACAGGACGCCATCGGTGAACTCCGACAAGCTACGAACCTTGTCATCAAACGGGCTGACAAAGGGTCTGCTGTTGTGGTCATGAACAGAGATGATTACACAGCCGAGGCCCTTAGACAACTTAATAACACTGATCACTATACAGAATGTGATACTGACCCTACCCACTCCTTCGCAAAAGAAATTTCTGACACCCTCGTCAAAATTCATAATTGCAACGGTATTAACAAGGATACCTTTAACTATCTCATCCCACAGGATCCTCTCACGGCCCGTTTCTATCTACTGCCCAAAATACACAAGGCAGGTAATCCGGGTCGTCCCATTGTGTCGGGTAATGGTAGCCCAACAGAACGTATCTCTGAGTTCGTTGACAGCTACCTCAACCCTCTGGTCTCTCATATCTCTTCATTCATACAGGACACTACGGACTTCCTCCGTAAACTAGAGGGTATTAAACATCAAATATCCAAATCTGCCCTCCTTGTCACTCTGGATGTTTCCTTCTTATATACTAACATCCCCCATGGCGAAGGCATAAGTGCATGTGTCAACGCTCTCAGATCCAACAACCAAACCAAACCTTCTGTGAGACACCTCACAGATCTTATCCGACATATACTGGCCAAAAACAATTTCACGTTCCTAGACAGAAACTTTCTCCATGTACAAGGTACAGCAATGGGCACTAAGATGGCACCATCATACGCTAATCTGTTTATGTCTGACCTTGAAGACAGATTGCTATCTTCTGTCCCCCCACCGTCCTCTAGTATGGTGGAGATTTATTGGCGATATCTTCTCCATCTGGTGTGGTGGCCAAGATAGCCTAGATGAATTCATCAACTACATTAATTCATTCCATGCCACCATCAAGTTCACTGCTAACTACTCTCCCAATAGCGTGAACTTCCTAGACGTCACCATCAACAAATCCCCCAGGGCATCTCGACTGATGTCTATTGTAAACCCACTGACACTCATCAATGCCTTCTTTCTGACAGCTGCCACCCCAAGCACTGCAAAGAGGCCATTGCCTACAGTCAAGCCCTCCGTATAAGACGTATCTGTTCCACCGATACCTTATATAGGAAACGGTCGTCTGAACTGAGGCAACACCTAGTATCCCGGGATCATAGCAAACGCAGGGTCCAACTAGCTATCAACAGGGCCCTCTGTACCCCCCCCCCCTCCTATCACCCTCTTGGCTACCCGGGGTAACAAGAAAACCCTTCACAACAGAGTTCCCCTGGTCACTACTTATCACCCCAGATTACCCAGACTTTCATCTATCGTAAATTATAACATGACTATTTTACACTCCTCCGATAGGTTACGCTCAGCCATCCCTGGGCCCCCTTTGATTGCTTTCCGTCGCCCCCGTAACCTTGGTGATATATTGGTTCGGGCTAGGCTCCCTAGCACCAACAGTGACCTTAACGTCACTGATCGTGAATCACCACAGGGGTGCTCTAATTGTACCCGCTCGAGATGCAAAACCTGTTTGTATCTCAAACCTGCTCAGAAGGTGAAAAGCCACAGTACTGGTCTCACCTACACAATCAGAACTAAATCCCAGTGTGACACACCCAATGTTATATATGTAATCTCATGTAAAAGATGTGGTATACAATATGTATACAATTGTCGGGTCAGGTCAAGAAGAAAGATCTGCTACTGGTACCATTGAGCCCAGTACTACCTGTCGCATGGTCGGGTTGTCGGCGACTCAACCGGCATCCCCACCCGGGGGATTCCCCTGTGGTGAGGAGGGTGGATGGACACCCTGTCAGGACTAAAAACAAAACCTGATTTTAAGGACGGATGAACTCTCATTGTGAGAGTCAACGGCCATCCATCAAAAATGGAGCTGGGGTCCCATTAGGCATTTGAACTCAGCACTGCTGACTCCTATGGCAGCCCCTGCATCCAGGATCTACCTCAGACGTATTGGCACTGCCTTTCCTCTGCCACAGGCGGATTCTGGACGAGAGAAGCCCTTGATCAATGACAGGACCATCCAAGGTGCTTTAACTGTCCTGGCTTAGACCATCCATCAGACAGCCTAACCATCAACCGCAGAGGTGCACTGCGGGCAAGTCTCATCTGCAAACCAAACCGGACTATGATAGTTACCGGTTATAAGCCTAGGCCCATGGTGTTTAAGGGCTCAGCGCCATGGATTGTAGTCGACAGTGGGAGATGTTATTTAACGTCATAGTAAGCTACCGCCCGCTTTAAGCCAGGCAGCCCCTGGTCAATAAGGTGCTACTCACACCAACACACTCCCAGTATGGGTGTATCTGGGAACCAAGTGTGCCTCAACAACCCGCAAAGTTTATATTCGCAACCTGGAATGTACGGACTATGACGACAGGAATGTCCCCTGACCTTGAGTTAGACAATGCTGATCTGGAACCGAGAAAAACTGCCACCATTGACACGGAGCTTCTGAAGTGAAATGCTGGCATCGCTGCCCTACAAGAGACAAGGCTCTCAGACACTGGTACCATCAGGGAAGAGAATTACACCTTTTTCTGGTTTGGGAAACCAGCTGGAGAGCCACGGACCCATGGTACAGGCTTTGCTGTCAGAAACTGCCACATCGGCAGCATCCAGACTCCAGCAGCTGTCAATGAGAGACTATCCTCACTCAGACTGAACAGCAGACTGGGGCAGATCCTAGTTATCTCTGCCTACGCTCCAACTCTGAACTATGACGCGTCTGACAAGGACCTTTTCTACAACCAGCTGGAAGATCTACTCCGAACCTCAGCTGAGACCAACCGAACAGTTTTACTCGGTAACATGAATGCACGAGTTGGCTCCGATTATAATAGCTGGCCCGATTATACAGGCAAATTTGGAGTTGGTAATATGAATGAAAATGGCCAACGACTACTCAAGCTCTGCTGCCGGCAAAACTTGTGTATCACCAACACAATGTTCCCAGGAAAACCTCACCGAAAGCAGACCTGGTGTCACCCGCGATCCAAATCATGGCACCAGCTCGATTTCGTCTTAGTGAAACAGATACATAAACAGGAAGTTCGAAACACCCGCACTTATCACAGTGCGGACTGTGACACGGATCATAGCTTGGTCTGTTCTACGATGTCGCTGCAGCCTAAGCCTTTCCACCGTCAAAAGAGACAATCTGCCAAAATCGACACACACAAAACCGTCATACCTGCTCTCAACGAGGCCTTCTGTGATTCGCTGGTCTCTGCTATGGAAAACCTACCCGCTGCAACTGACCCTGATGTATACTGGGGTTCCTTGAGGAAGACCATCCATGAAACGGCACTCGCAACATATGGCAAGAGAGTCAAACAAAACCCTGACTGGTACAATGCCTCACTCCCTATCATCCAACCAGTGCTAGAGGAAAAGAGAAAAGCTCTACTAAGACTGAAAGCTAGACCAACCAGACAGGCTCGCACTGCCCACTGTTCAGCGAGAGCTGATGCCCAAAGAGCTGTTCGCGCCTGTGCTCGTGAGTACTGGGATTCCATCTGCCTGGATATTGAGACGGCAAGGGACCGCGGTGACACCAGGGGGATGTACGCGGGAATAAAGAGGGTCACAGGACCAACTGCTCAGACCTGTGGAGTACTCAAACAGAAGGATGGTACCGTGATCAAAGACAAACTTGAAAAACTGAATCGCTGGATTGAACACTACAGTGAACTCTACACAGGGCAAAGTCAGGTCTCACCTGATACAATTGCCTCTCTCCCTAATGCACCACCAATGAATGACATAGATTCAGAACCTGATCTCGAAGAAGTGACAGCTGCTATCAAACGAATGCCACATGGTAAGGCTGCCGGTGAAGATGCCATTCCCGCGGAGCTTCTGAAAGCTGGCATTGAACCTTTAGCTGAGAGACTGCACCAACTTGTTTCTCTCTGTTGGTCTGCCAGGAGAGTACCTCAGGAGTTCAAGAATGCGAAAATAACAACTTTGTACAAACAAAAAGGAAATCGAGGTGACTGTAATAATTACAGAGGTATCTCTCTCTTGAGTGTCACCGGAAAACTGCTAGCTCGACTGGTTCTTGCCCGATTACAAGTCCTTGCAGAGGAGACCTACCCCGAAGCTCAATGCGGCTTCAGAGCAGGTCGATCAACAACAGACATGATATTCTCTGTAAGGCAACTGCAGGAAAAAGCCCGAAAACAGCAACAGCCACTGCACATAGCTTTTGTGGATCTAACAAAGGCTTTTGACCTTGTCGATCCCCAATCACTATTTGTCGTCCTTCAGAAGGCAGGTTGCCCACCAACGCTACTATCCCTGATAATATCTTTTCATGAGGGGATGCAGGGTTGTGTCCAGTACGATGGCGACCTATCAAACACATTTCCGATCAATAGAGGAGTCAAACAGGGGTGCGTACTGGCGCCGACACTGTTTGGTATATATTTCTCCTTCGTGTTTTGGAGAGCCTTCATAAATCTACCTACCTCTACTGGAGTTTCACTTATTACGAGAGATGACGGTAATTTTGTCAGTGTATCTCGCCTCAAAGCGAAAACCAGAGTGCATCATTTCATCACTAGAGAACTACTTTATGCTGATGATGCAGCACTATGTGCTAGCAGTCCCAGACAACTTCAGGAGCTGCTTGATGGGTTCTCACAGTCCTGTGCCGACTTTGGATTAACTATCAACCTGAAGAAGACCGTGACCCTATCATCTGAGCCACATGACAACCACCAGTTCACCATCAATGACATAAGACTGGACCGAGTAAACAAGTTCACATACCTCGGTTCCACAATGACCTTCAATGCTACTCTTGACCAGGAAATCTCTGTTCGGCTTGGAAAAGCTGCGTCTACATTTGGGCGCCTCTCTAAGCGAGTATGGAACAACAAACAACTATCCATCTGCACCAAAGTTCGCATCTATGAAGCCTGTGTGCTTAGTGTATTGCTTTATGGTGCTGAAACTTGGCCGACATACAGAAGACAAGAAAGCAGACAGAGTGCATTCCATACAAGATGTCTCCGCTCCATTCTGGGAGTTACCTGGAAGGACATGCTATCAAATGAGGAATTGTTCAAGATAACCAAGTCTCAGCCATTATCATCAAGGCTCAAGTTTACCCGTCTCCGCTGGGCAGGTCATGTGACCCGTATGGACCCGTATCGACTCCCCCGCTCCATATTTTATGGAGACCTTGAATATGGAGACCGACCAGTTGGACGTCCCAGATTGCGTTTTAAGGATGTCCTGAAGAGAGACTTGTTAGACTTCCAAATCCCCACCAGGTCATGGCCACAGTTGGCTAGCAACCGATCTGGCTGGAGATCTACGCTGCACGACGGGATGAGATGTGACCACCAACAGACTGACAACAAGATGAGGAGAGGAAGACGTCCTTGATGGACCCGTCTAACTGTGACATTGTCGTTCGCGACAGACGTCTGCCAACCTGGACAATATGTAGGGGAGACAAAGACCAAATTGTGTCTCCGCTTTGCCAACCATGTTTCCTCTGTGAAAACTAAAAAAACCTACCCTGTGGCAATCCATTTTAACAACCCTAATCATAGCATTAATGACGTTGAACTCATTGTAACTGAAGCCTGCACTAGCAATGATACACATCACAAACTTAGGGAGTCACACTGGATACATCAACTCAAAACACTTCAACCATATGGCCTCAACATCAACATAGGTATCAAATAACCCAGCTACCTTTACCTATGTCATTACTATTTACCTATATCACTGCTGGATTTTATCAACTGCCTTGATTGATATTTTTTACCTTTATGTTATCTTATCTTGTATATTATTACATTTTTTCCAACTGTCTCTTATAGGACAATTTTAATTTAGCTATTTACACCCACACACCAACCCCTCAATTTGTATGGTGTAAACCCCCTTTTGTTGTCGTATCCCTTTGTGTATTGTCCTATTTTTACCCTAGCTTTTTACCTCTACCTATTGTGTGGCTCAATTATCCCTCCTTTACCCTAGCTTTACCACAAGCTGCCACATCTGCTTATTGTGTGGCTCAATAATCCCTCCTTTGTTCACTTCTGATACTCCTATTGGCTTTTCTAGACTAATGCTTATCTTTAATTGCCTATTATTTTCCCGCCTTTTTGGATGCCGCCCCATGATCCTTTGCTTTCCCTTTTCCCTATAAATAGATGTGTTTTTTATGTTTGTACTTTGTCAAAGCCTCTGACGAAGGTCCGGTTTGGATCTAAAGCTAAGGCCACCCTCCCGATTTAATTTGGTTGACCTGGCCCCATAGAGCAATAGGTAATTAGCGTAAGTGGACCGCTCACCAACATATAGGGGCTGGTTAGCTCAGTTGGTAGAGCGCTCGTACGGTAATCGAGAGGTCGCGGGTTCGAGTCCGGCATCAGCCAATTTTTCTTTGCTCGCTACCCGTTTATATATATATATGTGTCATCCTTTTAAGTTTTTCTTTGTCGTAAGTTCATGTATTGAGCACAAAATCTTGGCACATGAAAAATAAATAAATAAACGGTTTCCATGGCAACTATGCACACATCGTCGATTCGGGTATGGGGAGGGTTACTTACAAATTAGAAAATTTGAGCGTGATCGGAGATATAATATGAAAATTGTGCTTTGTGCCTCCTTAAGGGAAGAGTACTCTTGATCTGATAAACGTTTTGACAATGTTTTAACTTTTCTTGAAAATGACACAACCTGTTAAATTATTTATGGGAAAAACATTAAATTTCGATCATCATTTCGGTTAATTTTGTATATGTATGTAGTACCCTGTTTTATGGACACAACAGCCCCTATTCATGCACAGTCAAGTTAACATCACATGTTTTATGAGCCTAAACTAAGAATCTGAACCAAATAAAAATGGTTCAGTTTTGAAGAATAAATGAATTGAATCTTTGCTGAATATAATGTCACTCCTACAATAAGAAACGTTTGTTAAAATACTCCTTAAGAACATACCTTTTGGATTGGATTTTAGGTCACAAAGGTCCACGTAAATATTTCAAAACAAATATAAATAACATTAATGCGGCATGCACAGAAATGTTCGTATAAAATAAACTCGACACATTAAATGGAATGGTCAACTTTGGTATTTTGTAAATTACTGTCATTTCAACCCAATATTTTTCTGGAAGTAGAGTCCTATCATAAAACTCACGTTTACGAGAAAACGACGAAAAGGTGTTACATACAGGGTAAAACGCATTTTATCGGTTTTTTGTAGGTAAGCGACGGTGATGACATCAGGGCTCTTATTGGTTCGATTATACACGTGACCCATACTGTACGTGCAGGTCATTCTTTCATTGCTTGCTTTGTGTATGTCTCCAAACAAACCTACACTTTACGAAAACCATGTCATAAATATCTGACCCGGATTAAGGGTCATTTAGGCATCTGCATATACCTTTTACGTTTAAAAATATGATTGTTTGAATCAGGGAAGTCCTTTCTTAACAACTTGACAGAAAAACTTGACGTTTGAATAAATTGCATTACTTAAAAAATAATATCACAAATAATGATGTTGTGCACTTGTTGCCACATAGATACCTGGTCATACAATACGGTCAGTGAACTGAATCTATTACACTGGTTTATATTTCGTGCAACTTCATGTAACTGGTGCACACCAACAATGACACATAAGTAGGCATGTCACAGGAACCAGTAATAAATCCTGCACTCTAAAAACAGATTGATTAAAAAACAACCAATTTAATTAACCCTGCGGCTCGTTTGATATTCATTTAAATGCGGCCTCAGCACCTAGTCTACACCGTGTAGTAGGTTGTAAATCGTTAATTACATGGGTAAATGAACTGATTTTCCCAATTTTATTCATTTTAACTTGTTTCAGAGGGTCTAGAGATGTTTTCTATCAAAAAAAAATTGTAAATTTTTATGTTTTTCTTAGAAAGTTAATTACTAATTAACACTAAAAAAAACTCATTTTTCAAAAAAAAAACTCATTTTTAAACACAAAACCTGTACTTTTATTTACTCAATAGTAGTCCAGTCTACTATATATACATGCTACAATATATACAAACCCATTGCCCATTCATAAAAAGCCACCTGCTATCGATCGATCACTCAGATACCGTCATCCGACCCCCCCCCCTCCAACAGCCATCCCCCAATATCACCCCCCCCCCCCACATAGACGTTTTTATTGGTCAAAATACCTGACTGAGCTGTCAAAGAGCCATCACAGAAGCGTTTGAGATGTCTCCCAGATCACCGCAGACATGTTATTTGATGGTAATCAGCCTGTGTGTATGACCTTGTGAACCCCAACGCTAAGCCAGTGTGTACACAAATCCCATAGGGACTCCTGAGGCATGGCAGTTGCGCTGGCTTAAAGGGGTGAACGAACTTCCCCAGTACTTTGAGCTTGCAACGCACTATTTCTAATGGTGATTCAATTCAATTCAATTCAATTCATTTTATTCATCATGTGACACACATGAAATTTGTTATCCTTTGTACAGCAGTAAACATTTCTTTAAAATATCAATAAAATACACACATTGCACAATAGTAATAAAAACAGAAAACAAAAATGTTTTCTAAATTTACAAAACTTAATAAAAGATTTTATCACCCCGACTAAACTAAATGGAATAGGCAAATTATACAAATTTCAGGAGCCAGATAGACAAAGTATACAAAAATACAGAAACAATGATAAATGGTAAATGGCGAAGGAAAAACAAAAGTACAATAAAAAATTTAAAAACCCATGCGCTACATGCCCCCCCCCCCCGAAGGAAAACAAAAGTACAATAAAAACAACACATTAGCTACATGCCCCCCCCCCCCCATAAAACAGACCTAGGTGCACTAGGCAACCAAAAGCCAAGTGGCACCAAGGCACACAAACCATTATCTACTAAATTTACAGTTAAAATTGTATATGGCATTAGGTAAAAAAGAATTTTTAAACCTGTTTGTTTTAAGGTTTAATTGACGAATTCTACCCGATTTATTTATAGCAATCAGCGGGTTAAGAGGATGTGTATTGTCAGACAAAATACAATTGAACTTATTCATGAGACTAGTTTGAACCAACTTATGAAGACCTTCGGTATCGTCACCTATAATCCTGCCAGCATGTTTCACAATGCGTTCTAGTTTCTTACGATTGATAACAGTGAGAGAATTAAACCAACTGATAGCGCAGAAAGTAAGCAATGATTGAATTGTACTCTGGTAAAACAGTTTTAAAACCCGGGTATTTACATTAAAACATTTCAGTTTCCTTACAAAGTGTAACCGTTGATTGGCTTTTGTAAACTTTTGTGGTGTTAGAATTCCAGTTTAGTTGACTATCAACCACAGTACCAAGGTACTTGTATTCATTTACTACTTCAACAGACACATCGTTAAGTTTAACAGGTTGCATAGTTTGTTTGTTCTTTTGAAAATTAAAAACAATTTCTTTAGTTTTTTGTACATTAATTATTAAGTGATTTTCAACACACCAATTAACAAACAGATCAATGTTGTTTCTATAATCCAGTTCATTATTGTTAGCTATCAATCCTGTCAGGACGGTATCGTCAGAGTATTTAATCAGAATACATGAGTCATTTTGCACTTTAAAGTCACTTGTAAACAAGGAAAACAAAAGGGGCGATAAAACACAACCTTGGGGAACTCCAGTACTCAAATGTGTAACGTCGGAGCTAACACCACTTACTCTGACCCTCTGTGATCGTTGAAGTAGAAAGTCATTAATCCAGAGGGAAAGGTGTGGGTTGACATTCAAATTCTGTAATTTGTGTAATAGAGTCTGTGGTCTAATGGTGTTAAATGCAGAAGAGAAATCAATAAATAATGAACGGGCATAAGTCTTATAGGTGTCAAGATGACTGTAAATGTTATGTAACAATGTTATTATTGCATCATCCACACCACGGTGAGCACGGTACGCAAACTGAAAGGGTCTCCTGCTTCACGTGTTTCATCAAGCAGGAAATCTCTGATGATTCTTTCAAAACATTTCATCACAATGGGTGTGAGGGCAACAGGTCTGTAGTCGTTGAGAATAGCTGGCTTGGTTGTTTTAGGATTGGACTGATTATAGAAGATTTCCATAGCTGCGGAACTATGTGAGTGTCCAAAGACCATTGAAATAACCGCTGAAATATTCCTGCGAGCTCTTTGTAACATGCTTTCAAAGTTTTACCAGATATCCCTGTCTGGACCAACAGCTTTGTTTGTCTTAATAGATTTAAAAGCCTTTTCGATTTGGGAGGTTGTGAGAACAATGTTATCGTGTATACTTCCTTGGGAGGTTAGGTCTATACAGAGTTGGGTGTAAGCTGGGTCATGACAAGTGTTTCTATTTTCAAAACGACAATAAAATTGATTGAGGTCGTTGACGAACTGTTTTAAATCGCTGGAGGGGACCTTAAACTTATTACGTACTCCAAAACCTGTGATGTCTTTTAGTCCACTCCATGCACTCTTTAGATCGCCATTTTCAAATTTACGTTCGATTTTACTCCCATATTGTTTTTGCATTGATTGACGAGATGTTTGATTTCTTTCCGCAGTTGACGTTTTTCTGAAAATTATTATTAATGTGTGCCATCTGCTTTCTTTTGACGAGTTCTCGTAAGTCTTTTGTTAACCATGGCTTATTGTTGGGGTAAATCTTTATAACTTTTTCTGGAACGATTAGGTCCTCACAGAACTTGACATAATCAGTGATAACACTAGCAGAGTCTTCAATTGAGTCTTGATCCAGCAAGACATCCCAGTCGGTACATTCGAAGCAGCTACGAAGAGTTTCCATATTATTTTGATTCCAACTTCTGACTTTCCTGGTAGCTGGCTTATTTTGCTTAAGTTTTTGTTTATATAAAGGGAGTAGGTATAACATATCATGGTCTGATTTGCCGAGTGGTGCTCTGCTGAAAGGCTTGTAGGCGTGAGGTATGTTCCCGTAACATTTGTCAAGAGTACGATGACCTCTAGTTGGAATGTTCACATACTGGTGGTAATGAGGCATCACGTGTTTTAAATCACATTCATTGAAGTCTCCCATGATTAGTTTGACAGCATCTGGGGATTGTTTTTCTAAGTCTTGAACAAATTCGGCAATGGTAGTAGAGGCATTATTAACATCTGCTCTTGGATGGATATACACAACTGTAACAAATATCTGTGGAATTCTCTTGGAAGATAATGTGGTCGTAGACCTACAGTAATGAGTTCGATGTCAGGCGAGCAATAGTGTTGTTTAACACAAATGTTGGTACACCATCTTTGATTGACGTAAATACAAACACCTCCACCTAAGGATTTCCCGGACTCCGGGGTCCTGTCCATACGTTTGCAAATGAATCCATCAATATCTGTTCCAATGTTTGTGTTGGAGTCTTTGAACCATGTTTCGCTGAAACACATAAAACTACAATCTCTATATTCGTTGATGTATTTAATATTGGCAGAAAGTTCATCTAGTTTATTGGAAAGCGACCGTGCATTACCTGTCATTATTGATGGTAGTGGTGGATTGAATCTACGGCGTCGAAGACGAGCTCGGACTCCACCCTTTTTACCACGTTTGCGTTTCCGTAAGTCTTCTGGAATGTCAGGGGTAATGGCTGCCGATGACCCACGAAAATCTAACAGTTCGTTGCGTCCATACACAATGCGTTGTGGTTGCAATGGCCACTCGCACGCAATAGTGCATTCGGTAGGTACAGCTAAAGTGCGTCCAAAATTACTCATTAGAGGTGTCAAAAGGACGAAAAAACACACCATCGTGAAACTAGGTGCCATAATGTAATCATAAAACCATTCAAAAAGACGAAAATGAAGACGAATACTGTAAAAATGTGATAAAATTCACCCAAAAAAACAAGAGCTGTACAAAAAGGTGGTCGCCGCGGTGCAGCGCCCTCAATCAGATCCAAAGGAACTTACGAAGAATTGAATTTGTTCACCCTTTAATTAAAAAATACTTACACGAATAAAGGAGTGCTACTGCACCATGTAGTATTGGTAATCGCGCGCAGGGTATGGTTAACACTATTTTTATTATTTTAATCAAGAAACAAATACAATGGTTATTTGGCAATCAGTTACCTTGGTCAAAGAATGTTTGTAATTTTAACCAATATCCTGGTTGATTTAGAAATATGCAAAGAGTAGGCGTGGCTAGAAGTTGTACAATTTGTTTGAAAATACGTAAATTGTTTTCTTGTATAAATTATCGAAGAATTTGTGAAGATTATCAAATGTGTAAACACAACATTTTCTTTTGAACAGAAAAATGAAACAAAATGGAAAAATCTACAGTAGCAAAGTAGAGTGGAACAGACTATTTATATACGTACAAGTTACAACAACAGCCTGACAACTACCAGTTCGTGTTAGGACACGTCTATGGCATGGACGAAGGACTTGTCTATTGTTATCTGTATACCAGCGGCTCGTGATAAGAACTTAATAGGTCACATCCGATTCAGTTTGGTTTATATTAAAGGGGGACTGATATCCTTTATTGTGTGTGTACTTAAGGCGTTTTGTAATAAAATATTGTTTTTGAGACCCACCTGTGTCTATTTAATCATTGATTTATGAGTACAAGTATTTTAAAACAATGTTTGAAGTGTTTGGTGGAAGCTTCATTTGCATAAGATATGTGACGTAAGGTCGGGAAGATCCGATGTGTACATGATGTACATATACATACAAACGTTTCACACACGTAGCGTCGATTTCATTTCTTCCGTGATTTTTGTTTCCGGAACTAATAAAATGCCGGGAAGATGTGTTTCTGCAGGATGCAGCAACACCACCAAAGACGGTGTTAGCCTTCATCTGTTCCCAAGTGACCCACAAATCGCCGTATTTGGACGAGCAAAGTGGTCAGGTCCATCGGCTCACATAGTTTTGTGCAGCGATCATTTTGAGCCGAGTTTTGAGCCGAATTTCTCTTCCCGACATGACGTCACGAACAGCTCCTCCGTGCAGGGCGTAAAAGTGGGGGGCATTTTTACAATGGAAAATAACACTCTCAAAAACAATAAAAACACAAAACAAAAATTGTATTGATCTTTTACTGATATAAAAGAATAAAACGATCACATATTTAACTGTTTGATTTAAATCCATGTCAGTCCCCCTTTAAGCACTGACCAGTTCCACACCATCGGCGTGTCCATTGTGGACGGCAGCAACTTCCCGGCATTCCGGCCACGTTTAAGATATCAATTCATAAATGATGCTGACCTTTTCAATGATTATTGAAAATTTTCACAATATGTGAAAAAGGCCGTTATAATGACTAATATAGTGAATGAAGACTATATTTAGGTAAAACTTGTAGCTTTGCATGGTGAGGATGATAAGTAAGACTAATTGCGGTGACATCATGTGGAATCTCAATTGAGTAGTAATTAGTTCTGAAAAGAACTGGTGGTACAACTCGACGTTTCGATCAGTATGCTCTGATCGTCCTCAGGAGAATGCCGGACTCTGGAAAATGCTGCTGCTTAAGTAGACTGCTGGAGGATCATCCCATGAATGGATGCTGGAGGATTAGTTCGTTGAGGCGCGCAGGCGGGAACTGTTGAGACTAGGATCCTGTGGGTTGGGAGAGAGGAGTGTGTGCTCACTGAACTGAATCAGTTGTTGACAAGCACAGGGGGATGAAGGGTGGTTGACTTAGGATATAGGAGATCCCTCAGTCTGGGGTGGGTTATGGACTTTGGATATAGAAGATCCTTCAGTCTGTAGTAGTGGTCGCCAATGGATGCTGGAGGATTAGTTCATTGAGGCGCGCAGGCGGGAACTGTTGAGACTAGGATCCTAGGGGTTTCGCGACAGGATTTCGCGACACGTTCCACCCCGAGAATTTCGAGAAAGTCACCACCCGCACTTCGTCTTCGAGTACACACGCGTTCACCACCACCATCCGGAAGCAGATCAGCAAGTTTTCGCGACTTCAACGACTGGATACGGGATCTTCTATATCCCTATTCCCCCGCGCGTTCACCCGGTCTAAGGGATCCCCTATATCCCCACGACCATCCGACTCGGAGTCTTGGAGATCTTCTATATCTCGCTCCAACCGCGCTTCACGTAAACCGACGGGATCAGCTATATCCCTCAGGCAACCCTCACACCTCCGCTCACAGGACGCGTTCCAGAAACACACCGTCGTCAACCTCAGCCAACGCACCTTCACGCCCATCGAAACATCAGTACTGTCATTGGGTATGAATTTCGCCCTCACACCCAAATCCATCCCAACGGAAGAAATCATCCAGTCAGTTGAGCCAGCCCTGCGACGACTCAACAAAACAGAAGCTGATGACGTCCGACTACAGATGAGTGATGTTTTGCGTAAAGCCAAGCCAGCCAAGCCCAACCTCTCCAAGGGAGAGCTTTCCGCTTTACGGGACATCAAACGGGACAGCTCCATCCACATCCTCACCGCAGACAAAGGCAACGCTACAGTCATCATGGACCGAACACAATACACCGACAAGGTAAGTCACATTTTATTATCCGATTCATACCGCCCCCTCAAGAAGAACCCCATCCCATCCATAGAGAAAAGAGTCGCTAGCAAACTCCTTGCCCTCCACCGTGCCGGTGCCCTCTCCACCCAACTCTACCGACATCTCAGACCATCCAGCTCATCCTGCCCTAGGTTCTTTGGCCAGCCGAAGATTCACAAACCTGATGTTCCTCTCCGCCCTATCGTTGCCTCCAGAGGTTCACCTACGTACAACACAGCCCGTCATCTAGCTAAGATCCTCCGACCCTTGGTGGGTCTCACTCAACACCACGTGTCCAACTCCGGTCAGTTCGTTGAGATCACCCGGGGCCTCACCCTTCAACCCAGCGACATCTTGGTTAGTTTTGATGTTGTCTCCCTATTCACCAATGTCCCAACTACAGAGACATGCCTCCTGGTGAAGGACAGACTCGTACAAGATCTTTCCCTTGATGATCGCACATCACTCACCCCTGACCAAATTCATGATTTGCTACTAGCATGTGTCTCTTCAAGTTGTTTTCAGTTTCAGGGCAAGTTCTACGAGCAGACAGCTGGGACCTCCATGGGATCTCCTTTATCCCCGGTCCTTGCTGATATTTTCATGGAAGAGTTTGAAAACTCTTCCCTCAACACCGCCGACCTCCAACCGAAGCTGTGGCTCCGATACGTGGATGACACCTTTGTGGTTTGGCCACATGGCAGAGACACACTCCAGGATTTTCTACAACATCTCAACCAGCAACACTCGAGCATCAAGTTCACCATGGAAACAGAAGAAGACGGCAAGATCGCGTTCCTTGATGTTGGCATTTCAAGAAACCCAGACGGTTCCCTACACCACAACGTCTACAGAAAGCCCACGCACACAGGAACCAGCGCTCCTTCCATCACCCAAGCATCAAGTCATCGGTCAACCGTACCCTCGTACAACGCGCCTACAACATTTGTGACAAGGACAGCCTTCCCAAGGAACTAGATCAGTACAGCGAAGCAAGATCAGTACAGCGAAGCCGGTTCCAAACCCCGAAAGCAAGGTAAGTAATCTAACCCTCTCTGCTTGTCTCCCCTATCTAGGTTCGACGTCTCACAAACTACAGCGCATCCTCCGACGAGCAGGCATCGATGTGTTCCACTCAGCCCCCAGCAAACTCCAAGGACTTCTACACACCCACAAGGACAAACCGGACCCAAACAACAGAGCGGGAGTCTACCGGATCCCCTGTGAGTGCGGTAAGGTGTACATCGGCGAAACAGGACGCAACCTCCCCATCAGATTGAAGGAACACCGAGCACACGGCCGCAGAGGAGATTTCGAGAAGTCCGCCATCGTCAAGCACTCGCACATCAGGGACCACCAAATCGACTGGCAGGCAGCCCAACTCATCACACCCATCGACACATGGCACCCCAGACGCATCAGAGAGGCCATCGAGATCGTCAAACACGACACTGTGCCACAGGACATCGGCTTCTACATCAGCGACATTTGGCGACCACTACTACAGACTGAAGGATCTTCTATATCCAAAGTCCATAACCCACCCCAGACTGAGGGATCTTCTATATCCTAAGTCAAACACCCTCCATCCCCCTCTGCTTGTCAACAACTGATTCAGTTCAGTGAGCACACACTCCTCTCCCCCAACCCATAGGATCCTAGTCTCAACAGTTCCCGCCTGCGCGCCTCAACGAACTAATCCTCCAGCATCCATTCATGGGATGATCCTCCAGCAGTCTACTTAAGCAGCAGCATTTTCCAGAGTCCGGCATTCTCCTGAGGACGATCAGAGCATACTGAGCGAAACGTCGAGTTGTACCACCAGTTCTTTTCAGAACTAATTACTACTCAATTGAGATTCCATATGGTGTCACCGCAATTAGTCTTACTTAAGACTATATTTGTTATTTAGCCACTGCATGCAACAATGAGTACATTTACTGTGAAAATGGGGCATGCTGTTAAAAAGGAGATACGTTACAAAAAGGAGTCACACTACCACGAAAGGTATATATTGTGAAAGGGGATCACAGCAAATAAGGGTTACATTGCAAATGGGGGTACAATGTATAAAAGGGAAAACACTGTGGAAGGGGATACACTGCTAAAAAAAGATGCATTGTGAAAAGGGGGTACAAAAAAGGTACATTGTAAAAAGGGGAACACTGCTAAAATAAAGGTACATTGTAAAAAGGGGCTACACTGCTAAAAAAAAGGTACATTGTAAAAAGGGGTACACTGCTAAAAAGGGTACATTGTAAAAAGGGGGTACACTGCTAAAAAAGGTACATTGTAAAAAGAGGTACACTGCTAAAATAAGGGTACATTGTAAAAAGGGGTACACTGCTGAAAAAGGTACATTGTGAAAAGGGGTACACTGCTAAAAAAAGGTACATCGTAAAAAGGGGTACACTGCTAAAAAAGGTACATTGTAAAAAGGGGGTACACTGCTAAAAAAAAAGGGTACATTGTAAAAAGGGGTACACTGTTAAATAAATGGCACATTGTAAAAAGGGGTACAAAGCTAAAAAAGGGTACATTGTAAAAAGGGGGTACACTGCTAAAAAAGGGTACATTGTAAAAAGGGGGTACACTGCTAAAAAGGGTACATTGTAAAAAGGGGTACACTGCTAAAAAGGGTACATTGTAAAAAGGGGGTACACTGCTAAAAAGGGTACATTGTAAAAAGGGGTACACTGCTAAAAAGGGTACATTGTAGTAGATAGAGAGTGGGAGGGCTGGACCACTCCCCAAACCATCACCCAAAAACTTGTTTTAGAAACAAGTTTAAAAAATAAACCAGTTTAAACTGGTTTATTTTAGCCGATTTTAATCCCTCGATCGAGGGATTTTAACCTCGCCGCCTCTCAAAAAAAGATATCTAAAAATAACTTTTAAAAAATTGGAAAAAAAATTCATAAAATCTAGTAGGATGATAAAGATGATGAATACTGAATTTTGGTCAAAGACTGTGGCGCAACTGAAAGAGTTTGTTGAAAGAAAAGAAATAAAGATGGGCAAGCCATCTGGCAAGTACGGTAAACTGACTAGAAAAGATTACATGTTGGCGGTGATAAAACATTTTGACAATTTAGCGCCTAAAACGAATATTCCGTGCGAATGGCTTTTAGTCGGTAAAACAAACAAGTGTTGTCTACGTAGTGTGGTAGGAGATGTATTTTGTCCGCTACATCAGTGGCGTATTCGACAAGGAAAATGTATATCGGCTCCATGCAGAAGGTGTAAGAAGGGTACTAAAACAACGACGCATTTATGTACTAAATGCGGAGTAGGTCATTATATAATAATGGAACAAGTTGCGAAAATTCTAAACGAAGAGCCGCAAGCAACACGAGCAAGTTTCGCTGAAAATATCGCCACACCGTCTACGCCAATCGACAATAAGCGCAACGATCGATTGTTGGCCGTCGTAGCTGGAGGAATCTCTAAAAAATATTTCGGTAAAGAGTATACCATTTCCGAGACTGAAACTTTAAACTCGGTAGAACGAGATAAACTATACGGGCGATACGAAGCTAGACTAGGTCGTGGCATGATATCTTCATTGGGCTCATCGATCATAAGTCTTTACGCTAGAGCGTTGGGATCAAGTTTAAACTTTGTCGATGTGATGGGATACGAATTTACGATCGATGACGAATATGGTTTAATTACTGATTTAGAAAAAGACCCGCTCATTTCGAGCGCTCTTTCTTGGGGGTTATGCGAAGTATACTACGGAAGTACGGAATATTCTTAGCGCCAATCGCAGGAGCGCTAATTTCTGCAAAACATTTTAAAAGAAAAGATTCTTGTCTAGATTATAAAGACGATGGAGCGAGAGAAAACGGAGGAGACGCCCGTAAACCAAGTAACGAAAACACCACCGACTAAAATAAAAAATCCGAACAGAGTCGCGGCTGGTAAAAGACTCGCGGAATTTAATAAAAAGAAAAAAACAAGTTTAAAAAGAAAGCCGTAGACGACGCTGCCGAGTCAAACGTAACAGCAACGAGCGTAAAAGAAGAAAGTGACGTAACAAACACGCTTTACATTAGTCGTTGGAGGTATTGCATATTTTATCTACAAGGCGCTAAACTCTGACCAAAAAAACCGTAGAAATTGCCGCGCAATCAGCCCCAGAATCAGTAAAAACTGCTACTGATAAAGAAGTTAATGTATTCGAAATGGAGTAAAAAAGTAAATGTATTATATCAACAAGTACGAATACGTTAAATTGGTCGCTGCTAGAGCCTTACAACTTACGATGGATCCTTTAAACGTGGTGGAAATTGATTAGACTAGTCAAGCCATAAAAGACGTGCAAACGAAAAATCATCAAATTTCAATAGTTCGAACTTTACCAAACGGAGAAAAAATTAAAATAAAGCCAAAAGAAATGATAATTTTTAAATATTAAATTATATTTTTTTCAAAATATGTTTAACCGTTTTAATTTTTTTTTTTTTTTTAAATATTGTCTATAATATAAAATGTCTACGATAGATACGAGCAACATAGCCAATACAGCTTATCACGGAGGCGTTGTAGGAATTATAACTGTTATTTATAGCATGGTCGCTAAAAAAGTGTTCAAAATAAATCCAGCCGATTTGGGAAAGCTGGATGTAAGCGATAGTCTTAAACTCACGGCGACAGTCGGGTCGGCGTTAATGACCCAAACGTGGTTGGTTCAACAAGGAATTTTACCTAAAAATATTATAAATTCTCCCACTTGATTGTATTTATAAATAATAAATGTTAAAGCGTACAAGATTAAAACTAGAAAACGCGTACTACAGTCCGAAAGGATGTTGGAAAGGCCAAGGAGCGATTGAGAAATTAGCTCGAGAAACTAATATTTCTGAAAGTACAACTCGACAGTGGTTGAAAAAGCAAGCGTTATGGCAGATTTATCTCCCATACCCCAAATACTTCCCCAGGCCGACCAGCGCGAGCGCCTCGCAAGAAAAACCAAACGAGGTCCATCAGGCTGATTTGTTGTTTCTTCTTCATGATACAATCGGTAAAAAAGTTTAGAAGTACGCATTAACAATCTCCGACGAAGCCAGCAGGTACAAAGAAGCCGAACCGTCTGAAAGAATTTACAAAAGTCGATCCTGGAAAAGAATTTATGGCGAGCGTAAATAGCCTAATGAACAAAAAACACGTAAAGATACAGAGAGGCGAGGTCGGAAATCATAGAGCGCAGGGCATCGTGGAACGATTAAACAGAACCTTGGCCGAGAGATTGTTTTCTCATCAATACGCGCAAGAAATGGTAAATAATGAAAGATCTAGAGAATGGGTAAATAGGCTACCGCGAGTCATTAAAGCTCTAAACAACGAAGAAACTAGACTCATTGGTTTTAAACCAAAAGACGCCATTAAAAAGAAATTGGTTGAACAAAAGCCAGCCTCTCCAGCCATTAAAAATGAAAAAAGAATTGCTGGAAACGCGTTAGTTAGATATTTATACGCGCCCGGAGAAGCCGAGAACGATACTCGGCGCAGAGCTACCGATCTAATATGGTCCATTAAAATATACAGCATTAAATCCTCGACAAAAGCGAAAAATCAACCCATATTGTATTATTTAGAATCTGGTCCTTCTCGATCTTTCGTTAGAGAAGAATTACAAATTGTACCGCAAGATACAGAACTTCCACCAAAAATATAACGCCATCTTACGTAATTGCTGAAATCTTATAATTACCGTATGCGAGAGTATGAATTCCGTCCGGTAGTATATACCTCTTTGTATCCAGCTGCGACAAGGATATTTTATTGACGCGTGTCGTGTAAATGTTATGATTCTCATTTCTAATAAAATTCATAGAGTGAGAAAGAGTCTTTTTTTAATAAATAAAACGCGTTTGAAATGCTCGTGCAGACTTTTCTTTTTCAAAACGGGCTTTTTTACGCCCTTGGCCTTTCTTAAAGATTCTTCGTTCGATAAAGTATCGAGTACATTTTTGGTCGCCGTACTTGTTTTTTAAATGATTGTAATAAAAATCGTACATTAAATGTTTAGATAAATCTAGCACGCTCATTCCGACGTATACCGGGCGGTTGAGTACGAGTTTTAGTTTGTGCGTATGAATAGCAGCCAGATTGTGATCAAAAATCTTAGCTTTAGCAAAAGTTGGACTCGCGATTAATTTACGCGTACGATTTTCTTCGTGGTCTCTCACTAGATGCACGTTGATCCGATTTCGTAAATTTTCCATCGTTTTTCCAAATACTGAATTATTCATGGGTTTGTACAAATCTTTTTCAAAATCTGACTCGGCATTTTTTCTCAAACTCGTGTTTAGATCAATGTAAGACTTCACCCAAGGTTCCTGTTTAAATTTTAAAACGCGATGAATTCTCGTTAGTTTCATGCCGAGGGATAAATATAGCTGTAAATTACGATAATGAAGAACGTATTTTGACTCGTTGTTCAAATTTGGAGTTAATTTATTTACTTTTGGAGCTGGTCTGTTTTTCAATAGCTCGAGCTGATATAGAGACATCCATTCCTTTGGAATCTTCAACGACTCTGGCGCGAGTGGAAACGCGTTGTGAAGATTGTGTAATTCTTTAGGATATTCAAGATCAACTTCTAAAATGTACCCCTCGTTCGATTCGATCGATATTGATTTTATATCGATCGAATCAATTTCATCTCTCGTTAACCATTTAAATTTTCCAGTTGGAAGGTATTGACTCATCGCCCAGCCGTAAAGGTTATTCGCGTCGAGGTATAAGATGTAATTTTTAGGTTTTGATGAATCGTAATCGGGTAGGTAAGGATTGTTTGCTTTAGCGTATCTCTCGCTAACCATCGACGTACCTCCCCTGGTGCCCTTTTCTATAAATAAATGCATGTCGTAATCCGTCAACAATTCTAAACGTACGTTCGAATGTTTCAACAGAGCGTCCCAGCTCAAGCCTGGACTAGTATAACAATGAGCTGGATCTAATTCGTACTTTTTTATACAAGTTGCGCGAAAATTTTCAAAAACGTCCGCTAATAAACAAGTATCCGTACGCACATAGAGGTCGTGATAATCTCCTAGATTTTTACATTCAAACTTTTTCCAGACGTTCTGAGCGTGTAGATATTGTTCGTCCGTAATACCTTCGTCGTTCAAACTACTATAAAAAGCGTCTTTTAAAGGAAGACTCGTTTCTTCAAAACGTTCAAAATTATCCATGTAATCGTAGGGATAAATACCTTTGTTTAAAAGCAATTTCATCTTGCTCGGGTCCTGTTCGTACTTTTTAGATATTAGTAAAGAATCGGGATTGTTTGATTTAACGAGCTTGTCGAGTGAAGCTAGTAAAAATTGAGCGCTGTCGATAAATCGCAGTTGCCCGATTGAAAAAGAAATGTACTTTTCCATGTTGTTTGGGATATACTTTAGATTTCCCTTAGTTAAACTCGTAGCTTGCATGATGAGATGAGAGTCGTATCCTCGTAAATTATGAAATATTACCGGGATAGGCGTTTCGTTTGGCTTTATGCTCAGTTTTAAATTGCAATAATCATGCGCCGCTCCTCGATATTTTCCAGTAATGTGGCAATGGTCGCGTACTTTCTTGTCGCCTTTGTAAAAATATTTTTCGCAAATCCAACACTTGGTAGATTTTTTATATTTTTTAATATCGTCTATCGTCATAAACATTTTTTTAGGATTTTTAAATATATCGTTGATGTTTTCTACTTCTTTTATTACCGCGTTTAAAAAATGTTTTGAGGCATCTTTTCCCCTGTATACCTTGGGTGGTTGAGTTTTGCCGTTGCATCTAACGACCACGTACGAATACCCGCAAACTACGTGTTCTTGAAATTTTTAAGTATTGGTTGTACTCGCATCGTGTATCTTTTTAATTAATGCTTCAAAGTCCGCGAATATGACGAAAGGAACTTGCGTCTTTTTATAAAAATTTATAAAACGCATGTTATTTTTACCCTCGATCAGCATCACAATTTTAACCTCTCTGCCGCCAATTCCCTCACACTCGGGAATGTGTTTTTGGAGCAAAGCTTCGGTGGTGTAACCGTGTAAACATCTCACGCAAAAATGTTTACGATTTTTATGTTTCGTTTGATTAAAAAGTAAACGGTTAAAATCCTTGATCTAAACGTAGTGCGATTTGTTTTCTTCGTGAATTAACAATACATTAATACGAGACATATCCGCGGGTTGATCGCTAAGTTTATAAACTACGATTGAATTTTCGTAACCAAAAACGTTTATAGCCAACTTGTTTTGTTTCTCTACTTTTTTAACTTGTTCGATCGGAGTTGGAGCATCGATCCCGTCAAAATTTAAACCATCTTCTGACGGATATCTTGACGTTCTATCCGAATGATGACTCGCGGGAAAAAGAGCAGAACGCAGCGCCCATCGCAGACAATCATCATCCTCGTTTTTAATGTTGATGCATGCTTTTTGTCTCTTATATATTTCGGTAGTAAAATATAAGAACCGCCTCTCAAAGGTTGATATCTCGCGATGGTAATACTCATAGTTTCAACACGATCTATGATCCATCCAGAACCGTTGTGCGTCCACTTTTCTATAGCCTCATTAATTTCCGCAAAAGGTGTAATTAATACATCTTCAATCTCGTTCGGATCGAGTAAAACGATGTAGCGTTTATTATGAAACGATGGAAAGTTATAATCGATCGTACCATCTGGTTTCTCTTTATGCAATTGAATTACCAAATAAATCATAAACTTTATCCCTCCAAATTCTCGCAAGTCTGAGGTTAACTTTTCTACAATCTTTGGCTTGGCAGCGTTAAAAAATACGATTGAATCTTTTTCTTTGCTATGACCGATCAGCACGGTCATAATTCGCTGCCGCAAATACCTTCCACCGTCGATGGGTGGTTCATCAAATCTCAACTCTTCTTCTGGAGCGTAAAACCTTTTAATGGCGTCGATGTAGTCTTTTTTTATGTGTCCTCTTCTCCCGCTGAAATGTTCTGGTAGTGGAATATTTTCAGCTTCTAAACGCTCTTTAAGTTGAGCCAATTTTAATTTATACAATGACGTTGGTCTCTGTCGTTTTTTGTATCTTTTTACCGCGTTATAATATGCCTCTTTTTTTCTTTTCTACTCAATCCACTCTCTAGCTCTACCGATAGTTCATGCTCACTAGCAAAATTTATCAATTCGCCCAATGTCCACCTCAATAAATATTTGACCATCGTCTTTATCATCCTACTAGATTTTATGAAAAAAAAATTCTATTTTTTAAAAGTTATTTTTAGATATCTTTTTTTGAGAGGCGGCGAGGTTAAAATCCCTCGATCTTTTTAAAAAGATCGAGGGATTAAAATCGGCTAAAATAAACCAGTTTAAACTGGTTTATTTTTAAAACTTGTTTCTAAAACAAGTTTTTGGGTGATGGTTTGGGGAGTGGTCCAGCCCCCCACTCTCTATCTACTATTGTAAAAAGGGGGTACACTGCTAAAAAGGGTACATTGTAAAAAGGGGTACACTGCTAAAATGGGTACATTGTAAAAAGGGGTACACTGCTAAAAAGGGTACATTGCAAAAAGGGGGCACACTGCTAAAAAGGGTACATTGCAAAAAGGGGTACACTGCTAAAAAGGGTACATTGTTAAAAAGGGGTACACTGCTAAAAAGGGTACATTGCAAAAAGGGGTACACTGCTAAACAGGGTACATTGTTAAAAAGTGGTACACTGCTAAAAAGGGTACATTGTAAAAAGGGGTACACTGCTAAAAAAGTACATTGTAAAAAGGGGTACACTGCTAAAAAGGGTACATTGCAAAAAGGGGTACACTGCTAAAAAAAAGGGTACATTGTAAAAAGGGAAAACACTGCTAAAAAAGGGTACATTGTAAAAAGGGGTACACTGCTAAAAAAGGGTACATTGTAAAAAGGGGTACACTGTTTAAAAAAGGGTACATTGTAAAAAGGGGTACACTGCTAAAAAAGGGTACATTGTAAAAAGGGGTACACTGCTAAAAAGGGTACATTGTAAAAAGGGGTACACTGCTAAAAAGGGTACATTGTAAAAAGGGGTACACTGCTAAAAAGGGTACATTGTAAAAAGGGGTACACTGCTAAAAAAGGGTACATTGTAAAAAGGGGTACACTGCTAAAAAAGGGTACATTGTAAAAAGGGGTACACTGCTAAAAAGGGGTACACATTGTAAAAAGGGATACACTATTTAAAGGGACAGTATCGTCACGATCAGAGCAGACTTTCGACGGGGCATGGAATCGATGTCCTAGTTTAAGATTAACATCAATGACTGAAAATCATTTCTGCATCAGCAACGGTATTATGACCTTATCATGCAGTCACTGAGTTAATCTAAAACTAGCATTCCGATTCCATGCCCTGTTTATCGTGACGATACTGCACCTTTAAAATTAGGGTACATCGTGAAAAGGGGCACTTTGCTAAAAGGATACATTGTTAACCTCATACTTGGATAAAAAAAGGGGGGAAATGTGATCCAATCTTACAAAATCAGTCTGAAGTAGCCAAACTGCCTTTTCACAAAACGGATCAAAAGAAAAAGTAAATGAATTTCACCACATACAGGTCATAATTCACAATAATATTGACATGTGTTTGGTAGTTCATTTAGGATGACAATGTGCTTGGTTTACTGAAAAGACTCTTTTTGTAGGATCCGGTCACAAATGTTACTTACCCCACAGCACAACGACCAAGAATCTCATCCATTGCAAGGTGGTCATTTCGTCGAGGATGCGGTGTCCTGTCGACCGATGAAACTAGATGCAATCTCCTCAGGAAATATAAGGAACAACTCTATCCACGATGAAAGAAAGCTTTCCGGAACTCCAGGTTTGCGTCTCCTTTCCCTGTCACGCTGGTCCGATCTAACTGAAACCGCTCATCTCTCGCTCATTAACAGAGTCGCGCTCGCAAGGTATTTATATGGATATTATGTACATAGGGCCTATATAGCTTTATAATTGCCCCTTGTTGTAGGTATATTATACGCATGCGCGCTCTACATATAAGTACTGTTTCGAGCATAGGGGAAAATGGCTTACAGTTTCTATGGAGACCACCACCGCCGCATATACAACGACAATTTAAAAACAGAATAACAACATTAACAAAAACAACGGCGAAAACACGTTCACTGGACATCTTTTAAAGGATAGCTAGGTCACTGTGATGATGTCATGCTTTCATTTTCATTTATTATTTCACAGGGTACGAAAAAAGCAGGTACAAAACGAAACAAACATTAAAAATGCAAACATGTTCAAATGATACAATGAATACACAAGACACACACTCTCTTTAATGTGTCTTATTGGGTTAGGAGACAAGGACACCAAACAGAATAATGCAAAATATGGATTTTGTGCTTGGCTTATATGCATTGCAATCTTTTGGATTTTTCCCGTATCTATTTCTAGATTGTTATTTAATTTATTTGAAGATTTGTTTTGCTCCCTGAAAAAGGGAGCAAAGGGTCCGCCCTTGTTATATCAAGTCAACTCGACCACAAACCAATTTGCATAAGAACCGATACTCTATGATCATCTGGTTGCAGTGACGGCCGGGTTGGCAAAGGGGAGCGGAGGACATTGCCGAAAAAGGGGAGTAACCAAAACAGGTGTGGTTAATATACATGTATGGCAATTTTGGTATAGACTCTGGCATAGAAAAAAATCCCTCGGTTCGGTGTTGGTTTTTAAATATAAAAAAAATAAAAATTTCACATTTTCTTAAAAATAACACCATGTGAGACAGAATAATTTCTCAGGATGTTTGGTGCCATCACCAACTTCACATCAAGTATTGAAGTTTTTAGATTATATAATTCAGTAATTTTTTAACTGGGTGATTACCAAGGTGTACATTTCATTTACATGGAAAATGCCGGGTTTAGACTTGAAATGACTGATTTATTTAATACATTCCCCCACCGACGCCAGGTTTTAAATAATATATGATACGTTAAAGCTCTCAACGAAAACAGACTATTGAAACTCACTGCGGTTTTCAATGATGCGCTTGTAACGATCATAATTATTATCTCACTCAAATAATAACACAAACCATGCAATATGATAATAAGAACAGATAGGCTTACAATACATGTCAAGTCTTGACAAATTACTGCTATAAATGTACATGTATCACTGTCATGTAGGCACAAGCTATGAACTATCGTGAAAGTACGTGCATTACTGTCATGTAGCCACGAGCTGTGAAAAAGGATTTGAGTTCAAAAACGTGGTGATCAGATATGTTCCAAAAATTCGGCCGTAAACATAATATTATCTATATGTAGGCCTATGCGTTCTGATCTTGTTTTGTTTCGAAGTCACCCTTTGAAAGCTATTCTTATCATAATACATGTTCATGGTTTGAAGTTTTGAACGTTTTTTTTCATTAATGATTCCCCATCAGGTTATAACATTCCTCTAACATTTCGATTTTGTTTTTGTTCGTTGTTTTTGTTTGTTATATTTGGGGGGGGGGGTCACGGTTTGTTTTTGTTTTGTTTTGTTTTTGTTTTGTTTCAGCTCAAAGTGGAGTCTAAGTCATGAGAAAAGTGTGAAAACATCCACAATGTATTTTACACTTGTATCCAAAAATTGCCGACGGCAACTTTTTGCAATGTGCATAATAATATTATTTTGTTCATGTTTTCTCGAATTTGTCAAGATGATTGGTACCTTTACCATGCAACTTTGCAACAAGTTAGTTTTAGATAATAACTTTGTGATTTTGTAATGAGGTAATTACCAATGTCGTAGGAATGTAGCCAGCCTTTCATTTTTCTACCATTATTATTACGGGATTGTTCTGCTGAGCTACATGTACATGAGCTAGTACCTAAGCGCGGGATTTCTCTCGTGTTACTCGCTTTTGCTAAACAAACAGGTGAACACCTCACTATCTTCGACTCCCCAAAATCAAGAGTAAGTTCCATTTGGATAGCTTCTTCCCTAGAACAGAATTACAATGGAACGCCCTTCCAGCTGATTGCTTTCCACCAACTTACGATCTATTTAAGTTTAAGAAAAACATCAACAAATGTAATCTTGCTTAAATGGTGGATGACATATCGCATATGTAACCCCTTACACTCTAGTTGCTATTGGCCTTATTCAGGGTGACTGACAGTAAATTAATTTTAAAAAATTTAAAAATTTAAAAGAAAATCCCTTTAAAACAAAATAAATACGAAAATCTAAATGCATTTTCACTATTTTCATGTTAAAGACACAATTAAATAAGCTAAAACTGTTCACATCTCTTGAATCTCTTGATTCGTATAAATCATGAATGCATTTACAAACAAAATGTGTGATATTGCATTTTAACGTAAAAGCGGCCATATTTCATTTACAGAATGCATTGGAAGTGGTCACATGACTCTTTTTTTTTTTTTAGCTCAGTGTTTGAAAGCTGACAACAAACCCTAAAACAAATTCAATGTCTTACAGTATCAAAAAAAATTATTTACCTAAAGTATTTACCACTAAAAGTGGAATTCCTACCCCCATATCTGAGTATGGGGGTCCAACAGTTTGAATGTAGTTGGTCTAAGAGATATTAATATCTCTTCTGGAGATATTAATAACAAATATCATAGTGGTACATTGTTTACCTCACCCTCAGGCGCGGGTTTAATGGAGATAAGATTATTTCATACAACTAATTATTAATGGAAAACCGTATAGCCCTAATTACTATATCAATTACCGCTGGCAATAAAGCTGATCTTGATGAATTGCCCAATGTCCATGAAGATTAGTTCTGTGTTTCATACAGGATAGAGTCATATTAACTACGGCTATATTACATACATGTATAATTACTGAATTTCAACAGACAAGAAAATAAGGCCCATTGATATAATCATCATTTTTAACCTCTCAAATCCGTCATGATGACTATTAGGCCGTCTCCGCGCACGTCACCTCAAACCCTCGGGTCGGCATTTTCAACTGCAGCCAAAATTGCTGAATCGATTGGAATTCTGCCGTGCTGTGTTGTTTTAAATGCCTTTTTTCACATATGGGTATGAACGTTTGTCCAATTTCTGAGGCCTCTCTATAGCCACCATACTTTGTGTATGGGAAATTTGGTCTGGTTCCAATAAACGCGTATACATGTATCACTTAAACAAAAAAGATTACCCCAAAAAGGCAAAAAGCGTGTCACCGCGTCCCCTGTAAATGACGAAACACGATCTAAAACAAAACCAGGTTTCCCCCAATCATGTTAATGTATAGAATTGCTTCTGGAATTTTGGCCATCGGTGTACAATGTTAAACTTACTTTATTTTTAATTGAATCTCCCATTAAATGTCAAATCTATGTGGACATTGGGGGAATAGAATCAGACGATATCATGGAGTGCCATGGTCGAGCGGTTTAGTGCATCGAATTTGTGTTCTGATGGCTGAGTCGTCAGAATATGGGTTCGAATCCCAACCGCGACCGGGGTACTTGTGTCCTTGAGCAAGACACTTTACCATAATTGTTTCTCTCCACCCATGAGTAAAATGGATACCTGTGAGGGCAGAGTTGGTTGTTGTGTTTGATTAGCCCTATATGCGCTGTAATGGCAGCAATTGAGCTGTATACTCCCCAGGGAGCTGAGATGGTTTCAGGAATGATTTATGAGCCTAATGAGCAGGGGTAATAATATAATGCGCCTTGAGCACCAGTTTGGTGGATAAGTCCACATTATTAATATTATTATTAACATAAATTATAATAGCCTTTATTTAAGGCCCACGCTGCAACCCGGAACACACTGCACGAAAAAACACCACGTACGGAAAATGTGGACGCGATTGGCGTGCGTGGTCGTTGTGTTGTGTTCAGGGTTGCTGCTCGTGCTAGTCCAATTGCCTAGACAGCGACATTACGTCTTTATTCTAAAGAAAAATAAGATACTGCGAAGGAGAGAGGCATTCGGACTAGGTTGACTGAAGGCACAGAACGAAAATACAACAGCGTGTGATGTAACACTGGTCTACAGCCAAAATGCTTCCGAAACAAATGAAGTCAAACTTGACTAATGGGTCACTGAGAAAGGACATGATGCTTAAAATTGTTGATTGGCTCTAGTTTTCAAGATATGGTACCGTGTCAGTATCTACATAAACACATGAAAAGACCTAGGTTTACAATTCATGATTAAAAATCTGCTATGTACACCATATACAATGTAAAAACTTAAATATCTTGGAAACAGTAGCCAATCAGCAATTTTAATTGTCATATTTGAATTCAGCACATCAAAATCCATAATAAATAGCACATTTTATCTCCGAAGCAGACAACTTTTTAAAAATTGTTGACCAGTGTAATTTGAGGCTTGTTGTTACCTTTATTATTCTGTAAGATTGAGAATAATTGACGCAACAAATATGGCAGATTTTATATAACAAACCTGGTTAGAAATATTAGGTGGTTTATTGTATTAGTCACCTACTCTAAAATAATTGTGGATATACATGTATGCTCCCCAACGGGAATCTTTCAGGGGTGTTCGTTTTTTTTTTTTGTTTTTTTTTTTTTAATGTTCTGGAGTTAGCGAGCACGTATTCGGTATGTGGAGTCAAATTCCCGGTTGGGTGTGGGGTTTAGGGGGCGAAGCCGCTCTGCGATGTCGACCATTTGGGGAATCCAAAAAGTGGTTCAGAGATCAGAAATTATTATTTAAAAAAGAACCGCAATCTTTACAGCCCCCGATTTTTTTTTTTTTTTAAATAAAACCCCTTCATCGGTGACGCGCATTTACCCATCCCAAAGGATTTGATCCCCTTCCATTTTTGTTTATTTTCCTTATAATATCGAACGAACGTGCACTCATTCAGAATTTAGTTTGCTCTTATCTCAGCAGCTCCCTTTGCTTACTGCAACTTTCACGTACAAAACGTACATGTGCAGGGGTTAATGGCACTTTTTTTTCTGATTTAAAGAAACATATAAGGAACATAATTCGGACCGTGCATGAGCCGTTGAGGGCACATGTTGTTAGACCACTGTGGGCGAAAGGGCAGCGATAGTGCGCCGCGTTTGGCAGCCATTGGCAGCTAAATGTATGACGTCATCCCTTTTGCAACGTCATCAAACGAGGCTAAATGTCTGCTGTCACCATCGGTCACAGAAAAAAACTAGTCAAGTGAGACATTTTTTGTCTTCTTTTCTTCTTTGTTTTTTAATTATTTTTACGGGATTGTTTAGTTTCACTGAACCGCAGCATTCAGCTGAAATGTTTTTGTTTACCATGATAAAAAAAACTCTCGTCGGGGCTCATCTTCACTCAAATCCACTTTCTCCAAAAAAGTTCCCCGGGTTTTCAAACCAACCTACGGGCATCTGAGGACAATATTATTGATTGATAGAACAACAAACCTGTCAGCGGGGCAACGGCGTAGCCACGGGGGGTCTGGGGGCACGTGCCCCCACAAATTTCCAGTGCCCCCAAGGTGCCCACCACCAAAATGTTCATAGTGCCCCAAAAAACAGAAAATAAAAGGAAAAAACCCATACCCCCTGCCCCCCCCCCCCCCACACACACACACACTGAAAAGCAATGCCCTTATTCCCCCACTGAAAAAGTCCTGGCTACGCCGCTGCAGCGGGGACGCCGAGTTTTACCATCAGTCTCGTGATATCTTTTGAATATTTGATGTTTTCTTCTTTGCTGATGTTGTCGGCACTCACGAAATCGACCACTGCGCAAGGCTCTGTGAATCCCCCGAACGACATGAGTTGATCAGATTGAATATACATTAACACAATCTGTGACGGTGAAAGAAAGGAAACTATATTTTCGAATGAGTCTCGTGAACGAGCCAACCGAACGAGCATTCGCCCTCTCGTGGTCGGCAAGAGATATGAGAAATGTCAAAGGTTGTATGGACTACTGGTCCCGTCTTTATCCTGTCAAGGGTAGAGACAGGCTCCGGGCGTACCATTCAAGAGATACGTTGGATATGTGCCTAAAGATCTACGTACCGTACCATCACGCTTTGAGGGTCGATCCTCAAAGCGTTACCGGTCACGTGCAAAGGGCCAACAATTTGAACAATAAGTCGCATTTTATTTCGTGAGGTCACTTCCAATGAGTGTGTGGGTGTGTGTGTGTGTGGGGGGGGGGGTGTATATGACTGTGTAGTATAGGGGTTAGAGTCATGCGCATGCTCAGATGAACATCATGTAGGAAGAAAGCAGCGATGCAATCATCCTTGGTCCTGTGTTCGTGGTACTACAAAGATGCACCTTAATAATAATTAATCGATCCCTCATTAAAAGAAAATCGATTTATAGCAGTGAGTTAATTATTATCAGTAGTGTTATTTTTTGGCCAAACGGTGGGAGCACTGAGAAATCCAGAGAAAACATGAGAATAATGATAGGCCTATACAGGCCTAGTCACAACAGAATAGCACTGAAAGAAAAAACAACCCGTCAATATACCACATACAGGATATATAATTTATTGATTGTAATTCAGTTGATGTTAAGGGAAATATACTATTTTATACCAAAAATGAGGGAAAATTTCCCATAAATGTAAATATCGCCCCCTAACGGTGACCTATGTAAGTTTTCATGGCCTCATTCGATAGATCGTGTCAAACTGAACAAACCTACGAAGTTCCATGAAAATGGGCTGAAGAATACAAAACAAATGGAGGGGGCACAATTGCCCCCCCCCCCCAGGCCTGAGAACAAAAAAAGCCTGAGCTTGATAGGGTTAAGTTCAGCAATTAATCATATGCACACTTCATGTGGGAAGCTGCTCCTGTGGCTTCCTGCAAAAAGGGCATGACGAAATTGGTGTCAGAAGTGGGATTAGCTATAATACCAATATTTTGAGTAATTGTGTGAATGTCAGGAGTCAACCTCCAGCCAGCACCTGGACGTAAGTGCAATTGTTTCAGTGGGAGAAATCCCAACAGATAACGCAGATTTCAGAATTTGAGGCTGTCTAGTTGACACAGAGATGAAAGAGCTGGGAGCGGCCAGCTAGTTTAGCCGAGGTATCATGCTAAGGTGTGTTAAGGTTGATTTGTTCAGTTCCAATTTCATTTGGTTGTCTTTAAAGTGTCGGGTTGTTTGGGTTGGTGTGGACAATTAATTTCAAGCTCAGAATTGGGCTGATGTGAGGGAGGAGATTGGGTACACCTCCTTTGAGGTTCCCCCATCATCTAAAACCCTGTCCCATAGCATAGATAGAAAGAACGGAGAGTTCAATCTGTGCGATGACTATACTCCTCAGTGGTCATGGGTATCCACTCTTATTACCATTAGGGTACCGGTACCTGGGGTGATTCGTGAAAAGGGTCCAAACAGTATAAATCCTTTAAAAATACAAAGTTTGTCCATAGAGGCAATTCCATGGTTACTCACGTTACATTTTTGAGGTAGGAGCCCACTCTTAATGCCACAGATCCCTTACTTATGTATGTCACTCATGCGGTAACACCTGGTGTTACTGCATATTGAAACGATATCAACACCTTACCATACAAAGCCTCAAATGATATTATAATACTTAGTTTAATAAACATACCATGCACTTTTAAGATTTTGCCTTTCTACAGATTACATGTTTATAAATTATACCCCTAATATGCAAATACACTTGAAAATCAACATTCAAAAATGAGTGGAACGTTAGAATTTAAATTTTGGTAAACATCCCTCGATGAAGCAGAGCTTTCCAGTGGTGTATCATATGACAATAAAGGGTGCTATTTTATATTGGTATTAGAGATAATTGAATGAATTACTGTATAATTTAACATATAAGTAAAACAAAGTTTTATATCTGAAATGGACATGACACCCAGTTGGTACCTCGAGGGAGCAGCCCATCAGCCGTCCCACATTTACTTTTTAAATTTTAAAAAATAAATTAACAAAAAAATTAAAAAAGTTTAAAATTATCTGCTCCTTTAAAGTTTTCTATTTTCCACTATATGTTGTATGCCAAGTCATAAATAATAACAAAAATACATGTGCTAAAGTCTGGTCTCAGTGATAAAGTAAGCTGAGCATTTTGTATTGATCACAGCCAATAGCTGGTGAAGTACAAACCACAGTTTAATGTGTATAAGTCAGCCATGGTTCAGATGATTGGTATTCATGTTTCCAACCAGTTCTTGATCATGTACATGGGCGGATCCAGAACATTTTTAGGGGGGGCTGAGAATCAAAAACAATTATTTTTAAGTACTACAAAAATTACAATGAAATAATCAAAGGGAGAGAAAAACAAAGCACACTGTGGGAATGGGAGTGAGTTCTCCCCTCCCCTCCCTCCCCTCTCTCTCTCTCTCTCTCTCCTTTTTTTTTTAATTTAAAAAAAAATATTTGTTTTACGATTTTAGGGGGGGCTACAGCCCCCTTCGCCCCCCCCCCCCCCGATCCGCCAATGATGTAGGCACCATCCATTCACACGCTTGGTGCAGATAATCACATGTAAGAGTCAATGATGTAACAGCCAAATGAGCATTGATCCAATCAAATGGAGGCTTATAGAATTGGGAGGGAGACTGTCTGTGTATATATGGCGCTGTATCTCTGTGTGCTAGTAATTTGCCTCAAAAAGGTGCCTCGGCATGGGCATCGGTCAGTGAGGGCGGGAGGACAACTACCAAATTTTAGAGTGGCTACAGTATTCGCTCAGTGCGCGTCATAGCCCTCTAGCGGTGAATTTGGTACCACACGGGCGTGTACTTCTACCAGTCAATGATCGCTGGAGATATTCCGCGGGTATACGCACATCAACTGCAAAATACGCCAAACGCGACGCACTATCGTTGCCCTTTCACCCACAGTGATCTAACAACATGTGCCCTCAACAGCTCATGCACGGTGCGAATACCACTTGTCCCCACCCGCACTGTTTTAATATTATTGCAGAAATTGAAGAGTCTATTAATTTAATAGGCTATTCAGAATAGCTGAAACATCGGGGCCGGGGTGATATTGGATATTGGAATAAATTACAGGCTATATACTATTATTGAGCTGTTTCGGGTACACCGTGTAATAATCTCTTCTTCGAAGAAGTGATGCCTCTGAGAAGAGCCGGTTGGTTTCTCAACGTTTCGACTAGCCGTCGTCAGGAAGTCTCCTGACTGTTCTTTGTGCGGTTCTCAACGTTCTCAACGTTTCGACTGGTATATGCTCTAGCCGTCGTTAAGAAGTCTCTAAAGTATTCTTTGTACACTACCCATTTTATGAAAACAAAGAGTCTATTTCACACTGATTTATGCATGTGATTCCAAGCATATTATAATCAATCAATCGATCAATCAATCAATCAAAAGTCATTTTAATATAGCGCCAAAATCAAAAGTTTGCTCTAAGGCGCTGAGGCACAGAATGAAAATTGTTAGTATGTCTCCTGAAACAGGTGAGCTTTAACACTTAACAGCCATTCTTACGTTTACAAATATCAATCAACTGTTCCTTGTTCCATACTTATGTTCAGAGCACCGGTGTAATGATGCAAACTGTACAATTAAAATTATCAATCAATTGTCCATTGTTCCATACCCCTGTTCAGAGCACCGGTGTAATGATGCAAACTGCACAATTAAAATTATCAATCAATTATTCATTGTTCCATACCTCTGTTTAGAGCACAGATGTAATGATGCAAACTCTACAATTAAAATTATCAAGTAATTAGTGTTCATTGTTCCATACCTCTGTTTAGAGGGCAGGTGTAATGAAGCAAACTCTACAATTAAAATTATCAATCAATTGTTCATTGTATACGGTAGCCATTTTGTGCTGAGGGAGGGAGCAGAGTCAGTTGATTAGAGCTTGATTAGCGAATATGATTTCAAGCATAATGAAACTTGGACGTACTAATTAACAGCCATTCTTTATACGTTTAAAATATATAAATAAATTATTTCTTGTACGGTACCCATTTTGTGGTGAGGGAGGGAGCACTTCATTAGTGCTTGATTAGTGCATGAGATTTCAAGCATAATAAACCAATTGCAAGTGATGACAGAAAGCCTCCAAGATGCTCTCATAGATATCATGTATGGCTGTCAGTTCAGCCAATCAGAGGTCATGGTTCCTTGCTGATGGAAAGACACTGATCAATCACAGGTGTGTTGTTTACATATTCATGAACAGGACCTGACCAATCACGGGTATGTTTACATATTCATGATTAGGACCTGATCAATTACGGGTATATGTTTACATATTCAGGAATATTGAGCACCAACTTCAATGTACACAGCAGGTGATGCATTGCTTCTGTGATTTCAATAACCAATCACAGTTTGCATTCACTGGAAAGGGAAAAAAAACCTCTCTCTAAATAACTGTTTCCAGGGATATCCACGTGACGTTCAGATCAGCCAATCCAGTGGCTGATGGCCGATGAGGGGTGGGGCCAAAAGTTGCATTTGATAGACAATTCCAGCCATGCTGGATTCATCCCTGAGCCAATCGGAGGCCATGGCTTCCTTGCTGATGTGTAGACATACTGACCAATAGTATTTATCATTAACCAATTACAACGAAGTATATCCTTTCATACTGACTTCATTGACCAATCAGCATCTCACACGGTTTCATTCCTTGGATTGCAAAACAAAAATAACAAACCCACTCCCCCAAATACTGTGACGCAGCCAGAATTCGATTTTACACTGTGTTGTGAAGACGTATTTTGATCTACGGTGATGAATCTATACTGGTGGCATATACTGACCAGAATCAAGACTGATTTCTCTTCTAAAAGTGAATGTAATGTTCTTATATACTGGTTCAGAATATTCAGTTTAATCTCTGTCTAAAAACTGTTGAATCAATCTATTTGAACACATTTTGAAACAGTTTTATCACCGATTCACTCAAATGATGGAGCAAGCATCGTGGAAGTGGGTTCTTCATATCAAAATGATCTTAGTTTTTCTTGCGCCGATGATAGCACAAGTGGCAACCTTTGCAGGTCAGTGTGGTGGGCTGCAACAAAAGTTGCTAAGCGCACATAACAGAGCCCTCGAGAACTTTGTGTACAAGAACAAAACTGTACGTAATCATGTTATCTGTGGGCGAGACTGCACCCTGGATAAGAATTGTAAGTCGTTCAACTTCTATATAGACAATAAACTGTGTGAGTTGAACACCGCTACAAGGGCTGAACATCCTGAAGACTTATTTGAAAATCAAGGGAGTGTGTACTTTGATACTGCTCACTCTCTGATAACAGCTCACAAGTTCATTACAGAAGTTGCAAAATTCTCTTAGATGCTGGGTACTGTGCAAGTGGTGTCTACAAGATCTACCCAGATGGATTACATCAGGGTCTGTTGGTCTACTGCGATATGTTAACAGATGGCGGGGGATGGATTGTGTTCCTGAGGAGACAAGATGGTAGCGTGGACTTTTATCTGGAATGGGGTGAGTACAAGTCAGGCTTTGGTGATATCACCGGTGAATTCTGGCTGGGTAATGATAACTTGGTGAGTCTGACCTCTGATGATTCACACGGACCATGGGAGCTAAGGGTGGATCTCAAAGATGGACGAGATGGCGGTACGGCATGGGCGAATTACAAAGAGTTCAAAATTGAGGGGGAGAAGTACGCTCTATTTGTAAGTGGATATGTTGGCACAGCTGGTGACTCTCTTGTCTATCACAATGGCATGAACTTTACAACAAAGGATAATGACAATGATTTATGGCTTACGTCCAATTGTGCACACTATTGTGGAGGAGCATGGTGGTTTAACTACTGTACAAATAGTAATTTAAATAGCATATATTATCCAAATTGGCAATCTGAGGGGAATAGAGGTATTCGATGGAGCACTTTCCAACAACATCCTGTTTCTTTGCAAACATGCAGCATGAAGATACGTGAAAACGACTAAGAATTAAGTAGGCATGTGGCAGATGCATGATTCGGTAAAGTGCCTCATCCTTCCACAATGCATGTTACAAATTGCTGGCCATCTGAAGCCCCCTTTTTTTAGAACCAGTTGCCATGAGAATGTGATGTCACACCATGGTCTCTCTCTCTCTGTGGGTGTTCTCTGCTCTTAGCAGATTGGCTGTCATGGACCTCCACCTCCCTCTGTGTTGTGCCACCCCGCCCCAAATTTTTTCTTCAGATGTCATGGTTTCAGAACTGTATCTCTATTTACCCCCATTTTGCCCTCAAATTTTAGATTTCAAAGTTTTACTTTGAAAATGCACCTCAAAGTAAATTAGTAGCTGTGCATAATGTCTTGTAAAATACAAAACTGTGTACGATGAATTGTTCAGAAAATGGCTGTGTTCTGTTTTTATCCTAGTAGAGATTTGATATTGCAAATAACAACTCAAAAATGAAATACAGGGAAAATCAAACGTTTTCAAAACTTAAAACAAATAAAATAATAAAGAAGAAAAAAATATACTTATTTAACTGTTTCAGATATTTGAATGTGTAGGGCCTATGCTTGTTTTGTAAGTTAGAAAAAATGAAACTTTGAATAATTATAGCAATTTTTTTTTTTAAATGACGGTAAATAGTACAGATTTATTTGTTATCTTTAGTCTGACTGTGCACTGTAGCTGCCCTCTGAGAAGACACTAATCGAAGAACACATCAAAAACATAAATTTTTGTGTATAAAGTCAAGTTATGTAGATAGTTCCAGATTAAATATTTAATCTTACGTGTATTACTGAAGTTATTATTGTCGAGCTACACTCAGCCTTTAAATTCTTGAAATTGTGTATTTTTCAGCAAACAAAATTAAAGTTAGATTATGTTCGAATAAAACATTTCACTAATAATAAGAAAAAATGTAAAAATTAATCGTTTTAATTGCATACCAACAAATGTGTTTAGATATTTGAATGTGAATGCTTAATTATGTTATTAAGTTTGTTTAAAAACTTAAGCTGAGCAACAACAACAATTGATTCTAAAAGTTTAAAATTTGATTATTTTTAATGTACTGCACGCTTTATAGTAAACATTTGATGCTGTATGTGTTTACTGCACTCTTAGAAGACACTGATCCAAGAAAAACTTTAGAGTAAATATGTAGATATTTTGCAAAGTACAAAATTTTGCATCATAATCAAAAAATAATGATGCATTATTATTTTTTGGATTACTCAAATTATCATTATGTGCTGTGCACAGCATTTACATTTTTTTTAAATTTATACAATTATACCAATTAAATAATAGATTTGTGTTAATGGTTGTTTTTGACATAAAACACAATAAAGGGGGCCACTTTGCATCCGTCACGTTAGCAGTTTTTCCAATGGTTGTTATTTATTTATTTTTAAGTACCTGAAACCGACCAAAAAGTGTTTCAACATGTGAATGGACATGCAGGCTTATACTAGAACTAATTTGAGTTGATTTATTTTATTTATTTATTTATTTATTTATTTTTTACCCTCAAATTTCCATAAAAATTTGACGGAAAAAGTTACCTTACTTTTCCGTCCATTTGTTGTTGGAAATTTTAGGGTAATTAAAAAAATAATAGTAATAATCAACTCAAATTATCTTTAGGATAAGCATGCATGTCTATTCAAATGCTGAAATTCTTTTTTGGTGGTTTCAGATATTTAAAAAAAATTACAACCATTAGAAAAACTGCTAACGTGACGGTAGGAAAGTGACCCCCTTTATTGTGTTTTATGTCTTTTATGGTTTACATAGATTAAAATAACATTTTGCGACAACTTTATGGTTTATAAACCATGAAATTACATACAAGTAGTTTTACATGGTCTATAAACCATATACTATCATTTTATTTGAATTGTATGTAAACCATATAAACAGCCATGAACACAACTCCATGGTTTACATAATAATTGAGCCAAACCATGGCAAAATCATGCTTAAAATGGACTAAATAATTATTTGACAAACGGCGCGCCATACAGTTAATACTTTTAAGCGACTATACACTATTGGTAGTCTTAAAAAAAACATATAAAAATTATTTACATGGCTTTAGGTGTAAACTTGATGATGATCAAACATTCCTAAAAAAAATCATTCTGTCTGAGGATTTATCATTTGTAGTATAATTATTAAGAAAATTATTTACAAATTTTTGTCCTTCGGAGAAGTAAATTCTATGTCGGAATGTATTCGACAAAACTGAATGCATAATTCACTACAATGAAAAAAAGCTGAAACGTCGTCAGGTTTTTTTTTTTTTTTTTTTTTTTTAAATATTAATTTTGTTTATTTATTTATTTATTTATTTTGTTATGCACATCTCTTGATTCTTATATACGATGTGATCTATGACATCTCATAGATCAGCCCCAAAGGTTGAACTGCGCCGGGCACAAAATGTACACTGGTCTGTGACAAGAAACCATCAAATCTGATATTTGGATATATCGGCAGAACAAAATCTTTGATTGAGTCTTTTATTCATTACATCTCAAATCTTATTCATTTGAAAATATTAAAAACATTCCTGATGTTATATGGAGAGGTACAAAGTGTGCAATCTCTGCATACAAATAAACACAATTTTGTCACAAGGTCTAAGTTGTTGTCCTCTTTCGGCTGCTCCCGTTAGGGGTCGCCACAGCGGATCATGATCCGCATATTTGATTTGGCATAGGTTTTACGCCGGATGCCCTTCCTGACGCAACCCTCCCATTTATCCGGGGTTGGGACCGGCACTAAGCAATGCACTGTCTTGTACATCCCCCAGTGGCTGGGTTCAATTCGGCCCTCGCAGCAATTATGGTAAAGTGTCTTGCTCAAGGACACAAGCACCAGGGTCGCGGCAAGGCTTCGAACCCACACACTCTGACGACTCAGCCATCAGAACACAAATCACACGGTCTATGTATGTATGCTTTTACAGATGTTTTACCAAAAGCATAATGCTGGCTTTTAAAATACATCACCTGTGTTTTCGACTATTTCACTGGCAAATCTGAAAAGGGTTATTTACCTTAGTTTAGAACGGAAAACAAATTTGTTTGTTTTTTCTTTTTTTCCAGTTTTTTAAAAACAATTTTAAGAAATAAAAACCAATATTGCCAGTAAAATAGTATAAAAAAACATGGATGATTTAGTCATTAATGTTTTTGCTTTAAATTTTTATATTAAAATTAGATCAAGATAATGTTTTCTGTATTTGTTTCTTATTCTGATAGATAAAAAGGAGACAAGAAATATTTTGAAAATTTTTCAAAGATTTTACAAATTTACAATAGATTAACAAAATTATTTAATGACAAATGAACCCTTTCAATTATCATAGATGAGTCTGGCTGGTGGAAACAAATTACTAAAGATGGTCCAGGAGTCTGTGAACTGCCTGGGATTTGAGAAATGTACATTTTATATGCAGATAAAAATAACTGAATTCAACTAATTCACTGAATAATGAAAAAAATGTAAATATGATATCTTGCTGTTGATGTATAGTGTTAATTACCTTGTTCCAATGATCAATGACGTGTAATATAAGCCAAGTGGTAGGAGCCAATCAAAGACTCAGTATGTTATATGCTGTTTCTAATCGAACCTTCCCCCACAGGCAGTTCAGTGTAGCCACACGATGGGTGTTCAACCGCCCCCCCCCCCAAGCCGATTTTGTTTTCCTTAAACAAAAAGAACAAAAACAAAACCACAAAAAAAGAGAAACAAAAAGGAGAAAGTGGTGTTTTGAGGAGGAAAGGGAGACAGTGGTGTTTTTGGGGGATGGAATTATCGATGTTCGAGATCTTCCATTTTTGGGAAAACAAAAACACAGCCTTCTGAAAATTCTCTGGCTACGTGCCTGCATACAAGTTTACATGCGTAGTATGCAGCTGGTTATCACAGAGATACAAAGGGTACTTACTGAAAGGACATCTCACGCTTGAACTGACAGCTAGCTCAGCTATGAGTCTCTCAAGGCGCCTACACGGTGGTTCACAGTCTCGCACACATTTTTACTCATTGCAGCATCTATGGTAAGTATTATCGTCAAAGTACAGTGGGTTGTTATTGCAGCACTGTGCACAGATCACACCAACATACCACAACACTCTGGGGACTTCATGCGGGCACCAGCCTAACCCAGATGAGTGGCCATAAAATTAAATATTATTATTCTGTTATTACATTTCACTTTATTGTCTCAATTCGTTTACTCTCTAAAAGTTTTAGATTGAAAAAAAAAAACATTCACTCTAACACTCTAGTTTCAATCGGTTAGACAAATATTTAGCAATTTGTCACTAGATTCAATCGGTTAGACTGAATTTCAATCTAAAATTTAATAATATAAATATAAATGGAGGCATTTTTAAAGCGCTCTTACACGAGGTATCGCAGCACTGTAACATTATTACAGAAGAGGAAAATGTAATATGAGATGATAGCCATTTTTTTAATCTGCTACAACCACATAATTAAGTACATGTTGTCGCATCCAGGGGTTTTGCCCACTGACCCCTCCCCAACTGAGGCTTTTCCCCCTGGGTCCATGCAACTTGAGAAAAATAAAGCTGAACATTGTTTGTATGTTGCTTGAAGTAATTTTGCAGCACCGAAAACACATAAAAATGCAGAGCTTTCATTGTTTTTGTTAGTAATCTAAATTGTGTGAATTCTTGCTAGGAGTTGAACTACTGGTCGTGGGAGTAACCTTTGAAGGGTTCGCTGGTATTAATTTCATCCATTTCCAGTATTCCTGCCAACTCACCTATATAGAGATTGTCAGTGACCGATATTTTGCCCATTTGTTTCCAACTTATCTCTATGGGAGTAATGAACACACATTTTTTGCTCCCAACTCCAACACGTTTCCGAGATATGGCCCCCTGAAAAATATAGTCACGCCCCCTTCTTCTCCCTCCAAAGTTGCGTCGGTGATTTCAGAGGGCTGTCTATAGGCCTATCTCGAAATTGGGTGAAGATGTTTTGCTGCAAATCTCAAAACATTTGGACAGATTCGGATGAAACTAGATGGATGGCCTTGGGTACGGACCTCTTGGACAAATCGAAAAGAGTTTAATGAAGATCTGAAAGGTCACCGTGGTGGCAAATTTAAAAAAGGGGAAAAAACCTTGGAGGATGGGCTGGGTAGGTTACTAGGACTAATAGATCATTAAGTTTGGTGAACTAATCCGAAACGGCAATAGGGTATAATAACTGTACGCCAGATGATCCGATACGGACAACCGTATGTGTGTCCATTGGGAAAAAAGGGGACTTCGGGGGCTCCCTCTACCGAATTGATCCACAAACACAAGACAGGAACACTTTTACTCTTGTGAAAAGTTCTCATTAACTTATTTTGACGACCCTTTTCGAAGGTGCCCGGGTTGCGGCCATTAACTGAAGGGAACAATATCCGCGGTCGCCGCGGTAAAAGATCGAACCCCGGGGGAAAAATGTTCAGGATAGAATACAAATCATTAGTGTGACCGACCGTACGAGAGTGACCGCTCTATTTGGTCTCATTTAATTGCTAAAAATATAACTTCTTAAAAGACGTAGGCCTATCGCCCATGTTTTTGGCTATTTTAACGGCTATATTTTCTGAAATTGTCATTTTTATTTTTTAACTGTTAAATTGTTATTTGTGGAAGGGAAAGCAAACTGCTTGACAAAAAGACTATTTCTTTAAAATATCACGAGAAGCATGGTTTGTGTTTATTGTGGGTCCCGTTATCAATTCACTTGAGCAGATAATTAGTTAGACCAAGCTTACGAAAATTAAAGATACACACCGCCTTTGTCGCGCAATATTGGGCGATAAAAAGATCTTTCAAAAGTAGAATATAATTGTCCACACAAGTACCCCTGAAAAATGCGTCGTTTTTCTGTTATTGTACAAAACCAATGTCATGTGACTTTCTTGAACCAAAATTTGTCCAGAAAACTCACGAGGACAACAGTTATAGTCGCACTTTCAGACGTTTAAAAACTTTATTACTGAACCAAATTCAAGAATAATTATTTTTTATAGTTCATTGATACATGACAAAAGTGAAATGATTTTGAAACAATGGGTGAAAATTGTCAAAATCGACAAAAAGACACCGGGAACCGAACCAAGACTGTACCAGTACAGCCATGGGCGCCAGCGCAGCAAAGCGCCCTAGGCGTGAGCCCGCTGGTTAGGCCATAAATATATGAACACTTTTTGCGTGGAAGCGTAAAGCAGGGTCTTGACCACTTTGGTGCTTTTCGTGTCGGGTATTTTGAATTATGATACTGCCAGTGAGTTTAGTTTTGGAAACAACAATAACGTATTTATTTGGAACATCGTCACAGCCCCTTCATCATATCAACGCCAAAAAGTGACAAAAACTGTTCAGTTTGGAAGGCCATCCGTCAAAATCAACGCTAGAATTTCGACCGAGCGGGCTGGGCGAAGAAAGACTCACCGTCTACGGCAAAACGACGCATGCCTGGCGACCATTGACGGGACAGCCAACCTCAAATGATGGCAAACACTCAGGGATTTGATTGTTGAACGTGATGGTGACCATGATGATACTATGAATAATGTCGCATTTGTAGGATTATTGTTGGACAGGTAAGAGTAATAAAGAGAAATATTGTTTGATAATTTAATACTCGTAGGCTTTTGTGTGGCTGTAGGCTTATGCTGAACTCTTATGATGAATTTCTGTTAGCCATCACTTTATTTTTGATAGTTCTTATAGCCAAGGCACAATGATATTGTGATGATGTTTACAATACAGACATGATAATTATGAGATATAGTTTAGAAAGCAGAACAATTTCCAGTGAATTAGTTGTAATTTCCACCATCTATGCCCGGGTATTTTATGGGGAAGATTGTCAAAAGGGGTCATGGTGAAAATTCAAACATGGACTGGAGGAAATAGCATCAGGTACCATTATTCCCCTAAAAGTACAAGTACGAGTACGAGTACGAGTACGAGTAATACAGTACAGTACAGTACGAGTACCAGTTATATTTAAATGAATTTTTAATATGCACCATGTCCATCACATCCACCATTATTTCATTAACTGTTATGTTTTGTGTTATAGGTATGAGAAAACATCACTGCCAGTATTTTTACTTGCATCAACACCATGTAGAGTTCAGCCTGCTTCAATTTTCAGTATTCACAGCTACAAAGCATTGCCAAGGTAGAGTAAATCTGGGATTGATGTAAATATTGATTGATGTAAATATTTGTTTTTCTATCAAACAAAATCAGGTTTACAGAAACAATTTTTGTTGTGCATTCAGATTTTCCCCATTGTGCAATGCTTAATGTTAACTTATCCATACTAAAGGGGTAATATCACGATCAGAGCAGACTTTCAACAGGGCATGGAATTGGTGTCCTAGTTTAAGATGAACACAGTGACTGAAACTTACTGGCTCATTTATGCAGAAGCAATGATAATATGACCTTATCATGTGGGATATTATTTTCAGTCACAGAGATAATCTAAAACTAGCACTCCGATTCCATGCCCTGCTGATCGTGACCGTTGTCCTCTTAAAGGGAAAGAACAACATTGGTTATAATTTGAATTGTGTGTGTGAATGATAAGTGTACTGTAGCACTAATAATTAGTCAAAGTAGCTTTACATGTGTTATTCATGGCTGGCTATTGTGTTATTTATGTCTTTGTGGTCAGTTTCATATCGCAACTGCAAGAGTAATCAGTTCAATGTAATATTTCTTTTGTAAGATTATATATATGTTTGTTCATGTTTGGTCCATAGATGAGATGAAGGGAGATGGAGACAGAGACGAATGCTCAGTTCATCATGTCTGCCTACGTATGTGAATGGGGGTCAGTAAACGGAAGCCTACCACACCCCACTTACTAGCAGACATTCCACTGAATACGAGTTTTCTCAAGAAGATTACCTACTATATCAACTTCAGGTTTGTTACGGGTGCCATCCAATCAAAAGTTTCTAGGAAGTATAGAGGACATGTCGTACTTTCAAGACCCTCAAAAATTGCAGGTATAACATGAAAATGTTTCAAGGCAACTGACAGCCCTCAACCCCCCCCCCCACACCCAAACAAATTACTCTCTTAGTATTATGTACTACCTTGAAAATGTTGAGATTTTGAAGCTTTACATGGTTGAGAACAGTAGGAGTAGGAGTAATTATCTTTCAAGAGTAGTAAAAAGCATTGGTTCTGACAAGAACTGGCAATGACATTACTTTATGTTTCAATCAGTATACTCTGATTGTCTTCAGGGGGATGAAGATGATCAGAGTATACCGATGGAAACTTCAAGTTATTGTGGTGAATGGTAAAACTGGATTCAGGTTGGCCCTTGAGGGCGCAGTTTGTTTACATTTTGACATGAATGTACTTGACTGTCACACATGACCGCGGAGGAACACATTCAATTGGTGTGATTAATAAAGAAAGTAGTGCTATTTTGAGTGTCAAATCAATAATTGGTGGTGTAATTAATGTTTCAGAACGACGGTTGTCATTGGTAAATGTTATTTTTACTTTGTATTTATTTCTGTGACGCAGGATGGCACAATCCAGGTTTATTTGACGACTAAGTCTTAGTTTCTGCGCGCGGTAATATTAGAGTGACGTGCCCTGCTGAGAGAAAGTGTGGGAAATCGTTCTTTTGGGACGTCATAGCCGCCGACGGTGATACATTTAGTTTAGATTGATCTTGTGAAATAAAACTCATATTATGAATACCTAAAGTAGCTTCAGACGAAGAAGGGGGTCCTGGAATGTAACAGGAGGGTTGCTGCACTAACTGGTGAGTTGTTGGGCTGTACTTATCGTTAATTAACAGTGTTTTGCCTGGATTGGTAAATCGAAGTTGTCTAGAACATGCCGTTTTGTAAATGTACGGTAGCCTGTAGAGTGCATTGAAGCACATACGATAGTGTAGTACTGAGATAGCGATCATGCCCCTAGTCTGGTTAGCTAATTGGTTGATATTTTATTGTAACTTTGTATTAGGTTTCTTTTGGAGATGGTAAAGGGAATAAACTAAATCAGCATTTGTACTCCACATTGGCGTCATGTCCACTTTCCTCTCTTAACCGAGTTTTACTACAAATGGTAACACGGATGGGGTGATGCTGTTAGACATTTCTTACGATTGGAGTGTGAGGTGTGAATTCATCACTGCTACTGACTGTTGCCGTTGCTTAAATCTACATGTACTGTTACCAAGCTGGTGTATGCGGAGCATTGTGCGAGCTGTTCCTCGAGCCTAAGGTCAGGAGTACGGTTGGGAACTGGTGACCATAGAGTAGACATCAGGATCAAGTTTCAAGACGGACTGGTGGATTGAGAAATTACAGTAGGTGTAGGAGCCACATAGGCCGAGTTATTTTTGTTAACGGTGAATGTAGAAGTTTACGGGACAGTCCATAGCATTGATAGTTCGTTTACACTTAAATTATTAGGCAGTTTCAGTAGTTTTTGTGCATAGTACTAGTAGAGTGTGATACTACTAAGGTGATTTTAGCTTTTAGCGAAAACCAATATAACCGAAAGTGAAACCAGTTGGTGCAGCGGATATAGAACAAAAGGGTGATTGTGTATAAATTTTCGAGGCACGCACACTGAATTATTATGTGACACTGTTGCATTAATTATTTCTGGTGATTATAAGTTCGGATTATTCAATCATTGTAGTTTGTATTGACATGGCAGAGGCGGATATGATCGAGAAGTTAGTGCAGGGCTTGGCGGAAGCCTTAAAGCAAAACAAACCCACTGTTCAGCGACCAATAAAACTATCATGGTTTTCTGGGCGACCTGCTAGGCCAGGGGATCCAACAGTAAAAGAGTGGCTTGAAGAAGTAGAAATCTATTGTAAACAGTGTAGGGTGCCAGAAAAAGAAAGGGTTCAAGTGCTGTTGAACCATCTCAAGGGTATCGCACGCGATGAGATTAAATGCCATGAGGAGTCGAGTTTGGATTTTGAAACAGTACGACAGCTTCTCCACAAACATTTCGGTCTCGGGGAGACCATACAGTCTCTTCATAAAGCAATTTATGACCGGTATCAGGGGGAACACGAGCCATTGCGTGATTTCTCGAGGGAATTAATCCGCTTGTATGATCGCATCCTTGAAATTGCGCCAGCGACCCAAAAAGAGGCTCTAAAGGGGATGAAAGATAAGGCGTTAATCAGTCAATTTGTGGCTGGAGCTCGGGGGCAAAGCACACGGTTGGAACTCAGACGTCTTGAGTTGGAAAACCCCACTAAGTCATTTAGTGAAATAAGGGAGCTAGCCTTGGAGATGTTTCGTGATGTTGAGCGAGTGCCGAAAATAAAACCAGGCAGTGTTCATCAGGTTCAGTCTGAATATAGGCGGGGTTTTGAATTTGAGGGTGTCACTCAGTCAGTTTGGGACCCGGAAGAGATTCGTATAAGTGGGCTCGCTACTCATCAAGAACAGAATGAACCCAAATGGCAGCAACAACAAGAGAAAATGCTGAAGTCAATTCAGGACATACAGGGACAGCTTGTTAAACAACAAGACCAAATTACCTCCTTGATGGGAAGTGTTTTAAAGTTGTGCTCTGCTGGGAGAGAGGGAAATTTACCATTTGGGCAACAGACCAGGGGTACAAACCGAGGGCCACCAAGATGTTTTCAGTGTAAACAGCCGGGGCACTTCAGGGCTCAGTGCCCATTTAGCCTTGATGGTGGGGTTGGGAACTCTTCAGGGGGGTCCTTGAACCAAAGTGTTCCAACGCCTAATCCAAAACAGAGTGATGGGGGGTTAAACTAAAAAGCCCTGCTACTGTTGGCCAGGTGGGAGGGGAAGGAATCTACAAGGCCTCACCTGATGATAGAACCTGTTGTAGGGATATGCTAACTGAGTACTCTGCTGATGAGCTTCTTGCTAAGTTGGTACACAAAAGCCCAATGGCTTCTATAATGTTGGGGGGTGTACCAGTCACATGTGTGTTAGACACGGGTGCAGAGACCTCTTTAATTAGTTCATCTTTCTACAGAGATTATTTGTCAAAAGAAGTGAGTGGACCTACGTCGGTTGGCTCATACCTGCGGGTATTTGGGGTAGGTCAGATGGAACTCCCTGTGGAGGGTTATGTTGAGGTTCCATTGGTGGTTCATGGCCACCAGGTTTTAGCTCATTTCTTGGTTTTGAAGGATGTGTCAAATGGTGAGGTAATCGAGGGAAGAAATAGTCCAGTTCTGCTTGGCTGCAATGTATTGCATTTGCTGAAAGACCTCAAGGTTGATCCAAGCATGAAGGATGCAGAGGCATGGAATATTGCTATGCAATGGTATCGGTTTGCCAAAGAACCTTTGCGTGAGAAATCAAGGGAATGCAATCAAATGTTAGGAAAACCGGTAGCTGTACGCACAGGCCGGCGGCCCACAACTATCCAACCTAGGAAAGTTCAAGCTATCAAATGTCAAATTAGGGCCCCGAGGCATGTATTCACAGACAAACTAGTGGTTTTTACTGGATTGCAGTCTGGATTGGTGGTGTCTAGTGATACACAGTTAGGTGAGGTTAGTAATTTGGGCGATGCTGGCCAGATTTATGACTCATGTGATCGATGTAGTGGGAAAATGTTCAGCGTACTAGTAGCAAATTTAAGTGGTCGGAGTTTGGTAATACCTCCTTACACTAAATTAGGCTCGGTGGTGGCAGCAACCATGTCCTCTAAGGTGGGGTTAGAGTCGGGGGAGAGCGGGCTTCAGGTGTCTGTTGATCAGATCTTGATGGAACAGACCACTAAACTGGGTGAATCATTTGCTGATACCGAGTATGCAGCTGGGCGGAATGAAGAGTCTCTGCCAGAGACATTTAAGTTTTCAGATGGTACGGAGTACCAGTTGCCCCCAGGGTTGAGTCTGAGGTCAGATGTATTAACAAGGGAACAGAGGGAGAAGGTTGCGAGACTTGTTCAGAAACATGACAGTGTGTTCTCTAAGGGTGCATATGATTTGGGGTATTGTGATCGTGTTCCACACAGGATTCAGACTGTAGATGAGAAACGACCAATGAACCGTATCGGAGAATTCCGCCGCACTCGGTGCAAGAAGTAAAAGGGCTGCTACAAAATCTGCTAGACCAAGGCATAATTAAAAAGAGCAATAGCCCCTATGCCAGCCCGATCGTATTGGTCAAAAAGCGTGATGGGTCATTGCGCATGTGCGTGGATTTCAGGAAGTTAAACTCTAAGACGGTGCGTGACTCGTTCCCATTGCCTCGAATCGAGGAATCGTTAGAAGCCCTGCGCGGCGCTAAGTATTTTACGTCGTTAGATTTGGCACACGGATACTATCAGTGTAGCGATGGATCCAAGTTCGGTTGGGAAGACCGCATTCAGGGTCCCTTTTGGCCTTTATGAGTTTACGCGAATGCCATTTGGTTTGGCAAATGCCCCGGGAACTTTTCAAAGGGTCATGGAAATGTGCCTGGGTGACATGAATTTGTCCGATTTGCTGATTTATTTGGACGACATTTTGGTGTTTTCCTCTTCTGTGGAAGGGCATTTGAGTCGCTTAGACCAAGTTTTCAGCAGGCTTGCAGAATTTGGTCTCAAGATAAAAGGAAAGAAATGCTGCCTTTTCCGTGATCAAGTTCTGTGTTTGGGCCATGTGGTCAGCTCCCGTGGTATTGCCGTGGACGATGACAAAATTCAACGAATTCGAGACTGGCCTGTGCCGCAAACGGCTGAACAGCTTCGATCATTTTTGGGGCTTGCAGGCTATTATAGGCGTTTTGTGCAAGGGTTTTCGCAAATAGCAGCGCCATTACATGCTTTGATTCCTCCTGCTAGTAAGGGAAAATCAGTTAAGAGCATCCGCATGTTCAAGTGGAGCGAAGAAGCCCAGGCCGCATTTGATGGGCTGAGGCAGGCATTGACCCGTGCCCCTGTGTTGGCATACCCAGATTTTAGTCGGTCTTTTGTGCTCGAGGTTGATGCCTCCCTAAAAGGTCTTGGTGCATGTTTGGCTCAAGAGGATGCTGAAGGTAGGAAACACCCAGTAGCCTATGCTAGTAGAGGTTTGCGGGGGGTTGAATCAAGGTACCCTGATTTTAGCTCTTTTAAAATTGAGCTTTTAGCTCTTAAGTGGGCGGTAGTTGACAAGTTCCGTGATTATTTGATTGGGGTACCCTTTACCGTGCTAACGGACAATAACCCTCTCGCTCATATACAGACGGCCAAGTTGGGTGCTTGTGAATCTAGGTGGGTTGCACAGCTAGCAGCGTTTAATTTTGAGGTCAAGTTTCGGTCAGGCTTAAGCAATCGCTGTGCAGATGCATTGAGTAGATATCCGGGACATTATTCTAGAGAGGATGTGGGAGAAACCCTTCATCATAGTATTAATTCCACACCAGTCCGGGTTCGGTTGGGTGTTTGTGAACTGCTGTCCTCGGCCTCCACAGGTCAGTCACATATGTCTGCGGGTCCCCCAGGTGTGTTTCCGTCGTGGTCACCTGCGCAGCTTTCTAAGTTACAAAAAGCTGACCCGGTCCTGAGGTTGATTTGGGAGCGTTGGGAGCAGAACTGGCATCCAGGTGAGGTTGTCCCAGGATCACAGAGTGGTCACCTAGACTTGAAGTGGTGGTTGTGGCAGTGGTCCCGTTTTGTTGAGCGTGACGGGGTTCTGTGTCGAAGAGTGCAAGATCCATTGGTTGGGGAGTTGTTCCAGGTATTAATGCCAACTAGCCTCCAACAACGGGCCATAGAAGGCTGTCATGATGGGTGGGGCCACCAGGGCGTCACACGCACATGTTCGCTACTGAGAAGGCGGGTGTATTGGCCAAGGATGGCAGCCACTGTCCGTAAACACATAAGTAAGTGCCAGCGATGCATCCTCGCCAAGGCTTCACAGCCTACTCCCAGAGTTCCCATGCGCCATTTGCTGGCATTTAGGCCTTTGGAGGTGCTCGCTGTGGATTTTGTCAAGGTGGACAGGGGGCGTGGTGGTTATGAGGACGTACTGGTTATGGCGGATGTCTATACCAAGTTTGTACAAGCAGTGCCATGCAAAGATCAGATGGCGGAGACCGTTGCAAAGGCGCTTAGGGACCATTGGTTTGCAAGGTTTGGCATCCCCAATAGACTACATAGTGACCAAGGTCGCAATTTTGAGGGGGAGGTTGTGCGTGAATTGTGCGTGCTATACGGGGTAAAAAAATCGCGAACCACGCCATACCACCCGGAGGGAAATGCACAAGCAGAAAGGTTCAACAGAACGTTGTTCGGATTAATCAAGTCCTTTGACGAGAAAGATCGTCAGAAATGGCCAGATATGCTGCCCCACCTTACCTTTGTATACAACGCTACCCCGCATGGTACTACCGGAGTCGCGCCATACACACTGATGTTTGGGCGGGAGCCTTTGATCCCATTGGATCAGATTATGGGTCGTACAGATAGTGATTGGGAACAGAATTTTATTCAGGAGCAGTCCCAGTTGTTGAGTAGAGCAGGGGAATTGGTGAGGGATAACGTTAGAAAGAGGTTTCATCAGAACGAAGCTGCGTACAGTCCTAGAGTTAACGCGATGCCAATATCAGTCGGTTCTCAAGTCCTGTTGAAAAAGTGCGCGTTTAAGGGCCGTCATAAGATTCAGGATAAGTATGAAAGAGACCCATACATAGTGGTTTGGACAAATGAACATGGAGATGTTTATAAAATTCGTCCGGTAAATGGTGGACAGGAGAAGACGGTAAATCGTAAATATCTAATGTTGGATCCTCTGGCCGAAACAGTTTTGAATAGTGGGGATGATTCAGAGGAAGATTCCGATGAAGATGTAGTGATCTTGCCTTACACCAAAGATTCCATGGGTCAGACATTTGGGTTGGATCAAGGGATGGGTACCGAGAAAGTAGAGAAGCCCCTTGATGAAACTGGAGCCAGTGGTATCTTGGCTCCGAGAAGATCAAATAGGAGCACCAGGGGAAAACATCGAAACCCGTATCGTCTGCCCCAGACTGTTTAAACTATTAGCATCGTATTGGTTGACAAACTGGATTGTTAGGTGATTGCCGAAGGTTAAAAACGTTTCCTTGCTGGAAAGTTTGGGGGTATCCAATTTCCACATGGGACATTTACTGGAGGGTATCATCTAACATAAAGGTGTCATTCTGACAACGGTATTGATTTTGTTGGTGGGTGTGTCTAGTTTGAAATTGTGCACTTTCGGAGATTGCTTAAAATATGTGCTCCTTTTGGAAATCTTGGGGTATCCAGTTCTCAAGGGAGCAAGCCTTATTTTACGCCATCTTTTGTTATAGTTTATTTCGTAAAGTAGGAATCCAGGACCCTTCCTTTTTCTGTATATTGATATGATGACCTTTGTATTGTTTGGTCATAGTTTTGTAAGACGTTTGAGGAACAAGCGTCAGTGTATTATACCAATAGAGTTGGAGCGGGCTACTGTTCCAATAAGTTGTATTGGAGATGGTGGTCTCACTCTGAGTAGGATACAGTCCAATCCGGGCTATTATTTTAGGCAAATAGAAAGTTGCCGGTACCATCTGGAGGGAATAAATATCTCATGTTTTCTACTTGCAAAAAATCTATTATTTACACAAAAAAAGTATGATAGCCTCGTAAGCTTAACCTCGTTCAACCACTCCTATGACTGTTTAATGATGGCTTATAGAAGTAGCCCAAAAATTCCCATGATTTTCAACACAGTAAATTAATTAAGCTAAATGGCTTTGTTTCAAACTGCCGTTGTACATGTTGTGCGTTTTTTCAAAAAAAAACAACAAACTTACGCCGGACCGGAGCAGCCATCAAAAAGACATCGGATATTTTCTCTTTAAATTATGTTTTTGGGGTACATATTCAGTGGCGTAGCCAAAAGAAAGGGGAGGCCGCCCCCACTCACTGGCAAAATAGTGTTCTGTCGGTAAGTTCACAAACTTGTTGGTATTTTTGAAAAAATAGAAACAAAGAAGAGAAAATTATATATAAGGCCAAAAAAAGACTCCGGTTTCTGATCTCCGCGTGCATCGCCTCAGACCTGCGCATCGGCATTTGTATTTGTAGTTGTACTAAGTTTGTTGTTGTTGCTATGAAACGATGTCCAATTGCAGTCAAAATTGCTGAATCGACTTTTTCACAAAGGGGTATGAACTTTTGCCCGAGTTAAGTTGTGAAAAAAAGTGCGTCACCGCACCGATTTCGAGGCCGACATATCGACCAGAAACCGAAGACTTTTTTGGGAGGCCTATTAAACTAAAGTGGGTCATTTATGTACTGGTATACCGGTTTTACCTTTTTTGTGCTTGCGCACTATTTGCGCAAACGGGGTCGATGTCAACTATACTATTCCAATTGGGATATACTTTTATTCTGATTGAGATACTATTCTTCCAATGAGAATACCAATATGCCCTGATCGGGAAACCCTTGGGTGGCAAAGACACCTTCCTGCCATACTATCCTGATTGGGAGATACCTTTATCCCAATTGAAACCCTACTCTCCCAATGGGGATACCAGTAGGCCCTGATTGGGAAACCCTTGGGTGACAACTACACTTTGATTCTGCACTATTTGCTTAACTAAAGGCTATTTTCCCTAATCTAATATGTTTCTTTGTGCAAAATACTTGATGCACTTCTACTTCAATGAAGTAATTGAACTTCCAAGTTTAGACACCACTTGGTTATTTTTTTATATATATTTGGTTGATACATCAAGGAGCCACCCCCTCATCGGGTGGGGTGTGGACATGGACAATATTGGGGTCATCGGGGGTAGTTCATTAATTGACTGGTTCATAGTGATGCTGTGATGATGATGGGCTGTGACGGCGATGAACTGGTGATGAATGGTTTGGCACCACACAAGCTCTCCGTCTGCAAAAACATTCTCGTTTCACTTCTTCCGACACTAGTTGTGAGAGTTCAGATGGGAATGGGTCGTCGTTGGGGTCAATTGGTGGGTGTCGAACCTGCCCATAACATGTCTTGGTGTACTCTATGATGTTACGACCAGCAATTCCCACAGCGATATAATTTGCGATTTCCAGAGCTCCAGAAATTTCTAGACGCAACTCAAACAAGGTTACACATGATATTTGTAACAGCAACAATTATTCAAATGGTTTAATTAACACAAAGTATTCAAGTTTACAATATTATTACACAGTTTAAATCAAGCTTTTATAATAATTGTAAATAATCCAAATTACAATTAAAAGTTGCTAACACCGTAAAGTGGCTTAGACCTTCAAACGGCAGCTTTTCTAGCCGGCGATTTTAAGCACTCAGAGACTCTGTACTATAGTTTATATACGATATTTCCAAGCATACACAGGAATCACTAAAACCGTCCAGTTCACAAACTTTAATAATTAGAGTCTTTTCGGCCTTCTGACTGTATTATTAACAGCTTAACTTAATTGAAGTTAAAATCCTGGACGACTCGCCATAAAACTCTCGTTCCGATAGAAAATATCTGTCTGACGTGGGGAATTCTCTTAAACTGCCGTGGAATTCGTGAAGAACCCGTACACTCCTCCACAAGTCTTACACACGCCTATTGCTATAATGAAGGTGTCCTTTTTTTATACCCAAAATCAACCTTATAGAAAATTCTAGACTTGCGTACACAATTAAGATTTCAGAAAACCTATTTTATACATTACGTTATCACTGAAAGAAAGTTCTAGATATTTTTCCACGTAAGTTTAATTTAAAGGGACCGTCGCTTTCATAACATCAATAGGATTTCTCCCCTTATCGTCTTCATCCTCCGAGACACTCCTGGGTGGTGATGGGGGCTTGGTGGGGGATCGGCAAGCCGAATCCCACTGCCTTTACTGGGGGAGGGGTGGAGAATCGTGTACGATAAACTTTGTACATTATATTTTGCAACCAATGTATATCTCGTCCTGCGACACCAGGGACTCCCAATATAGCCCAAATATGTTCTAATTATTGTATGACAAGCGCTGTAAACCATGTCTAGTAGTATTTTAGCTAGGTCTGAAATTATTTGTACATTTTCATCGTTTTATCAGAAAGCGAGCTTTCATTTAGGGTGAAGCTTTAATATTTTTTCATTTCATAATCCTTTTGAAGTATAATGGAGCACAATAACCTTATTTTCCATTAGCCTATTATTTTTTAGAGAATACTTTATATACATTTGTTAATAGTCCACAAAATATTACTTGCAATGTTGGCGCCCTGCATCCCCCAGGACAAACATATGCTAATTAACATGTTCAAAAGTATTTTGACTTAATCGTAAGTCCACTCTTCCTAATTTTTATGAAATAAATTTTCATTTTAATGAAAAATATTTAAATTTCATAATTTATATGAAAGAAATCATTTTATTGCATTTTTTTCTAAATTCAACTTTTTTTATCAAAATGTATTTCATAAAAATTAGGAAAAGTGAACTTATGATTAAATCAAAATACTTTTGAACATGTTTTAAATGTTTCTCAATGAATGTTGTGTGATATTCAATATAAAATGGTCCGTATAACACAGGGCTATATGATGTGAAACACTAAACAAAGCTAATGAAAATTAAACATTTTATATAAATATTGCATACAATTAAAAACACACAATCTTTTAGAAAATTACTTTTAAACTCTAAAATATTTTTCGAGATTTAATTTCCCCTATAATCCTATTTGTTCGATTCAATTCGATTCAAATGGCATTTTAAATTCAGTTCATTTCAATATCCCCTATAAACTTAAAATGTTCGATTCAATTCAAGTTCAATTTAAATAAAATCCATTATTTGCTTTATTCATGCAATAGTTTTTAAACGTTTGGTTTGATTTTTATTAATTTCTTTTTATATACTCTGTTTTCATTATGCATTAAATCTCAATATATATCATAATTTACAGTGATAACTTTCAACACTCATTAAATTGCATACGCTGCAAATTATTGTTTTGACGACCGTAGAGAGGATGTACTTGATTTCGCTACCTTGTGGAGTCCTATAACAAAAGGGAAAGGCAAGAACAATTGGTCTCCACAGAAAATTTGTGTACAAACCTTATGAGAAATTGTTAAGTACAAGGACAAAGGAAAGAACAATAGGTGTCTCCACAAGGATGTATATTTGAGAATGTGTGTTTGCCTTAATGTTGGCTATAATTATTTCATCAAGAAACTGAAAAAAGATTATGCAATTGTGAATTAAAACTAATATGAAATTATATTAACATGTTCACATTTGATGAGAAAGTCTTGTTACAGCATTCAGTGAACCATTTTTGAAACAAAACTTTGTTCATTATATTATATTTTTTCACCAATGTATATCTCGTTCTGTGACACCATGCAGGGGCGCCAAATATCGCCCAAATATACTCTAATTATCATAATGACTGCTGTAAACCATAATCATGTCCAGCAGTATTTTAGCTAGGTCTGAAATTGTTTGTACGTTTTCATCATTTTATCAGAAAGCGAGCTTTCATTTTGGGTGAAGCTTTAAATTTCATAATCCTCATGAAGTATAATATATTTTTAGAGAATGCTTATATTTGTTAATAGTCCACAAAACATAACGCTTGCGATGTTGGCGCCCTGCATTCTCTATTGTGTGATATTCCATCTGTGATGGCCCGATAACACAGAGCTAAATACTATAATGGACTAAACATGAACAAAGATAATTCAAATTAAACGTTTTATATAAATATTACATACAATTAAAGGCACACGATCTTTTAAACAATTACTTTTAAACTCTAAAATATATTTCAAGATTTAACTTCCCCAACATTTTTTCAATTCATTTCGATTTAAATTAAAACAATTTCAACTTCCCTTATAAACATTTTCGATTCTATTCAAATGAAAACCATTATTTGCTTTTCGTGATAATTTCGACGAAATATTTTTTGTTTGATTTTTAATCAAACAAAATTAATTTTTAATATTTTTTTTTAATTCTCAGTTAAATCTCAATATATATCTTAATTTACACTGATAACTTTTAATACTCGTTAAACTGTGTTGTTGAATAAGAAGTTATGTTATAATCGGATAACTTATGCGTATGCAGCAAATTATTGTTCGTTCGTGGAAATGAGGTTTGTATTAAATTTGCCTTGATTATTTCTTCAAGAAACTGAAAGTGGTTGTGCAAAATACATCTTCACAAATATCATTACAATATCATTACCACTAAGACATATCCATTACTGTCAAAATATTAAATTATAACTTATCGAGCACGTCGATTAAGCAAAAGATTAAATATAAGAGTCTTCAAAGAGGTCGTTAATATTCGTCCCTTTAAAATTGTACTGCAAAAATATAGCCGTGTTCACGGATACTAGTCAGAGGGCCAATGTTATAATACATAGGCGATGTAACCAAACAAACAAAAAATTAATAAATGGTGATCGTCCTTATACAAGGACCACTTATTCGTCACATTATTAGTGGAAAGCAATCAGATCGGGCAAGGACGATCATCACACCAATCATTAATTTTTGTTCTGTTCTGAGAACTGATTAAATTTCTTCCATACAAAAACAAATCACCTCTGATTGTATTTTTTAAATGGCTTTCCATAGAGCAATGCATATCCTTGTTTTAGATATTTGTTTATGATGTCAGGTTATCATTTACAGAATGTATAACCAGTTATCAGAAAACAATCAATTTTGTTAGTCCGTTCATTCTGCAAATTGTTAAGATTGAGAGAATGAGAGCGCCCTCTTTGGTCGACTTAAATATCATCTAAGATATCACATACAAAGCAATCAAAGTATCAGTCATCCTGAAAACTCATTCTGTTCCAGTAATTCCATCTTAAAGAAAAAATATGAAATTTACACAAAGTTGCCGTTCAGCAAAAACATAAAAAGCTTGTAACAATTTTTTGTCATTGTCTCAAAATGTATTTGCACTTATTTTAGTGAATTTGTCACATGCTAGTTTTATAATATTTTCTTGCTCAATAATAGGGATATGATTATGACTGCTTTTGCTGCATAGATCGTATGATGTATGATGTATGATGTTTTGTTTTATATTTTGGGTGAAATCTTCTTGAAAATAAGATTCTGTAAGAAATCCTTTCAGTTAGCATGTTTTTATTAGGCAAACAAATAAAACAAGAAGCAAATTAATGTAAATTTTCTGTCAATATTTCATCAAAGCAAAAACATGTTCAACAAAAAGTGCCCAATTCATATTTAGGCTCAATATGATATTTCAAGACTCCCGTGCAGTGGATTATTTTCATTTCACTCTTCACTATTTGATGCCCAACCCATGTATTCCATCTAATGCCGCGATAATCTTGACTTGAATAATCGACTGGATGTGAGTATTCACCATTAAGGTTACTCTCAACGGGTGTATCAGACGAATGATTGCCTCCTGTACAACGATTAAACCACCAACCTCCCTGTAATAACCCAGCACAATTAGACTCAGGATCCTTATCATTGTCTCTGTCGTATGTTGAGAACTGTGTGCCATTTGCAGACCAAAGAGGTTGTGAACCTGTACAGGAAAAAACATAATGATGTATTTAAAATAACAGTTACCGTATGGCTCAACATTAGAAAACCTTAACGAAATACGTAATGTTAAAATGAAGCAGATGTTTTCTTAAAATGTAATTTTTAAACTAATGAAATCTGAAGTTCGTTAATGTTAATTGTCTTGTGTATTTTTTAACACAATTCAAACGAGAACACAATCGGGGCTAATTGATTAATATTTTTAAATTTCAACCAATCGGATTAAAGACCATTAAAAGTATGTCCCGGATCATTTTTGAACAGAAAATTTCAAAATTGTTGCATACCAATGTCATCGTAGACAGTGAAATGTGATGTGTATGTCCCAATATTCATTTTGTAATTGTCACTGGAGGACATTATGCTGAAATGCTTAACAATCTGATTGCCATTTGTTTTATTTTCATCCGTCAGATCCACACGTATCGCCCACTCGCCCTGTCCTGTTGTCAGATGATGTAGTTTATCGTTTCCAAGCCAGAAATCTGAAGTCAATGAGCCAAATCCGTCCCTGTACTCGTTCCAGCTCCGAGTGAAATTCTCAGACCCATCTTCTCGCCGCTGAATCACCTATAGTATTACAAGTCAGTAATAATGAACAAACCGTCAACAATGAAATCACTGTAACTGAGCCACTTTAGCACATCAGCATAGGCTAATGGCGACGGATGCAGAATTTCATAATGGTGGGGAGGGGGGTGTGAAATGTAAGACCCTTTTCACAGTACTATAATTATTTTTTTCCTTTGAGCAGTATTTTGTTTGGCCCAACAGCTCCGTTACATACATCAATATTGTGCGCATCATTCCTTCTCTTTTTCCCTCACCTCCTCATTTTGAGTGGAGGGGCGGGATCATGCCCTGCATTCATTGGCGGATCCAGGGGGGCTAAGGGGGGCTGTAGCCCCCCCCCCCTAAAATTGTTTAAAAAAATAATAATAAAAAGAGAGAAAAAGAGAGAGAGAGAGAGAGAGAGGGGGGGGGAGGGGAGGGGAGACCGCACTCTCATTTCCCCTCACTGTGCTTTGTTTTTCTCTCCCTTTGATTATTTCATTGTAATTTTTGTAGTACTGAAAAATAATTGTTTTTGATTCTCAGCCCCCCTAAAAAATGTTCTGGATCCGCCCATGGCATTTGCTACTGATTTAATGCTGTTTCCTTATTTATAATTGTCCCTGTTTTTAACGCAGACAAATTAATTCGATTGTGTGGATTTAAATTGTCTATTTCATTGATTTGCTTTTATATTGTACTGAACAGCGATCTAGACATTCCATATTTCAGAGTCAAACAAAATACGATGTTATTAAGTCCAATCATGGACATACAATAAGGGTTGACATTTTGCCAGGGAAATGTCATATTGTCCAGGACGGTGGTAACTACTGGGATAACCCAGTTAATACTGGGTAATACTGGGTAATACTGGGTAATACTGGGTAATACTGGGTAATACTAGGTAATACTGCATGGGTAATACTGGGTAATACTGGGCAAATGGGCAATAACCGGGTAAGAATATCAATACCGTAACGGTTCAATATTATTACATCACAAGTGGTAATTGTACAAGTTGGATATAATCATGTCATATTGTTTAAAATTAATTCAAAATAAGTATTAAGAACAGGGACATTTCAACATGTATATATACGTGTATACGTACATATTGAAATGTATAGTTGGGTGTTTATTTTCGTGAGTCATCGATATAATTCGGTGTGTTGCATTTCGTGTAACCCCATTTGCGTCACAAACCCTACATTTAAAAGTCAATAATGGTCTCTATCTCTGTGGTTCTCACCAACTCAACTTGTATACATTCAAATGTTTTATTCCAAATTATGACCATCCGACCAACATTGTATAAATTACATATTGATCTGGGGTTATGAATACAGCAAGCCTTTAAGTTTATTGGGATATAAAATATAAAACTTGTTCAGGCTTCGTTAAGTCCACTCATTGCTCCTTATTCTCATTCATCCCCCCCCCCCCCCCATTGAATTCACGAGTCCCAGTTTGGGTTTCAATCTGTATGTGGTAATGGTAGACAAAAGTGAACTTACAATATAGCCATTGTACAATCTCATGTCACAGTAGACATTCAAGCCTTCTGGATACATGTCGGATTGTGGATAGATGGTGTAAACACCATCCTGACGGTTACCAGCTTCAAAAAAGGCCTGACAGTCTACAGGTTTGTAATCTAATGAAAGATAATAATAAGATGTATTACTATAGTAAGTGAATTTATTGATGAATGGATATAGGGACTCAGATGGTGAAGAGAATTAAACATGTTGTAAACATTGTAATTACCGCACCATGATTGGTCCCGATACAGCAACATTCTATGATTTTATTTGCCACTATCCTACAAGGCTACATGTATCGACCGTTTTATTCGGCAATTTTTCTTCATTTTTATTTGCAATCTGACAATATATATTTTACTTGAGGAAGTAAAAAGAAGTACTTTAAAATGACATGAAAACATGTTTTCAAAAGCATGGTTGAACAGTATATAAGTCCTATCATTAATTTATGGTGTGTCCCGTCATAAAATATATGGGAGCTTAATTTATATTAAACCGACCTTCTGACAATTATTTTGAAATATATTTAATTTTAGATTGTTTGTGTTCCTTTCTACAAGGAAATGAAAAATGTCCGTTTAAAATTGCTGGTAAAATAAAACAAAACGGGCAACACATCTATCATAACCCAGTAGGCTGCGTGCTAGTGTGGTAATTCAGAATGTTGTAGATTACGGCATAAGCCAAGTTATTTGTTAATTTGGTGTTACATTAAATAAATGCATCAGTAAATTTTCCCCATGGTTGGTCTAAAAATGACATTTAGGATTCTGACCAACTGGTAAATAGATTGAGTAAAATTGTAATTTGTCCGATATCAAACCACAACTCATGAGACTGAACATAAATGGTTTGCTAAGATACCGTGGAAAGAGAGGCCGTAACAAAAACCGTGTGCATGACAATCGCTATGACCATCATCAAAGCTACAAGTTTGACCATCATCAAGTTCATGCTTGTCAAAATTAATCATGGACCCGGACCATCGTATCTAACCACTGCAAATATGCACAAATACCTGTTAGAGTGATACTACGTGCTTTCATGCGATACAGACCTATCGGTAGCCTGCCACATGCAAGTCTAATCCACGAGCTGAATACCGTCATATATAGTTCCAATAAACATGGTAAACTCTCAGCAAATGATAACAAGTAAGGAAAAACCACCTTTACTACCATATATGTTGCTTACTAATGCTAGATGGAGTGTCGTGGCCGAGCGGTCTAGCTTACCGGACTCAAGTTCTGGTGTTAGCAGCAGAATGTGGGTTCAACACACTTAACCATAATTGCTTCTCTCCACCCAGGGGTTAAATGGGTACCTGTGAGGGCAGAGCTGGTTGATTAGCCCTATATGCGCTGTAATGGCAGCAATTGAGCTGTATACTCCCCAGGGAGCTGAGATGGTTTCAGGAATGATTTATGAGCCTTATGAGCCTTATGAGCAGGGGTAATAATATGCGCCTCGAGCACCACTCAGTTGGTGGATACGTGCGCTATATAAGTCCACACATTATTATTATTATTATTATTATTATTATTAGATCACTAGCAATAAGATCGACAAACTTGAACTCAGCATTAACACCAATAAAGCTGATATTACAATCGTTCATTGGAAACAACAATTAGGGATGGCTGATATTTCTAACTATACCACCTCCGTTAAAGGTCCTATGAATTATAAATTATTTCCAGTGTAAACTATAAAATATGCACACATGAACCTCTAAATGCAATTTTAAAAAATGTATTGGAGATTTACATCGCAAAAAAAAATAAAAAATAAAAATTTGGGATGAACCCGCGCCCCTAAAAGGGGACAAATTTGTGACGTAACCTAGGAACATGCTGTTTGTTGGCGCGCATCGATCGATACATATGAATGATACAACGTGCAAACTTATGTAACTGTTTTTGTTGTTATGCCGCCAAGGTGTATTGTTGCTGACTGCAGCAACACTTCTAAAGATGGTGTCAGTCTGCACAGATTCCCATCAGATCCAAAATATCAATGAATTTGTTTGGACAGCTGCAGTGAAGCATACCAGAGCATAATGGTCTGGAATGTGCATTGTCAATGTCCTTTGTCATTCGGTGCCTAGGTCTACGTCACGAAAAGCGATATCAAAAGGGACAACACAAATTTTGGGGACAAATTAAATTGTTATAACTCATGACAAACTTATAAAAATAGTAAGTATTATGTTTTATTAATACAAAACCATATATTAAGCCCCAAAAATGTAGTGTGAAAAATTACCATTTCATAGACCTTTAAATGTCGTACGAACAGAAGGGGTGGAGGTGTAGCTATCTATGCCAAACAGCATCTTAAAGTGGATTCATTATTTATCCGTATGTTTGTGGTTGAGGTTTGAACTAAAATGGTCTAAACGGACAATTAATTTGTACCTTGGGATAATTTATTTCCTCCAGGCATAAACGACTTATCAGCAATTATAACAATTATGGGTGACTTCAATGACTAAAAATGTGATACCATACAACTGGAACTAGGTATGACACAACTTAAAACAAGTGACCATTGCTGTAGGCCTATCCTTGTTAAGCCTATAGTTCAACTTCCTTGTCATCAGCCGAACAGAAACATCACTTCACGCCCCTACAGGGACTCTTCTGTTAGACCATTTGGGCGATGGATCGTTAATTTCAATTGGGATGATGTCCTTAATCATGGCTCGTCATGCTCTGATCAAGCTCGGCTATTTTTAACTGAAATTCAAAGTGAAATCCATCTTTACTTCTCCTGGTTTCCTGCAAGCGACATATTAAACAGGGATAAACCTTGGATGACGCGTAACATCAAACATCTCATTATACAACGCCAAAAATGAGTCATCCATGAAGCTAAGGATAAATTTTATAAAACTTCAGTAGAAATTCTTAAAAGCAACCAACCCGGACAATGGCATCGTCGAATCCAGAAACTATATAACCTCAAACCGAAACCATCCCTTATTCCTGATGCTTCAAGTTGATCCGTCAGCAACAGCCGAGGCCATTAACAACCATTTTGTCATCTTATCTGCCAGCGGAGTCACCACTTAAATAGTCTACCGTGGCCAAGTATTGAAAGCAAAGGCTAGCCAACAGTCAGATGTACCATTTCGACTCATCAAAGAGTTTTCAACTAAGTAGATCCCCTGACCCGTATCTTCTCTGACGTCTGGAAAACAGCTACAATTGTTCCAGTCCCCAAAGTGAAGAACATCTCTTCGCTTGACCAACTTTGTCCGATCTCACTAACTCCAGTTTTTACACACATCTTGGAATTTACAACAATATGGTAATATTAAGGGCTGCTCCACCACACATTATCTTGTTGATATGCTTAACTTTGTTTTGGAAGGACTTGATAAACCGGGCCATTTTGCTCAACTCTCCACAATAGACTTTACCAACGCTTTCAACCCTGTTAATCACACTGCATGTGATACAAACACTTTTAAACCTTGCAGTCAGAAGATCCATAATTCCCATCGTCTGCAGCTTTCTCACTGGTCGCACCCAAAATACTAAGCGCAATTGTCGTATTTCTTCAACCCAGGCAATATCCTGATGTGGCATTCCCCAGGGAACAAAATCAGGTCCAATACTTTTTCTTGCTCTTGACGCATCGATAGATTGCTGCGACGGAAATATGTAGATGACCTGACTGTGGGAAATTGTCAAATTTGGAGAACAGCAAATACTTCAAATGCATCTTCATAATCTTTCTATTTGGTGTAAAGATAACGATGTTTTGCCTAAACCCTCTAAATGTCAAAACATGGTAGTCAGTTTTAAAACAAAATACAAAACAAAGCAAGTGTAACAATTGTGTTGATGGTGCCATTATATGAACCTGCTGTTACTATGTCAATCATTGATGACAGTTGAATTTGACAAGAGGTAACAAAAATAATAAATTGGTTCCAGAATTCTGTTGTGTGTTTGCAAAAAGCAAATGCCTGTTTGTAATCATAGATAACGTTACACGTAGGGCGCATCGGAGATTCTTTTAATTTCCATTTCCACAACAGTTAATGAGTAGGCAATATTTGGTATACATACATTTGAAATTATAATCTCTTAATTTCACTTCCTTTATATCTTGATTTTTTTTTCTCCATTCCAAATTCCAGTTGGATTATTTGTTCCTGTGGTTCTTGTACAACTGGTGGTTTGCCTTTCTTGTCTGCTATGTATCCATAAATAATTTTGGTTGTTTAATTGGATAATACTACTATGAATTGAGGTTCATATTTGGTGTAACAGCGACCTTTTCTGTTTCAGTCAGAATAATTGGAAACTATTCATTTGGAATGGCTCTTCTTAAAACACACATTTCAACAATCCAATTACGTTTTAAAGTAAGTTTTCTACAAAAAAAACTCCTCTTTTTCATCGAGGTCATTGGATTTAATCCAATTGCTAAAATACAAAGTCTTTTTATTCAATTTAATGTACTCATTAGACCAAATAGTTTGTGATTTTATTTCAGCAGCATTTAAATATTGTTTTTGAATGTGTGTTGAATTGAGTTCATACCAACAATTGTGACAACTAAAACAATTGTGACACTTCACTGTGTTCTTGCTCATATCGAGAATTACACTCACTGGCCAAAAGTATTGCAACATGCTTAAAATTAGCACTTTACAGTAACAGGTGAGATGATCATTTAATCTGATTTCATCGATCGTGTATTACATAATTTCCGAGCAAGAACAGTAAAAAAGAACATTGACTTCAAAACACAGGCACTTTCAAGAAGTCTTAAGTAGTGTGAATAAAATAAAATAAATTATTGTAACACAGTTCTCCAAACTGAACTTTGGTGTGTGTTGCAATACTTATGGCCTGTGTGTAAATAATTACGTCCACATAGGGCCTAACTGTCAATAATAACCACAAAAGTTGTCCATTTTCCTATGGGATTGTTGAGCAATTTAACAATCCAATTGATTTTCAGAGCCAAAGTGTATATTTCAATGTTAAGGCCACCTTCGTTGAGTTTACGGATAATTGTTTTACCAGATATTTTGTCTATTTTTCCTTTCTATATAAAAGAGAAAATAACACTGTTTATCTTTATTAAAAACTTGTTTGCCATGGGAATGATGGACCCTAAAAAGGTAACAATCGATATACCGAGAGTATTTGTAAATAGTTACACGTCCTGGTAAGGTGAGGTTCCTTCTTCTCCACTGATTAAAATGCGTGACGAGTGTCTATTTTCAAACTTTTGAATGGGGGCACCTGGGGGCACAGACCTCGGCTGGGGGGCAGGCACGTGCCCCGTTCCCCGTCCCCCCGTGCTCCCGGTACGCCACTGAGTTTAGCTGTCAATGTAATGCGATAAACTCAAAGAAATCTTACCCTAAATCTTAGCTTTAAGTTCCAAAACACAAAACCAAAACAAATATTTTTTGAAGAGAGGTGAAACTTTGGAGTTTACTTCCCAAAGATGTATTTTCTGCGGCAATTCTGATTTCGTTGGTGTATTGTATTGACATAACATATACAACGGTTGTTTTATGTTGCTGTTTAGCTTTGGATCTTTTGAGGCTACGTCTGGCAGCAATCTTCAAACAGTCGTAACAGTGTTTTATTGGACGAGGCTTAGCATTTAATTTTTTACAGCAAAAATTGCTTAGAAACGAGTACTGAGCTACCGTTTCACTAAGTCTATCATATTTGTTTGGACTTTTCATATATTTTTGTAACAAGAAAACATATGAATTAGTCCCTCCAGATGGTACCGAAAAATTAGCTGGCTCATGGACAAATATCCACACATCGTGGATATTTAAAGGGACAATATCGTCACGATCTGAACAGAATTTCAACAGGGCTTGGAATCGGTGTCCTAGCACGCGACTGAGGCGACGCCCCAAGTATAGTACCAGTCCATTCTGTGATCTATGTTTTTCTTCATATTTCTCTAGCGATTTGAATGGGTATGATAGAGAAATGTTAAAGCATGATGCATTATGATACCACCAGTCCTATTCAAATAATGACGAGCTGAGCCCAGCATTTTGCTTACGGTGATTGGTTCAAATAAAATAAATGCATACATACACATATTTTTCATATTGTTAGAGATTTATGAATTATTCATCATAGCGTCCACGTGCACACAACAGATCAGACTGGTGATGGTGATCGTGGCTTCACCACTCGTGTGCATGATGTTTGTTAAGGTGTTCTGGGTGACCGCTTGAGCCTTAACTAAAGGCTAGGCGTATCACGGCGTCATTTAACGCTCCGTCTTCCAAATATACCTTGTTTATGTTATGGAATACCTTGCTGGGTATATCATTGAGTATGAGGTGGGTTTCTTCCTTAAACGGGGTTTTATTCGGCCATTTTGTTTAGAACAGATAAATGCCACGCCCAGAAGCCGAAGGCCACGCCCGGGGCCAATAATCTAGAAGGGTCGACGTTTGGATGGAAAACTCAGGACGAATGACGAATTTTCGACGGCTGAATCATTCATACAATTTAGTTTGTGATTGGTTTGCTAAAAGGCATGGAAGACAATCCTACTCAAACATCCCCCACCTACCTATATACACTCAACACAACAACAACAACAACAACAACAACAACAACAACAGCAGCAGCAGCAGCAACAACAACAACGAGAAAATAAATAAATTAAAAATCCTACATATTTCAATTGGGAATGTCAGTCTGGGCATCTAGTGGTTCCTGTGGATCGGGAGAGGTCCAGCAAAGAGGACAAGTGGCCATTCATCACCTAGCAATAAATTTCACCCCTTTTTGCTGTATGATGTCTCATTTTTATTTTAGCTACCCTGAATCTATCCCGGATTATAAAAGGTGTCAATACTATTTGGACTGTTAAAGATAATATTAGTCTGTCATCAAAAAACAAATTGATTTCATATTTCTCGTTGACAAATGATTTATATAATATTCGGTAGTTTTATTGTCATTTTGTTTGAGCTAATAACCGTTACAAGCACAACAATTAATAATACCGAACAAATAACGCTTAAAATTCAATAGTCTGTTCTCAGTAAGAGCTGAAACCTCTCATTATAATACGAGCCAACAGCGGACGGAAAAACGTAATGAAACACTAAATTGTCCTGTCATCAAAAAGACTTCAAATTTATTGATTTCATATTTCTCGTTGACAAATATGATAAATTTCTCGTTGATAATATTATTATTATTTAGTAATTTTATTGTCATTTTGTTTCAGATAATAACCGTTACATATGGAGCCCCTAAAGGGACATATGATGAAAACAAATTTACGTGCGAAGAAATCATTTCGTGCTCACGAAATCATTTCGTGCACTCGAAATAAGTTATTTTGTGCGCTCAAAATCACTTCGTGCGCTCGAAATACTTTATTTCGAGCGCACGAAATAAAGAACTCAAATTATTTCTTCGCACGTAAATTTGTTTTCATCATATGTCCCTTTAGGGGCTCCGTAGTTACAAGCACAACAATACCGAACAAAACCGCTTAAAATTCAATAGTCTGTTCTCAGTAAGAGCTGAAACTTCTCATATATTATTTACAAGACGACTGCGGGTGTTTCCACTTAATGAGCCATTTCAAGTCCAAAGGCCTTGACTTTTAATTTAGTAATATAATGTTATTGAAATTCAGTAAATGAATGTTATTGAAATTCAAATTCAACACGCGATTGCAAGTGTGTTTCAAACCATTGGCGGATCAAGAAGGGGGCGGGGTCAAGGGGGCAGTTTATAATCATCATAATATGTAATGTAACAACTTTTTAATGCGTGACGAGTGTCTATTTTCAAATTTTTGCATGGGGGCACAGACCTCGGCTGGGGGGCACGTGGCCCCGTGCTCCCGTGCACCCCCCGTGCCCCCGGTGCACCCGGTACGGCAATGAGTTTAGATGTCAATGTAACGCGATAAACTCAAAGAAAACTGACCCTAAATCTTAGCTTTAAGCTCCAAAACACAAAACCAACATAAATATTTCCTGAGAGGCGATACTTGTGAAACTTTGGAGTTTGCTTCCTAAAGACGTATTTTCTGCGTTAATTCTTATTTCCTTGGTGTATTTTTTGACATAACATGTACAACGGTTGTTTTATGTTGCTGTTTAGCTTTAATTATTGTATTGCGTGTAATAACATGGGATCTTTTGAGGCTACGTCTGGCAGCAATCGTCAAACAGTCGTAACAGTGCTTTATTGGACGAGGATTAGCATTTAACTTTTTTACAACAATAATTGCTTAAAAATGACTATGAAGCTACCGTTTCACCAAGTCTATCATATTTGTTTGGAATTTTCGTATATTTTCGTAACAAGAAAACATATGAATTAGTCCCTCCAGATGGTACCGAAAAATTAGCTGGCTCATGGACAAATATCCACACATCGTGGATATTTAAAGGGACAATATCGTCACGATCTGAACAGAATTTCAACAGGGCTTGGAATCAGTGTCCTAGTTTAAGATGAATACTCCGATTCCATGCCCTATTGATCGTGACAATATTGTCCCCTTAACTTAAAAACCACTGTTGAAATTGATAACATAATAAATTTGATACAAGTTAAATTCTTTTAAACTAATTAAAATTAAAATTAAAATTTACAAATTAAACAAATTCTCACAAGTCCGCTACTCCAGCATCCCCCGGAAACATTGGTTCCCCAGTGATCCGCCCGTTGATCGATTTTGTCCCTCAAGATACACAGTGAGCTCGCTAAAGAAGGGCCCTATACCCTCTTTGAACCCCCAATTCCTCTATTATGCCAACTTAATGCTCTAGCAAGGTATTGCCACCTGCCTCTCTTAGGCCAAAACAAGTCTCTGGTTTCTGGTCTCCGCTCGCGTCGCCTCAGACCCACGTCGACATTTTTATAGTTATCTTTATTTTTATCTCTATAAAACGATGTCCAATTGCAGCCAAAACGACTGGAATTCTGCCGCACTGTGTTTTAAACGACTTTTTCACATACAGTGTTATGAACATTTGCCCACTTTCTGCGGCCTCATTTAGCTCAAATACTTTTTGTACGAGAAATTTGCTCTGGTTCCAATAACCGCGTATATACATGTACCGGGTATTTCGCTGGTTTTGAAGCCTATACCTATGACCACAAACCGGATACCTTTTTTATGGCCTTACACTACGATCACAATCATAATAATATATGTGCAAATCAAGATTCACTATCGCTTCGTGCATATCGTAGCCCTCTAGCTGTCAAGATGCCTCTATGATAACACAAATTACAAAACCAAACCAAACCAAACCAAACCAAACCAAACCAAACCAAACCAAACCAAACCAAAC